>JAMRYA010000001.1:8125000-8750000 GCA_024447215.1 Panagrolaimus sp. LJ2400 | reverse complement strand
AATCATCACCAGATGGTGGACATAGCTCTTCGGATGAAGTGAAACGACTTAATGCCGAACTTGAAAAACTCAATATTCAACTTTCTGAATCTATTGCAAATGATGAAAGAAAACGAATTGAATTAAGAGTATGTTTGAAATATTTTATAAACATTTTTCGAAAATAGTTTTTGACCTTTATATATATTTTTTTAGAGACAAAATGAAGATCTTTCACGAGCTTTGGAAGAATCACAACAAGCATTACAGCAGCTTAAAGTTGATCATGAAGATGATAAAGTTGCGTGGAATAAACAACACCATGAACATATGGAATCAATTCAGCAACTATTTGAAAATCGCATGGCTGCATTAGAAAATGATTCGAAAAAGATTAAACTTGAAAATGATGAATTGAAAAATGAAAATGCTGAATTAAGAAATCGTGTTGATGTTCCACAAGCTTCTATTCAAGAAATGTTGCAAATGGTTTCGGAAGAAAAAGAAGCTCGTGCTGCGCTTGAAGAACTTACATCTCGATTAACAGATGAACTTGAATCAATTAAACAGCAGCAAACTCTCCCTGCTAATACTTCATCATCATATGCAATTCCATCAGCAAGTTGGGGCTCAAAACGTATTCAAAAACAAAAGAATTATGAAAGATTTGATGCTCAACAATCATTGGAAGCAGAAATGCGTGCAAAACAACAAGCATTGGATGATTTGCGGCAAGTTCGTGCTAGAAATGAAGCCGTTGAAAAAGACTTGTATGAACAAGGAATTAATATGAGAAATTTGTTGGATGAAAATAAGAAACTTCAACTTGAAATTAATCGAATGCGTGGACAAATGGAACGAATTCCTGCAATACGGCCATATGAACCAAATCACCATGACTTTGATCATTCTCGTACAAATCCAGCCTTCTTTCAAGTATACAAGAATTCATCAAATGGTTCAAGAGTTTCACCAATTTCATCAAATCGTAAGCGTTCTTTCGAATCACCTAAGAAGAAAAAGCCTAGAAGAAAAAATAGAAGAGTTCGATAAAGCTTTCTTTTAATACTTTCTCTAATTATTAATCCGTTGTTTAAGAAATTGTATAACAAATAAATAATGCCGTTCTTTTTAATCTGTTGTTTGTAGGCTTTATTGATAATTATGGGTACAGTAATAATGAATTTGATATTTCTGCATCTACAATATCCCGTAATTCCTCACATTTTGCTGCATCATCCCCATATGAAAATTCATATTATGGCCCGACATCCTCAACACCAACCCCTTCAACAGCCTCGACTATGCTTGCAGGAGCTGGTGGAATACATGGCAGAAATGCATCCCCAAAAGTTATTCAAACCCTTAATAATGCATTAAATGGTAAAGGACATCGATTTACACATGTTAAACTTACAGCTCCAACAAAATGTGGTTACTGTACTTCAATATTAATTGGACTTGATCGACAAGGGCTATTTTGTCAAGATTGGTAAGTTTAAACATAAATATTTTGAAACTTAAAGTTTTAAATATGTAAAAAAAGTTTAAAAAAAATTATTGAAAAGCTTACCGTATGAATTAAACACATTTTGTTGAATTTCAGTTGTTATGCATGCCATGTTGGATGTGTTGAGAAAGTCCCGAGTGACTGCCCTGTACCACCTGAACTTAAACGTCCCCTTGGGATTGATCCTCAGAAAGGAGTTGGAACTGCATATGAAGGAATTGCAAAAACTCCTAAAAATGGTGGAGTTAAAAAAGGTTTGTTTTTAACCACATTACAAAAATCAAAATTAGACTTTTTAAAAATTGAAACATTGGCTTTTGGATGTAAATTGAATCTTTTAATTTTTTGGCCAATATTGAAAAGTTGTGATTTTGATTTTCGTTTTTGTTTATCTATATTGCCGCTATACAACATCCATCGTTTTTTTCAGGATGGCAACCAACTTATGTTGTTGTATGTGATTTTAAACTTTATCTCTATGATTGCACCATTGATAAACAAGGAAAAGCAAATATTATTGATAAAAATATTCGACAAGTTTTGGATATGAGAGATCCAGATTTTAAAGTTAGCAATGTAACAGAAAATGATGCAATTCATGCATCTAAAAATGATATACCAAAAATTTTTAAAGTTATTTATTCACAAATTCATTCGTCTTATCCATTTTCAAATTCAACCACCACAAATGATACAAATGGCAATCATTCATCATCAGAAAATTCTCGGCAATATTCTTTATTAATGACTGAAACACAAGATGTACTGTAGCCTTTTTAAGATTATTTATGTAATTAAAATAATTAATTTTAGGAAAGTCGAAAATGGGTTACTGCTTTAAATGAACTTAAAAAGCTATTAATGAAATCAAATCTCCCAGATAATAGTGCGTTTATGGTTAAAGAAGTTTGTGATGTAACTGCATTGCCAACACTTCGAACAGCAATTTGTGGGACAATTATTGATAAAAATAAATTTGTTCTTGGATTCTCTGATCATGGCCTTCAATGTATTGAACTTGATCGAGAGGTAAATAATTTTAAGCTTTGTTGAAAAATTTCTGTAGTCGTTTTATATATCTACAGTAAGACCAAAGTCAAAGAATTTTTATTAATTTTTTTCGGGAATATAAAATAATTACGTTCAAAAAGTTTTGTTAAAGTCTTTTACAAATGCTTACATTTTGTAATTCTACAGTATCCTACTCTCTTTTTTCTTTCTTACTACTTATATTATCATGCTTTTAGACAATGACTCCAGTTGGTGGTGAAAAAGAGAATAATAAGAGATATATTGAAAAAGTGATATATAATGCTGATGAACAACTTTTACTTTGTATTACTGGAAATACATCTTCTACAAGATATATCCGGCTAATTCCAACTGCAGCATTAGATGGAAGAGATTTAAAATGGATTAAAGTTGATAATACCAAAGGTGTTCATGCACTTGCATGTGGCCGATCTGCTAATCCTAAAAATGTATATTACTTTGCTGCAGCTGTACAAAAAACAATATATTTATTTGAAATTGATCGATCAACTAAACGTTATCATGCTATTCGAGAACTTGCAATGCCTGGACAACCACAAACAATCAAAATTGAATTTGGAAAATTACTCGTTGGACTTCCTGGTAATTTTAGAATGTGGGATATTGAAACTCGAGCACAATCATGTAAGTTTGATTTTTTTTCGAAGGTTGTGATTACGCTATCTCGCTGAAGTAAAAAATTGCAAGTTTGCAACTTTTGAATCAAAGTTTTTGTTAAGGAAGATAATTTAAAAATATTTGTCGACGGAAAATGTCGATATCGGAATTCTTGGCAAAAACAAAGATTTTAAAACTTTAAATTCTTTTCAAGCTTCAAATTAATTTATAAATTCAAAATTTTGCCATTATTATTAAAAAACTTTTTTAGCACTTGTAAATTATGAAGATGCTTCACTACAATTTCTTTCGGGTGCAATTTATGATAGTCATATGATTATAAATGTTAATGGAACACCTAATCCAGATGAATATTTGTTAGTTTGTTCAAAGCTGGGTGTATATGTTGATGAACAAGGTCGTCGAAAGCGTTCACAAGAATTAATGTTTCCATGTAAGCCTGTCAATGGTTTTACATTTGTTCGACCATATTTGTGCTTATTTGCTGATCAACAAATTGATATTTTTGATGTTAATACTGCATCATGGGTTCAAACACTTAACCTAAAGAAAGCTAAACCATTGGGTGATGAATCAGTTTTAACGATGTGCTATGTTTTGGATATGCCATATATTGTATTATTTAGTCGTCTGGATGGTAAGTGTCTTTATATATAATTTCAAGATACTGTAGTTTTGTGATAAGCAAATTAAGTTATTAGAGAACTTATTTTTTTTATTATATAACTGTAATTTTGAGATTTCAATTAGTACTTTTAATAACTGTAACTTTTTTCATTTACAGGAATGAGTGATGAATTAAATGTTCCAAATTCTGCACAAATCCTTCAAACAAAAGGTGTAACAAAAAGAAAAAGAAAGTTCAGCGTTAAAACTGGAAAAGATGATGGAAAACATGGTGATCGAAGATCACAACTACCAATTTCAACGCCATCTGGGTTCATACATTTAACACATGTTGGACCAAATAATGTTGAACCCCTTCAATCTTTGCTAGATGAATCAATTGCAGCAACTTCATCAGGTGGTGCGGGAGGAAATTCTCGTTCAACACTAATTGATTTATATGCATTAAATGCATCGGGTGGAAGTAAAGGTTCAGCTGCATCAAATTTTAATCCAGTTATGCGATCAACAAGTTCTTCATCAGCTGGAATTCATGGCATTCATAGAATACGTGATGATGCAGCTGCTGCTGGAAGGCCTCTAAGTTCACATAGTCGAAATTCTGATGGTATGTTTTTTAAATATTACAAATTATTAAAATTACCGTATACTTTCTAGGTTCATCACTTGGAAAAGAAACAAAAGCTTCATCATCATCTGATCCAAATAATGATAGTGATTATTTGGTAAGTATTTTACAGTACCCTAAATTTTGCGATTTATTGACATCATTTCAGGAACCCATATCATCTGGTCGTCAGGTAACTAATGCATCAACATTCACTCAAAATTCTACAGATTAAAAAAGAAAGCTTTTAAAAATCAAAAATTATAGTTTATTATTAAAAAATTAAATATCTTTTAAAAATTTCGCTAATTCTCTTTATCTTTTATATCCCTTTTTTTCACTCCCATGATCTTTGTTATTAGATTTGTTTGTTTGTTATACATTTTTAAAGTGCCGTTTTTGCTTACTTTTATGAAATTATTTTTTGTTATATATCTATATTTTACAGCTATATTTTTCTGCAAAATTGTGTTATTGTTGTTTTTATTTTTTTTAAAGATTTTCGTTATTATAGAATTTTGGTATGTACATAACACAAAAAAATAAACATTTCTTTAAACTATAAATGGGCGGTTTTACAATCTATTACAGTATACCTAAAAATTTGTTTACGTCAAATTGCAAAAAAACAATTTGTTTAAAAGCGCCTGCAGGCTTATTTTTTTAAGTTTTAAAAATTTTAAGCAAACAAATGTGAAATAAAATAAAATCAATGGCAAGGAAAAGCAAAAAGCAGTGATCGATCGCCGCCAAAAGTATGTTTCTAATGCTTGTTGACTTATTTGTTGTTCAAATTTTTTTTTAACTCTTTTAAAACTTTGTTTTACTAAAAATGTCATTCGATGCTGAAATAAATTTTTCATTTAAATTGCTTTCGTTACTGCTTCAAATGATTCTGTAATTTTTTCTCCTGTATCTATTCTTAATGGCCTTTCAATGGTTTTTGCCGGGGCAAAAGAAAATACTGCAAAAGAAATTCCAACAATTATTGGCCAAGGTTGCTGGAAGTTTTAACATGATTAGGCACATAATGCTCCCACTTTTTCAGATTAAAATTACTTGGATATTCTATTATTAAATATTATTCAAAAACCTTAAAAAGTTACCAAAAAGAAACGAATGTAAAAGTAACATTTGTTGATCGACTTTTTATTTCAAACACCGTAAAATTATTGCCAGAGTTTTGTCAATTAATGGATAATTTGTTTGATGGCAATGTTCAAGAAATGGAGTTCAATAAAGTAGAGGAAGCTACAAATATAAGCGAATTTTAGTACGATTTTATAAACTTTTTAACTCACTTTTCTCCGAAACTTTCCCCCTCCTCCATCCTCGTTAGACAAACAAGGTTTTATAGGAAATAAACAATTACGTTAATAAAAAAACAAATGGTTAAATAAAAGATATTACCAAACCAACAGACACTACAAATGATTTAGCTCTTATTTTAATTAATGCCATACATTTTTCAGCAAAATGGAAAGATATTTTTCGTCCTCCATCAAAATTTATGTTTCATTCAAATCCACCAAGGGAAGTAGATGTAATGTTCAGATGTGTTATGGAAGAATGTGAATGGAATTATGTTAAAACAGATGAATGGGATGTTCTCGGGATACCGTATGAAAATAATGAAGCATGGATGTATATTGTTTTGCCAAAAGAGAAAGATGGATTAGTGGAATTGATAGATAATTTATGTAGTGAAAAGTTTTATCAATGGACTAAAAGGTAAAAAAATTTTGGAGTAAAAAGATAAAGTTGATACAAACATCGGCAACACACCGAAGGCTCCCTTTCCTCAAATTGCGGGCTCTAAAGGATAATGACGACCTTTAAAATTCTTTTTTAATTAGCTTTTATCAACCATATTTCTTTTTTAGAACTCCAAACAGCTACGTTTTCGTCGAAATCCCGTTCATAAAAGTAAAAAATGACTTTGAACCCAAAGAAAAACTTCAAACCATTGAAATTAAAGATGCATTTGAAGATTGTTGTGACTTTAGTAAAATGACAGAAAAACCGTCGAAATTGCAAAACATTATTCACAAAGCTGTCATCAGTGTTAAAGAATATGGGACAGAAGCCAGTGCCTCCACTGCTTCATATCAAATATTATACGGCGGAATGGGAAGTTTTAAAGCTCATTCCATCCCTTTATTTTATTACCACCAATAATCCAAATGAAGCCTTAAAACCTCTAAATATTTTATTCATGGGAACTTTTTGTTGACAATTGTTAGATTTTTTAAAAATGTTTTGCTTACTTTTAAGAAATTATTTTTGTTATATCTCTATTTTACAGCTGTTTTTTTGCAAGTTTTGTGTTCCAAGTTTTCCGTTCGATATGTACATAACACAACAAAAAAATAAACATTTTAACCATAAAAGTTTTTACAGCTCATAACAATACATTCTAAATTTATGAAATCAGTATTACCGTATCTAACAAAAAATTACAAAGCAATCCTAACAATTAAATTTTGTAGCTTAAAAATGACAACACTTTTATTCACTATGTTTCATCATTGGCGCCAAATATTTGTCATGGTATGTTGACTAACTAACTGATTGAAAGAAAAACAAAAACTAGCCTCATATCATTTAAAAATGATAACAGCTTTTTTGAAATTTTGTGAAACGGAAACTAAACAGAATTCTTTCTTTCTTTTTTTTGTATGTAAACAATCAAACTAAAAAATATGATACAACGATTGGAATACGTCAAACACACACGAAAAAGTCAGAAATTGAACGAAGAAAGAAAGAAAAAACTTTTATATAAAAGGAAATCAACAAAAAACAAACGTTTGATTTTTTTCATCATTTTCTTTTTTTCCATGATAAATAACAATGACAGTTGAAATTCAACCTCGCCGGAAATTTGGTGTTGTTTCGCCTCCTCCTTTATTTAATCAGTTTATTAATACTAATAATGAATCAATTTATGATGATAGTAAGTATAAATTATTAAAACCTTATGTTCTATTAAAACAAACTTTTTAGTACCACATCGAAAAAATGGTATTTGTTATCCCTCTTCATTTAATCCTATAACAACTAATTCAAGATAGCTATAGTTATTTTTTAAACTTGCAATCTTTATACATTTGTTATTTGTTTCATGTTATCTGTATATTGCTTCAATAAATTAAAAACGACTTATAAACCTTTTGTAAAGCTAAAATTATTATGCATTATATCAGTCAGGCATATGTATTGGTGTAAAATAAATGTTTTAAAAATGGCACACAGTATTTATAAGAAAACAATATTAGGCCAAGCATTTGTGCTTCTTTCTTTGATCATTGGAGTAGAATCCTCGATGTTGAAGTCGCAAAAACAAGAGCCAGTCGAACTCTCTTTTCATTCGTGCAAAGCTTTTTTCTTCATTTGTTTTTTTTCTTTTGCTTGCATTTTTACATGCAGACAAACGTGAATGACAATGAACACACAATACTGTCAGAAAATTAACATAAACATTCAAAAATGCAATGGTCAAAAAACGTATAAAAGGAAAGAAGAACAAAGAATTTGCTTCATTCCTGGTCAATTTCGACAACTGATTGTTGCTGCTGAATCGAAGAAGAAAGAAAGAAAGAAAGAAGAAAAATGGCTGCAGCAAAAGTAGATCAAAATCAAAATTCTCCTTTACCAGCAACTGCTCAACCACCAACAGCTGTAAAGAAGGCTGCTGCCGCAGCTGCAGATGCTGCTGCTCCATCAAATACTGGTGAAATTAATTCATTCTCAGATATCCATCCTGCTGTCAAGAATGCTTTATATAATTCAAATAATGCTTTCCTTGATAAAAATTTTGCCAAGCTTGAAACCAATACCAAAATTAAACGTGAACAGGTTAGTGTCTTTTTTATTTGGGGGTAAATGAACATGTATGACATGTGTAATACTTCCTCGATACCATCTTTGCTATTTACTAATCATAATCTCTTTTTTAGTATTTCTATGGTGTCTTGGCTATTCTTGCTGTATATTTGATTCTTGGAGCTGGTGCTGGTCTTGTATGTAATTTGATTGGATTTATTTATCCTGCATATGCCTCTATCAAAGTTGCTCAAACCAAATCAATGAATGATGCTCCTCAGCTTCTCATTTATTGGACATTCTTTGGTGCATTTGCTGTTTTGGATGTATACTCTGCTGGAATTATGGAAGTTTTTCCTCTCTATTTCCTTGTCAAATGTGTCATCCTTCTCTATCTTGGTCTTCCACAAACAAAAGGTGCCACTCGTGTCTTTGATAAAGTGCTCAATCCTGTCCTCACTAAAATTCAATCAGCAACTAAATCTGCTTAAATATTTTGTATGCATTTCTGTGTAATATACTGATGATGTAAATAAATAATTTTTGTAAATTAAATTTTGTATATTGCTTTAATATTTGGGTGATTTGATTGGTTTCTGGGTGATATTCTAAGATAAATCTATAGGAAGCTGCAGTCTGATTTTGTATCTGAGACGTCTTCATTAATGAATACCGTTTTTGATATATGAGAATGAAGCTCTGTTGTGCAACGTGAAAGGTCGGAACTTGGTTGTAAGAAAAAAGGACGTTCATTTTTATATTATGTACTTTTTATTTGCTTGTGCCCATGCCAATGCCAAAAAATTTTAAGGTGATAAAGATGGATATTGTGAGTGCTTTAATAATAAGGACATGGATATCGTTCACGCGAGTACACATTTTTGCTACCACTTCTTGCCTCGACGGGATGTACATAATAAATTGAATAATTTGCTTGCTTCTCTGAAAATGTACCTACTGGTCGTACAATTAAAAAAATATTGTAAACAGTCTCTGAAATGTACTTTAGTCATAGCTGGCATCCAAACTGAATAATTTATTTATCTCTCAACTTTACCAAAACATATAAAAAAGTTTCAAAAAAATAATAAAGCCAACAATAAACAGAAACAAAAACAATGCTAACGATTTAAAAAAAACAATAATGAAAAACAATACGAGAAATTACTGTAAAAAATGTTAAAAACAATTATATAAAAAATTAAGATCAAATTTAGAGTTAAAGATGATATACCCAGCAATTACCATGGATTACCAAAGAGTTGATAAACATTATCAAAAGGTTTTTCATTCCCAGCACCATTAGCAGCATTATTGATAGCAGATTCAATATCATTCCAACCATGTAATGCAAAGGAAGAACACAATTTATCATCAGGTTTTAGAGCAAGAGAAGTTGAATTAGGTGTTGAAGTTGCAATTGCTTTGATAGGTGAATCAGATAATGGCGATGGAGTTGAAGGAAAGAAGCATGTACTTGCAGTTGGTGATGGTGTTGATGCTGGAGAGGAAGGAGGAGAGCTTTTAGCAATTCGATATGCATTTTGGATCATTCGTTCAAGTGCTTGTGCGGGAAGACCAAGAAAAGAGAGATATCGAGTAATAAAAGCAGGATCAGGAAGTTCTTTTGACTAAAATGTAAGTAAGATAAGAACTGACTAAAGAATTACAAAAGATTTACTTCTGGAATACAACGAAGTTCATGAGCACCATGTGCATACCAGCAGTTAGCACCAAAACGACAGAATGTACGATTTGAATAATTTTTGCACAAAGATGTTTTGTATAAAAAGGGATTCTTCCAGCATGTAACAGCTTTGCTATTATTATTATAGAATCGATTTGCTTCTTTCAATGAGCTGAAAATGATATATATAAGTTGTTAATATGACTTATATAAAAGAAACTTACAATGATAAAGTACGAAAAAAGACATCTCGAGGACTACCTGGTTCTTCTTTGATACTTCCATCAGATGATGATGATGAAGCTGTTAATGGAGGAGAACTTGTTGGCATCCATGGTGAAGCAGCAGCAGGAAGAGAAGGAGGAGGATTAAAGCAAGATGATGGAAATGGAGCATGATTAAAAACTGGTGGAGCAACACGAAAAGCATTCTGTCGATATTGTCGTTGCTGTTGTGGTTGTTGACGATGATTAAGAACACCCATAAGATTTTGATTAGCAGACATAAAGAGAAGTGGATTAAATTGTGCCATTGCTTGTTGTTGCTGCTGTTGGAGGAGGAGGTACTGTTGATAAAGTTGTTGCTGGTAACTTAAAGCAAATGTAGATGGATTAAAAGTCATTGATGGAAGCGGTGGTTGAGATGATTGAAACATTTTTTGATAAAGTTGAAGATCCATTTTGTATTTTATTCAAGCAACAAAAAAAGAAGAGAGAGAAGTATGGTAGCTGCTGCTGTAAAAGTTGCAGTGATCACTGCAGTGAAGAAAAAAAAAGCAGCAGCAGCAAAAAAAGAAAAGAACCTAAAAAAACGAAGTCAAACGAAGTGGCGCTGTTTTCTTTGAACAACGGCACTTGAGTAAAATTTCACACCGTTCTTTTCCACAGTTCGCTTGCACAAGGAAAAAAGGAGTTCTTTTCATAAACTTATTTCACACATGCAAAAAGGTTTATTGGTTTATAAAAAAGACACATTTTTGCAATAAAATATCTTTAAATTATTCTTTTTTGCCTTCTTTTGTTTTAAGTAATGAACTTTTTCTTTTGGAGTGAAGACAAAAAAAATGGTAATGTTATATTTATTTCTGGGTTATTTTTGCTATTATCCATTATGTTTAAACAAGTGTAATGTAAAATTTTCTTTATCCGATAAATTGTAGTTTTTTTAGTTGCTATGCATTTTAACAACTTTTTTCATATGCATTGTTTATCTTTAGCTAAAGTCTAAAGCTTTAGAGAGTTAAATTTTTTCATTGAATTGTTTTTATGTCAACAAAAATTTAAAAATTGACACGATAAAGTGAAACAAAAAGAAACCGAAAACAATTAAAATAACGGATAAAAAAGCCGGATTTTTCTGAAAAAATCGATCACCTGTCACATATTTTTTATGCCTGATAAACATTTAAAGCAAAAATAAAACCAGCGTTTTAATCTTTTTACGATCTTAAAATAACAAAGGTTTCTAAAAGACACTCTATAACGATTTCTTTGTCAAATATGTCTTTATATTTTTTAATTAAGATCTTTGTTTAACACATTTTTTAGATTAAATCTGAAACACTTAATTGAAGAACATGTCGAGGAAATATAGGTCATAAAAATTTCTAATAATTGCAGATAGCTACAAATTTCTTTCATAGAATTATATACTCATGTATAATTAATTGATAAGCTTTTGTTTGTTGTAATGAATAAACGCACTTTGGCACGTTTATACGGTATCACTGTTCTTTGTTTATTTGTTCTTATTGCGTATTTTGAAATATTCAATCAAAAATCTGGGCCATCATTTGGAACAAAATCAAAAGAATTTCGAGTTGAACTCAAAGATGTAAATATCTCATATTATTATTATGGCTATGGTGAACATGCGTGTGATAAAAGCAGTAATGTTTTAATTGCAACTCTTTCAAGGCCAAGCTACTTTGGAGCAAGAATGGCAATTCGAAGCAGCTGGAAAAAAGATACTGCAAGTGATTGTTTGTTAGGAAACATTTTTTTTTATCATTTAAGGTTTTTTAGCCATCTACAGCTACACATAAATTTTTTATTGGTACTGTAGAAGATGAAAGAATTCGAGATGCATTAAAAAAAGAATCCAAAAAATTTGGTGACATTGTATTTACAAGTTTAACAGATGCTTATTTAAATTTAACGTTAAAGGTTTGTTGTTAATACATTTTACAAATACAGCCGACGATTATTACAGATGAATTCATTATATCAATATCAGCAATATTATTGTCCAAAAGTCGATTATTTTTTGCGCGCTGATGAAGATACGGTATTAGATGGTGCAAGGTTTCAGTATTGGTTGGAAAAAGAATTTGATAATATTAGCAAAAGTTTAAATGAAATGGTTATATTTGGATTTCTTTTTCATAATAATATTGTCTTCAGAAATCCCAATGAAAGATGGTATGACATTTTTATTTATTTATAAATAGTATTGTTGAATTTTTTTGCAAATTTAGTTCTTTAAAAATGTTATTGCTTAAAACATTTTTTAGGTATGTTCCATATGAAGGATTTAATAGGTCACATTATCCTGATTATGTACAAGGTCCATGTTATTTAGTAACATCAAAAGCCGTTAAAGCACTTCTCAAAGAAGCAAAAAATCATTTACATATAACTGTTGATGATGCATTTTATACTGGAATCGTGAGAGAAACAGCTGGGATTACGGTATATGATGCAAGTAAATATTTTGCATATCAAAATCCATTAAATACAAAAAATCCTGCATGGCAATGGAATCATGAATGTGATGAAAACGGAGTTCCATATCTGTTTAGTATTGTTGATGAAGATGGTGAAATTGAAGCTGTGCAAGGTGGATTTGCCGTAGCTCTGAAAATGTTGAAAGATGCAAGCTTATCTTGTTCAACTCCAAAAACGTTTATATAAATAAATTGTACAAAATAAAATAGAAAAAACTTGCAAACATATTTGTAATACCAAAATGAATTCTTTAAATAAAATGATGACAAGAGTTTTGCACCATTATTTTTTTTGACATGATAATGACAGATAACAAACATTTTCTCTCCAATGTTAAATTATTTCTCAATAAAAAGTCGAAGTAGGTCGTCTTCTGTCATTTTCAGATTTGATATCTTACAATAATTAATTGTTTAACAATTAGGCAATATAAAATAATAATGTAATTTCATGAACTCTCTTATAAAGGATTTAATGGCTATAGCTTTCGATAAAATCTCTCTATATTAAACAAATGACAATTCATTTGTTTCTTAATTTCATTCAAATAAATTAGGATTTTCGTGTCTAATCTTCTTCTTGTAAAAGAGTAGATTGCGCGGTAGTTTATAGAGATATAAAAGGATTGCATGTAAAAAAATTTCAAAAAATCTTTCTCTGAGGGTATAAACGAAAATTTTTGATACGGCTTCACATGTGCCTTTAATTCAAACGTCTTAAAATAAGATTTATATCAAATCAATATTTTACTGTTAAATTATAATAATACTTTTAATTATTTAAATTTGATTTGAATAAAAAAAGATATTATCATGCCGACATTGATATTTATATTTATTATTATTGGATAGACAAAGAAACGGATGTTTAATATAAGAAAAATTATAGAATGTAAATTGACATGATTTTTGGGAGGAATATTTCGTCGACCAAAATTAATCTAAAAGTGTTTTTAAAATGTTTAATAATTTTACTATTTGTTTATTATTTTCTGTATTACACAGGAATAATCAAAACTTTAACTCAAATTACAGCAGGTATGCCTATTAAAAAAAGTTTAATTAAAACTTTTTAGTGTCACATATTAAACCCTTGGAATAAAAAAATCGATTTTGCATGTAGCGTTAACCATTTATATTCTGCTTTTGCTCTTTAAAAAAACATAAAAAATTAAAATTCTCGTCAACACGTAAAAATTTTTAGCATCTATTTTTGGGCAATTTTTTCCTGGTATAACAATTAAAAATCACTTTCTAATATATTCAACCATTTATTACAATGTCTCTAAATTGTAAGTTTAAACAAAAAAAGAATCAAAAGTCTATAATCTTTGAATTTTAGATATTCTTCTGATTCAATGTTAATTGTATTAAACACCCATCGAAATACCCCCTTAGAGACAATGAATTTTACATGTGTCTCAAAAAATGATACAAATACTGTATCTTCCCCTCTTCAAATCAGAATGACGCATCATACACCAGCAAAAAATTGTCAATGGGAAGCTTTTATTGCAAACTGTTCAACGGTTTCAAATCCAAAATATTTCGGTGTTAAGTCGAATGAAAGCACGAATGCCGTTGAAATGAAATATGAAATTCCAGTATCTGAAAAGTACCCAGTGATTATGTGTTATACCCCGCTTGTATATGAAGCTCGATGGCAACAACTTATTTTTGCAACAGAAATTTATCATTATTTTGGTGCTGATATGCAAGTGCAATATGTTAATTCGGCAATGAAACAAATAATTGATATTTTGAGGGTATCTTTTAGTGGCAAGCTGGGGATCACATGGAATGCCGGATCACATTAAAATGTGATCCCCACCGCTGTTTTCATTTCCTTATCTAGGACACTGCCCTGAGAATCTCAAATTTCTGGGATTTCTTTGATTTTTCCTCCACGCTTGTACTTTTTTCATTATTTTTTCCCAAATATGCAAATTTTTGGATTAAAAACACATACAAAAATGAAAAAAAAACACACGGGAGGAAGAAGTGCCTTTAAGCAATCTATTAAAATTTAGATTTATGAGAAAAAGAAGTGGGTTAAAATTCAAGAATTTGTATATTATGATTTCGGGTCTGACATTGTGAAGAGCATTGGTTTTCATCCTTCAAAAGAAACTATTTCAAGGAATCAACTTACAGCTCAAGCTGACTGTATGATGCGTTATCGGGTAAGAGGGGGAGGGATACTGTCAACTTAATCACTCAACTATTAAAATTTATTAAAGAAAAATTTGGTATTTTTTACTTGACGTATTGTTACTACGAAAGTGCTTTTTTACAGCTAGTTTTGCTGAATTTTTGCATAATTAAATTGACATTTTTAGGAGGCGTCTGAATTTATTATCAGCGCTGACATAGATGATATCTTATTCCCACAAGAAAAAGATTATTACAGCGAATTCTCAAAATGGAATACAATATATCCAGATGCAGGAGCTTTTATCTATCCTCGAAGCTACGCTAAAATAGATACATGTAAGCCAATTTTAAGAACAAATAAAATTACGAAATTTTTAATTACAGCAAACGAATACCTTAATTTTTCGATTGCTTCTGCAATTGAAAGCTTAAAAATCTCAAATGCCACTTATATGGGAAAACCAATTTTAAAAACGAATCAAGCTGAAACGCCATGGATTCATTGGTCTGGATTAAGTAATGGTAGAGCAATAACATTGGATGCAAAAGAGGTGGTAATGCTTCATGTTCAGATTGCAGAAGAAAAAATTCGAAATGTAAATAACTTTTATTCATTTGGAGAAAAGCAAGACTTAAATGCTTTAAAACCTTATACTCCAATTTCAAAGGATCAAATTGAAACCATTCATGCAAATTTCGTTTCGTCTTTCAAAAATGTTACTAATTTTGTGTCCAATTTTGTCTACGCAGATATTATTTTTGATTGTTTTAAAGAAAGTGAACACTGGAATCAAGACTACTGCTACACGCAATTTCGATGCAGAATTCCATCAAATGTTACAAATTTTGAATGTAATACTGTTCGAAGAAATATTTCAGCTAATTTCTTAAAAGAAAAAAGTGTAGCCTTTTATTTGCCTACATCAAATTATTATTGGATAAACAGTAAAGATAATTGTAAAATATTTGGCGAATAAATTATGTTTGAAAAAGTTGTAAACACCAAAATTTATAAAACACATTATCTAAGATATATCTATACCAAATAGAAATTACTTAGAATGGAAAAATAATATAAAATTTACAAAAAGGGATAACTTAATAAACTTTTTTGCTACTTTTTCTCGTGTTTTTTAAGAAAACAAAAGATAACAATTTAAGGAATATTCTTTCTCGAGTATAAGCCACTAAATTTTTGATATTTTTATAAATCTTTTATTGCTATTTTAAATTTAAAACAAAGATATATTTTTGTTCAACAAAATAAGATTTATTCAACAAGTTAGAACATTTAAAAGAAAAATCTAACATCATCAATCGGTTTCCCCTGTGATAATTGAACTTGTGGCAATTGTGCATAATTTGATGCATCAAAATTCCTTTGATTTTCAAAATCTAAAGCTCTTTCTCGAATTTTATGGTATAAACAAAAGAATGCAGCTGGATGTTGATGAATGTATAGCTTATGAGCTACTAATTCTGGTCGAACAAGTAAAATCGGTAAATCACCGGCTCCATATATGCATGAATCTTTATTCCACGTTCCTGAACATTTTCCTGTAAAATTATTCTCCTTTACATTCCATTCTTGATGCCGTGAAATATAGAATTGCTGGAGTTGAAACGAATTCTTTGGAAGTGTTGATGGCAACAATTTAGTTCTTAAGGCTTTGTTGTGTCGCTGCGATTGAATTTTTTTAACAAAATCTTTTGCCGAAAATCCGCCAGGCATTTTTAAATCTGAAAAACAGAGTGTAAAGGTGAATTATACGCAAAATGTGGTAGCTGAAGCATAGAAAAAAAATACGATTTTTGGATAACCATGAATGTTGTCTTGTTAATCAAAAAAAGGAAACAACAGTTCTATTAAAGTTTTAATCATTTTTTTTATATTCCGCTTTGCTTATCACTGTTTATTGCTAACAAAAACCTACATTCAGGATTTCCTGCAAGTGTTGCCCATAAAGATTCATCAGGGCAATAAGTTTTTTGTAAAAATTTTAATAATTTATAAACTTTTGGATGCGTTGCCATTACATTCGCGGCTTCTCGAGAAAATGTCGCTGATAATGATGAAATCCAAATTGGTAATGGCGGAGTACCACCCTGAATATTCAAAGTTTAATTGTCGTCTGTATCATGACATTGATAACTTACACGTGTCCATCTTTCGGGATAAAGATCGTAAACATTGGCATTGAATGTACCATTCAGAGCTTTAAATATTCTGACCATTTCTAAATTTGTTTTTAATGGCAGGTCTACTCCACTAAGGTATTGATAATATTTCCATGGATGATTTCGTTCAGCTAATTTTTGGACACATGATAAAACAACTGCCGGAATTTCTGGACCACACCAAGAAACGTTAGAATTAACGTTCTGTAACAAAAGAAGATTAAGAAATTAAAGCCGCAGTACTTACAAAGACATGAATATTCGGGAAACACTGCTGAAAAACTTTCATTCGATTTTTAAAATCCCTAGCGGCTTTTCCATCGATGGCAATGCAGTATGCATTTTGTGGCTGATAAAATGCTGACAGCATATAAGTCATCTGTCGGATATCTTTCACAATTAACATTCCATATGCTAGCGGAAATTCTGCTTCTTCCTCACTCAATGGCTCTGTGAAAAATGCGTATTTGTTTTTAAGCGCCACACAAATGTCATTATCAGCATCTTCCAATTTCTTCCAGAATTCAGCTTCTGAAACATTGTATTTCCATGTGGAAGCTTTTTTGACGGTTTCGTTGTATTTGGGATGGCTGGGATTAAAAAGAATTGGGCATTGAACATTTTCATGAAAGTGCGGCAAATCATCAAGTGTATGATCAATTGTAAAGTTTTTTCGAAGTGTTTTTCTGGAATAATTAATTAGCATTATTGAAGAAAAACAAATACTACAAACCTTTTAAACCTTTTAAAAGGCCACTCAAAATTTGGGTTATTTTTTAATAAGTTTATAGAAATATCTTTTAGAGTTTCATTTCCATCTTTTAACGACGTTTCATTTTCGTTGTCATCTTTTATAAAGGAATAAAAATATTGCCATTGTAACAATGCCAAAGAAAAGAGCACCAGAGTAACCGAACATTTTCGATGATGTAAAGAACGTCTTCCAACATTTTGTAAGAATATTAAAAGATAATAAAAAGGCGACATTTGAATAAAAAAATTTTATGGTTCTCACATTTTGGATTTTTTTTTCAACGTTAGGTTTTAGTCAAAAATAAAAGATGCAATCAATTTCTTCTACTAATAACATTTAAATTAAATAAAAAAACGAAGGATAATGTGAGCCACGAAACATAATAAATCCGTAAAGATTTTTATCGTAACATTAAACACAAGAAAAGGTAAAACATTTCATTGATTTAAAACTTTCTAACAAACAACACTAAAAAATACGAGCCAAAAAATTTAAGCAGTAAAATCAAAAAATTTCAACTACTAAAATTGGAGAATTCAAATGAAAAATTTTTGTTATTTAAATATATAAAATACCAAATACTTAAAATTTGTCAACTACCTTATTTTTGCATTGGGAAAACTTGTTGAAACTGTAAAATACATTTTAGAATCATCGTTTTTGGTTGGAACAGATGATTGGCCGCGCATTTAATTTCAATTAAAAATAGCGCCGAGCACGGTGATGCAGTGAAAGGTTTCTTTGAATCTTGTCCCATATTCCATAGTAAAATTTTGAAAAGTTGCTAATGAACCGTCTTACCGTCTTCATCTAAATAATAAGTTATGATAAATTCAACAATTTTAACGATGCATTTTATTATAATTTTAACAGAACCATTGAAAACGTAATTCATAAGCAGGTAATAATTTTTTATTAATACAAAACTGATCAGAAATTTCAAAAAAAATATTATTGGTAAAAAACGTGAAAATAATTTTAACACAATTTTTTTAAACGCTTATTTGAGCTAAGAACAACTTATTTCTTTTGTATCATGATAATTATTTTTAGCGATAATTTTTAATTTGATAAAGGGCCTCGTCCAACAAAAATAATTTCAAAAATTTCACATTTCTCAAATATAAAAAGATTTTGGGTATCACGTTTACCAGAAAACCAGTAGTGTACCTTTTCATTTTTGTTGACTCCGGCTCCGGAGTCGGAGTCACAACAACACTGCAGAAAACTTTGACATGGAATCTTTTTTTGATTATATGAAGGCAAGTATTTTTTAAAGTTGTTTATATTTTCTATTGGATTTGCTTATTTTTTATAAAAATACATACACAAACTTTGTTTTTTATCAGTTAACTCGAATTTCTAAAGTATATAAAATGTGTGTTCAAAAAATTGTTGATGAAATTGTTACAACAAAGAATCACAAATACAAAAAATCCCTAAATTTGCTTTCGATGGAATCACAAAACCTTCCCAAGAAAAAATGCAAACTTATACAAATATAAATGTTTTTTCTTGATTAGTTTTTATTATAAAATGTTATTTTTTTGCTTTGTTATTTTGTCAAGTCTATGTTATAATTAAGTTTTTTGTCTCAATTTGCGAGCCAAACAATTTTAAATTTTAATTTCAGATTTTTTATCTTACTGTAGACAAGTGATGGAGTTGAAGCTCATTTATGCCCCTATACTGCTAGCCAACTGTAGGTTAATAATATTCAGTTGCATGATTCTCAATGAGAATTTTCTCATCTTTGGGATTCAATAGCTTTGTTTTATAAAGAATTTGTTCATTGAGATTTTATTTTTAGGAAAAAGTATTTACCGTATTTCTTCTAACTGAAGCACAGTGCTTCTATTTTTCAAAGCAACATTTTGCTCGGTTTTTAATTTTTAAAAATATTTATATCTTTGGTAAAAATTTATTTTTAAAATTATTAATTTCAATTAATATTACATCGAAATGACATCTAGCAACATCTCCTTATCAGTATCTGACTTGGACTCTTTTACAAGCTCTGTTGTACAGATTTCTTACCGTGCTTTAATTCGATGCAATTAGAAGAATACGGCGATTAAATTTTTGTTTAAAATTTAAATCCAAAAATTGATCGACTCAGATCAGTCAAATCAATCAGAATATAGATAGATTGAGACGAATTACTTTCTCTTACGTGTAAAAAATTGTGTTTTATTTAATTAAAATTATTTATTTATAATTCATGAAATTTTTGTCTTCTTCGTTGTTTAAAAATTATAATAATGTTTCTGATAGAGATATTAATAATCTCTTTTTATTACATGATATAATCTGTTTTTATATAAAGAAATTTTAATAAAACGTGAAAAAAGTGAAACCTTGCAAATTTTTATGAAAGATAAAAATTTTTAAATATTATTTTGATGATATAAATCATAGTTAATCATCAAATTGAAAGGGAAATTTTATTTATTTAAAATCTCCCTTTCAATATGATTTGCATGCGTATCATTTTTTAATTAAAAAATTAAAATAACATTTTTTTTATAAATTATATAAGGATATGCCATTTTAGGAATCGTATTGTTTTTTAAACTAAAGCTTAGGGTTTTTGTTTCAGCAACTCTACCATTTTTTTATAACAAGTAATTGAGAAATAAGATTTTTTCGAGCGTCAACGCAAAGCTCTATATTTTTTTAATAAAAAATTAGTGTCAAAATTAGCTGATTATAGGATACAATCATTTTACCAAAAAGATGCATATATTTGTTACTGGTGGAACGGGATTCATTGGATCTCATTGTGTTTTAGAGCTTCTTCAAGCCAATCATACTGTAACCGTTATCGGTAATCTTGTTAATTCAGTTTCAGGTATTGTATAAGTTTTGTAAAATGATTAAATGGTAATATTACTCTATTTTTATAGATGCTAAAGGCCAACCTATTTGCCTGAAAAGAATAGAATCAATGACCGGAAAAACAATAAATTTTAAAAAAGCTGATTTACTCAATTTAGTGGAATTGGAAGAAACATTGAAAGCAGAAACGTTTGATGTTGTAATGCATTTTGCATCATTAAAAGGTGTTGGGGCATCATGTAAAGAACCGCTTAAATTCTATCATAGTAATGTTATTGGCTCTTTGAATTTAATTTCAGTAAGTCATATTTATTATCTTTAAAGAACTAATTTTCATATAAAAAAACTATTTGAAAATTTGCTAAAAATTTATTATAAAAACCTTTAAGTAGACAATTTTAAATTTTTGACTTTACAAGGGAACGAACTGATTGTCTTTTGAATAAAACACATTGCATGTGAATAAATTCATACATTTTTTAACTTGCTCTAACTGTTTCGCCTTCAACGAATACGTACGAGGAGTAGACGACGCTCGCTTGCTACTTTCGTCCCCCCCTATAGTTTACCGGTTAACCAAAGCTTTTTGTCCAACAAATAAAATTAAAATTTAAGAAATGTAGCACACACAAGGTTACTTCTCCTTTTTGTCGACTCACGCTTGTAAATAACCGTAGAATGTTGTTTTCAGCTCTGTAAGAAGTATAATATAAAAAATTTTATATTTTCATCTTCTCCTGCAGTATATGGAAATCCAAAAGAATTTCCAATAAAAGAGGATTCAGCAACTGGAACAAGAATTACAAATCCATATGGAAAATCAAAATTTATGATTGAAACAATTCTTAAAGACCTCTCAATTTCCGATAAAGAATGGAATATAATATCTTTGAGATATTTCAGTAAGTAATTTTAAAGAAGTGATTTTCACTAAAAAGTTACTTGAAGATCCCACAGGCGCTCATCCATCTGGAATAATTGGTGAAAGTTCTACTGCTGTGCCAAATCAGCTCATGCCATTTATAACTCAAGTTCTTACGGGAAAGCTTCCATATTTAACAATTTTTGGAAATGATTTTAATACCCCAGATGGAACGTGCATTCGAGATTATATTCATGTTGTGGATGCAGCACGGGGGCATCTATCTGCGCTAAATCGAATATCAGAAGGAAAATGTTTGGGTTTTGAAGTTTACAATCTTGGAATGGGAAAAGGATATTCAGTTATGGAAATGGTGAAAGCAATGAAGCATGCAACAGGACAACAGGTATAAAATTATTAAATACATTAAATTCTGATACGTCTCATTTCGGTTGCAGTTCACGTAAAAAATAATTTAGATTCCAATCAAAATAATGCCTCGACGTCTTGGAGATGTTCCTTGTCTTTTTTGTGATCCAACATTAGCCGCCAAACATTTGAATTGGAAGACAGAACTCACACTCGAAGATATGTGTCGAGATGTTTGCAGTTGGCAGAAAAAGAATCCAAATGGTTACCATGATGATGATGAAAGCGAAGAACGTTTAAAACAAGGGTAAAAGCTTTATCGGGGATATATTGAACAATTTATATATTTTAAAAAAACATTTATAATCTGAATATCACCTTATTTGTCGAATTTGACTCATTGAAAATAAAATAAAGTTGTCACTTTCGTTGATACACGGAGTAAACAAAGTTCTATTTATTTATGAGTATGGCTCCGCAAAGTCTAAACACAGAATTTCAATGGGACCTATGAAAAATACACAGGATCAAAACCTATTAATTTTTTCCTTGTCAATTTATTTTTAAAAACCTTTTCTCATCATTTTGCAAAATTTAGAAAAGCTTTCAAAAAAGCGTAAAATATTTATCAAAAAAATTGTAAACAAAAAATTGAAGAAATACGCCATCTTTAATTATATTTTTGGTTTTTGTGATTGCATGTCTTTGTCTTCATTCTTTCTTGTATTCTCTTTTTTAATAAAGATAATATCTTTTTATAAACTGATGAGAAAAATGAAACTTCTTTAAAGAAAATGCATAATTAAAAGATCAAAAAATCATTTTTAAATTATTTGCAGCCTATACATCAGGGCTGCAGCCGCTTTAAGATTTTGGATTCCGGGCTGAGCGGAATCCAAAATCTTAAAGCGGAACTGAATAAAATTCAATTCCCTTGACCGGAACAGAATTGCTAAAAATCAAATTTTTGCCTTGATCCTCTAAATGACATGTTTTCAGAAACTCAATTCCGGAATGAGTGAAACGGCATCAAAAAAAACGAGCGAAATTCCGCCCAAAACGGAATCTGGAACAGAATTCCGCTCAGCCCTGATATACATATTATGGATTATTTAAGATAATCATGAGTAATTGAAATTAAAAAAGATTACATGTCAAAACACAATATTTTTGTTTCATGTCTTTTTATCAGTAAAAATTTTTACAATCTTTTTTTAAGGATATGATGAGTTGTAATAAAAATAATATTTTTAATAATATTTTTAATATTATTTTTATTACTGGTTTTAAAAGTGAAAGTTCTTCCTGGCATCAGATTTCCAAAAACCCTATCCACCCATAGCCGTCAGATTTCATCAGGATTCGCTAAACCTCCATCCAGCCTTAAAAGTGTTGACGGCAGGTCTGGATGCTCCCTAATAACGAGGTTTGACTGTACATTTTTAATTTATAAAATATCTTTTAAAAATTAAAGAACTAGTATTGTCGCGATACCGAATAAATTAACGTTTTAAGATTGATCTTGTCTTGCCCAAATTACGACGCAAAAAGATAACATGTTGAAATACGCAGCAACGGCAATTAAACACCAATTTGGGTCGTGCGTAATTAAAAGAATGAAACTAGAAATTGTTAAATTTGCTAGTCGGACATTTAAAAAAGAACATGCAATATTTTCGTGTTTCTTTTAAAAAAATAATTTTAATATTTTTTCTTGGTATTATTTCGGTAATTGTTTACACGCGAGACAGAAAAAAGCCGCAGCCTCCAAAAGAAATAATAGAGTTTCGAATTGAATTTAAAGATGTTAACATTACATATTTTCATTATGGTTTTGACGAGCCAGCTTGTGATGAAAACCATACTGTTTTAATTGCAACACCTTCAGCCCCAAATGCATCAGATTTAAGAATGGGAATTAGAAATAGCTGGAAATACGATATTGTAAGTTTACTTTAATTTCCTTTGAAAAATAATTTAGTTAGATATTTGGGTAATCAAAACACGCAGAGTTGTGAATTTCCAGCGTGGCCTCCTTTAAGAATTTTGATTAATTTAAGAATACCAAAATGAGAACAATTAATTTAAGAAAAATTAATTAAAAATACAGATTTGTAGATTGACTATATAAATATTTTTGTTTAAGAAGAACTACCCTTAGAACTATCAATTTAAGAATCAAAGTTAAAAACCGGTAACTTAAAGATAGTAGTTTAGCTTTTCTTATACAGATGTGTTAGTTAAGGATGGCACATTCAAGTAAGTTGATTTAAAAATGCTATACTTATGGATAAAAATTAAAGAATTAATATTTACAAACGAAAAAATAAATATAAAAAATTAAGGAAGCTAAAGTAAGGATGCTGTATCAAAAACTGCGACATTTAAAAAAAAAAAGCTAATTTAAGGATTTGACGTCAGACATATTCTGTCATTTCTGCAAAGTTTGGGACAAATCAGAGAATATCCACTTTGAAGCTGCTATAATTTCTATTTGTAAGTAGCAAGCAATGAAAATCATATCTGTGTTAAACGCTTTAAGATATTATAGCAAAAAACCGCATTTTAAAATTTTGAGTCTAACGTCATCGTATGCTACTTAACCAGTAATAACTAACTGTGAACGACTATTTCCCCCTAAAAGCCCTTTCCTGGACTACACCAGCTGCACAGAGTTTGCTAAAAATGAAAATTTTTGGAAATTTGTTTTTTAATATTGTTGTGTATCTCGAAGCAAAAACCCTGGGAAATCATACTGTTGCTTATTGACGAGACCCATCCATGGTCTACCTACTCCAACTGCACTGGCACTGGAGGAGAAGAGAATCTACGAAAGGGTCGAAAAACGATACTTTTTTAACTTGGCGGTGCTGTATCTCCCGACATGAAAACTTTCGAGAGGTCATACTGTAAGGTCGAAGTTGTCCTTACTTTATATCCTCCCATACCCTAGGTCTTCACAACCCTTTGCCTTCGTTTAATAACAAAAATCTGGATTTTTTTGACACTTTGTATTGCGAAAAGGCAATTAGTAACTCTAATTTCAAATAAGGATGGACGGGGGCCGAAATTTTCAAGCCCCGGCCCGGCCCAGGCCCCCAAAATCTCTTCGGGGCCGGGGTTTCGGGGCTTTCTTTAGTAAAAATGCCAAAAATTCGGCCCCCCGTCCATCCTTAATTTCAAAGCATATTTACGTAAATTAGAATTTTATACCTCTGCTATGATAGTGCTGTATAAAATTCTATAATATATTTTTTTTGCAGTGGTATCAAAAGCAGAAATTTGTTTTTGCAATAAAAAAAATGCTTCAGTGAAGAGATAATTTTTATTTTTTTTTGAGAAACATTGTTTAGAATTTATTTATACATTTTAACAGAATTGTAAAATAAGTTGTTTTTTAGCCGTCAATATATACACACAAATTTTTTATTGGTTCAACATCAGATGAAACTTTACAAAATTCGAATGAATATGAAGCTTATAAATATGGAGATATTGTATTTACAAATATAACAGATTCAAATGAAAATGCTAGCCTTAAAATGGTATCACTTTTTCAATGGCAACAATATTATTGTCCAAATGTGACTTTCGTTTTGAAGGTTGATGACGGCAATGTCCTTGATGTTTCACGATTTCAGCATTGGTTGAATCTAAAGTTTAATATGTTTAAGAAAAATTATAATGAATCAATAATTCTTGGATATCTTCATTTATATAATCCAGTATCAAGAGATCCCCATGAAAAACGGTTTGTTTTTTTATAAACTACTTTTTTTAAAAGATAATTATAATCTTGCTCAAAAAATATACCTATACATTTTTAGGTATGTTCCCTATGAAGCATACCAACCTTCACATTTTCCTTCATATGAAAATGGTGCATCATATTTAATACCGCCTTACTCAATTAATAAAATTCTTAAGGGTACAAAAAATCATATTTATCTTGCTGTTGACGATGCATTCTTGACAGGAATTCTCGCTGATCCAATGTATATAACAAGAATAAATGCATCCAGGCATTTTGCAAAAGGGAATCCATTAAATCCATCTAATCCATTAGCTAAATGGGATCATGAATGTGATGATAATGGTGTGCCATTTTTGTTTACACTTTCTGATGAAAATGGTGAAATAAAACACACGCGTGGTGGATATGCTAAATCTCTTAAAAAGTTGAAAGAATTAAGTTGTTCTTCTGAAACTTAAAAAAGTTATTTGTTTCTAAAAAGAGATTTTAAAAAAAAAAACCAATATTGCAATATTTTAATGATCACATTTTCACCATTTTTTAGCAAAAAAATCCCCTATGTACTTTGATTTTTAAATTTGTCGAGTTTAAATTTAAATAAATAAAATTTACCATTTTTTGATTTTTGGTTAAAATTTTGATTTCAATTAAAAATAGGGTTAAAAAAACTTGAGGATAAATATTATTGACGATTAAAATCTTAACGGATTGATTGATTATAACTCATAATTCTAGACTAATTTTTTATCCTATTTATTTCACTTACATAAAATAAAATTAATTAAAAAATAAGGTGTCTCTTCTTTTTGAATTAAAATCAGAATTAAAGTAGAAGATAATCGTGTAAATCGAAAAAGTGAATAATTATTATCCAAAAAAAATTTTCTTTTTTTCAAAAATGTCACTTTTTATTTGTAATATTCTAAAAAATATTGGAAGGCGTCTTTGGCATCGTCGAAAGTATTCTATTATTTTATTTATATTTTCTTTGGCACTTTTACAATGGCGGCATTTTTATTCATCTGTAACAGAAAATGTTGAAAATGACATTGAGAACGATAATGGAACACTGAAAGACATTTCAGAAAATTTGCTACAAAATGATCCAAATTTTGAGTGGTCTTTTGAAAGGTTTAAAAGGTTTGTATTATTTGTTTTTCTTCAATAATGCTAATTTATAATTCCAGAAAAACACTTCAAAAAAACTTTACACTTGATCATACACTTGATGATTTGCCGCACTTTCATGAAAATGTTCAATGCCCAATTCTTTTTAATCCCAGCCATCCCAAATACAACGAAACCGTCAAAAAAGCTTCCACATGGAAATACAATGTTTCAGAAGCTGAATTCTGGAAGAAACTGGAAGATGCTGATGATGACATTTGTGTAGCGCTTAAAAACAAATATGCATTTTTCACAGAGCCATTGAGTGAGGAAGAAGCAGAATTTCCGCTAGCATATGGAATGTTAATTGTGAAAGATATCCGACAGATGACTTATATGCTGTCAGCATTTTATCAGCCACAAAATGCATACTGCATTGCCATCGATGGAAAAGCCGCTAGGGATTTTAAAAATCGAATGAAAGTTTTTCAACAATGTTTCCCGAATATTCATGTCTTTGTAAGTACTGCGGCTTTAATTTCTTAATCTTCTTTTGTTACAGAACGTTAATTCTAACGTTTCTTGGTGTGGTCCAGAAATTCCGGCAGTTGTTTTGTCATGTGTCCAAAAATTAGCTGAACGAAATCATCCATGGAAATATTATCAATACCTTAGTGGAGTAGACCTGCCATTAAAAACAAATTTAGAAATGGTCAGAATATTTAAAGCTCTGAATGGTACATTCAATGCAAATGTTTACGATCTTTATCCCGAGAGATGGACACGTGTAAGTTATCAATGTCATGATACAGACGACAACTTTGAATATTCAGGGTGGTACTCCGCCATTACCAATTTGGATTTCATCATTATCAGCGACATTTTCTCGAGAAGCCGCGAATGTAATGGCAACGCATCCAAAAGTTTATAAATTATTAAATTTTTTACAAAAAACTTATTGCCCTGATGAATCTTTATGGGCAACACTTGCAGGAAATCCTGAATGTAGGTTTTTTATTGAACATTATAATCTTGATAGCTTGCATCTATTTTATGAAAAGCTCGAAACAAAGCAATAATAGTGTCAAAATATAACCCCCTTTTTTATAGATTTAAAAATGCCTGGTGGATTTTCTGCGAAAGATTTCGTGAAGCAAATTTTATTACAACGTTCGAACAAAACTCTGAGAACTAAATTGTTGCCATCAACACTTCCGAAGAATTCCTTTCAACTCCAGCAATTCTATATTTCACGGCATCAAGAATGGAATGTTAAAGAAAACAATTTTACAGGAAAATGTTCAGGAACATGGAAACTCTTTTCATGCATATATGGAGCCGGTGATTTACCGATTTTACTTGTTCGTCCAGAATTAGTAGCTCATAAGCTATACATTCATCAACATCCAGCTGCATTTTTTTGTTTATACCATAAAATTCGAGAAAGAGCTTTAGATTTTGAAAATCAAAGGAATTTTGATGCATCAAATTATGCTCAATTGCCACAAGTTCAATTATCACAGGGGAAACCGATTGATGATGTTAGATTTTTCTTTTAAATTTTTTAACTTGTTGAATAAATCTTATTTTGTTGAACAAAAATATAACTTTCTTTTTAATTTAAAATATCAATAAAAGATTTATAAAAATATCAAAAATTTGATGCCTTATAGTCGAGAAAGAATATTCCTAGTTTTCTTTAAAAAACACAAGAGAAAGTAGCAAAATAGTTTATTAATTTATCCCTTTTTGTAAATCTTATTTTATTTTTCCATTTTAAGTAATTTCTGTTTGGTAATGTTTTTTAAAAATTGTAGTGTTTTAGGAAGATCGTTAAATTTGTTGGTCGAGAAAGAATGATTTATTCATTTAATTTTTTACGTAGCTCCTATTATTTTAATCTATTTTTTTGCTATTCTTTGTGACGCTAATAATACACTTGACGAATTTTTCGGATATAAACTGCATTCAAATTTGGAGGGATCAAATCCTGGCATATTTTTTGCTTGATTGTACCGTACTGACGGATGATTCAGGTAAGTCATTGCATTCAATGTTTCCCTTGGTGATTTTCTTTCAGCTCCATGTTTATGATTAAACATTCTTTCGCTCCAACAAATATAACCTCCAAAATCAATATTTTGCATCATCTTATTTGCAAACATCTCTGGAGAAGTTTCAAATGATATTAAATCTTCTGCACCATATATGCATAAAAAATGCCTCCAAATGCCACTACCACATTCAGCACGAAGAGTACTCCAATTACTTTTTCTATAATTTCAACAAGAAAATAATGAGTTTTAGATTAAATAAGCATAAAAAAGAGAGTGATATCATATGGACGGTGACGTATTGCTAACTGGCAATACGTCACAATCCCATATGATGTCAACGTGATAATCCAAAATGAATAAATAATTTCAAGTTTTTAGTTTAAATCAAAAATACCTTGTAAAAAATCCATTTCCCCCTATTTCTTCAAGGCATCGCAAGTGAAAAAATCGGCCTGGAATGTTTAAAGCTTCTGTCGCTAATAAAGTAGAAATAAAGTTTTCATCATTTGCAAAATAATCTTTTCCATTAAATTGTAGAAGCATTAATGTCAGATTGAGGTTGTTAAAAAGATAATCTACTGTTGCTCTTGACAAAGATGATTCAGTCATTCCTTTTACAAAATTTAATTTTTGTAATTCTCTATTTTTGTCTTTGAGTTGATTGTACACATCTAAAAAGGCTAATATTTCGAATAAAAGTTTTTCTGTAACAGCATTTTTTTTAACTTTTTACATACGGGTAGATGAAAAAAGAAATTTTTAGTAAAATGATTTTACCATCTTTAAAAATTTTTAGCTCTTCAAATGTCCAGTTGTATTTCATATCAATTCTTTCTTCATTAACGCCAATCATCATTACATCATTTACCCCATTTAACCATGTAAAAATTTGAACAATTTCTGCATTTGTTTTAATTGCAACATCATGACTCTTTAAAGATTTCATTAGCTACATATCAATCATATAACTTACTAATAACAAAATAACATATTTCCAATCATATTTAATTAAAAGTTTTAAACATTCAAAATGTGCGTAAGTTGCATTATGCCCTTTAGCATCCATGAGATATTCTTTTTTTGCAACAAAAACATTTGGAAAGCAGGATGAAAGGGTGTGAATTTGTTTTCGAAAAATTTCTGTTGCTTTACTGTCAATACTGTAACAATAAAAATTTTGTGGTGCATATGTTGTTGCTAATTCTTGTTCCATCATATAATAATCCTACAAATAGAAAAGTAGTAATCTGAGATTTATATGATGATCAGATGAGGGGCGACTTTTTTCGATTTTAGGCATTGCCCGCATCTCTATTAAAATTGATGTTAACGTTTTCCTCTGATTCGCTAAAAGTTTTACATACAATATAAATATTTTTTGCATAAGCAATAGGAAATTCTGCTTCAGCTTTGGATAAAGGTTTTTTTGGGAAATAATGTCTTGAATAAATATCACTGCAATTCATTGGAAGATCATCTGGTGTTTTCCATGTAATTCTATTTTTAGCATAACTTGTAAGGGTTGCATTTCTTTTTGTCTCATTCTTATCAAAAAAGCTTTCGCAGTTTAAAAATTTGGCTGTATCAGGTTTAATAAATTTTGGAATATCATTTCTACCGTAATAATAGTAATGTATTCCAATGATAATACATACAAATAAAGTAATACGAAGTTTAATGGAAATCATTTTTTTTAGAAATCACATTCAGCAAAAACTGAAGATAAGATAAAAGTGAATAGTTTTAATGTAGTCAAAAAAATTAATTTTGTTTTCTTTCCAAAACGTAGCGTCTTTCGAATAAACTGATTATATTTTTTGATAAAGCTATCCCAAACTCTTTCCATTTAAATAAATAAAAAAAGGAGAAGAAGAAGAAAAAACGACGTTAAAAGAGGCAGATGATGATGATCAAAGGTGTCGTATTTTTTGCGTAATTGCTTGAAAATTGAGGTCTCATAATTCATTATTTACACTTGCAAACGACAACATGACTTTCACTGTAATCGTATAATCAAAAGCCCGGTGTAAACTTATGCAAGTTCTTTTTAAAGGTAATGTTTAAGCAAGTTAGTTACATTGGAACTGTCAAGAATTTATTTATTTATTTACTGTTAGAAGGGAAATCAATAAAAGTTGTTAGATTTTTCTTTTGGATGTTTTGTTGAATAAAAAAATAACTTTATTTTAAATACAGACATTTAAAAATGTATAAAAAAATAGCAGAAAAGACATTAATTATTATAATATTGCGCATGAAAGCCTAATGGGAGGCGTTGTCTAATTTTGCATCGAGCAATTTCAGCAAAAGTTTTTGCATCCAATACAACAACGTATGGGGCATCATTCTCTTTAAAATTTACAATTGGAGCTAAAACAACTCCATCATCTTCATCTACTCCGGCGGGATTAGGAACAAAAACGGGTTCAGCAGCAATTTGAAGTTCATGATCTCGACACCAGGTTTTAACTTCCCGGCTTTCAACGTCAATTTTGATTAAACCATAAAAATTGTCATTTGAACCGAGCAATGTTGAACCATAAATATATTTATAGGGTTTTAGATTGTATTCCATATTGTAACGGGGAAATTCGAATCCTATAAAATGTTGTGATGATAACTAACGATTTTTAAAATGGCTTAATGCGAAAATTGAAATCTTGGTGTTGGATAAAAAAGCAACAATGAAACAATGCACTTTTTTGCAATGCATCAAAACTTCGATTTGCACACTTATTTTTTAAACATGTTCTAAAAACTAACCGATATCAGTCAAAATTTCTTGTTCCAACCAAATTTCATTCTTTCCTTTCAAAACAGCCTTGCATCCTCGTGCAAACTTTTTTCCTTTAATTAAGTCATCACCGTCTTTGAACTTTGTGAGATCAGCTTCAACAGGGATTACAAGCCTGCAACAGAATGCAATTCCATCTTTTTCAGTTTTTTTAAGTCCATTATTTCGAAGATTTTCAAGTTCAAATTGTTCCAAATCACCAGCTTTTTTAATTTGACAATAATCCATAATAATACAGCCATCTTTTTCATAAGCGTTTGCTTGATGGAATGAGAAGAAACCTTCATGCCGGAATTTCATCGATGTTACTTCTTTTCCTGTTCGTTTATCCAAAATTCGAACAAATACTGGGACACCTTCTTTCCAGTACATGCATTCTCGGAATGATAACCCTGAAAACATATTGAGTTAGTGTTTGCTGAATAACAGTAATTATTACATACCTCGAACATTTCGAGTCAATAAACTCCAAATACTAATTCGAAGTGGAGTTTCAAAAAGAATAATGTAATTTTCAGTCATTGCAAAGCTGTGATTATAGCATGGATCATCTGTTGCTGTTAAAGTTCCAATTACACTTGTTTCAGCAAATTGATTGTCGTCTTTTGATGGTGGAGCTAAAATTTCGCAATTTTAAAATAACTCAAAAAAAAGCAGGAGAAAAACAAACTTTTGCTATTTTTTGGATTTTTTGTTACAGCAAAAATGTAATCCGTTTGTTTTCCAAATTTACATCCAATATGATAGAGATTTCCATCAGAATCATATTGTTGATGAGCCGTAAATGTATTTAAACTAATAATTTTTGAAATATCAGCCTAAAAAAGATTACTGTAGAAATTTCTTTCTAACAAAAAAATATTACTTTATTTAAAGTTTCCAAAGTTTTTGGATCGACTTGTACGAGATGTGGAGTTTCAGTGGCGGCCCAAACTGTATCCCCCAAGGCCATAAAGTTAACACTTGCATTATCAGTGACTTGGTCTTCAGTAAAAAAGGTTGAAAGCTTTCCAAGAATTGATTTGCATGGATCTGCATATCCAGTTGTGCCAAATTCATTGACACAAATTCGATTGGCAGCCATATTCATTTTGTATGCTTCAGATTTGAGATATCTCGCAGAATAAGTCATCTTTCCATTCGCAAAGCCGAAGCGTTGCATGTATGCAAGTCCATCAAACCAATGTTTGTATTGATATTCACCAATATTAAACATACCAGGGCCATTTCGTAAAAGGCTGACATTAAGCCATAATGGAATTTTACCTAAAATAAGAATATCTTTAGAATTCTCTAAAATTTCGGATATCATACCTTCAACGATAGCTTCTTCAGGTTCAATAACTTCAGAATAATTTTCAAATAATGCAGCAACTTTTTCAGCTGTTTTTGTTGTTGTAGCCATCTTTCTTTCTTTCAAATAACTTGTAGCAGGAAGCAAAGTAAAACTCTTTTTTTTTGAGTTAAAGTTCAAAATGAAGGGGGCCCTTTTAAATGCTAAAACTACAATTTCTGTGTCTTTGATTTGTGCTCGAAAAATAAAAAACAAACAAAAGCATTGAATCAAAGACGTGTTTAAAATATAAAAATTGGACGAAAAATGCACAATTTTTATTTGACTATAGAAAATAAAGTTGTTGTTTTTTGAAGTTGATGATGATTTTTTAAAAATGAATGCTATGTTTCTTTAATTTTTAAATTTGTTAGTCATCAAATCTTTAGAGAATGTAACACATGTGTTGATGATCTTTCGGCCTTTCGTTGGCAGAAGGTTGAAAGACTGAAGAATTTTGGAATACCATCCATGGCATTAGCAGATGACAATCAATTTAATACTCGATTGAAACAAACGAGTGTAAGCTATTTAAAAAAAATTACGAAAAAACTACAGTATTTGCAATTTACTTTTTAAAGAAATTTTCAGCTGAAATAAAAAGAAATACTTAGAATTTCTTACAAAAAAAATGAAATTTTTTGCGTTGTTTTTCTAAAGCTGCAATAATTTTTACCTCTATAATATAGAGTCTATATAATATAAACTATATTTTCCATGTTTAAAATGAGTAAACATGGATTACAAACATTATAAAACTAATGATTTAAAAAAACTGTAAATTTGTTATTTCAAAGTAATGTGTTTTCTTCAACAATCACGCAGCTGAAAAAAATTATTAGTTCTTTTTTTGCATAATTAAACTTGTATAAAAATAACATTAAATAATATACTACAAAAATCACTAACAAGGGACCCTTTTGAGATGTTACTCTCGGATTTCTTGGGTACTATGTGGATTCGATAGTACCCCACGAGTGATGAAAAACCCCCAAGGGATTTTTGCTTTTTCGGGGTTTTACAGAAGTTATGGGATTCTGAAGTTCACTTAGAAACGCACGACCCCCTGGTCGTGGGTATAAAGGGAAAAATCGAAAAATTTTTGTTTTCGTTTTTTTTGCTATAAAATAGTTGGAAACGCTCTTTTATGCTATAAAACCAATTTTTAAGTCTTTTTGAGACTTCTGGAGCCATTCTTTGGCTTCTGGATTCTGAAGGCTTAAATGTGAAAAAATCGAAATTTTATTTATTTCGCCTGATTCCGCGTATTTATAGGTTTTCGACCATGGAGAATTCAATGGTGAACTTTGTTTTCTTAAAAAAATTAATTTTCGTGTCGGGATTCCATGGTTACAAGATTCTGAAGTCATAAACTTTTGGCTAATGAAACTGACTGGGATTTTGCTCATTTTTTCTGATTTTTTTTTGCAGTTATAGGTTTTCGATGACGAAGAATTTTGTGGCACACTCCATTTTCAATAAAAAAAAGAATCATTTTTTGTCTAATAAAAAACCAAATGATAAAAAATACTATAAAAATATAGCTGTGAATATTAACAGTTTTAAAAAGGAGATATAAAAAGAAGCTTCGCGAAATATTTTGACAAACAAATTTCAAAAGACATGTAAATAGAAAATACGGGTGACGTACAAATGAATTGCAACACCATTTTTTTTCCTTTTTTTATTATTTTTTGCCCCTTTGCAAAAAATGGATTATTTTCTTTCTTTGGTGAACTTTATGTAGATATACTAAAGCATTTTACCGGACAATGAGTGATAAAATTCGTCGACTTTTTCCAAAATTTATTCTTTCAAAAAGAGCAAATAGCGGCTGTTTATTAAATCAAACTGTAGAACAACTCTCTGCACCGCGTTTTGCTTCTTTGATTCAACATTCATTTATCAAAGCGGGATATTATAATTGTGAATATGAAAGATATGAAACACCTGATGATTACTGTTTTGATTTCAAAAAAATTCTAGCACGTTGTGAGATAAGAAATTGCAATGAATTAGCATTTATTAAATGCGCATGGTGTGAAAATCATATTTGTTTTGATGACTTTATTACAAAACTTCATTGTTGTCGTAATAACAATTAATCTCAAAGCAAACTTTTTATATTGCTGAATTGTCTTGTGATTGTCTTACTGTTACTCCGTTAGCGCTGCAATCCATTTGTACGTCACCCGTATTTTCTATTTACATGTCTTTTGAAATTTGTTTGTCAAAATATTTCGCGAAGCTTCTTTTTATATCTCCTTTTTAAAACTGTTAATATTCACAGCTATATTTTTATAGTATTTTTTATCATTTGGTTTTTTATTAGACAAAAAATGATTCTTTTTTTTATTGAAAATGGAGTGTGCCACAAAATTCTTCGTCATCGAAAACCTATAACTGCAAAAAAAAATCAGAAAAAATGAGCAAAATCCCAGTCAGTTTCATTAGCCAAAAGTTTATGACTTCAGAATCTTGTAACCATGGAATCCCGACACGAAAATTAATTTTTTTAAGAAAACAAAGTTCACCATTGAATTCTCCATGGTCGAAAACCTATAAATACGCGGAATCAGGCGAAATAAATAAAATTTCGATTTTTTCACATTTAAGCCTTCAGAATCCAGAAGCCAAAGAATGGCTCCAGAAGTCTCAAAAAGACTTAAAAATTGGTTTTATAGCATAAAAGAGCGTTTCCAACTATTTTATAGCAAAAAAAACGAAAACAAAAATTTTTCGATTTTTCCCTTTATACCCACGACCAGGGGGTCGTGCGTTTCTAAGTGAACTTCAGAATCCCATAACTTCTGTAAAACCCCGAAAAAGCAAAAATCCCTTGGGGGTTTTTCATCACTCGTGGGGTACTATCGAATCCACATAGTACCCAAGAAATCCGAGAGTAACATCTCAAAAGGGTCCCTTGTAAAGAATTACACACAGATTTCATCAGAAATGTTACAAAACAATATAACTATTAATTTTGTCATACATTATTATTTTTATGTATTACTTCCAAAGTGCTTTAAAAAAAGTCAAAAGTAATTGGTAGTTTGAATCATTAATGTACTAAATAATAATGTATTAATCCTTTTATTTTAGCTAAAATAAACTATTTGTTAATATTCCTTTGAAACTTATGCTGCGATGTTAGTGTCAATGGTAAGAGGGGGAGAGCTAAGACACGTAGTTAAAAAGTAAAAGCAACAACAATTTTCTAGATTTTTACCATCCAACTGGCAGCATACATGGGACCAATTCGATTTACTTTATCTGCTTTTATTGTTCCAATTACTTCTTTCATTTATTGGTAATCATTTCGAGATCGTCGAATGAAACCCAGAGCTTTGGGAAAAGTTGTAAATATTTCAGGAACACTGTAAAAATATCAGCGAAATAATAATCGTCATTGATAATTCTTCTTTTTGTTTTTATCTTTTGGGTTTAACAAAATTTTAAAATACATTTATTTAAAAATAATGGATAACAATAATAACACAGAACTAAATAAAACATTAATATTTTTTTTGTCTTCACTCCAAAAGAAAATGTTCAATACATAAAACAAAAGAAGGCAAAGAAGAATAATTTACAGCTATTTCATTGCAAAAATGTATTTTCTTTTTATAAACCAATAAACCTTTTTTGCATGGGTAAAATAAGTTTATGAAAAGAACTCCTTTTTTCCTTGTGCACGCGAACTGTGGAAAAGAACGGTGTGAAATTTTACTCAAGTGCCGCTGTTCAAAGAAAACAGCGCACTTCGTTTGACTTCGTTTTTTTTAGGTACTTTTCTTTTTTTGCTGCTGCTGCTTTTTTTTCTTCATTGCAACTTTTACAGCAGCAGCTACCATACTTGTCTCTCTTCTTTTTTTGTTGCTTGAATAAAATACAAAATGGATCTTCAACTTTATCAAAAAATGTTTCAATCATCTCAACCACCGCTTCCATCAATGACTTTTAATCCATCTACATTTGCTTTAAGTTACCAGCAACAACTTTATCAACAATATCTCCTCCTCCAACAGCAGCAACAACAAGCAATGGCACAATTTAATCCACTTCTCTTTATGTCTGCTAATCAAAATCTTATGGGTGGTCTTAATCATCGTCAACAACCACAACAGCAACGACAATATCGACAGAATGCTTTTCGTGTTGCTCCACCAGCTTTTAATCATGTTCCATTTGCATCATCTTGCTTTAATCCTCCTCCTTCTCTTCCTGCTGCTGCTTCACCATGGATGCCAACAAGTTCTCCTTCATTAACAGCTTCATCATCATCATCTGATGGCAGTGTCAAAGAAGAACCAGGTAGTCCTCGAGATGTCTTTTTTCGTACTTTATCATTGTAAGTTTCTTTTATATAAGTCATATTAACAACCTATATGTATATATATATCATTTTTAGTTCATTGAAAGAAGCCAATCGATTCTATAATAATAATAGCAAAGCTGTTACCTGCTGGAAGAATCCATTTTTATACAAAACATCTTTGTGCAAAAATTATTCAAATCGTACATTTTGTCGTTTTGGTGCTAATTGCTGGTATGCACATGGTGCTCATGAACTTCGTTGTATTCCAGAAGTAAATCTTTTGTAATTCTTTAGTCAGTTCTTATCTTACTTACATTTTAGTCAAAAGAACTTCCTGATCCTGCTTTTATTACTCGATATCTCTCTTTTCTTGGTCTTCCTGCACAAGCACTTGAACGAATGATCCAAAATGCATATCGAATTGCTAAAAGCTCTCCTCCTTCCTCTCCAGCATCAACACCATCACCAACTGCATCATCTACAAGCACATGCTTCTTTCCTTCAACTCGATTATCTGATTCACCTATCAAAGCAATTGCAACTTCAACACCTAATTCATCTGCTCTTGCTCTAAAACCTGATGATAAATTTTATTCTTCTTTTGCATTACATGGTTGGAATGATATTGAATCTGCTATCAATAATGCTGCTAATGGTGCTGGGAATGAAAAGTCTTCTGATAATGTTTATCAACTCTTTGGTAATCCATGGTAAATGCTGAGTATATCAACTTTAACTCTAAATTTGATCTTAATTTTTTTTATATTTGTTTTTAACATTTTTTACATTAATTTCTCGTATTGTTTTTCTTTATTGTTTTTTTAAATCGTTAGCATTGTTTTTGTTTCTATTTATTGTTGGCTTTATTATTTTTTTGAAACTTTTTTATATGTTTTGGTAAAGTTGAGAGATAAATAAATTATTCAATTTGGATGCTTGTTTATAATTAAAGTTACAGTAAGTTCAGCGACTGTTTACAATATTTTTTTTAATTTTACGGCCAATAGGTACATTTTCAAAGAAGCAAGCAATTATTAAATTTATGTGTAGTACATCCCCTGGAAGCAAGAAGTAATAGCAAAAATGTGTACCCCCTTAACGTTGTCTATGTCCTTATTATTATCAATACCTACAATATCGATATCTTTGTCACCCTAACATTGCTATATGGTTCAATTACCCAATCAAAATCCCAAACAGTTACATGAACAACTTAGGACATGGACGAAAGCACAGTTCTTGATTTTATAAATCCGTTTTTTACCACCTGTTTTGGCATGGGCACAATCAAATAAAAAGTACATAATATAAAAATAAACGTCCTTTTTCTTACAAACAAGATCCGACTTATCCACATTGCAAACTATCACAACAAAGCTTCGAGTTTAGATATATTCCCAATATCAATAGCCGTATCCAGAAATGTAGATGTCTCAAATACGAAATCAGACTGCAGCTTCCTATAGATTTATCTTAGAAAAATACCCCAGATGTCAAAAACATACACAAAATTTAATTTACAAAAATTATTTATTTACATCATCAGTATATTACACAGAAATGCATACAAAATATTTAAGCAGATTTAGTTGCTGATTGAATTTTAGTGAGGACAGGATTGAGCACTTTATCAAAGACACGAGTGGCACCTTTTGTTTGTGGAAGACCAAGATAGAGAAGGATGACACATTTGACAAGGAAATAGAGAGGAAAAACTTCCATAATTCCAGCAGAGTATACATCCAAAACAGCAAATGCACCAAAGAATGTCCAATAAATGAGAAGCTGAGGAGCATCATTCATTGATTTGGTTTGAGCAACTTTGATAGAGGCATATGCAGGATAAATAAATCCAATCAAATTACATACAAGACCAGCACCAGCTCCAAGAATCAAATATACAGCAAGAATAGCCAAGACACCATAGAAATACTAAAAAAGAGATATATGATTAGTAAATAGTAATTGAGAGAGTATCTAGTATTAGTATTACACATGTCATACATGTACATTTACCCCCAAATAAAAAAGACACTAACCTGTTCACGTTTAATTTTGGTATTGGTTTCAAGCTTGGCAAAATTTTTATCAAGGAAAGCATTATTTGAATTATATAAAGCATTCTTGACAGCAGGATGAATATCTGAGAATGAATTAATTTCACCAGTATTTGATGGAGCAGCAGCATCTGCAGCTGCGGCAGCAGCCTTCTTTACAGCTGTTGGTGGTTGAGCAGTTGCTGGTAAAGGAGAATTTTGATTTTGATCTACTTTTGCTGCAGCCATTTTTCTTTTTCTTTCTTCTTTGATTCAGCAGCAGCAATCAGTTGTCGAAATTGACCAGGAATGAAGCAAATTCTTTGTTTTTCTTTCCTTTTATACGTTTTTTGACCATTCGATTTTGTCTTTCATTTTTTTTGCGAATTTGCATCATTGCTGCAACTTACCAGAAATAGAGGAATTTCCTTTCTCCCAAAATTTTTTGGATCAAAATGCCAAGATGGTGAAACAAAATGAAGGCAAAAGTTACAAAAATGTTATTAAATCTCATTCTTGTTATTTTGCGTTAAATTTAGCGCAACGCCACCCACCCTTAAAATTACTGACGTCAGATCTGGACGTTCCTTTTTGTAGCTTTTGCTCTCCCTAAAATTTAACCCAGTGGCGTCGTTGTGTCTCACATGTACTGATTAATGCATTGCTAATTTTTTGTTTGTGTTATCTTTGTTAACTTTTGGTTACTGTTATAATAGATTCAGATGTAAGTTAAAAATAATTTATTGAATGATATTTACGATAATTATTGATTTAATTAATGGAATAAATATCAGTTATCACAGTTACAAAAAAAAGATTAGAAGCGCCAAAACAAGCAAAAACAACAAATTGCACTACATCATTAATTAGCATTCAAACAATAATAATAATACCATAAAATGTAAAAAAGGAGATGTATTGGGATAAAGGGAAAGAGAGTAAAAAAATTTTAAGAAAAGAAAAATTGCTGTTTCGCCTTGGACAACTAGACAGCTTTATATTTTTAAACCAATGATATGTGATATAAGTAGGCTCTTCGGTAGTTGCTTAGATAAAGGACAGATTTGGAAAAAATGTTAAACAAATACAAAAAATTAAATATAGATTGAAAGGGAAAAAAATAGATTGGAGAGAGAAAAAAAATTTTTTTTTTTTTTTTTTTTTGGAGAAAAAAATTTTTTTGGAAGAAGATATTTTTCTTGTCGGGAATTTTTTGGTGGGAAGTTTAAATAAAGTGTGTTCTTTTTCTCTAGTGTTTTGTAAGTAAAGTTAAAAACTAATGGAAAACAAAAAATTTTTTTATAAATTTGTTTTGATAACCCCGGAGGGGTTGAAATTTGTTATTTATGAGGATTGTGTTTGGATTGAATGTTAGTTATATGAATTAACGATTTATTTCTTGAAATTATTAGGGTAAAAGTTATGATTACTGTATATATTTATTTTGTACTTTTTTCATTGTTTTTTCAAATGTTTTGTTTGTGTATCCAACTTCTATTAATTCTTGTCTTAGAAGTTCAGTTCTTTGTTCAAAGTGATGATTTTCAGATGAAGCTCTTTTGATTCTGAGTATTTCTCCGAAAACTAGCGAATTTTTAATATTATTTGGTGTATAGCTTTTGTAATCGGTAATTCTGATTACTTTAAAGTTATAGTCATCAGTTTTGTTATAAAGTTTTGTGTCCAATTTGTTGTTTTGTGTTGTAATTGTTAAGTCTAAAAAGTTTGCTGTGTTTGAACTATTGTTTGTTTGTTCAATATTTAATTCATTACCGTATATAGATTTTAGTATTTCTGTATCGAAATGATTATTATGAAGGATAATTAAATCATCCACATATCGTGATCCAAAAATTATACCATTGTTTTTAGGATTATTAGTTTGGTAATATTTTTTGAAATAATTAAATTCTTTGTTAGCTAATGTTAAATTTGCAATTATCGGTGACGCATTACCTCCTTGTGGTACTCCTTGTATTTGTATAAATGTCCAGCCTGCATAATATGTGTAGCTTTCTTTTAGTGTAAATTTGAGAAGATCGATAACTTGGTCGTATTCTAAACTTATTCCATCTTTTTTATTACTGTAATAGCAAGCGTTTCCTTTGATGTTCAAATATTTTAGACCAGAGTTGTTAAAGCTTCTTATTATTATTTGTATCATTTCAGAAATTATAGTATCATGTGGTAAATTTGTAAAAAGACTGGTAAAATCCGCTGTGAATATTTTTAAATTATTTCCTTTTACGTGTTTTATGTTTTTTAAGAAATCTAAGCTACTGTTTATTTCCCAGTATAGTGTTTTTTGGTTTCTTGTTTTAGCAGTTTCACAGTAATTTTTTAAGTGATTAGCCATTTTTTTAAGGATTATTTGTAAAAGGCATGCAAGTTTAGTTGTTGAACAGCTACCAAGTATTGGAATTTTTTTTTTTTTGCGTTAAATTTAGCGCAACGCCACCCACCCTTAAAATTACTGACGTCAGATCTGGACGTTCCTTTTTGTAGCTTTTGCTCTCCCTAAAATTTAACCCAGTGGCGTCGTTGTGTCTCACATGTACTGATTAATGCATTGCTAATTTTTTGTTTGTGTTATCTTTGTTAACTTTTGGTTACTGTTATAATAGATTCAGATGTAAGTTAAAAATAATTTATTGAATGATATTTACGATAATTATTGATTTAATTAATGGAATAAATATCAGTTATCACAGTTACAAAAAAAAAGATTAGAAGCGCCAAAACAAGCAAAAACAACAAATTGCACTACATCATTAATTAGCATTCAAACAATAATAATAATACCATAAAAAACCAAAGCACATATTTTCAAAATAAATTAAGGCATATAATAATATAATTAATAATAACCCAATACACACACCGTATATTTTTCTTTATAAAACTTTTTCATATTCTTGCATGCCAGGTGGAAGTAATGCCCGGAAAAGATTATCAAACATTTTTAAAGCATTTGGTAATGTATATGCAAGATTTCGGCACATCCATGTATGTTGAAATTTTCGACGAATTTCCAATAAATTATTTGCAAGATCAGTTCGAATTGCTTGAGGAAGTTTTGAAACACCTAATCCGTGATTACCAAGATATTCAGAATTGATAAAATCACCTCCAGATAATCCATTACTACTATTACTAGTATTAAAACTTTTTCCAGAACCATAAAAGCATAAATGTTGACCAATTCTGAAAGAGTAAAAAGATTAGTAAATAAAGTGTAACAAAATTTATTTTTGGACTACTGTAAATCTTTGTTAACTACAACAACCCTAAGAATGAAGATTGCTAATGCCACTGTAAAATTCATCCACATTGCCAGAATTGTTAAAAGAAAACTTACTTGCTTACAAGAGTCATTAATTCAGTGACAAGTTGAATTTCAGCAAGAATCAATGCAAGCTCATATTGTTCATATCTCATTGCACTTCGAGCATCTTTCAGCGCTCTCATTGATCGTTGCAATTCAATTCGAGCCTTTTTAAACATTGATGGAGTTAAACGTTTCAGTTGAATATTTTCAGGATTTAACAAAATTTCAACAAATACTGAAATTCCAAATGACGATGATGATGTTGTAGTAGTTGTTGATAGCTTTCCACTACTGTATTTTGTAAGTTCATGTTCAACTCGGCCAATATTAGATGCTTGTTCAAGTAAAATAACCAAATTACTATCAAGCAAAAAATGTTCTGCAGTAATTCGTGGAAGAAGGAATGCAAAGCGTTTAATATCAACGGCACGATTCCATGCACTAAAATAAATGATTGAGTGTTAAAAATAAACTAAAAACATATTTACGTACGCTCCAATGCAAGCACATTCAGGCATCAAAGACATTGATGGAGGCATAATTTCACAACCATTTGAGTTATCACAAATCATTATACCACGAGTTGAAATTTTTTGGCATAGCTGTGTTGCCAATAAAGCATTCTTAGCTGTAGTTTCAGGAGAAGCACATAAAAATCCGATATCAGTTGTAGGAAATTTAAGAACAAGATTAACAGATGGTGAAATAAAATCTTCTGATGAAAATGGGAATTTTCCTTCAACACAGAGTGTAACATATGATGGCAGACGGTTAATCCATCCAACATCAGATGTCCGAACATCTTCAACAGATAAAAATATACGTGGAATTCGTTTTTGAATTGAATCAAGAATAGCGAAATTTTGTACAAGCAATGAAGAAATATTTGGACCAAAATGTGCAATACGAGATAGCGGAAAATCATCCAAAAATAAATTAATAATTTTTAAAGCTGCTGGAATATCAACACTATTTGTTTGTAAATCAAGAGACGGAACAAGCTAAAATACAAAACTGTTGTTCCTTTTAATGGTGATGAAGTACAAACCTTGATAAAAAGTTCTTCACAAACTTGTGTCATATGAAATAGATCCCGATTGGTATACGGTAGCTGATATCGATCAGTTGTACGAATTTCAAAATTAACAAAGAAATAATTTGCTTTGCAATAGCTTAAACGATTAACCAATTGAAGTACAGTATCAACATTCAACATTTTGCAACCACTAAAATCTTGATATACAGCTCGAACAGTAAGGTCAGGATAATCACGTATTGATAAGCATGGAATTACGCTGAGATCAGACGATGAAACTTCTGTCATTGATGCAGCAGAATTAAGGCTATTTCCATTTGTGTAGCCATTGAATGATGAAACAGATGATTCTTTACGTCTTCCCTGTTCAGAGATTCGAAAAATTCGAAGAATTTGAACAAGTGTTGCAAAGCCATGTCTTATACCAGCATAATCATTTGCCATCAGTTGAATACCATTCGGCCGAATATCAAGGGTATAAGTACCAGGTCTTTCACCATCTTCAAAAATTCCACACATAATTCGACCATCTAATTCTGAATCCGATACTTTATGACCACGATATTCAATTTCAAGTGAAAGAGAAGTTAAATAAGATACAAAGGTTTGAACAACTTGCATCATTCGCCTTGGTTCACCATCACCACAACCATCAAAGTAAATTTTAAGCCGATGATCAGTTGGAAATTTCATAATTCGATCACTAGAAATAGGTTATTGTAATGCAAAAATGTTTGTGCGACAAAAAACAAACTTTGAATCAATTTTAATATAATGTGGTTGAGGCCATATTAAATCTGTCCAACTTTCAATTTTACCAAGTGTTTTTTCAGTGAATAATGGAGCAGTATCAGTTGAAATAATAGAAGATCGATCAAAATCTATTGAATCAACAGATAAAGTTCGATGAACAACTTGTGCAACACTACAAAATGAGTTATATTACCGTACTCTCTAGGGTAAAAACAAACTTATTTAAACTAAAATGTGATAGCAATTCAGGGGCACGCTTTTCTGCAAGATCGACAGCACTTTCACCATTTACATTTGTGATCGTAGAATCTGCACCAAATTCTAAAAGAATTTTTACAATTGTTTCTGATTTTCGAACAACCGCATCATGAAGTGGTGTATCATTTTGATTGTTTTGGGCATTTACATTTGCTCCAGATTCACAGAGAGTCCTATAATTGAAGAAAAGCTTTAAATGTAATTAATTGTTGTAATAAAAACTAACTTGACAATTTCATCTGATGCAAATGATGAAGCATAATGTAATGCAGTATTTTGAGTTTGTGGAGAATCAATTGAATTAACATTCACTCCAGCAGCAAGCAGTTGACAAACTCGGCCAAGACTAAAAGCTTATTTAATACATAAACTTTTAATAAAGAGTTTTAAAATTACTTTGAAACAGCAATAGATTGCATTAACTCTTGCACGAATGCAGCCTTCACACCTTCATGAGTTGCACTTACAACAGCAGTTTTACCATCATTATTTTGAACACATGGATTCGCACCAGATGATAGTAAAGTTCTAACAGAATCAACAGAATCTGAAGTTCAATTAAGTTAAAATATGTCATAGAAAAAGTTACAGTATTACCTAATTTAACTGCCAAATGTAATAAAGAGCCATCAAAATCTTTAAGCTGTCCATCAATTAATTCAGCGAAATTTGGTCCCTTAGCTAAAGCATTACTTTGTAAATATATGTAATTAATTAACAAAATTTACCAAGTTGTTGAAGCATTGAACGTAATATATCAACTCTTCCATCTCTTACAGCAATTTCCAACAACGTTTTTGGATCTTCATTACCATTTTGAAGCTTTTCTTCAACCATTTTGGGTTATATTAATATAACACAACTTTAAGATAAAATAATATAATTTATAATATATTCATTAAATATTAATAATAATGTATATTAAAAAAAAGGTTTTAAAACAGTTAAATATGCGGTTGCCAACGTGTAGAACAAACGTTGACTTTTCTAAACAGCAGTTTTACAGCTGGCAAAATTTGAATTTTCGTTGTAAGAATGTCTCCAACAAGGTGGGTTTCAATGTTTACACAAAAAATACTTTGTAAAATTTTTAGAATTTTAAACATTCCATTTTTATTTAAATAGTGCGTAATAATAAGATTTTAAACGTAAACTGTGATCGTCAGTGTGATGGTTTATAAATTTGTAGATGGTAAATTCAAGTGATCAAAATAATTAAAATCATACACCATTATTATTCCAAACTGTTATTTGAAAATCTAAAACAATTGTAAAAACTCTTTTAGAATTTGACTGAACAATGGCAAAAACAAATGATATAGGTGCTGCCGATTTTCCTGGAAATCTGGCCCTTGAATTGCTATCATTTTTTAGTTCAAACTAGCTTGTTCTGGTTACGGTAACTCATAATTTTATAGAGTTGCAAAGCTTGGAATATTGGATTTGTTGAAATCCGAATTGATAAAAAAAAGCTATTAAAAAGTGATTTGTTTCTTTTGTTCTGTTAAAAATTACTGTGCCGTTAAACAAAGTTTTTGCAAAGAGAATACTTTATTTTTCAATTTCAATTTTACAACTCGTTGTAAAAACAAATCCAGAAGTTTCAGTCTTTAATTCAGCAAGAAGATAATCGCTGTATGTTAACTCTGAGCAATGTCGTACACCAATGTTTCCTTTTTGATAATAGAATAAATACCATTGAACTCCGCCTCGTTTTTTTAATGAATTTTGCATTAAAGGGAGTCTGTGCTTTGTTTCCCAAAAAATTATACTTGTGCCGCCATTATTAGAATGAGAATTCTTTAGTGACTTAAGGATTTTAATGGCATCAGAATCATAGGGAATAATGCCGTGAAGTCTTTGTCCACGAGAGTTTGTAATTGTTACTGTAAATTTTATAAATGTAAATACCGTATAACTGTTATTAAACATAAAAATCTTTTACCCTTATAATCAAAATTAACCTTATTCAAGATGTCGTTCAATTGATCATTAGAAAATAAAAAATCTTTTCTAACTAAAAACTATTATTAATAGCATTTATGAATACTGTAAGTAAAATCATACCAACGTATTCACGCAAGAATTTTAACTTCAACTTTTCGAGTTGAAAATACGGTAAAAATGGAATCATTTCAGTTTTAATTGCTTCGTTTAAATTATAATTTTCGTCTTCTGATTCCCGTTGTTTTTTGATTGCTTGATTTTCTGCCCAATGATAAGCCTATAAAATTTGTTAGAGTTTTGTAACGATAAGGGTAAGGGCTTTGCAAGCTACACAAATCGTAATAATTAGATTTGCTTAAAATGAAACATTTTTCTTATACAATCAAATGCTTTTTTAACATTTAAACCTCGAGCTTTAAATTGAAACTTACCGCTTGAAGTAATTGTTCTCTCTCTAAACAACTTTGTGTAAATGTCACCAATTCTTCAATAATTAATTTATCTGTACTTAAAAATTTATTGCTTTGAATAAAAGCAACATAGTTTTGAGAAATAAAAATATGTAACCATTCTTTCAACACAACCAATGAATATTTACTCGATAATTCCAAATATTGAATTACATTACTCAAATTAAACTCCATTTTTGTTGCTAGAAATTGATCACAAAAATGTTTGAGTTGATTAATTTGATAAAATTCTGCCATATCAAGGATGTCAAAAATGTTTTCACTTGTAAGATGGCATTGCCCAGAATAGATAAAAGTTAAAAATTCTTTAAAATCTTCAAATTTGTAGTCTTTGATTATTATTGGCTCCGTTTTTGTTTTTATCCATTCTTTTGAGAACATCGTTTTAAACATGGGTGAAATTACTGAAAGCCGTAATTTATCGGCATATAATTTCTGAAATTTCAAAACTGTGCTGCATGTTAATGATAAATGAACGCTTACCTTTCCACCAATTTCAAAAATGACATCAAATAATTCTGGATTTTGTGATTCAAAAGCTTCCTTTATTTGAAGCTCAACTTCAAGAAGGAAATTTGTAGAAGTCATTTTATCCTTTCTTTAATTGTTTCTCTGTATTACACTAGTTCGAGGCAAACCCAATATTTTATTAAAAAATTGGTAGTCGTTAAACCAATCTAGAGTAAAATAAAAGAACATTAATGAAGACACTTTTCACTGTTGTTTGTCGTTATGTCCAGACAAGATGGATATGTATAAATTTGGAAAACCAAACGATTAGATAGAGACAACAGAGAGGTTTGAATGTGTTTGCCCTCAAAGGCAGATTTTTAAAAGTAAAACCTAACCATTTAAGATTTTTGACTTCAACAGAATTATGAAGTCTTACGGTAAAACATAATATGGAAACTTTAAAAATATTTATTATTAATCATTACAATCGTTATGTAATGATTAGATGTAACAGATAGATATAAAGGAGGATAACATTTTTTAATTTTATTGTGGCAATGGTAAAAATGATACTCAAAATCATATTTTAAAAACAAAATTTTAAATCAATTTTAATCATTTCGAAAAAAATTAATTACGTATGCGAGAAAAAAAGTTAGATGGAACTAATCCTTTAATGCCATTCAATTCTCCAACAAAAAAGCCATCATCATCAGTGTCACCGTATACTGTAATAATATCATCTTTATGAAACGCTAACTCGGTCTAAAATATATATTTTTATTAATTTGTATTTGTCAAAGAATGTATTTACTTTATTAGCATCTGGATTTGGGCTTTGTGTCACAGGATCATAATCATATTTGGCAATAAGCTTTCGAATTTGTGAAGACTTTTCTTTCGTTTGTGGGAGTGACTGTTGTTGGAGTTGGCTCTCCTGTTGATCTTGCATTTTTTCTTCGTGTTTGGCAGGATTGCTCATTATTATGCTTCAAAGAGTTCAAATTTTATTACAAAAATTAATACAAAACAATTAACCACAAAAGGAATATGATATAATCGCAATTTTAGTTTTTAAAGTTGGGTGTCTCAGAATGAGTCCAAAAACATCAAAGTTAATCAAAAAGGTAACAAATAAAGTTTCCAAAGAAAGTAACAATCGCAGATGATATTCATTTTTTTTAGTCATGGGGACTCTTTCTTTCTGTTATATTAAACATGTTTAAAATCAATAAAAAAATGCCATCAACAGAGCATGTTCAGCCCTCTGTTGAGAAAATTGTGTATGCATGCAGATCTGGTCTCTATAATGTGTGTGGACGCGCAGAAAACATAATACATGTGGGGGACATGGCCTAGGAGAAAATGTTAAGCCCGCCCCATTTATTTGAGCCAAAAACTGTTCTTGTTCATTCTTCTGTTTGACATATTTACTTATTCATTTATTCAATATTGTTTTATCATTTCGTTAAATGAATTAATATTTAAAACATCGACCCGGAAGAATGTCTCATTGCCAGCTGATTAACGATAATTCTGCGCTGTTCAATGCCCAAACAGATTTTGCATTAGATATTCTTCGTCAAAATGGATTAAATTCTTCAACAATTTTTTCGCCAATTTCAATTACATTTGCTTTAGCAATGGTTTTTCTGGGAGCTAAAGAAAACACTGCTACCCAAATTCGAAATACTATTACAAAAGGTTACAATTATGAAGATGATGAAATTCACTGCTATTTTTCATCTCTTATGAGTTCCATGAAAGCTAATAATGTTATCATGAAAGAACCCGAAACGCAAAAGAAAGATAAAGAAGAAGGTGATGAAGATTTTAACATGGATTTTACAAGAAAAAATGAAGCGTTTTTTCTTGAATTTGTTAATAAAGTTTATATTGATGATAATTTTACTCCACTTGATAGCTTTATGAATGGAATTAAAAATTATTACGGTGGCGGAATCGAAAAAATTGATTTTTATCAAAAAACAAAAGCTGCCGAAAAAATTAATGAATTTGTTGCAAATGTAACTCATGGTAAAATTCAAAATTTTATTGATCCTTCTTCTCTTGATCCGTCGAATACTGCTCTTATTATTATAAATATTATTTATTTTAAAGCTTATTGGCAAAAGACATTCTCAGAGAAAGATACCAAAGAAGCTGACTTTTATTCTTCACCTGATGTTACTCAAAAAGTGATGATGATGTCACGAACGTTACAACGTGGAATTACAGAGTTTGAAAATGATGAATATCAAGTTGTTGGAATTCCATATGAAAGTGATAAAGCTACAATGTATATCATTTTACCACATGAGCGTTTTGGGCTTGAAAAAGTTATTAAATATTTTGATTCTTCAAAGTTGGCTGAAATTTTTCATAGTAACAGAAACGGATATGTTCGTGTTAAAATTCCACGTTTCAAAATCGAATCTGAATTTGACATGGTTGAAACTCTAAAGAATCTTGGAATTACTGACGCTTTTAAAGAGGAAACAGCCGATTTTTCTGGTATTTCAAATGAAAACAAATTAAAAATCTCAAATGTCATGCATAAAGCTTTTATTGAAACAAATGAAAACGGAACTGTAGCAACTGCTGTAACAGGATATTCGTTTGAATGGTGTAGCGGGAGGGTCGGCAAGCCTAAGGAATTTACTGCTGACCATCCCTTCATGTTTATCATTGCTGATAAAAAATTTAATATTTTATTTGCTGGTACTCATTTTTAATTTCTTTGTATTGTCGAATTTGTAAAAATCAGATTGTTGATAACCTTTCTTGAAAATGTTTCTTCTTGTTTATCTTTTTTTGAAAGTTGGTATTTGAATAAATTTTTATAATATTTGGCTTACTTACAATACAGCTTTTTATTATAGCTGGAATGTTGAGCAATTTAGAAATCCGCCATGGAAATTCAGAAAACCGATGTTACGGTATATCAGTGCAACACATGCTTTTTTAAATAACTATATTTAAAAATATTTATTCTCGATCAAATTGATGTAAGTATTTTTTTAAATTAAAATAATACAAATAAAAAAGCTCAAAGATATAAACAAATGAGGCATAAAATATAGATAGATAAATATGTTTAATTTTAAATTTCTTGTTATAAAATGGAATTAAATCAAAACGTATATGTTGAACATTTTTGAAAATTTACAAATATCATAATTACTGTGATTGCATGCATCGCTGAAAGGCAACTAAATGCCATTGAACGCAACAACTTATAATTAAAAGAAAAAGTTCAGCTCCAGTTAAAATTGTAAAAAATAACGCTCTCATATCTGATGCAAATGATTCGGGATCTGTAATTACTAACTATATTAAAATAAACAAAATACTACAGTATACCTTTTTTAGATAGCAACGTTCTAGGATTTGGTAATTTTCGATTATCATTTGATGAAAAACCAGAAAATCCAAAAAGTGATAAAAATACAATACATGCAACAAGTTTTAATAATAATCCAAGGCTCTGAAAATTTGGTATTGATAAATTTATAAAGCGATAAAAAAACAATATTACAGCCATTAAAATGCAAGGCCAAAATGCATCTTTTGATTTATTCCTTAATGCACAAAGTACTAGTAGTATTGTAATAATCGGAAATATTAATGATACACATGAAAGTGGCGGATAAAACATTACAGTAATTAAGGAAAGAAATAAATAAAATATTGTTAATGCAATTGATATAGCCTGAAAAAAACCTTGTGGTATATAAAAACTAAATTAGAAATATCAAGTCCCATTTGAAAAAAACTATTACAGCTACAGTAAGTTATCAAAAGTGTTTTAATAACAAACCCGTAAATTATTTCTTGCAGCATTTTGATCTGGAATTGAATACTCTTCATATTTTACAGCTTCCGCATCCATCGGAGTACGATTCATAAACAACATTTTTTTGCAACACTGAAAATATAAAACTATTATTTAAAAAGCAGCACCACCTTCATAGCATCTGTTATATACTTTTTAACTTTTAAAAATCGCATTTAATTTTGTAATTAAAATTTTAAATAAAAAAAGAGAAAAAAAATTCACATAAAAAATATTTGAAAAATAAATGTCGCTTTAAAGTCTCTCAAAAACGCAACATTGATTACCCCGTAAAAAAACGTTGCTTTTAAAATGCGTTGAAAAAAGAGATGCGACGGCACCGATCACTTTCTTTTTCACATTTCATTTTTAGCATCTCTCAAATCAGTCAGTCACCTCAAGTTTTAAGAGCAAGATCAGTCAGCTGGCTTTCCTACTTTGAAGCAACAACAAAAAGAATGGCAGCAGCAGCTGTCTTTGTTGCTAGCTTGCCATCAAGGGTGGGCGATAACTTTTAACTGTTTGAAGCATCTCTCATTTCAATCTCAATAAAAAAATAACATGTTTATTTTTTTCTTTTGTTTCTTTGAAAAGCATAAATAAATAACTCTGAAATTTCCAAAAATGGTAAAGGAATTACAAAATTGATTGAAAAGTTAAAATTTATTTTAAAAATAGTAAAAATAAACAAAAACCACATAAATGGTAAACAGAAATTTAAAAGTTAAATTTATACAATAAAATTTTTAAAGTGTTTCAAAAATTGCACTTACAGTAAGACACGAAAAAATCTTACAACGATTGCATGCGCAAAAATTTAACGAAGAAAAACTTTTTTCTTGAGAAATCTTTGAATTTTTTCAGATTCACTGTTACAACCAATTTATACTACTATAGTAGTAATAATCAGTATTAATTTATAGCAATTTATTTTTGTTTAAACTAATTTGGTTTCGGCTTCCACGAGCAGTTATGTATCTGTTTGAATTTTATATTGCCGTGTTTATAACTTTTATCTAATAATTTGTTTATTTTTTCACTCCCTTCACGGCAGGTTTGTAAAAACATGAGCGCGCAACCAATTTCTGTTAGCCATTTGGTCATTTTTTTATCTTTTGACATTTTGTTAATTTCTATAGTTAGTAAACATGTTTAACTAATGTGGATTTTTTCATTTTCCCTCTCCTGATTTCCCTCCAAGTTGCGGCCCTGCCATGATTTTTTCCTTACGTTGTTATTTATTCTGTGCCATTCTACAGTATCTTTTACTTCATTTATCTTTCACTTTTAGGCTCACAACTAACTAATTATGCCAATTGTGCAACATTTAAAAGATGAACATGATGAAGAAGCATTGGAAGATTTAAAAGAAGCAATTCGTCAAAAAAGATATGAACTTGAACGTCGCAGAAATGATCATGAAAAAGAAAAAGATCAACGAAGACGTGAAGTTCGAAAATATACAGCTGATCATGAATTATTATGTAGATTTATCAGAGATAATGGATTGAATCTTGAAATTGCTTTAAATAATGAAAGTCCTTCTGATCTCGCTAAAAAAGTATGTTGTTATTTTTTGTTTCGTTTCTTGTAATTATATTTATTTTTATAGCGAATAATTCATGATTTGAAGAAAAGAGCTAATGCTGCAAGAATTCAATTTCAAAATTGTATGGATGAATTGAAGGAAAAAAGACATGACCTTCAGCAAATTGTAAAAAGATTCGAACTTCTCAAATCCATTTTTACCGCAACTGGTACTAATTATCGATGGTTTCGTTATAAATCCATTGAATATGGACTTAGTTTTACTATTGATAGCAATGGAATATTTCAACCAGCTCTCACCGATAAAGATTGTATGTTATATTTTTTGTTTGTTTCCTGTAATTTTATTTATTTTCATATTATAGATAAGGAACATCAAAAGATTCTTAAAATTATTATTGAAAAAACAATAAATTCTGTTTAATTGTCTACCAATGTTATATTTTCTTTTGTCATGACTGATTTCCACATTTTTTTTTGTTTTAAATATATATTCATGTTGTTTGATTTGAATGAAGTTGTTTTTTTTTCGTACAATTAACAGTCGAGGTACTGTAGCCAATAATACTTCTTACAGTTGATTTAAACAATTTATTGTTGTATCCATAATCTTGTCTTTGGGAACAGGAATTTAAGAAAGCTTTTCTGCAAAAAGGCTGTTTTTCATTTTCGGTATTTAGAATACGAATCAAGAAAAACAGTCAAGGTTATCTCTCTTCTAATTGTCTACTTTTAACTTTTTAGTCCGTTTTATCGATCATTGGCTCTGATTGCTTATTTAATGCGTCTGCGCTAGTTTTGAGTGGGTAGTTCTCATTTGCGAAATACCGGATATTAAAAAAGTTAGGGTACTGTAGTTTTTTGCATACAATTCAAATTTTTTTTTCCATTGAGTGTTTTAAATTACCATAATTTTTAAAGATTCATTTTAGTAATTACAATCCCATTTCTATCCATCAAATCTTTTAGTTTGTTTTTCTTCCATTTTCAAACTTTACTTCATTGTGTAAAACGTCCGAAGAAAAAGAAGAGGTAAGCGTTTTGTATTTTTTAAAATTTTAAAAAAAGTTTGCTTGTTTTTGAGCAAGTGGTTTTTCGTTAGCGGTGTTACTTGCATGCTGCAGCGCATAAAAAGAGAGGGCTACTTTGACCGAACACGACGACAACGATGCAAGGTGTTCAACGGACAAAGTCTAAAGGATATTTTGATGATTGCACATTTGTTGTAGTCTCGTTCTAATTTTCTCATCGTACAAAATCTTCTTTTATAATTTCATCTTTGATTATTACGTTACGATAATTCAGTTGATCGACTTTTAATTGATTTTATATCCTTTTAGATTTCAAAAAAGAAAATATGTTGAGTCGATTAAGCCGCGAAACAGTTCCTCAACAAATTCGACTATACTCTGCTGCAGCAAAAACACCTTCTGCATCTTCTTCCAAGAAAACTTTATCAAAAGAAGGCCGACCAAATATTGTGTTTGTTGATGGAGTTCGAACACCTTTTACTGTTTCTGGAACAGTATTTAAAGATTTGATGGCTGTAGATCTTCAACGTGAAGCCCTTCAAGCTTTGGTAAAACGAACTGGTGTTGCATTTGAAGATATTGGGCATGTAACTTGTGGAACAGTTATTCAAGAACCTAAAACTAGTAATATTGCTCGTGAAGCATGGCTAACGGCTGGATTTCCTGATAATGTAAGCTTTTAGTCTTTGGGCTTATTTCTGTTTATATTTAAGTATACATTTTAGGTACCATGTAATACAGTTACATTAGCATGTATCTCTGCAAATCTTGCAATGACACAAATTATGGGACTTTTACAATCTGGATATTGTGATGCTGGAATTGCTGGTGGTGTTGAAGTTCTCTCAGATGTTCCAATTCGATATAATCGTAAAGCAAGAGCTGCAATGCTTGCCATGCAAAAGGCTAAAGCATTACCAGATAAATTAAATCTTGGAAAAACTATTCTTACAAATATAGCTAATCCCGAGCTTCCGGCAGTTGCTGAATTTACATCTGGTGAAACAATGGGACATAGTGGTGATCGATTAGCTGCAGCATTTAATGTTTCACGAAAGTATGTTTCTTTTTATACTATAGTTACATTTAATATCTATTATATTTTAGAGAACAAGATGAATTTGCTATACGTTCTCATACATTTGCAAATGAAGCTGCTAAGAAAGGATTATTAACAGATATTGCACCAGTTTTCGTTCCTGGTAAAAAGGGTGAAACTATTTCAACCGATAATGGTGTTCGTGTATCAACAATTGAAAAACTTTCTGGACTTAAGCCTGCATTTATTAAACCACATGGAACAGTAACTGCTGGAAATGCTTCATTCTTGACTGATGGTGCTTCAGCTGCTCTCTTAACAACAGAAGAATTTGCAAAGAAAAAAGGATTTAAACCAAAAGCATATCTCCGTGATTTCTTATTTGTTGCTCAAGATCCTAAAGATCAATTATTGCTATCTCCTGCATATGTAATTCCAAAACTTCTTGATAAAGCTGGTCTTACTCTTAATGATATTGATGTATTCGAAATTCATGAGGCCTTTGCAGGGCAAGTTCTTGCAAATTTGAATGCAATGGATTCTGAATTTTTCTGTAAAGTAAGGGTTTTTGGTTTTCTTGATTTTTAATATATATTAAAACAATTTTAGGAACACATGAAAAGAAAAGGCAAATATGGTCGTGTTCCAATGGATAAACTTAATTTATGGGGTGGTTCACTTTCAATTGGACATCCATTTGGTGCAACAGGAGTTAGACTTGTATCTCATGCGTAAGTGAATTTGTTGTATTGTATTTGAACTATTAACTTACATTATTTTTTAGTGCTAATCGTTTAAAACATGAAGGTGGACAACTTGCAATTATTGCTGCTTGTGCTGCTGGTGGTCATGGCGTGGGAATGCTTGTAGAAACTTATCCCAATTAGGCAGTTTTGAAAAGAAATTAAAAAAGTAGTGTATGAAATATGTATTTTTATATTATTACTGTATTGATGCTATTTATTTATTGTATATGAAAGAGCAGAGTTTGAAAAATAAATATCATTAAAAACATTTGGCTTTGATTTATTGAAGGAGAACTGCCTGTAAATACAAAAGCTTGTGATAATTCTTTTGCAAATGTATATTGATTATTGCACATTCCACCTCGGCAACAACATACTAAACATGCTCTGCCATCAGGAGCTCGAAGCTGTAAATTGTTAAATGTTAGATGGTTACGGTAGAATAAGTAAATATACCCTTGCACAACCACCAGAATTAATATCAAATGGTCCATTTCCACATACTTTAGCACCTAAGAATGGATTAGTATTGTAATAATTAAAGCAATGAAAATCTGCTTGATCATAAGCTTCTTTGTAACTGAAACTTTTTCGTTAGATTATTTGGCTACAGTATACCTTTTACTTACACAACAACACACCAATCTTTATAAATATCATCAAAACAAGTTTCAATATGATTGACTCCTCGATAATCTCCATACATTGCAGTCCCAGCTACGCATGTCCCACCAATACTTGATTGGCAAGCATCACATTCATCGAAAATTGTAGTAAAGCAAGTTAAACTTAAAAATAGAATCAAAAGCATTTTCTTTGCTACTGCTGCTTCCAAAGAAAAGAAAATCAAACATTTATGAAAAAAAAATATTTTACTTCAGGAAAACAGAGAGAACGTCAAAAAAAGTAAAAAGAACGAAAATTCATCAAAATTTTTCTTTGATTCAATAAAAAAACATTTCTGAATGTTTGCAAACTTTCTATTCATTTGTTTACGGCTGCTGCTTTTCGTGTTATATCATTTTTCTTATCGCCAGTTCTAGCACCAGCAACAACAACTTCTTTTTTCTTTGCATCTGTTGCAGCTGCAGCTTCTAGACGATCATATTCAAGTGCCTGTCGAAGAGTATCAAGACTTTCTTCTGGTTTTTCTTTAAATGCTGGTGTTGCAGGTGAAAGAACAGGAGTATTCAAATTTTGACGAGCTTGTGGTCGACTTGGATTTGATTGTGATTCAAAGGCACGTTCTTCTGTCTAAAAATATAATTGATTACTGTAAATGCAGTACATTCATAAAAACAAACATTTGTCATCATAGGAGGTTCTTCAGGCAGTAAATTAAATTCATCATCAACTTGTAAATTTTGTTGTTCTTGTTCTTGTGTTGATGTTGTATTCTTGAGAAGTGGTTCAAGATGATTTGATAGCTGCTTTTCCGATTCCTTCTTTGACAATTTATTCAGCCATTCTTTTTCATTTTCTTCTTGCTCTTTTTTTGATAAATTTTTATTTTCACCAATTGAATTTACCAACTTTTTAAAATCTTTATATGCATCCACAAGTTTTTGTTGTTCATCTGGCTAAAATTTTGTAATTCTTATGATTAAAAATACTGTAGAAAAAAAACTTACCAAACTGCCTTCCTTTTTATTATTAGCCATTCGTTGATTCAGATGCCATACAGCTACTGAATATCCAAACATTGAAAAAACAAAATATGTAAAGCCAAGAACCATTCTAAAAAAATAACATGCTTTTTATGTTGCTGCATTCATACTCCAAGAAAAAGCATACGGTATTCCAATTTTTAATACATTAACAGCAAATTCAAATTCATTTTTAATTGTTTCTTCATCTCTCGCTGAAATTTGACAATCACCAAATACAATGGTAAAATAAAAACCAAACAATAAAAAAATTAGAGCTAACATTGAAAGTAGATATTTTAAAAACTATTTTCGACAACTCAGTAAACAAATGGAAAAAAAGTTCACATAAAATTTGCATATTTTTCCCCCAGCAAAATGTTAAACCGAAAAAACGAAAATAAAAAAAGCATTCATTCATTCATTCAACAACATTTCATTCCGTTCAAAAACGTTTGACTACTACCAAAGATGCTGAGTAAAATACGACGAAGAAGCAGCAAAGAAACTATCTCATCATCAAAATCAAAGAAGAATAATAATAGTAAAAAGAACACAAAGAAGGTTTTATGTGTAGCTGCTGCTGCATCAGCAGAATTATCTGCTCGTGAAATAAGTGAAGAATGTAAAACTCCAATTCTTAGTGATGATGAAAAAAATATGAAATATCAAGTTTCTGCATTTTCATCTAATCAACATTTTCGAAATATGAAACTTGCTGTAAGTTTTTTTTTCAATGAATAAACGCATGATATTCATGGAACGGTATTGAATCATGTAATAATTTAATCTTCTTTTAGATTGATGCATTTGTTTTGAATGCTTTACAAAAAGGTGTTAAAGGATTACTAGAAGATTTTGAATCAATTCGTATTACAACACTTCCAGAAAAAGAAGAAGTTTCACAATGGATTGCACATCCTGATCATAATCGATACAAAAATATTTTCTGCTGGGATAAAACTCGTGTAATTCTTAAAGGACATCCTGATGGCTTTAAATATATTCATGCAAGTGTTGTTGGTGGTCCACTTTATCCTGATCGATTTATATGTGCACAAGGTCCTTTACCACATACTGTAAGTTTGCTTACAAATATAATAATATGTTTAATTCTATTGATTGTTTTTTAGTGTTATGATTTTTGGTTAATGGTATTTGAACAAAAAATTATGTCAATTTTGCAATTATGTCGTTTTGTTGAAGATAATCTTAAAAAATGTGCAATTTATTACCCACAAAATAAAGGTGAAGTAATGACATTTCGAGATATTCGAATTATTTGTGTTGATGTATGTTTTTAGTCACGCTACTACAAATTTGAATAACTGTTTGTCAATTTCAGGTTAAAAAACTTGGAACTCCTGGTACAGTATATCAACGAATTTTTAATGTCTACAAGGGTGAAACAATTGGAAAAGATGTTTTTCATTTATCATTTGAAACTGTAAGTTTTCTTCCATATATATAATGATTAATTCATTGATTGATTTTTAGTGGCCGGATCATGGTTTGTGTTGTTGGTTTTTTGGATAACCTACTTAAGTGTTAAACATGCTTTTCAGGTGTCCCAACCGCCGATACCACCTTGCTAACTATACTACAAAAAGTTCGAATGTCAACAAATCATCCAATTTTGGTACATTGCTCAGCTGGAATTGGCAGAACTGGTACTGTTGTTGCAATTGAAAATATTTTGGAATCAATTATGCTTGGAAAAATTGTTGAACCACATGAAATTGTTGCAAAACTTCGAAAACAGCGTCGACAATCGGTTCAACGGGAAGCTGTAAGTTTTTCTTGAAAATGTTTTGCAGGAAGATTCGGAATCGTCGGATAGATAGATTTAATATAGTATTAGTGAGCTTTTTTTTTGAAATAACAAGGATGACAAATTTAAAGTTGCTGAATTAGCTGCATCTGGATCTCATTAAATAGTTCAAACAGGATATCCCAAATCTTTTTTTTGTGCTAAAACTAAAAACATGTGCCCTCATCGAATTTTGATCTGACTTTTTAGTTTTGTTTTTCTGCTTCTTTTTGTGTTATTTTTAATGGCACATTTTTCCCTCCAGCTTTATGCCTGCTGTTTTGTGTATGTGTATGATTTTTGATCTATTTTTATTTGCTTCAATCTGCCTCTATTTTGCTTGAGGAAAAAAGCTATAAATGAGATATATTTATTAGCTTTTTTTATTTTCCCTTTTTCTCGATTAATATAAAAAAATACCCGAAAAACAGATTTTTGATCGCTTATTATAGCTGCTTAAATATATTATAAAGAAAAAAAACTGACCAAAAAACAATTTGAAACTTTTTAGATTGAAAATTGTTAGAACAGGGATTGTAAAGAAAGAGTATGTTTATTGAGCTGTTTTGAGATTTTAAAAACAAAGTAAATCTATGTGAAAAAAACAACGTATTTCATTCGAGTTGAGTGATGGATGATAGATGGAATGAATGGGTGATGAGTAATGTTTTCGATTATATTTTTGTTTTTTATTTGAACAGAAAAAAGTTTTTTGAAATGCATTGAAAAAGTGTTTTGTGAAAACCTGATTATGCAATTATTTGCTGTTCGTTTTCCATTTTTGATTGAGGAAAAACAGCTAATAAAAACTATACACTATGGAAATTAGAAGAGATGCACTGAGGTTTTGCAAGAAATGACAATAGTTTATTAAAAACTTACATAGAAAAACAGATTAACCAAAGTTCAATAGACCAATTTTTTTTGTTGACAAAATTTATTTGGGATATCCTGTTTAATCGATTGAATTTAATGATGATGATTTTCTACAACTATATAGTTTTGTTTAAAAGAAATTCCATGAAGGAAATGTTACGTTAATGAGCAAAGGCAATAGCTTCTTAGATTTTTACTTGACTGTTACTGTGGACCATAATTTTGTATACTGTAATAATTTTGTCTTTATTTTTTAGCAATTCTTATTTATTAATCGTCTTGTGCTAGAATATTTTCTTCAAGTGAAACAACTTCAACGAACTCCTGCAATTGATGCCTTCTTTAATGATTATGAAAAAGCAATTGCAATTCGAAAGTAACTGAATCAAATCAAATCTCTTTCAATCCCTTTCAATTTTCTATCAAATCTAATTTCAATCTTCAACAATGTATTATGTATTGTGTATAATTTTTTCGGCAAAATGCCAAAACAACTGTCTTCGTGTTTTTGTGCAATTTTATTTTTAACACTGATATATACTTTTTTTTCAAAGATAAAAATAAATGAACGGATGACTGATTAATTTATGATTCATTTTTTGGGGGCTGCTTGCAACATTTCTCTTTTTTTTGACTTTTTTTTAAATCCATCAAGCATGGAAAAAAGAAGCTTCTCGTCGAATGTGATTAAAAGTTTTAAAGTACACTTTTCTTCTTTTTTTGTTATTTGTTTGTAAAAACTTTTTTAAAAACAGTTGCTGTTTTAAAAGGAAAAGGAGAGAGAAAGAGTTGTTCGGATATAATTTTTGGTGGGCGGTTTTTGAGTAGAAAGTTCTTTTTTTTGCTGCTGATGACTCTTGTTCTTATGCAATTGGCAATTATTCGTAAACACATGAGAACACATTTAATTAATGGATCTTTTTTAAAAAGAAAGATCCATCTCAAAAACAATGAAGATTAGCAGCTTTTTTGATAGAGAAACGCGATTGCTTGTTTTACTTGCTTTTTTGCCTGTTCAAAGCTTGACTTGATTGAAACAAGCAACAGTTGGTTGTTGGCATTTAATTCTTGCTATATCTGCTTGTCCAGCATGTGATGGAAATCGGGATAGAAAGAAAATGGAAGAACAGAAAAAAATAATAAAAAAGTAGGCGGAGACTTGCATATCCCCTTTTTGTTATGTCAGGGAGGCCTTGCTTGCAACTACAAAATGGCTAAAAATTTTTACAATTTTAAACAGATCATAGTCAATCAGTCGTCGTCAATTTTTCAATCCCCCCATCAGCAAAAAATATATATTTATCCGATCTTTTTTCGTGTGATACTTTTTTAAATAAAAATAATTATTTGAAAAACGATTAAAGTAGTTTTTATTTTTCAGTTAATTAAATAATCATGCGTGGTCTTATTTGCCTTTTGATTGTTGCAATTATTGCCTTGACATATGCCAAAGAACAAACCATTAAAGTAAGTTTTATAGTTGGATTTTATCAGATTTAAGCATTGTTTCAAATTATAGGTTCGTGGTCAAGTTATCTGTGATAAACGTTCAATCCGTAATGCCCTTGTTGAATTAAGAGAACATGATACATGTGAGTTGATTGCATTATCTTTAAACGGATTTTGACTTGGTTAACTGTTTTAGTGGATCCTGATGATACCCTTTCCTCAATCCATACTGATAAAGACGGAAACTTTGCTCTTACTGGTACTGAAGATGAAATTACTTCAATCAAGCCATATATCCGTATTACCCATACTTGTGATGTTCAAGATCGTGCTGTAAGTTATTGAGCATATGATTTAACCATACCTTAACTTACCATAACCCCAAGGCCTCTCGTTACCCAAATCGGTCAACACTAAGTTTTATGTCTCTTTAACATTGATCTAACCTTACAATGGCTCTGTTTACCTTCCCCAATTTGACCCATATCTTACCAGTAGTGTTCTTACAGTATCCTTTTGAACACTATAAATAACTCTCAATGTTTTTTCAGACCTGTCATCGTGTTTCTGATTTCGAAATCCCATCTGACAAAATTAACAATGGTGAATATGATATGAATTTCGTCAATCTTAATTTAAAAGGACATTCTGACAAAGAAGTATGCAATTAAATTTTATTGATGGTCATGGAAATCTCTTCTTCTTCTTCTTCTTTTTGAAATGTAAAAACAAATGAAATTAATTCCCAAACAATTTTTTTTAAATAATAAATTTGTCTTTTTGTTTAATAAAAATAAAAGTTCAACTTTTTTATATAAAATGTTTTTGTCTTTTTTTAAATAATTGTTTGCCATGTTCTCTCTCTTTTTTAAAATAAAATATTAAACTTTATGAATTTTTCAAAAACAACAAAAATTGCAGACAACAGGAAATGATAAAAAAGGACCGGAAACGGGATTTGTGTAAATCGAAAATATTGCTATTACAGTTGTTAGTTTAAAAGTTCGTTCGACCAATTCTTTGTTTTTGTTGCTTCATTGAATTTGTTCGATAAAGTGGTTTATCATCAAAGGAGATTGTTGAAGCAGGTCCACGACCAAGTAATTCGATAAGAATAACACTGTTCTTCTTTTTAAGGAATGAAGCAGGCACATAGAGTGTTATCTAAAAATTAAGTGTTTTTTGAGGACAATAAAGATTTGTTTTCTTGGGAGCAAACTTTTCATCAACGGACAGCAAAAAACATTTGTTTAACAACACCACAAAAAATAATTGCTTTGTTTTCAAAAAAAAACTTCAAACAGTGGGTTTTAGTCAATGATTGATTTTTCTTATCTCAAACATTGACTAAGAAAAATATTGAAGATAAAGAATATCTTTGCCATAGCTGATATGGAGATTCTTTTTGGCTATAATAAGTGAAAACCGACTAAAACAACAAACACCTTTTAGGAAAAAATGAATGTTTAGAAAAAAGCTTTCTAAGATTAATACTTTTGCCAAAAAAATTTTGGCAAGAACATATTTTTAAGCACCATTAATACTAAACTTGAATGCAATTTTATATAGTTTGGCATTGAAAACGACAAGTGCAATAACAAAAATAAAACGATCTCTTTACCTGTGGTCCAGCAGATGGCCAATATCTTCCAACATTATTTCCATTAATAAATAATTGACCCTTTCGAAATTTGCCCGGATTAAACCATGTATCAGATATTTCACCTTCTATTTCAAATGCACCCATATACACTCCTGCAGAATTATTATGGGGTTGAAAAGGTTCCTTGCTTAAATCAGCTTGCATAAATGCAATTTGAGATGGAGTTGCATAAATTATTTTTGAAGTTGGACCAAAATCAATTGGGCATTGAGTCCAATTTGTTAGAACATGGTCATCCAAAATTACATTTGGTAATAAGCCCTAAAATGCAAATATCATAAATAACGTTTAATAGAAATGTCAGTTTACTTTTGAATCCAAAATCGATAAATAAGTTTGTCGACCCCGGTTTTCGACGATAATTGTTAGAATATCACCTTTCTTGGCGGATGGAAGTGAAATCCATTTTTTTGAATATTTATCCAAATTATCAACTAGCACTCCCTGAAATGAAGGTGCACTAATTCATCGACCTACTACAGTATATACCTGTGCCTTATCATTGATATAAACAAATCCATGATCTTTAATATTTTCAGCAGTTAAATTTGTTCCATCGAATTCCAGCTCTTTTCGATATAAAACAAACCCATATGGGTGATCTAATTCTTCAAATGATAGCGGTAAAATTGATTGATGACATTTTCGATTTAAAGTGGAAAAACTTTCAAGAAGACTTTTAAATTTACGCAGTTTAATTTTCCCATAAGGTTTAACACTGTTATTTTTGGGGACAGATAAAGGTTGATGATCCCAATTAGGAAGCTTTCGAATCCATTCTTGGATAGCTGTATACATGGGTCGAATTCCACCATTTTCAGCAACTGGTGCGCCCCAATCATATGATGTCATAATCTAAACTTTAGACATTTTTGGAGATGCCTTGTGTAAAATAACTTACAGCTCCTTCAGGTTCTGCACCATTCCAAAAGCCATAATTTGTTCCACCATGCATTAAATAAATTGTAAATGACGCATTTAAATTATACATTACAGTCATGGCATCCAAGACTTCTTTTGTTGAAGGAAGATATGGACTTTTCATTCCCCACATTGTAAACCAGCCAGGATAGAATTCACTGTTAACCATTGGTCCTAAAGTTATATTAATTTACAGTACTAATAAACCATTTTATACCTCCTTTTGAATACTTTTGTTGCAAATTAAAAAATTGTTTTATAAGATTTTCAGGTACTGGTCTAAAATCAACAGTCGGAAAAACTGCCTCAACGCTTCCACATTTCATCATTGTTTCTTCTGGTCCATCGGCTAAAATATTTTTTAAAATAAATATTTTACCACTAGTTTTACAACAGATTACTTGTATACAAAGCAACATTTTCTCCCAAAAGTTTTTTGAATAGATCACGAAGAAAGCCCAAATACTTTTTGTCACAGTTATAGCTGCCATATTCATTTTCAATTTGAACCATTAAAACATTTCCACCATTAATATACAATAACGGCTTAATCAAAGGAAGCAAATGATTGAAATAATTTTCAACAGCATTTATGTAACTGAAAACTGTTAATGTAAAAAACAATTACAATTTTTAAACACTTACGGCTGATTATAAACTCTTAGCTGGATGCCCTTTTTCTTAATTAACCAATATGGTAGTCCACCATTCTCCCATTCAGCACAAATATAAGGCCCTGGTCGAAGAATCACATACAAATTTTGTTGTTGTGCCAATTCAATGAATGCCGTGATATTTGCCATTCCATCAAAGGTAAATTGATTTTCGAAAGTTTCATGAAAATTCCATGGCACATATATCTGGATGGCATTCAAGCCGGCATGCCGAAGTCTCATCAGTCGATCTTGCCATAGCTCAGGTTGAATTCGAAAATATTCAATCTGACCGGCAATATATCGAAATGGTTTTCCATCTTTTAAAAATTGATGATTCTCATAATCAATGGTAAATGTTCTGTCAGCTGCAGCAGCATAAAATGGTAATGTAAAAATACAAACAAAAACAATCCAAATGAGCAACATTTAACTTATTTTCCGTGTAATTTAAGTTCACAATGTTTTTGTTTATTTTTTTCCTGTTTCAGTCTTTATGTTTATTGCCATTGCATTTCCATGGCAATGTTTTGTTTTTTGAACAAACTTTTTTGCTCTTTTTTGTTGACATAAATTTTTGGCTTAATCGAAGCAAAAACACATTACGGCATTAAAGTGAGAGATATATTTAGAAAGCTATCAAACACTAAAAGATTTATTTATTTTTATCTTGTACATCTTGTTTGAAATTTATGTTTTAAGAAATTAAGTGCAAGTTTATGCTTATGATAAAAATACAAAAAAAATCAATAATATTTTAGTCTTCCATTAATTGTTTTAGCTGCTTCAATTAAAAAGTGGTTTATCATCAAATGTGATAGTTGAATCTGTTCCACGACCAAGTAATTCGATAAGAACAACGCTGTTTTGCCTTTTTAGCATCGATGCCGGGACATATAGTGTTGTCTAAAAAAATCATTTTGTCAACAGAAACTCCATTTTGAAACAAAGAAAGCGTTTACAGAAAACGCGAAACATTAACAAGCATGCTTAAAAGCATATTAGAAACCGTTAAAAAGTAAAACTCACTTGTGGACCACCAGTTGGCCAATATCTTCCAACATTAAAACCATTAACAAAAAGCTGGCCTTTCCTGAATTTTCCTGGATTAAACCATGTATCAGAAATATCTCCATCAATGTTAAAAGTTCCAGTATAAATTCCTGCAGTGTTTCCAGATTGATCAAATGGATTATCATCACGTTCAGAGGCTGTCATAAGTTCTTCAAATGTGTTTTTCATTGGGGTAGCAGTGGCTTTTGAAATGACTTTATTCAAATCAATTGGACAATTTTTCCATTGCGTTAAAACTGAATTTCCAAGTGTTACATTTGGAAGTAAACCCTTAAAATTGGAGCAGAATTAATTACAAAAAAGTATATAAATATGTATTACTTTTGAATCCAAAATAGATAAAAATGTTTGACGGCCACGATTTTCAACAATAATATTTAAAATGTCTCCTTTGTTAACATTTCTAAGTGTCAATGATTTCTTTGAATATTTATCCAAATTTCCGACAAGAACTCCCTAAAAAGTAATTTTTAGTTTATCGTAGCAACAGCTGGTAATCACGAATGAAATTTACGAAATTTTAAGAAGAACAAAGTCTCTAAAATTTTAAAACCTAAATTCAAATGCAATCAAAGTTTTACCACTGAAGCATTATTTATATAAGCATATCCATGATCTTTGATATTTTCAGCAGTTAAAGTACTTCCAACAAAACCTAAGGTAGTTGAATACAAAACAAAACCATATGGATGATCCAGCTGCTCGAATGATTGTGGTAAATCTGCTTGCACACAAGTTTGATTTGAATTTAAAAATGCTCCAATAAGAGTATCGGTCATTTGGAGTGTAACAGTTCCATAAGATTTAACTGCATTATTGTCCGGGGTCGTCATAGGAGGAGTATCCCAATCTGGCAGTTTTTTAATCCAATCTTGGATGGCCAGATATTGTGGTGTTATATCACCATTTTCAGCAACTGGTGCTCCATAATCATATGATGTAATAACCTGAAAAAGTTTTGTTTGTCAAGGTAATGTTAGCTACAGCAACTTACAGCTCCCCACACTTCAGCGCCATTCCAAAATTCAAAATTTGTGCCACCATGAAACATATAAAATGAGAAAGATGCATTTGAATTATACATTGAAGTCATTGTATCGATTACTTTTTGAGTTGTTGGTAGCGATGCATTCCCGTAATTCCATACCTAAAATATTTTTGTTCGTCAAGATGATGTTAGATACTGCAGCTTACAGTAAACCACCCGGGATAAAATTCACTGTTAACAACAGGTCCTGAAATGTTGTCAATAAGTTTAATAAAGCCCTATTAAAATATGCAAATACCGCCTTTGGCATATTTTTGTTGAATTTGAAAATTTGTTTTTACTGTTGCATCATCGTTAACCCCAAAATCGACAGTTGCAAAAGCGCCATCCACAGAACCACATCCAATAACAGCCGGGGGATCAGCTAAAAAACACAGACAAATAATTTTAAAACCATGCTATAAAAACATTACTTGTATATAAAGTAACACCATCTCCCAAAATCTTTTTAGCCAAGTCTCTGAGGAAACCCAAATATTGCTTATCACAGTTATAGCTGCCATATTCATTTTCAATTTGAACCATTAAAACATTTCCACCATTAATATACAATAACGGCTTAATCAAAGGAAGTAAATGATTGAAATAATTTTCAACAGCATTTATGTAACTGAAAACTGTTAATGTAAAAAACAATTACAATTTTTAAACACTTACGGCTGATTATAAACTCTTAGCTGGATGCCCTTTTTCTTAATTAACCAATATGGTAGTCCACCATTCTCCCATTCAGCACAAATATAAGGCCCTGGTCGAAGAATCACATACAAATTTTGTTGTTGTGCCAATTCAATGAATGCCGTGATATTTGCCATTCCATCAAAGGTAAATTGATTTTCGAAAGTTTCATGAAAATTCCATGGCACATATATCTGGATGGCATTCAAGCCGGCATGCCGAAGTCTCATCAGTCGATCTTGCCATAGCTCAGGTTGAATTCGAAAATATTCAATCTGACCGGCAATATATCGAAATGGTTTTCCATCTTTTAAAAATTGATGATTCTCATAATCAATGGTAAATGTTCTGTCAGCTGCAACAGCACCATAAATTGATGAAAAAATTAAGTTTATGAAAAAAATATAGCTGCAGAAAAACAGCATCTTTCTTGTGCAACTTGACAATGCTGTTCTCTTGTCCTCTTTTGTTTCTGGAAAAGGATGTTGCCTTTTAATTCGAAGAACAATTTGTAGCTTTATCATTACATTGTCATTTTTATTGTAACTTTATTGATTGCAATTAAAATTCTTTTTTAACGTGTTTTGATACATTACTGATTTGTACAGTTGTCTTAACAAAAAAGAAGAGATGTTTGCTACATATGCATTTTTAAAATAATTAGCTTTACTCGTAGCATTAAAAATGTGCTGGTAAAAATATTTTTTATTAAAATTTTGAAATGGCAATTTTTTGAACAACAAGAAAAGACAAGCAAGAATGATAAACAGGAAATGACAACATTACAATGTTTCATAAAATGCTTTCTTTTATTACACTTCTCTGTTTTATTCAACGGCGTTCCCTTTTTTGCAATGGTTTAAATGAATTTGAGCTGTAAATAGATTTGTCGACAAATGATATTGTTGAAGCGGGTCCACGACCAAGTAATTCGATAAGAATAACACTGTTCTTCTTTTTAAGGAATGAAGCAGGCACATAGAGTGTTATCTAAAAATGAAAAAAATTAACAGCGAACAATTTTTATCAGTGAAAAAAGACTAAAAATTGTTTTTGGCTTTTTTGAATGTTGTTTAAAGTATGCATTCAATAAACAAAAAATTGTATAGACTTCAGCAGCGCTTTTTCATTGATCAAAGAATACACAAAAAAGCTTTTAAAACTTTTAAATGTCAAAAAGAGGGAATAAAAGTGCAAAAAGAGTGTTTAAATGTTTTGACAAAATAAACAAAAACATTATGCTAAACCGCAAAACTTTATGTACTGGGCAGTATCTAAACAATAACAAAAATCAAAAATGTTCTTTACCTGTGGTCCAGCAGATGGCCAATATCTTCCAACATTATTTCCATTAATAAACAGCTGACCCTTTCGAAATTTGCCCGGATTAAACCATGTATCAGATATTTCACCCTCAATTTCAAATGCACCCATATAAACTCCCGCATTATCAATCGGCTTTCCAAATGGATCTTCTGTTAATAAAGATTTTAAAAAACCTTTGAAAAGCAAATTTGGGGTCACATTCAAAAAAGTTGGACCGAAATCAATTGAACATTGATTCCAATGGGTCAGAACTTTTCCATCTAATGTTACATTTGGTAGTAAGCCCTAAACATTACGATGTTTTTAAAGTTTAATCTTGGGAAATTAATATTACTTTTGAATCCAAAATTGATAAATAAGTTTGCCGACCACGATTTTCAACGATAATTGTTAAAATGTCACCTTTCTTGGCTGATGGAAGGGAAATCCATTTTTTTGAGTATTTATCCAAATTATCTACTAGCACTCCCTAGAATAGATACTTTGATAATTGAATTAACAAACTACAGTGCATACCTGTGCTTTATCATTGATATAAACAAATCCATGATCTTTTATATTCTCAGCAGTTAAATTGGTTCCATCAAATTCCAGCTCTTTTCGATACAAAACAAAACCATATGGATGATCTAATTCTTCAAATGATAGCGGTAAAATTGATTGATGACATTTTGGGGCTGGATTTTTCATAAAACTTTCAAGTAAATTATCAAACTTTTGAACTGTAACTTCTCCATAATTTCTTGCAGTATTATTTTTGGGGACAGATAAAGGTTTATGATCCCAATTTGGCAATTTTTTAATCCATTCACGAATAGCCAGATATTGCGGAGTAATGCCGCCATCTTCAGAAATAGGAGCTCCGTAATCGTATGATGTAATTACCTGAAGCAATAGGTTATTTAAAAGCTGTTTAAGTTATAATAGATTACAGGTCCAGAAACTTCAGCGCCATTCCAAAAGCCGAAATTAGTTCCCCCGTGGAACATGTAAAATGAGAAGGATGCATTCAAGTTGTACATGGTTGTCATCGTGTCGATTACTTCTTTCGTTGTTGGAAGATGTGGATTTCCACCATTCCAAAGCGTAAACCATCCAGGATAGAATTCACTATTCACCAAAGGCCCTGAAAAAAACTGTACTTAAAAATATTAACTCTTATTTTTTACCTCCTTTACTAAACTTCTTTTGCATTTCAAAAAATTTTCGTGTTTCTTTTGCGCTTGCAACTCCAAAATCTACTGTAGGATATGCACCATCTATTGAACCACATTTAACCATTGATGGGCCGTCAGCTGAAATTTTTAGACTTAATTGATTAAGCGTTAAAAATTTATTTACTTGTATAAAGTAAAACTTCTTGTCCCAAATGTTTTCTAATTAAATCTCGAAGAAAGTCCAAATACTTTTTATCACAATTATAACTTCCATATTCATTTTCGATCTGTACCATTAAAATATTTCCTCCATTTACATATAAATGAGGGGTTAAAAGAGACATTAAATGATTGAAATAATTTTCAACAGCATTTATGTAACTGAAAACTGTTAATGTAAAAAACAATTACAACATTTTTTAAACACTTACGGCTGATTATAAACTCTTAGTTGGATGCCCTTTTTCTTAATTAACCAATATGGAAGCCCACCATTCTCCCATTCAGCACAAATATAAGGACCTGGTCGAAGAATAACATAGAGATTTTGTTGTTGTGCCAATTCAATGAATGCCGTGATATTTGCCATTCCATCAAAGGTAAATTGATTTTCAAAGGTTTCATGAAAATTCCATGGAACATATATCTGGATGGCATTCAAGCCGGCATGCCGGAGTCTCATCAGCCGATCTTGCCATAGCTCAGGTTGAATTCGAAAATATTCAATTTGACCGGCAATATATCGAAAGGGTTTTCCATCTTTTAAGAATTGATGATTCTCATAGTCGATGGTAAATGTTCTGTCAGCTGCAGCAGCAAATGATGTCAAAGAAGAAAAGAATAAAAGAGAGCTAAAATACAACAACATTTAGCTCTCGTTTTTGTACAGTGGCTGAGTAACAGCTGTTTATTTCTTTAACTCAAAAATAATTGTACATTATCTATCATGTTCATTCATTTTTTCTTATAAAACTGTAGTCCCTTCTCTTTTTGCATTGTTTACTTTTCCCCTCTTCTTCTCCTTCTTCATCAAATCAAATAAGCATCTTTTTATTTTTGCTGCTCTTTCATTTTTTGCCGAAACTTTATTTTTCGTTTCTGCTGAATGTGCTGCGATCTTTGTATCATGATCCGCGATCTCCATTTTTTAATTGACCCATTTATCTGAGGCTTTTTGAAAGCAGAACTTTCGCGTGTGCAGAAATAAAAACAAAATAGAAATAAATAAAAAAAGTTTAAAGCAATAAAAATGAAAGCGGCAAAAAGCAGCAACTGATTTTTAGCTTTAAATAAAAACGTGATTTTACTTTAATGTCTTTTTTTCGACTTTTGATTTTGAAAAATTAATGGAACACATTTGGTTTTAGACAATCTTGAAGTTAAAAAAAGAAAAAAAGCAAAAACTATGTGAAAAAACTTACTGAAAAATGATAATAAAAATTTTCATCATCTTACCCAAGATTTAGACGTCTAGCTTTAAAAGCTATCAAACATTGATACAAGCAACACCAGTTTTAGACGTTTTTTAGTTGATTTTTATACGACAATTAATTCTTTTATTACAATTGTAATTGTTAGAGAATAATGTTTTTAAACAATAAATGGTTTAACAATAGAGTTTTGATTTGTTTACTATTGATTATAACCATATGGGCTGTTGTTTTTTGTTGTCTCTAATTTGATTTTTTCCATCTGTTTTTAATGGTTTTTAAAAATTAACCTTTGATCAAACAAGGAACAAAAACATATTGTTTTGGACTTTTAACTTTTAAAGCTGAAGATAGCATGTTAATATTGAAAAATATTAAAATCACTTAAAAACCAGTTATTTTTTCCTTTTTTAACATTAAATTTAATATCATTCTATTCAGCACATGTTTTTCTATCGAATTGCTGAAAAAATAATTGAAAAATATTAAACTGAAGGATAGGGGATTCGAACCCCTGCGGATTTTTAATCCACTTGGGCATAAACCAAGCGCCTTAGACCGCTCGGCCAATCCTTCACAAAGAGAAAAGGATATAAGAAGCTAATATTATTTTCTATTATTTCTTTTCTAAATCCAGGTCATTTTTTTTAGCTGCGCGCTCGTGCATCCTCTTGCAACGAAAAGGCACAGAAAGGTTTTCTTTTTTTTGTTCGTTGAAAAGCTTTTTTTTAGCAAAGCACCTTTATTTAATCAGCATTATTATTACTATAAAACAACAATTAAAACGGTAATATAAATGTAATACTATTTATAATAAGCTTATCTAAGAGCTCATGTTGTTAAAATAGCGTTTAATTTGTAAATATTTTTTAAAAGTCAAAATGGTTTTAAATACAGCTTTAGATGTTAAGGCATTCGGTCAGTTTCATTGCTATAAAATAAAATAATAAATTAAGAAGACCTTGATGCAGCGAATTTTACTGAAACGTCAAAGTAAAGTTTAATGTTTCTGTTGCCTCATAATAACATCCACACAAATGATTTATTAATTCATGTGAAATTATTTTGATACATCATCTCCTGGAACAAAATGTCAGTTTCAAATTAAAAAATTCCAGGCAAATTTGACACAGTTTAAATTTCCGAAAAATAACTGAAGGAAAAAACTATTTAAAAAATTTGCAATTTTTAGAGATCTTTAACGTGATATAAGTTTGTTAGAAATACCCGGGTTAAACAATTTATGTACATGTACTTAACCATCTAAAAGTGTTTAACCTTTATAGAAATGCTTTTAACTTTTAAACATAATTTAACTATTTGTATCATGCACAAAACGTTTGTATCTTTCTTTTTTTAATCAAAGAAATTTGTGAAGAATAAAAGCAAGAGTTTGTGTTGTTGTTTATTTCATTTTGCTTTTCTCTTGATGTTAGATAAGCATAAAATTAAAGGCTGTCAGCAAAAAAGGCGGACTTTTTGCCGCAATTTCCGAGATCAAAAAATATAAGGTGATTATCATTTCTCTTCTTTCCCCTCTCTCTTGCTTTTGATTGCTTTTCCATATTTCTTCAATTAACTGTTGTTATTTTTCTCGAAACTTCGTGTTCTTGAAAAAAGCCACAGAAATTTTGTTGTTAACAAATATTCAAATTTAAATTTAAATTTAAGTTCTTTCTTTTTTAGCTTCAAAACAACAATGAAGTTCATTACGGTAGCGCTTCTGGCGCTTATCGTTGTGAGTGTAAATGCATTTGCGAGAATACGGTAGGCTTATCATATTATTTATTCAAAGATTTATAATAAGCTATTTATCTAAATTCATACTTTAGACACCTCCGTGACATTGATGCCGAACAATGGCAAAAACAAATTGATCAATATATCTCTGAATCAACAAGCCCAGAAGATCTCAAAGAAAAAGTTTCTGAATATTATTCAAAATTAACAGAAAAACAAAGTGATTTTGTTAAATTTTATCGAAAGCAATGCACTTCATGGATTAAAGGAGTTGCAAGTGATGAAGAGAAAGCAGAGCTACGAGCATTGTACCAAAATAAAGATGGCGATGTTTTGGCTGGAAAAATTAATGATTATGTTAATCGACTATTTGAGAATGAACGAGCACCAGTTCTTCTTTGGAAGGTGAGAAAGTTTATTTGAATTTGGGAACAGGGATGAAACATCGTTGTCATGCACCCTCCTTATACCTTAAACAGAGCGCCTCCACTATTTCTTTTTTTTCAAAAAACGAGAGAAAGAGAAAGACAGGAGAGACACACATACGCGAGAGCGGCCGCGTTTGCCACCAAATGCGGCCGCTCTCGCGTATGTGTGTCTCTCCTGCAGTTCTCTTTCTCTCGCAAAATGAAAAAAAAGAAATAGTGGAGGCGCTCTGCTTAAGGTATAAGGAGAGCGCAGAAAAATAAGTTTCATCCCTGTTTGGGAAGCTAAGAACAGGATCAATGTTTTACATCAAAAACATTTACGTTTTCAAAATTTTTGTAAAACTGATAGTAACTTAAACTGAAACAACGCAAACCAAAAAATTAATAACATTTTTGCCAACCCCAAAAATTTTCACTTACAGTAGTTTTTTGTCTCTTCTAAAGTTTCCGTTGACCTTTAATTTTTACTTTTCAAACATGTTTACTCCAAAAAGACCACCATTCAATAATACTTTTTTTCATTGCTCTTTTTTTAGAATGCTTGTGCTTATCTCTGGAATATTGATATTCCAACTGAAAAAATTGATGCTCGACGGGTTCGTCGATCAACAACCTCCCACAATATTTTATCAACTGAATGGCTTACTGATGAACAAGCTGCTCAATTAGATGGCCTTGAAAATGATGAATACGATAAAAAATATCTTCAATTCTTTAAAGAACTTTCTGGAGATGCAAAACATTCAGCCTCACAAAAGATTGTAAAAAAATGTTATGGTTGGCTTGAAGAAGTTGCAAGTCAAGAAGAACGTGATGAACTAAAAAATTTACATCATAAAGATCACTCAAAATGTAAAGAAAAAGTACAACAATATCTTGGAAGAATGCCTGAAGCTGAAAGAGAAAAAATTAAAGAACATTTGGATGTATGTGAAGAAGTATGGTATGCAGAACATGGCCATGGTGGACATGGTGAACATGGACACGGCCATCATCAACATCGAAGACGTCGACATCATGAACATTCATTTGAAGATTTTGCAAAAGAACATCTTCAATGGCTTACCGATGAGCAGAAAGCAGAAGCTATGAAAGTTAAAGATGATAAAGCAGCATTAAAAGCAAAAATGAAGGAATTCTTTGAGGCAACAACTGGGGAAAAGCGAGAAGTCGCTGTTAATTCAATGAAAGGTGCATGTCGACAACTTTTAAAACATGTTCTTGGAGATGAAAAAGCTACAGAATTAAGAACAATGAAAGAAAGTGGAGCATCTGCTGAAAATCTTAAAGCTAAATTCGAAGAATTTTTAAATGGAATTACAGATGAACATTTAAAAGAAGAGGCAAATGATCATAAGGAAGAATGCGCAAAGTTTTTGATAACACCAGCTCGTAAACGTCGCGATCATCATCATGGACATAAACTTGAAGATTATCTTAAAACACATTTATCATGGCTTACAGCTGAACAAGGTGAAACTATCAAACAAATGAAAGCAGATGGAAAAACACCAGCTGAATTACAAAAGAAAGTTTTCGAATTTTATGATTCTACCGTTGGAGAAACACGTGAGAAGGCTACTGAACTTCTTAAAGGTGGTTGTCGTGATTTGATTAAAGCTGTTGTTGGAGATGAAAAAGCAGAAGAGCTAAAAAAGTTAAAGGAATCCGGGGCTTCTGATACTGCAGTTTCGGATAAAATTAAATCATACATTGCTGAAGTTGAAGATCCACATAAAAAAGAACTTGCAGCCAACTATGAAGGTGCATGCAAAAAGATCTTTGGAGTTCAATCACGTAAACGAAGAGATCATCATCATGGACATAAACTTGAAGATTATCTTAAAACACATTTATCATGGCTTACAGCTGAACAAGGTGAAACACTTAAACAAATGAAAGCTGATGGAAAAACACCAGCTGAATTACAAAAGAAGGTCTTCGAATATTACGAGGCAACAACAGGAGAACAAAAAGAGAAGGCTACAGAATTGCTAAAAGGTGGATGCCGGGATTTGATTAAAGCTGTTGTTGGTGATGAAAAAGCAGAAGAGCTAAAAAAGTTAAAGGAATCCGGAGCTTCTGATACTGCGGTTTCGGATAAAATCAAATCATACATTGCTGAAGTTGAAGACCCACAAAAGAAGGAATTAGCGGTCAGCTATGAAGGTGCATGCAAAAAGATTTTTGGAGTTGAATCTCGTAAAAAACGACATGAAGGACATAAATTAGATGATTACCTTAAAACCCATTTATCGTGGCTAACAACAGAGCAAGCAGAAACCTTAAAACAAATGAAGGCGGATAATAAATCACCTGAAGATATGCAAAAGAAAGTTTTTGAGTATTTTGAATTAACAACGGGAGAAACTCGTCAGAAGGCAACTGAATTACTTAAAGGTGGATGCCGAGATTTGATTGAAACAATTGTTGGACCAGAAAAAGCACAAGAGCTAAAAACCATGAAAGAATCTGGCGCATCTGTTGACGCAATTCATGCAAAAGTAAAAGAATTTGTTGGACAAGTTGAAGATGAAGAAAAGAAACAACTTGCGTCAAAATATGAAGGAGCATGTAAAAAGATTTTTGGTGTTCAATCCCGTAAACGTCGAGATCATCACCATGACGACGATGAAGATATCGAAAAGTTCGCAAAGAATCATTTAACTTGGCTTACAGATGAACAACGACTAGAAGTTACTGCTCTTAAAGATTCAGGAAAAGATGCAATTAAAGCTAAAATCAACGAATTTTACAAGGCTGCGACAGGGGACACAAAAGCTAAAGCAACTGTAGAACTTCAAAATGCTTGCCAAGAGCTTATTAATACAGTTGTTGGAGAAGAACATGCTGCAATTCTAAAAGGCTTACGAGAATCTGGAGCTGATATTGGCGAAATTCAAAAGAAAACTGATGAATTTTTGGCACAAGTTCCAGATGAAAGAAAGCGAAAATTAGCTGAAGATCATCGAGAAGGCTGTGCACAGATGTTCTTATCACCACCAAGTCGTCGCCTTCGAAGAGATAAACATCACGAACATACCCTTAAAGAATTTGTTGATAATCATCTTACATGGTTAAATGCCGAACAAAAAGCACAAATTTTGGAACTTGATGGCCAAAAAGAAGCTGTTAAAGCAAAAATCAATGAATTCTTTGAAAAGACGAGTGGTGACGAAAGGGAGAAAGCTGTTTCAAGTTTTCAAGCAGCATGCCGAGAACGACTTGTTCATGTCATTGGTGATGAAAAAGCGGCAGAGCTAAAAACAATGCGAGAATCTGGAGCAAGCAATGAAGCATTGTTGAAAAAAACTGAAGAATTGTTGGCAGCAGTTGAAGATGAAACACTTCGAAAGGAAGCTGATGAACATAAAGAAGATTGTTTAAAAGGTATTAAAGTTTATTGTTGTTCAATGAAATAAAAAATAAATTTTCTTTTTTAGTTTTTGGAATTAAAAGTCGTAAAATTCGTGATTGCGGATTTGATACTGAAAAACATTTGACCTGGTTAACTGATGAACAAAAAGATACTTTAACACAAATGAAAGCAGAAAAGAAAGCTCCACAAGATATTCATAAAAAGATTTTTGAATACTACGATGGAACAACTGGAACTGTCAGGGATACTGCAAAAGAATTAATGCAAGCTGGATGTCGAGATGTTCTGAAGTATGCTCTTGGAGATGAAAAAACAGCTGAACTTAAAGCCATGCGAGAATCTGGAGCATCAAATGATGAATTATCTTCAAAGATTAAAGATTTCATGGATGAAATTAGTGATCCAAAAAAGAAAGATTATGCAGTAGCTTATGAAGGACCATGTAAACGCATCTTTGGTGTTCAATCTCGTAAGCGCAGAGATCATCATCATGGACATAAACTTGAAGACTATCTGAAGACACATTTAAGCTGGCTTACAACAGAACAAGGTGAAACACTTAAACAAATGAAAGCAGATGGAAAAACACCAGCTGAATTACAAAAGAAAGTTTTCGAATTTTATGATTCTACCGTTGGAGAAACACGTGAGAAGGCTACTGAACTTCTTAAAGGTGGTTGTCGTGATTTGATTAAAGCTGTTGTTGGAGATGAAAAAGCAGAAGAGCTAAAAAAGTTAAAGGAATCCGGGGCTTCTGATACTGCAGTTTCGGATAAAATTAAATCATACATTGCTGAAGTTGAAGATCCACATAAAAAAGAACTTGCAGCCAACTATGAAGGTGCATGCAAAAAGATCTTTGGAGTTCAATCACGTAAACGAAGAGATCATCATCATGGTCATAAACTTGAAGATTATCTTAAAACACATTTATCATGGCTTACAGCTGAACAAGGAGAAACTCTCAAACAAATGAAAGCTGATGGAAAAACACCAGCTGAATTACAAAAGAAGGTCTTCGAATATTACGAGGCAACAACAGGAGAACAAAAAGAGAAGGCTACAGAATTGCTAAAAGGTGGATGCCGGGATTTAATTAAAGCTGTTGTTGGAGATGAAAAAGCAGAAGAATTAAAAAAGTTAAAGGAATCTGGAGCTTCTGACACTGCAGTTTCAGATAAAATTAAATCATACATTGCTGAAGTTGAAGATCCACAAAAGAAGGAATTAGCCGTAAGCTACGAAGGAGCATGCAAAAAGATTTTTGGAGTTGAATCTCGTAAAAAACGACATGAAGGCAAGCATGGTATTGATGATTTTGTCGATAATCATTTAACCTGGTTAAATGCAGAACAAAAAACTGAAATTGATAAACTTAAAGTTGAAGGAAATTTTGCTGGAATTAAAGCTCGTGTAAATACTTTCTTTGAAGCAGCATCGGGCGAAACTAAGGAAAAGGCAACTGAAGAACTCAAAGGAGCATGCCGTGAACTTTATACAGATGTTCTTGGAGATAAAACTGCCGAAGTCAAAGCCTTAAAAGAATCAGGTGCAATTGATTCAGAAGTCGCTAAAAAGATTGATGAATTAATTGCTGGTGTAACGGATGAAGCAAAAAAAGCCAAAGCAGAAGAATATAAAGCTGATTGCAAAAAGATTTATGGATTACAATCACGAAAAAGAAGAACTCACGATCACGGAGAACATGATTTAGAAGATTATTTCAAAAATCATTACAGCTGGCTAACTGAAGATCAAAAGAATGAACTTCGACAAATGAAGAAAGATGGAAAGAAGGATGATATTTGGAATAAATCATTAGAATATCTTCAAGCAGCAACGGGAGAAGCGAAAGAAAAAGCTGAAGAACAAATGAAAGGTGGATGCCGAGAATTGATCCGTGTCATCGTTGGAAATGAAAAAGCTGACGAATTAACTGCCATGCGAGAATCAGGTGCATCTGTAAAAGACATGGATACAAAACTTCAAGAATTCGTTGGACAAGTTACTGATGAAGAGAAAAAGAAGCTTGCAGGCACATATGGTCCAGGATGCCGTAAAGTTTTTGGAGTACCTTCAAGAAAACGACGTGAACATGATCACGGTGAACATAAATTAGAAGATTACTTTAAAACACATTTCAATTGGCTTACTGATGCACAAAAAGATGAAATGAGACAGCTCAAAACTGAAGGGAAAAAAGCTCCTGAACTTTATGCAAAAGCTATGGAATACTATGAATCAGCCACGGGGGAAGTGAAAGAACGAGCCAAGGAACAAATGAAAGGTGGATGCCGTGAACTCATTCGAGTTATTATTGGTAATGAAAAAGCTGATGAATTAACTGCAATGAGAGAATCTGGTGCATCTGTTAAAGATATGGATGCAAAATTGCAAGAATTTGTCAGTGCCGTAACAGATGAAGGCAAAAAGACTCTTGCTACAACATATGGACCAGGATGTCGTAAAATCTTTGGAGTTGACTCTCGTAAAAGACGCGACCATAGTCATGGTGAACACGATTTAGAAGATTATTTCAAAAATCATTACAGCTGGCTAACTGAAGATCAAAAGAATGAACTTCGACAAATGAAAAAAGATGGAAAGAAAGATGACATTTGGAATAAATCTTTGGAATACTTAAAAGCTGCCACTGGTGAACAAAAAGAAAAAGGTGAAGAACAAATGAAAGGTGGTTGTCGAGAATTAATCCGTTTAATTGTTGGTAATGAAAAAGCCGATGAACTGACTGCCATGCGAGAATCTGGTGCATCTGTAAAAGACATGGATACAAAACTACAAGAATTTGTCAGTGCCGTAACAGATGAAGAAAAGAAAAAATTGGCTGGTACATATGGACCCGGATGTCGTAAAGTTTTTGGAGTACCTTCAAGAAAACGACGTGAACATGATCACGGTGAACATAAATTAGAAGATTACTTTAAAACACATTTTAATTGGCTTACGGATGCACAAAAAGATGAAATGCGACAATTAAAAACAGAAGGCAAGAAAGCTCCTGAACTTTATGCAAAAGCTATGGAATATTATGAAGCAGCGGTCGGGGAAGTAAAAGAACAAGCCAAGGAACAAATGAAAGGTGGATGCCGTGAACTTATTCGGGTCATCGTTGGAAATGAAAAGGCTGATGAACTAACTGCAATGAGAGAATCTGGTGCATCTGTTAAAGATATGGATGCAAAACTGCAAGAATTTATTGGACAAGTTACTGATGAAGGCAAAAAGACTCTTGCTACTACATATGGTCCTGGATGTCGTAAAATCTTTGGAGTTGATTCACGAAAAAGAAGAACTCACGATCACGGAGAACATGATTTAGAAGATTATTTCAAAAATCATTACAGCTGGCTAACTGAAGATCAAAAGAATGAACTTCGACAAATGAAGAAAGATGGAAAGAAAGATGATATTTGGAATAAATCATTAGAATATCTTCAAGCAGCAACGGGAGAAGCAAAAGAAAAAGCTGAAGAACAAATGAAAGGTGGTTGCCGAGAATTGATCCGTGTCATCGTTGGAAATGAAAAAGCTGATGAACTTACAGTTTTGAAGGAAAGTGGTGCATCTATAAAAGCATTAGATTCAAAATTACACGAATTTCTTGGACAAGTAACTGATGAAAATAAAAAGAAGCTTGCAAGCACCTATGGACCTGGATGCCGAAAAGTTTTTGGTGTTGCTCCACAACCAGAAAAACGAAAGCGTCGTGCCTTTCAACCTACCGTAACTCATATGGATTTTATTCGAGCTGTTGTTGGAAATGAAGATAAACCAGAGCCATCTCATCGAGCATTAACATATCAAATTATGGATATTTATGATGGTGAAAGACTTTCTGAAAGAGCTCGAAATGTTGTAAATCAATGTCATGGTCTTTTTGGTGAAATGATTCAACTTAATCCATACAAAAATGAAAATGTAAGTTTTTTAAAACAAAAGAAAAAAGCGTTCATATTTCTTTGGTTAACTCTGAAAAATCAGCTCTTAGTGGAGTGGGGTTTTTCAGTGAAGTTCTTCTTCTTCAACATTTTTGAATCAAAAAAACACCTAATCTTTTTGAGAATGAATTACTTTTGATTTTGTCTTTAACAAAAATTTAAACGTGCTTTTAAATTTTAGTCAGCTAATGAAGTTTTGCATTTACTTCGTTCTGCAAGTGATCGACAATTGAAAGGAATTCAAGCTGTTGCAGAAGTTTGTAAAAAGACTATTCAAGATTTGGAAGAAACTGAAGGAAATCATGGAAGTATTGGAAAAACTTTAATTGAAATGTTCAAAAATTTGGATGATGAACCACGAGCTCGTTTAAGAGAACAATGGAAATGTAAGTTTCTTTTAAAAAACCTTTTTTGGGTTTTAAAATTGTAAAAACTGCATTTAAAAATTAATACAATCAAGCTTATAAACGTCAATTTTAGCGAAATGCCTTGATTGGATTCTTGATGTCACAGATGCCGATGAACGAGATGATTTAAAATATTTTCTTCGAATGGGTCGTATTGAAATTTTGCAAGAAAGAATTACGGAGCTAATGTCACGTTTCGATGATAAAACTCGTACACAAGTAAGTAAAAGTTTTAACCTTTTAAAAACAGCTGTAATCTTTTAAACATTTACACTTTTAATTACTTTTTCTTTAAGGTCGGTCATATGCGTCCAGTTTGTGAACATTTACTTGGATTTGTTCATGACTCTCGTAAAACATTTCATCGAAAAGTTCCAGTTGAAACTGTATTTTAAAAACATATAAAAGCTTTTAAAACTTTTGTGTTTTATTTTTTTTATAATTTTCTTTTATCGTAATTATGTATTTGTAATTATTAATAAATTTCCTTCAACATTTTTGAAATAAATTAATAGTAGTAGTGTTTTATAAAGTTTCACAAAGCTTTTAATTACAATTTACAACACACACCACTTTTACTATCATAGCTAGTCATCCACCACTTTTCTTAATAAAAAGTTCACCTTCAAGGCAACAATTTCTTTTTCTTTCCGTTTTTTATTCTAATATGTATTCGGAAATTACTGAAGTGAGAAAAAACAGACCCCGTTTTTTTGCCGTCACCGTGGAAACACGCTTTTACCTCAAACAACTTACCTCTGTCTTTTATGAGGTAATATTACTGATTAAAAAAAATGTCTTTTTTCTTTCATTCAACAAAAAAAATGTTTGTTAAGTTTGCAATTTTTCTTTCCTTGTTGAAAAAAAAAAGTTTCTGCGTAATTGTATATTTTAAAACAAGACGGTTTCGGTTTTGATCTTGAAACGAATTTCGATTGTTATAATGTAATGAAGGAATGCAACGCTTCAAAATACCTTTAATCCTTCTTCTCATTAGGGATGTCTAAAAGTTTTTATGTCCTGAGGGAAATAAAAACACGCAACCAATTATTTTTTTGCACTTTTCAAAAAGGATTGCGTCGAAAACTTTGCGTTTTTAAACTGCAATAAAAAAAGTTTAAAAACTTGCGCATTTTTTTCGGAGAAGCGTACTTTGACACGTCAGCTCGTATTTGATTTGGCGTAAACAGCTTCAACGTGATAATATTTTGGAGGTCATGAGATATTTTTTAAGCCGCCAAATTTTAACATTTGCAATCTAAAGTGCTCATTTGGTTGTAAAAACTGAAAGCTAATATTACCGTATTTGTTTAAAATTCCCTGTAAACAAGCCTATTTAACATGGTGACATGTGAAAATTATTTTTTGTTAAAGTTCCAAAAATCTTTTGTAGTTGCAGTAATTTTTTCTTTGAATTGCGAGCTTATTTTCCCAGGAGATTTAATTTCCTTTTTTTAAAAAATTTAAACCCAGCTCCCACGTTGCCAACGTAATTTTTATATTTTACATATGCTAATTGTTTTATGCTGTACTTGTCATTGCCCATGGGAGCACAGTTTTCTAAAGGGCAAAAGTTCTCAAGCATCTTTATTGTGAATAGAAATAATTAGTAATTAAACTTTGGCATTCTTCCTTTCAGAAAAGGCTAATCTGAATGGACTGTGTTTCTGCTTTGATGGCATCGTTTTCTTCTGTTGCAGATAAAATATCTCAAGAGAATCTTTTCTTGTAGCGGTGAAGAAGAAATGCCATGGCATCTTTTCCTTCATAATTTCTTAAGAAAACATTGGCGACTACCGTTAACGTCACCGAAAAAACAAACTATACAGGGTTTCAAGCCAGAGCACACGTGATATTTTCATTTCTTATATTTCTTTTTTAAATTTGATGACTTTAAGAAAAAGAAAAAGAAGCAATTTTAATATATTTACTTAAGCAAAGAAGCGTATAATAAAAATAATAGAAGAGGAGATGAAGAAGAATGGCAGTGACATTCAGCTTCTTTCATAGCAATCTTAGTTTCGTTTACTTTCATTAAAAAAATATTTATATAAATTTCTTTGTTTTATTTTCCAGCCGTATAATAAAATTTTGTTTTTTGCAGCAGAAAAAGAAATCACAGTAGTCATTGAATTTTGTTACGCGTTTTTCTTTATTTTTTTTCTCTCTCTTGTTTTACCCCTTAAAAAATTGTGTTATTAAATTAATTTCCCTCTTTTTTATGGTATTTTTTTGTTTGATTTAAATGACAAAATGAAAAAATGTAGTAGTACTACCAGCATTTTGAGTGTATTAAAAAACTAAATACGTATGCTGTTATTGAGTTTTTTTGCCATTCTGATATTTGAAAAGAAAAAAATTACTATGAAAATGTTTTTATGAGTTTCAATGGAAAAACGCTACATACATTTCATTAATTCTTTAGAGTTTAAACTTTAAATATTTGATCTTTGACGTTAGCTGAGAGGTCTATTTTGTATGAAACAAATTTTTGTGCTTAAAGTGCCACCAACAATTGTCGTGATATAAAATAAAATGTTTAACATATCTTACAACTATTTTGAATAAAGAGTAAAAGTTGAATTTTTAAACTTCAGACATGTGAGTGAATGCTACCGTAATCGTTTCCTCTTTTGTTTTGCTGTTAATTATTTTGTATCTTTTGATAAACTTGTAATTTTGCTTAATTAATTCTTTATTTTGTATGTCTGTGTAATAATAAGATCTTTGAATTTGCAAATTTTGAACTTCATTGCTTTAGCTCCAAGTAATTTTCTTTCAATCATTTTAAATCCTAATTATTTAACGACAAACAAGTTCAAGTGCATAAAGGGATAATCTTTAACTTTTGATTAACAAACTTCATTACATTTTATTTTTGTTTATTTACCCATCCATTTTTACGCTTTTCATCTTTTTTGTTCACGTACTTGGCATTCAAAAAGGTGTTAAAACAAATTTTCTTATGAATAGACAATTTTGATGACTTTCTTTTAAAAAAAACATACCTTAAGATTTTCTCGCTTTATTAAAAAAGCTTCAATTATTAATTCTAAAAGTGTTTTCGTTTCTGAAGTTTATGCTTTTTCTTTCTAAATTACACCCCGCATTTCAAAGTACAATTTTGTGGCACCTGGTTATTTCTTTTGTAGTATTTATTTATCTTTCTTTAAAAAGTAATTTTTTATTTAATAAAACATGTTTAAATGTATTTAAAAATATTTTGCCAATTGTTCAATCAATTTATCGCCGGCTAATTTAGATATTTAAAAAAGCATTTATCAATGAATATTATTATTATAGTTATTTAAAAGTTTTGTAGTACACGTAATTCTTTCAAATGCATGCCCCCAAGGGAGGAAGTTGAATTCATCTTCAAATGCCCTTTGTCAATATATAAAAAAATTACTGTAAATAAAAGATTCTTAATGAATCTTATTTTATTCTTTTTCTTCTTATATTTTTCCGCTTCCCTGTTTTTTTTCATTACCATTTTTTTATTTTCGTTATTTGGCTTCTTGGCATTTTAGAAACCTAAAATTAGTAGCTTTCTTTTTTAGGCTAAAAAATTATTACTTTTTTCGTTAAAGTTTTCTGTTCAAGACCAAAAATTACAGAAAAATAGAAAGGGATAATAATTGCTTTGATTCAGCATTTTTCTATTTGAAATTAGAAGCCTTTAATTTTTTGTAAGTGTTATATATAAAAACAGTATCCATTCGGTTAATCAGATGTTAAAAAAGTACTTTCAGATAATTTTGTGGAACTCAAAATTTGAAATTTTGACAACTGTTTTTTAGTTTATGTGAAACATAAAAAAGTAATGTTGTTTTATGTCCCCAAAAAACAATCTTTGCCATAATTGACATTTCAGGGTGTTGTAAATCTTTCTTCCAAAAAATTTTTCCGTGGGTTGTTTTTCCCACTAATAAATTAATTACCATTAATTTAAAAGCTTTTTTCCTCTTGACAAGAAAGAAACGAAATTTGTTCCTTCCGTTTTCTCTATGTAAGCAGCAGCAGCTGCTGATGCTGAACTTCTGACATACTTTTTTACTTCATTTTTTATGATTCTTAAAAACCGAGAAAACTTTTTAAACATACTTTTTTATAGCACCTGTTTTTTCTGGTATATGACTATATATTAAAAAAATGGCTTTAAGTTTAACAAAATATATTTCTTATTAATAATTCATACTTTCTAAGAATTTATGTAATAAATTAAGTTTTATATTTAAATTAGAGATTTTTAAGAAAATGCAAGTGAGAAAGCGTACTTTCACATGTATTCTGTTGTTTTCTTTCCTCCAAAAAAGGGAACGAAAAAAGGTTACTTAATTAATACAAGGTTTTCTGAATCTGTAGCCATTATCTTCTTCTCCATTTTTTTCTGTGGTATGAACTTTTGATTAATTTTTTTCAGCGGTAATTAGCAGTGTCGTTATTAAGCTATGTTTTTACGCTTGTAACTCAAATCGCTTTCTTCTTCTTTTTTTCTTCATTAGCTTCCTTCCGGATAACCTTATTATTATATCTTCTGCCTTTTTTAATCATTTGGCAAATAGTTTTATTCCTTTTAATGAAAATATTTTTTGTGTAATGAAGCATTTTAAAAATAATAATAATTAATGCAATTTTCTGTGTGTATCTCTTTTGTTACTTTTTTTTTTGTTACAATTTTAACGCAGACAAGAAGAAAAAAAGCGAAATTAGTTCTGATTCATATTTTTTTAAATTAGAAAATGTGTTGTACTTTTGGAGAATCTAATAATGAAAAAAACGTTTTACGTAGAATAATTTTCGCCCACGCTTTAATTTTGGCACGGTTTTGTGAAAATAAATTAGAAAAGGGAATCGGCTTCCAGAAAGCTGAATGCCATTTTCCCTGGAAGTACAAAAAATCTGTTATATGTTTCTTTACAAAAAAAATCTTGAACTTTTATACAAATTTGTCCTTTAATTATGCCGCAGTTAGATATTTATAACCTTATTTGCCCTTCCAGTTCTAAAATAGCCACCCTTTTTTACTTTCTTTTTACAGCGTAGTAAAAAAAACCATTGAAACGTTTATAATTTCATTTTCTCAAACATTTTTCTTTTTAATAATCTTTTTTTTCTTTACCACACAAATCTATAATTTTCTTATAACTACAGTATCCCATGTATAAGAAAGTGTCACGCGCGCCTATGCCATTTATTAGCCCCACTTTTTTTACAACCTTGTTTTATTTTGTAAATACTATTTTTTTAAATTTGAAAAAATATAATTTCTTTTGTAACTTTTTTACAAGCATTTAAACCATAGCAAATTTAATGCGTGTTCACGTGTTTTCTTGTAGACGTCATCATTTAAATTGTTGTTAAATTTTAATTATTCTCATTTTTTGGAAGTATTTATTTTAAAACACTTTTTCAGTGATTAATATTACTTTGGAGAAATAAAAGAAATGTTCAAAGAATCAAGTTGAAATTTAGTATTTAAAAAGTTTATTTTGTTTTATTTCGACTTTTAAATTTTTTATTTTTGAAATCTGTCGTGTTTTTTTTTCGCAAAGTAATTTGAGCAACAGCAAAAATGGGGCTTTGTCAAAGTGAAGAAGAAAAAAAGCAAATCAAACAATCTCGGGCCATTGATAAAAAGATGAAAGAAGGGGCATTACAAGATGAAAAAGTTATTAAATTGTTGCTGCTTGGAGCAGGAGAGTCTGGAAAATCAACGCTATTAAAACAAATGAGGTTCGTATTGTTTTTTTATATAATAGTGTTATTGTGCATTTGAACTTTTGAATATCTTACTATAGCTGAGAGCTATGGATGTTGTAATTATCTTAAAGCATTTAAAATGCCATCATTTCTTTGAGTTAAGAGCAGCATTTGTTTATTTTGTATAGCAATAGTGAAGAAGATGCCACCTCATCATTGCCGCCGCTATTGACTTGGTTTTCGTAATTTTTTAAACAATTAAGAAAATTTCTTTTTGCAAATAAGAAACTGCCATTTCTAGATTTCTTCATTTTTTTGCAGTTTTCGAAATTCTGAGAAAAAGGGAACGTAAAAAAAGGTTGTATTTATTGTTAGTGAGCGTAGTACTTAACCTCACTAATAATCATGTTTTAAAAGGTTGTACTTAAAATTTTATTAGTGACAAGCGATGAAATGAAGCAGAAATAAATTGTAAAATATATTACGATTGTAAATTAAGCACTAAAAAATGTTACTGTTTTGTAGTTTTCTTAAAAAATGAAATTGTGCTGTCTAGAGTTTTTAAACTTTAAAAAAGTTCTGATTCAAAAAATCATTTTGAAACAAAATCGAAATTTCGAACAAAAGTATTCATTTCAAAATTTAAAAAATCTTATGTAATATGGCATTAGCTAAAAGCGGAGGCGTTATTAAAACTAAATTGAATCTTATTTTAGAATTTTACACAACAATGGTTTCACAGAAGAAGAAATAATGCAACAACGTGCCGTCGTCTATAATAATACTGTAACAGCAATGGGAGATTTACTTCGACAAATGAGTTATTACAAAATTGCTTTTACAAATCCAGATAGGCAGCATGATGCTAGAATTGTTTTGGATTGCCTTAAAGCTGGTGAACAATCTGAACCATTTACACCTGAGTTGGCAGTTGCGCTAAAACGGCTTTGGGCAGATCCAGCAATTTCACAAAAGCTTTATGAAAGAAGGCTAGAATTTCACATGCATGAATCAACTAAATATTTCTTAGATAATCTTGATAGAATTTCAAATGCCTCTTATAAACCGACAGAGCAAGATATCCTTTTAACTCGAATTAAAACAACTGGAATTGTTGAAGTTGCATTTGAAATTAAAGGAGTTCAATTTCGGTAAGAGGATTTTGGCATGAAGAATTTCGACAAATATTAAAACAAATATTTTAGAGTATTTGATGTCGGTGGACAACGATCAGAACGTAAAAAATGGATTCACTGTTTTGAAGATGTTAATTCTGTTGTAAGTGTTTTTTATTGATTTTTGTGGAAAACTTAAAACATAATTAGGGAACTACAGTAATTTCTGTAATTAATTGAATATTAGAAAAATAGCCATTTTTGTAGCATAAACAAAGCCGTTAAAACTCAAAGCACGTTAAAATACGTAATACGTTTAAATTTTTTTTTAATCAGCAATACCCAAAGCATAATTAAATTTTCTCAAAAATTAAAGCATTAAAAAACAAATTAAAGTTTTAATCAAAAATATTATTAACGCATTAAACAAATTAAAAAATTAACCTTTTTCTTTTTACAGATTTTTGTTGCCGCTTGTTCGGAATATGACGAAGTACTCTTTGAAGATGAAACTACAGTAAGCCATCAAATTAATATTATAAAAATTTTTACTATTTATATATTTAGAATCGAATAGTTGAATCCATGCGTTTATTTGAATCAATATGTAATAGCCGATGGTTTATTAATACATCAATAATTTTGTTTTTAAATAAAAAAGATCTTTTTGCTGAAAAAATTAAAGTTATTGGAATACAAACTGCTTTTCCTGAATACAATGGTAAGTAGACTTTACATGAAGATACTGTAATCATGCGCTCTGCAATAACAATACTCAACCACATTCTCATTTTAGGTCCACAAAATTATGATGCTTCAATTGATTATATAAAAAAGAAATTTGAACAATTAAATGCAAATCCAAGAAAAACAATATTTGTACATCAAACATGTGCAACAGATACAAATCAAGTTCAAATGATTTTAGACTCTGTGATCAGCATGATTATCCAGTCCAACTTACACAAATCCGGCTTATACTGATCGTAATATTATTTATTTTTTATACTCTTTTTGTAATAATATATATCCCATAAAAAACAAAAAAAACAGACATTTACTTTTGTACTTGAATTATTTACAAAAATAAAAAATATTGCAAACTTAACATCTTTTTTCTTACATACATTTCAGAGATCATCAAATTAAAGCATCCGTATAGGTTTCCATTTCAATAATTCTAGGAGTTGCCCGATTGGCAGCATAAAATTCAATTTCATAAATCAGATCGAGTCGTTCCAATTGTGCATTCAAATTCTTTAATCTTTCTGTTCCTTCTCTTCTTTTATCAAAATTATTGCTCTTTTTAAGCATCTAAAACAAGAATTACGGTAAATGTATAATGTTCACAAAGAATAACATACCTTTGCTTCATCAGATGTCATACCAATTAACTTGCATAAAAGTTGATTCGATAAAAAGCAATCCAAATTTTCACATGTTTCATCTTTCAGCTGAATTTTCATTGTCCATTCACCATCATCATCAATGTTAAGCGGTTTCACAATGTCTACCATATATGCCTAAAATAATCAACTTTTATAGAACATACATTAGAAAACGTAAATACAAAACTTACAGTAATCTTCATCTTTTTCGAACCAACACTAAATTTCATCGAATTAAGAGCTTGTGCAATTTTTGATAATTTTAATTCTTTGTATTTTGTAACCAATGACGACTGAGAAGGAGATGGATCATTTATAATTCGAGATTTCTTTGCTTCTGGTGATTCAAATGTAAATGATGTTGAAGATCTGGATGGTTGTGGATTTGATTCAGCATCCTATAATATATCATTAATACATTATGCACAGTATTAAAGCAAGCACTTACGTCGTCATCATCAATATCATGTATTTCAATTTTGAGTGGTCTTTTTTGAATAGATTTTGAGAATCGAGAAGGCGAAGGTGGCGGAATATTCTCGGTGATTTCGACTTGTGACATCTTTTTATCAATTGGTGTATGTACAGATGAAGATGAATAATCAAGCACTAATTTTCTTGCAGCATTTTCCGCAGTTGTTTGACTTTTTCTGGGTACTGTAGATGGAATAATTGGTTGATCATCTTCAGGTGTTCCAGGAACAACTTCATTTTCTTCCAACTTGATTTCTCTCTTTGGTGAACCTGGTGGCAACAAAAGAGGTGATGTTTCAAGAATCTATAAACTGAAAGATTTATAAAACTGAATAAAAATAAAAGGAACACTCACAATAATATCATCGTCATCATCATCTGGCATTTCAATTTTTACGGATCTTTTTTGTACAGCTCTAGGTGGCGGTCTGACATCTTCAGAAGAGTTTACATTTTCAACTGTTGGTTTTTCATCCAATAAACTCCCAACATTATTTGGAAAATGAAAGACGGCTCTTGCAGCTTGTTGATTCGTTTGAGATACAGTAGGCGGAATAATTGGTTGACTATCCTCTGGTGTTTCTGGAACAACTTCTTCAAGCTTTATTTGACTTTTTGGTGGAGTTGTAATAGCAACTGGAGGTGGTCTAATTGGGTGATTTGGTCTTGGTTGAGTTGAAATGTTTTGTTCAACAGCATTCGATAATATACTGGAAGATGTTGTTTCTTCTTGTTCCGGTTCAGGAGAAGCAGGAAATCTAAAAGATGGCCCACGATTTGATGACTTTGAAGTACGATTCCTTGGTCTTTGTACGGTATTTGAAGTTGATTGTAATGGTTCAGAAATAGTCGATGAAGTATTATTTGAAGTGTCTCTATCAGGACTTTCTGGAAATCTAAAAGATGGTCCACGACTTGATGCACTTTGACGGTTTCTTGGCTTTGGTACAGTATTTCTAACAGGTTGTGCAGGAGTAGAACTATTTGATGAAGTAATAGAAATGTTTTCTTCTGTTTGAGAAGATTCAGGAGAAGCAGGAAATCTGAACGATGGTCCTTTATTTAAAGCACTTTGACGATTTCTGGGTCTTTGTACAGCAGTTGCAGATGGCTGTATCTGTTCAGACGCAGATGTTGAAATGTCTGTTTCAGTTTGTGAAGCATTTGGAGAATCAGGAAATCTAAAAGTCGCTCCACGATTTGATGCACTTTGACGACTTTTTGAAGCAAGCGGCTCTTGTTCGGGATCATGATTTGCCGAAATGAATGGTTCAGGAGCATCAGGAATATTTAAAGTTAGTCCTCTAATTGATGAATTTCCATCACCACTTTGACGATTTCTTTGTACAATTGGTTGTACGGTAGCTACAGGTTTACATGGACTTAAAGTAATAACTTCTGGAACTATTTTAGGCTTTCTCGGTACATTACTCCTTGCCGCAGTTGTAGGTGAAATATTTTCAATATCCTCTACAACGGATATTTCTTGAACAGCAGCACTAAACGTTGAAGACGATGATGTATTGCTTTGAGAAATTTGTGCAACTGTTTCGTTTTTATACTTTTCAATTTTAAGCTTTCTTCCAAGAAATGCTTCTTTTTGATTTAGTTGACACAGAGTATCCAAATCTCCACCTAGTAATTGACAATTTGATGCTGTTAACCATAAAATATCTTTTCTTTTCTGAATTGAACCATGTAATAGAATCTAAAAAGTAACAGTAATTTCAAACAGTAAATACAAGGTAACAAACTTTTGCTCCTGGCATAATAGATGATGATATCTTTGGAATTGTTCGATACTCAATTGCTTTTAAAGTATTATGTCCATCAGATAATTCAAATAATAGCATTCTGTTAGTTTTCTTAAAAAACAACCATTATTAAAGTAATTTAAACAAGCACGTACTTCTTTAAACTGCATTTCTGTTGACTGTTCTTCTTTTGGTATTACATCAAAGAAATCAAAATTATCAGCTTTATGTGTTGCATCTCGATATTGTGAATATATTGACGATCCAATATCGTGTACAGATGTAACCTAAAAGTGATAATAATTATAGAAACAATGCATCATAAAATATACTTGAAAAATAAATACTCCATCAATCTTCTTTGCATTTTGATCAGGTAATTGAAATAAAGGATGTGTTGATTGTGATATATCAGAAAATATCCATTGTTCAAATACTGCTGCTGCTAAGTGATCTTGTGAAGACTAAAATAATACTCGTAAAAATAAAAGAAAACAAGAAGAAAACTAACTTACAATTTGATATTGCTGTTGTAACATTGATATAGCAGCTTCAAGCCATTCTTCATTGAGACAAATATGCTTTTGCAAGAAAAAATTTGTGATGTACGAAGCATCAGAATCCATATATTTTATTAAATATTACCACTAGTAAGCTTAGAATCTATAAAAAGTGTTGGAAAAAAACAGTGATTTACAAAAAAAAATGAAGCGGGAATCAGACTTTCTTACAAAAAATTTAACTTTTAAATTTTACAAAAAATTGAATTTGGCATTATGGAACAAAAACCAAAGAACTCTTGCTTAACACATCTACAGTATTTTTAAAAAAAAAACACTGAAGATTTTAATCTTTTTTTACTCCCAAATGAAAATGCCCTATCACAAAAAGTTTAAAAAAATATTTTCGATGACACGACAAGGATAGCTTTTTACCTCTTAAACCCGAGTGATGTAAACCTAATACTTTCACTACTCACAGTGAAGAATTCAAAACTTAAACTTTACTGCAAATACATAATAATGTATTAGTGTCAACAATGTCGAAACTATCTTTTATATTCAAATTCTATCAAAAAAACCCCGATTTTACCACTATTATTTGTCCCCCAAAAACACTTATCATTTATTTTTTTAAAAGTTTATTCAACAAATAAATATATATAGTATAATAACAAAAAAACAATACAATAAAAATCAAAATAAAGCATATAAAAATTTACAACAAAAACCCGATCTCAAAAGTTTAAATAATTTAATCAACTTCTTCAACACGTGGATCTTCATTGCCATACTGTTGATTATTTGCATTTTCTTGACCACAACCACCTTGAGGACCAGGTTGACCATTTAATGAATGAAGTTTTGCCATAATTTTTCCAAGATAATTCTGGCATTCATTGAACTTGTCTTCATAATGAATGCCAGAATTTTTTCATTATAAAAAAAGATTTTTTAGAATACAAATGTTCATTTGTATGTGCTAAATCAGAAATTATCACTTTTGAAGCGATTCAATTGATATCCCCGAATACCACAGCACGTTTATTTACTGTCATCGTCATCTCAAGCATCGTTTTTGGTTAAAACAACTTTATTTTTTCAATATAAAAAAAGATTTTTTTGAATAAAATTGTTCATTTGTTTGTGCTAAATCAGAAATTATCACTTTTGAAGCGATTCAATTGATATCCCCGAATACCACAGCACGTTTATTTACTGTCATCGTCATCTCAAGCATCGTTTTTGGTTAAAACAACTTTATTTTTTCAATATAAAAAAAGATTTTTTTGAATAAAAATGTTCATTTGTTTGTGCTAAATCAGAAATTATCACTTTTGAAGCGATTCAATTGATATCCCCGAATACCACAGCACGTTTATTTACTGTCTTCATCATCTCAAGCATCGTTTTTGGTTAAAACAACTTTATTTTTTCAATATAAAAAAAGATTTTTTTGAATAAAAATGTTCATTTGTTTGTGCTAAATCAGAAATTATCACTTTTGAAGCGATTCAATTGATATCCCCGAATACCACAGCACGTTTATTTACTGTCATCGTCATCTCAAGCATCGTTTTTGGTTAAAACAACTTTATTTTTTCAATATAAAAAAAGATTTTTTTGAATAAAAATGTTCATTTGTTTGTGCTAAATCAGAAATTATCACTTTTGAAGCGATTCAATTGATATCCCCGAATACCACAGCACGTTTATTTACTGTCTTCATCATCTCAAGCATCGTTTTTGGTTAAAACAACTTTATTTTTTCAATATAAAAAAAGATTTTTTTGAATAAAAATGTTCATTTGTTTGTGCTAAATCAGAAATTATCACTTTTGAAGCGATTCAATTGATATCCCCGAATACCACAGCACGTTTATTTACTGTCATCGTCATCTCAAGCATCGTTTTTGGTTAAAACAACTTTATTTTTTCAATATAAAAAAAGATTTTTTTGAATAAAAATGTTCATTTGTTTGTGCTAAATCAGAAATTATCACTTTTGAAGCGATTCAATTGATATCCCCGAATACCACAGCACGTTTATTTACTGTCATCGTCATCTCAAGCATCGTTTTTGGTTAAAACAACTTTATTTTTTCAATATAAAAAAAGATTTTTTTGAATAAAATTGTTCATTTGTATGTGCTAAATCAGAAATTATCACTTTTGAAGCGATTCAATTGATATCCCCGAATACCACAGCACGTTTATTTACTGTCTTCATCATCTCAAGCATCGTTTTTGGTTAAAACAACTTTATTTTTTCAATATAAAAAAAGATTTTTTTGAATAAAAATGTTCATTTGTTTGTGCTAAATCAGAAATTATCACTTTTGAAGCGATTCAATTGATATCCCCGAATACCACAGCACGTTTATTTACTGTCATCGTCATCTCAAGCATCGTTTTTGGTTAAAACAACTTTATTTTTTCAATATAAAAAAAGATTTTTTTGAATAAAAATGTTCATTTGTTTGTGCTAAATCAGAAATTATCACTTTTGAAGCGATTCAATTGATATCCCCGAATACCACAGCACGTTTATTTACTGTCATCGTCATCTCAAGCATCGTTTTTGGTTAAAACAACTTTATTTTTTCAATATAAAAAAAGATTTTTTTGAATAAAAATGTTAATTTGTTTGTGCTAAATCAGAAATTATCACTTTTGAAGCGATTCAATTGATATCCCCGAATACCACAGCACGTTTATTTACTGTCTTCATCATCTCAAGCATCGTTTTTGGTTAAAACAACTTTATTTTTTCAATATAAAAAAAGATTTTTTTGAATAAAAATGTTCATTTGTTTGTGCTAAATCAGAAATTATCACTTTTGAAGCGATTCAATTGATATCCCCGAATACCACAGCACGTTTATTTACTGTCATCGTCATCTCAAGCATCGTTTTTGGTTAAAACAACTTTATTTTTTCAATATAAAAAAAGATTTTTTTGAATAAAAATGTTCATTTGTTTGTGCTTAATCAGAAATTATCACTTTTGAAGCGATTCAATTGATATCCCCGAATACCACAGCACGTTTATTTACTGTCTTCATCATCTCAAGCATCGTTTTTGGTTAAAACAACTTTATTTTTTCAATATAAAAAAAGATTTTTTTGAATAAAAATGTTCATTTGTATGTGCTAAATCAGAAATTATCACTTTTGAAGCGATTCAATTGATATCCCCGAATACCACAGCACGTTTATTTACTGTCATCGTCATCTCAAGCATCGTTTTTGGTTAAAACAACTTTATTTTTTCAATATAAAAAAAGATTTTTTTGAATAAAAATGTTCATTTGTATGTGCTAAATCAGAAATTATCACTTTTGAAGCGATTCAATTGATATCCCCGAATACCACAGCACGCATATTAACTGTCTTCATCATCTCAAGCATCGTTTTTGGTTAAAACAACTTTATTTTTTCAATATAAAAAAAGATTTTTTTGAATAAAATTGTTCATTTGTTTGTGCTATATCAGAAATTATCACTTTTGAAGCGATTCAATTGATATCCCCGAATACCACAGCACGCATATTAACTGTCTTCATCATCTCAAGCATCGTTTTTGGTTAAAACAACTTTATTTTTTCAATATAAAAAAAGATTTTTTTGAATAAAAATGTTCATTTGTTTGTGCTAAATCAGAAATTATCACTTTTGAAGCGATTCAATTGATATCCCCGAATACCACAGCACGTTTATTTACTGTCTTCATCATCTCAAGCATCGTTTTTGGTTAAAACAACTTTATTTTTTCAATATAAAAAAAGATTTTTTTGAATAAAAATGTTCATTTGTATGTGCTAAATCAGAAATTATCACTTTTGAAGCGATTCAATTGATATCCCCGAATACCACAGCACGCATATTAACTGTCTTCATCATCTCAAGCATCGTTTTTGGTTAAAACAACTTTATTTTTTCAATATAAAAAAAGATTTTTTTGAATAAAAATGTTCATTTGTATGTGCTAAATCAGAAATTATCACTTTTGAAGCGATTCAATTGATATCCCCGAATACCACAGCACGTTTATTTACTGTCTTCATCATCTCAAGCATCGTTTTTGGTTAAAACAACTTTATTTTTTCAATATAAAAAAAGATTTTTTTGAATAAAAATGTTCATTTGTATGTGCTAAATCAGAAATTATCACTTTTGAAGCGATTCAATTGATATCCCCGAATACCACAGCACGTTTATTTACTGTCATCGTCATCTCAAGCATCGTTTTTGGTTAAAACAACTTTATTTTTTCAATATAAAAAAAGATTTTTTTGAATAAAAATGTTCATTTGTATGTGCTAAATCAGAAATTATCACTTTTGAAGCGATTCAATTGATATCCCCGAATACCACAGCACGCATATTAACTGTCTTCATCATCTCAAGCATCGTTTTTGGTTAAAACAACTTTATTTTTTCAATATAAAAAAAGATTTTTTTGAATAAAATTGTTCATTTGTTTGTGCTATATCAGAAATTATCACTTTTGAAGCGATTCAATTGATATCCCCGAATACCACAGCACGCATATTAACTGTCTTCATCATCTCAAGCATCGTTTTTGGTTAAAACAACTTTATTTTTTCAATATAAAAAAAGATTTTTTTGAATAAAAATGTTCATTTGTTTGTGCTAAATCAGAAATTATCACTTTTGAAGCGATTCAATTGATATCCCCGAATACCACAGCACGCATATTAACTGTCTTCATCATCTCAAGCATCGTTTTTGGTTAAAACAACTTTATTTTTTCAATATAAAAAAAGATTTTTTTGAATAAAATTGTTCATTTGTTTGTGCTAAATCAGAAATTATCACTTTTGAAGTGATTCAATTGATATCCCCGAATACCACAGCACGTTTATTTACTGTCATCGTCATCTCAAGCATCGTTTTTGGTTAAAACAACTTTATTTTTTCAATATAAAAAAAGATTTTTTTGAATAAAATTGTTCATTTGTTTGTGCTAAATCAGAAATTATCACTTTTGAAGTGATTCAATTGATATCCCCGAATACCACAGCACGTTTATTTACTGTCATCGTCATCTCAAGCATCGTTTTTGGTTAAAACAACTTTATTTTTTCAATATAAAAAAAGATTTTTTTGAATAAAATTGTTCATTTGTTTGTGCTAAATCAGAAATTATCACTTTTGAAGTGATTCAATTGATATCCCCGAATACCACAGCACGTTTATTTACTGTCATCGTCATCTCAAGCATCGTTTTTGGTTAAAACAACTTTATTTTTTCAATATAAAAAAAGATTTTTTTGAATAAAATTGTTCATTTGTTTGTGCTAAATCAGAAATTATCACTTTTGAAGCGATTCAATTGATATCCCCGAATACCACAGCACGTTTATTTACTGTCATCGTCATCTCAAGCATCGTTTTTGGTTAAAACAACTTTATTTTTTCAATATAAAAAAAGATTTTTTTGAATAAAATTGTTCATTTGTATGTGCTAAATCAGAAATTATCACTTTTGAAGCGATTCAATTGATATCCCCGAATACCACAGCACGTTTATTTACTGTCATCGTCATCTCAAGCATCGTTTTTGGTTAAAACAACTTTATTTTTTCAATATAAAAAAAGATTTTTTTGAATAAAATTGTTCATTTGTTTGTGCTAAATCAGAAATTATCACTTTTGAAGCGATTCAATTGATATCCCCGAATACCACAGCACGTTTATTTACTGTCATCGTCATCTCAAGCATCGTTTTTGGTTAAAACAACTTTATTTTTTCAATATAAAAAAAGATTTTTTTGAATAAAAATGTTCATTTGTTTGTGCTAAATCAGAAATTATCACTTTTGAAGCGATTCAATTGATATCCCCGAATACCACAGCACGTTTATTTACTGTCATCGTCATCTCAAGCATCGTTTTTGGTTAAAACAACTTTATTTTTTCAATATAAAAAAAGATTTTTTTGAATAAAATTGTTCATTTGTTTGTGCTAAATCAGAAATTATCACTTTTGAAGCGATTCAATTGATATCCCCGAATACCACAGCACGTTTATTTACTGTCATCGTCATCTCAAGCATCGTTTTTGGTTAAAACAACTTTATTTTTTCAATATAAAAAAAGATTTTTTTGAATAAAATTGTTCATTTGTTTGTGCTAAATCAGAAATTATCACTTTTGAAGCGATTCAATTGATATCCCCGAATACCACAGCACGCATATTTACTGTCTTCATCATCTCAAGCATCGTTTTTGGTTAAAACAACTTTATTTTTTCAATATAAAAAAAGATTTTTTTGAATAAAATTGTTCATTTGTTTGTGCTAAATCAGAAATTATCACTTTTGAAGCGATTCAATTGATATCCCCGAATACCACAGCACGTTTATTTACTGTCATCGTCATCTCAAGCATCGTTTTTGGTTAAAACAACTTTATTTTTTCAATATAAAAAAAGATTTTTTTGAATAAAATTGTTAATTTGTTTGTGCTAAATCAGAAATTATCACTTTTGAAGCGATTCAATTGATATCCCCGAATACCACAGCACGTTTATTTACTGTCATCGTCATCTCAAGCATCGTTTTTGGTTAAAACAACTTTATTTTTTCAATATAAAAAAAGATTTTTTTGAATAAAATTGTTCATTTGTTTGTGCTAAATCAGAAATTATCACTTTTGAAGCGATTCAATTGATATCCCCGAATACCACAGCACGTTTATTTACTGTCATCGTCATCTCAAGCATCGTTTTTGGTTAAAACAACTTTATTTTTTCAATATAAAAAAAGATTTTTTTGAATAAAATTGTTCATTTGTTTGTGCTAAATCAGAAATTATCACTTTTGAAGCGATTCAATTGATATCCCCGAATACCACAGCACGTTTATTTACTGTCATCGTCATCTCAAGCATCGTTTTTGGTTAAAACAACTTTATTTTTTCAATATAAAAAAAGATTTTTTTGAATAAAATTGTTCATTTGTATGTGCTAAATCAGAAATTATCACTTTTGAAGCGATTCAATTGATATCCCCGAATACCACAGCACGTTTATTTACTGTCATCGTCATCTCAAGCATCGTTTTTGGTTAAAACAACTTTATTTTTTCAATATAAAAAAAGATTTTTATGAATAAAATTGTTCATTTGTTTGTGCTAAATCAGAAATTATCACTTTTGAAGCGATTCAATTGATATCCCCGAATACCACAGCACGTTTATTTACTGTCATCGTCATCTCAAGCATCGTTTTTGGTTAAAACAACTTTATTTTTTCAATATAAAAAAAGATTTTTTTGAATAAAACTGTTCATTTGTTTGTGCTAAATCAGAAATTATCACTTTTGAAGCGATTCAATTGATATCCCCGAATACCACAGCACGTTTATTTACTGTCATCGTCATCTCAAGCATCGTTTTTGGTTAAAACAACTTTATTTTTTCAATATAAAAAAAGATTTTTATGAATAAAATTGTTCATTTGTTTGTGCTAAATCAGAAATTATCACTTTTGAAGCGATTCAATTGATATCCCCGAATACCACAGCACGTTTATTTACTGTCATCGTCATCTCAAGCATCGTTTTTGGTTAAAACAACTTTATTTTTTCAATATAAAAAAAGATTTTTTTGAATAAAATTGTTAATTTGTTTGTGCTAAATCAGAAATTATCACTTTTGAAGCGATTCAATTGATATCCCCGAATACCACAGCACGTTTATTTACTGTCATCGTCATCTCAAGCATCGTTTTTGGTTAAAACAACTTTATTTTTTCAATATAAAAAAAGATTTTTTTGAATAAAATTGTTCATTTGTATGTGCTAAATCAGAAATTATCACTTTTGAAGCGATTCAATTGATATCCCCGAATACCACAGCACGTTTATTTACTGTCATCGTCATCTCAAGCATCGTTTTTGGTTAAAACAACTTTATTTTTTCAATATAAAAAAAGATTTTTATGAATAAAATTGTTCATTTGTTTGTGCTAAATCAGAAATTATCACTTTTGAAGCGATTCAATTGATATCCCCGAATACCACAGCACGTTTATTTACTGTCTTCATCATCTCAAGCATCGTTTTTGGTTAAAACAACTTTATTTTTTCAATATAAAAAAAGATTTTTTTGAATAAAAATGTTCATTTGTTTGTGCTAAATCAGAAATTATCACTTTTGAAGCGATTCAATTGATATCCCCGAATACCACTGCACGTTTATTTACTGTCATCGTCATCTCAAGCATCGTTTTTGGTTAAAACAACTTTATTTTTTCAATATAAAAAAAGATTTTTTTGAATAAAATTGTTCATTTGTATGTGCTAAATCAGAAATTATCACTTTTGAAGCGATTCAATTGATATCCCCGAATACCACAGCACGTTTATTTACTGTCATCGTCATCTCAAGCATCGTTTTTGGTTAAAACAACTTTATTTTTTCAATATAAAAAAAGATTTTTTTGAATAAAATTGTTCATTTGTATGTGCTAAATCAGAAATTATCACTTTTGAAGCGATTCAATTGATATCCCCGAATACCACAGCACGTTTATTTACTGTCATCGTCATCTCAAGCATCGTTTTTGGTTAAAAAAACTTTATTTTTTCAATATAAAAAAAGATTTTTTTGAATAAAATTGTTAATTTGTTTGTGCTAAATCAGAAATTATCACTTTTGAAGCGATTCAATTGATATCCCCGAATACCACAGCACGTTTATTTACTGTCATCGTCATCTCAAGCATCGTTTTTGGTTAAAACAACTTTATTTTTTCAATATAAAAAAAGATTTTTTTGAATAAAATTGTTCATTTGTTTGTGCTAAATCAGAAATTATCACTTTTGAAGCGATTCAATTGATATCCCCGAATACCACAGCACGTTTATTTACTGTCATCGTCATCTCAAGCATCGTTTTTGGTTAAAACAACTTTATTTTTTCAATATAAAAAAAGATTTTTTTGAATAAAATTGTTCATTTGTATGTGCTAAATCAGAAATTATCACTTTTGAAGCGATTCAATTGATATCCCCGAATACCACAGCACGTTTATTTACTGTCATCGTCATCTCAAGCATCGTTTTTGGTTAAAACAACTTTATTTTTTCAATATAAAAAAAGATTTTTATGAATAAAATTGTTCATTTGTTTGTGCTAAATCAGAAATTATCATTTTTGAAGCGATTCAATTGATATCCCCGAATACCACAGCACGTTTATTTACTGTCATCGTCATCTCAAGCATCGTTTTTGGTTAAAACAACTTTATTTTTTCAATATAAAAAAAGATTTTTTTGAATAAAAATGTTCATTTGTTTGTGCTAAATCAGAAATTATCACTTTTGAAGCGATTCAATTGATATCCCCGAATACCACAGCACGCATATTTACTGTCTTCATCATCTCAAGCATCGTTTTTGGTTAAAACAACTTTATTTTTTCAATATAAAAAAAGATTTTTTTGAATAAAATTGTTCATTTGTATGTGCTAAATCAGAAATTATCACTTTTGAAGCGATTCAATTGATATCCCCGAATACCACAGCACGTTTATTTACTGTCATCGTCATCTCAAGCATCGTTTTTGGTTAAAACAACTTTATTTTTTCAATATAAAAAAAGATTTTTTTGAATAAAAATGTTCATTTGTTTGTGCTAAATCAGAAATTATCACTTTTGAAGCGATTCAATTGATATCCCCGAATACCACAGCACGTTTATTTACTGTCATCGTCATCTCAAGCATCGTTTTTGGTTAAAAAAACTTTATTTTTTCAATATAAAAAAAGATTTTTTTGAATAAAATTGTTAATTTGTTTGTGCTAAATCAGAAATTATCACTTTTGAAGCGATTCAATTGATATCCCCGAATACCACAGCACGTTTATTTACTGTCATCGTCATCTCAAGCATCGTTTTTGGTTAAAACAACTTTATTTTTTCAATATAAAAAAAGATTTTTTTGAATAAAATTGTTCATTTGTTTGTGCTAAATCAGAAATTATCACTTTTGAAGCGATTCAATTGATATCCCCGAATACCACAGCACGTTTATTTACTGTCATCGTCATCTCAAGCATCGTTTTTGGTTAAAACAACTTTATTTTTTCAATATAAAAAAAGATTTTTTTGAATAAAATTGTTCATTTGTATGTGCTAAATCAGAAATTATCACTTTTGAAGCGATTCAATTGATATCCCCGAATACCACAGCACGTTTATTTACTGTCATCGTCATCTCAAGCATCGTTTTTGGTTAAAACAACTTTATTTTTTCAATATAAAAAAAGATTTTTATGAATAAAATTGTTCATTTGTTTGTGCTAAATCAGAAATTATCACTTTTGAAGCGATTCAATTGATATCCCCGAATACCACAGCACGTTTATTTACTGTCATCGTCATCTCAAGCATCGTTTTTGGTTAAAACAACTTTATTTTTTCAATATAAAAAAAGATTTTTTTGAATAAAAATGTTCATTTGTTTGTGCTAAATCAGAAATTATCACTTTTGAAGCGATTCAATTGATATCCCCGAATACCACAGCACGCATATTTACTGTCTTCATCATCTCAAGCATCGTTTTTGGTTAAAACAACTTTATTTTTTCAATATAAAAAAAGATTTTTTTGAATAAAATTGTTCATTTGTATGTGCTAAATCAGAAATTATCACTTTTGAAGCGATTCAATTGATATCCCCGAATACCACAGCACGTTTATTTACTGTCATCGTCATCTCAAGCATCGTTTTTGGTTAAAACAACTTTATTTTTTCAATATAAAAAAAGATTTTTTTGAATAAAAATGTTCATTTGTTTGTGCTAAATCAGAAATTATCACTTTTGAAGCGATTCAATTGATATCCCCGAATACCACAGCACGTTTATTTACTGTCATCGTCATCTCAAGCATCGTTTTTGGTTAAAACAACTTTATTTTTTCAATATAAAAAAAGATTTTTTTGAATAAAATTGTTCATTTGTTTGTGCTAAATCAGAAATTATCACTTTTGAAGCGATTCAATTGATATCCCCGAATACCACAGCACGCATATTTACTGTCTTCATCATCTCAAGCATCGTTTTTGGTTAAAACAACTTTATTTTTTCAATATAAAAAAAGATTTTTTTGAATAAAATTGTTCATTTGTTTGTGCTAAATCAGAAATTATCACTTTTGAAGCGATTCAATTGATATCCCCGAATACCACAGCACGTTTATTTACTGTCTTCATCAACTCAAGCATCGTTTTTGGTTAAAACAACTTTATTTTTTCAATATAAAAAAAGATTTTTTTGAATAAAATTGTTCATTTGTTTGTGCTAAATCAGAAATTATCACTTTTGAAGCGATTCAATTGATATCCCCGAATACCACAGCACGCATATTTACTGTCTTCATCATCTCAAGCATCGTTTTTGGTTAAAACAACTTTATTTTTTCAATATAAAAAAAGATTTTTTTGAATAAAAATGTTCATTTGTTTGTGCTAAATCAGAAATTATCACTTTTGAAGCGATTCAATTGATATCCCCGAATACCACAGCACGTCTATTTACTGTCATCGTCATCTCAAGCATCGTTTTTGGTTAAAACAACTTTATTTTTTCAATATAAAAAAAGATTTTTTTGAATAAAATTGTTCATTTGTTTGTGCTAAATCAGAAATTATCACTTTTGAAGCGATTCAATTGATATCCCCGAATACCACAGCACGCATATTTACTGTCTTCATCATCTCAAGCATCGTTTTTGGTTAAAACAACTTTATTTTTTCAATATAAAAAAAGATTTTTTTGAATAAAAATGTTCATTTGTTTGTGCTAAATCAGAAATTATCACTTTTGAAGCGATTCAATTGATATCCCCGAATACCACAGCACGTCTATTTACTGTCATCGTCATCTCAAGCATCGTTTTTGGTTAAAACAACTTTATTTTTTCAATATAAAAAAAGATTTTTTTGAATAAAATTGTTCATTTGTTTGTGCTAAATCAGAAATTATCACTTTTGAAGCGATTCAATTGATATCCCCGAATACCACAGCACGCATATTTACTGTCTTCATCATCTCAAGCATCGTTTTTGGTTAAAACAACTTTATTTTTTCAATATAAAAAAAGATTTTTTTGAATAAAAATGTTCATTTGTTTGTGCTAAATCAGAAATTATCACTTTTGAAGCGATTCAATTGATATCCCCGAATACCACAGCACGTTTATTTACTGTCATCGTCATCTCAAGCATCGTTTTTGGTTAAAACAACTTTATTTTTTCAATATAAAAAAAGATTTTTTTGAATAAAATTGTTCATTTGTTTGTGCTAAATCAGAAATTATCACTTTTGAAGCGATTCAATTGATATCCCCGAATACCACAGCACGTTTATTTACTGTCTTCATCATCTCAAGCATCGTTTTTGGTTAAAACAACTTTATTTTTTCAATATAAAAAAAGATTTTTTTGAATAAAATTGTTCATTTGTTTGTGCTAAATCAGAAATTATCACTTTTGAAGCGATTCAATTGATATCCCCGAATACCACAGCACGTTTATTTACTGTCTTCATCATCTCAAGCATCGTTTTTGGTTAAAACAACTTTATTTTTTCAATATAAAAAAAGATTTTTTTGAATAAAATTGTTCATTTGTTTGTGCTAAATCAGAAATTATCACTTTTGAAGCGATTCAATTGATATCCCCGAATACCACAGCACGTTTATTTACTGTCATCGTCATCTCAAGCATCGTTTTTGGTTAAAACAACTTTATTTTTTCAATATAAAAAAAGATTTTTTTGAATAAAATTGTTCATTTGTTTGTGCTAAATCAGAAATTATCACTTTTGAAGCGATTCAATTGATATCCCCGAATACCACAGCACGTTTATTTACTGTCATCGTCATCTCAAGCATCGTTTTTGGTTAAAACAACTTTATTTTTTCAATATAAAAAAAGATTTTTTTGAATAAAATTGTTCATTTGTTTGTGCTAAATCAGAAATTATCACTTTTGAAGCGATTCAATTGATATCCCCGAATACCACAGCACGTTTATTTACTGTCTTCATCATCTCAAGCATCGTTTTTGGTTAAAACAACTTTATTTTTTCAATATAAAAAAAGATTTTTTTGAATAAAATTGTTCATTTGTTTGTGCTAAATCAGAAATTATCACTTTTGAAGCGATTCAATTGATATCCCCGAATACCACAGCACGTTTATTTACTGTCTTCATCATCTCAAGCATCGTTTTTGGTTAAAACAACTTTATTTTTTCAATATAAAAAAAGATTTTTTTGAATAAAATTGTTCATTTGTTTGTGCTAAATCAGAAATTATCACTTTTGAAGCGATTCAATTGATATCCCCGAATACCACAGCACGTTTATTTACTGTCTTCATCATCTCAAGCATCGTTTTTGGTTAAAACAACTTTATTTTTTCAATATAAAAAAAGATTTTTTTGAATAAAATTGTTCATTTGTTTGTGCTAAATCAGAAATTATCACTTTTGAAGCGATTCAATTGATATCCCCGAATACCACAGCACGTTTATTTACTGTCTTCATCATCTCAAGCATCGTTTTTGGTTAAAACAACTTTATTTTTTCAATATAAAAAAAGATTTTTTTGAATAAAATTGTTCATTTGTTTGTGCTAAATCAGAAATTATCACTTTTGAAGCGATTCAATTGATATCCCCGAATACCACAGCACGCATATTTACTGTCTTCATCATCTCAAGCATCGTTTTTGGTTAAAACAACTTTATTTTTTCAATATAAAAAAAGATTTTTTTGAATAAAAATGTTCATTTGTTTGTGCTAAATCAGAAATTATCACTTTTGAAGCGATTCAATTGATATCCCCGAATACCACAGCACGCATATTTACTGTCTTCATCATCTCAAGCATCGTTTTTGGTTAAAACAACTTTATTTTTTCAATATAAAAAAAGATTTTTTTGAATAAAAATGTTCATTTGTTTGTGCTAAATCAGAAATTATCACTTTTGAAGCGATTCAATTGATATCCCCGAATACCACAGCACGTTTATTTACTGTCTTCATCAACTCAAGCATCGTTTTTGGTTAAAACAACTTTATTTTTTCAATATAAAAAAAGATTTTTTTGAATAAAATTGTTCATTTGTTTGTGCTAAATCAGAAATTATCACTTTTGAAGCGATTCAATTGATATCCCCGAATACCACAGCACGTTTATTTACTGTCTTCATCAACTCAAGCATCGTTTTTGGTTAAAACAACTTTATTTTTTCAATATAAAAAAAGATTTTTTTGAATAAAAATGTTCATTTGTTTGTGCTAAATCAGAAATTATCACTTTTGAAGCGATTCAATTGATATCCCCGAATACCACAGCACGTTTATTTACTGTCTTCATCAACTCAAGCATCGTTTTTGGTTAAAACAACTTTATTTTTTCAATATAAAAAAAGATTTTTTTGAATAAAATTGTTCATTTGTTTGTGCTAAATCAGAAATTATCACTTTTGAAGCGATTCAATTGATATCCCCGAATACCACAGCACGTTTATTTACTGTCTTCATCATCTCAAGCATCGTTTTTGGTTAAAACAACTTTATTTTTTCAATATAAAAAAAGATTTTTTTGAATAAAAATGTTCATTTGTTTGTGCTAAATCAGAAATTATCACTTTTGAAGCGATTCAATTGATATCCCCGAATACCACAGCACGTCTATTTACTGTCATCGTCATCTCAAGCATCGTTTTTGGTTAAAACAACTTTATTTTTTCAATATAAAAAAAGATTTTTTTGAATAAAATTGTTCATTTGTTTGTGCTAAATCAGAAATTATCACTTTTGAAGCGATTCAATTGATATCCCCGAATACCACAGCACGTCTATTTACTGTCATCGTCATCTCAAGCATCGTTTTTGGTTAAAACAACTTTATTTTTTCAATATAAAAAAAGATTTTTTTGAATAAAATTGTTCATTTGTTTGTGCTAAATCAGAAATTATCACTTTTGAAGCGATTCAATTGATATCCCCGAATACCACAGCACGTTTATTTACTGTCTTCATCATCTCAAGCATCGTTTTTGGTTAAAACAACTTTATTTTTTCAATATAAAAAAAGATTTTTTTGAATAAAATTGTTCATTTGTTTGTGCTAAATCAGAAATTATCACTTTTGAAGCGATTCAATTGATATCCCCGAATACCACAGCACGTTTATTTACTGTCTTCATCATCTCAAGCATCGTTTTTGGTTAAAACAACTTTATTTTTTCAATATAAAAAAAGATTTTTTTGAATAAAAATGTTCATTTGTTTGTGCTAAATCAGAAATTATCACTTTTGAAGCGATTCAATTGATATCCCCGAATACCACAGCACGTCTATTTACTGTCATCGTCATCTCAAGCATCGTTTTTGGTTAAAACAACTTTATTTTTTCAATATAAAAAAAGATTTTTTTGAATAAAATTGTTCATTTGTTTGTGCTAAATCAGAAATTATCACTTTTGAAGCGATTCAATTGATATCCCCGAATACCACAGCACGCATATTTACTGTCTTCATCATCTCAAGCATCGTTTTTGGTTAAAACAACTTTATTTTTTCAATATAAAAAAAGATTTTTTTGAATAAAAATGTTCATTTGTTTGTGCTAAATCAGAAATTATCACTTTTGAAGCGATTCAATTGATATCCCCGAATACCACAGCACGTTTATTTACTGTCTTCATCATCTCAAGCATCGTTTTTGGTTAAAACAACTTTATTTTTTCAATATAAAAAAAGATTTTTTTGAATAAAATTGTTCATTTGTTTGTGCTAAATCAGAAATTATCACTTTTGAAGCGATTCAATTGATATCCCCGAATACCACAGCACGTTTATTTACTGTCATCGTCATCTCAAGCATCGTTTTTGGTTAAAACAACTTTATTTTTTCAATATAAAAAAAGATTTTTTTGAATAAAAATGTTCATTTGTATGTGCTAAATCAGAAATTATCACTTTTGAAGCGATTCAATTGATATCCCCGAATACCACAGCACGTTTATTTACTGTCTTCATCATCTCAAGCATCGTTTTTGGTTAAAACAACTTTATTTTTTCAATATAAAAAAAGATTTTTTTGAATAAAATTGTTCATTTGTTTGTGCTAAATCAGAAATTATCACTTTTGAAGCGATTCAATTGATATCCCCGAATACCACAGCACGTTTATTTACTGTCATCGTCATCTCAAGCATCGTTTTTGGTTAAAACAACTTTATTTTTTCAATATAAAAAAAGATTTTTTTGAATAAAATTGTTCATTTGTATGTGCTAAATCAGAAATTATCACTTTTGAAGCGATTCAATTGATATCCCCGAATACCACAGCACGTTTATTTACTGTCATCGTCATCTCAAGCATCGTTTTTGGTTAAAACAACTTTATTTTTTCAATATAAAAAAAGATTTTTTTGAATAAAATTGTTCATTTGTTTGTGCTAAATCAGAAATTATCACTTTTGAAGCGATTCAATTGATATCCCCGAATACCACAGCACGTTTATTTACTGTCTTCATCATCTCAAGCATCGTTTTTGGTTAAAACAACTTTATTTTTTCAATATAAAAAAAGATTTTTTTGAATAAAATTGTTCATTTGTTTGTGCTAAATCAGAAATTATCACTTTTGAAGCGATTCAATTGATATCCCCGAATACCACAGCACGTTTATTTACTGTCATCGTCATCTCAAGCATCGTTTTTGGTTAAAACAACTTTATTTTTTCAATATAAAAAAAGATTTTTTTGAATAAAAATGTTCATTTGTATGTGCTAAATCAGAAATTATCACTTTTGAAGCGATTCAATTGATATCCCCGAATACCACAGCACGTTTATTTACTGTCATCGTCATCTCAAGCATCGTTTTTGGTTAAAACAACTTTATTTTTTCAATATAAAAAAAGATTTTTTTGAATAAAATTGTTCATTTGTTTGTGCTAAATCAGAAATTATCACTTTTGAAGCGATTCAATTGATATCCCCGAATACCACAGCACGTTTATTTACTGTCTTCATCATCTCAAGCATCGTTTTTGGTTAAAACAACTTTATTTTTTCAATATAAAAAAAGATTTTTTTGAATAAAATTGTTCATTTGTTTGTGCTAAATCAGAAATTATCACTTTTGAAGCGATTCAATTGATATCCCCGAATACCACAGCACGTTTATTTACTGTCATCGTCATCTCAAGCATCGTTTTTGGTTAAAACAACTTTATTTTTTCAATATAAAAAAAGATTTTTTTGAATAAAAATGTTCATTTGTATGTGCTAAATCAGAAATTATCACTTTTGAAGCGATTCAATTGATATCCCCGAATACCACAGCACGTTTATTTACTGTCTTCATCATCTCAAGCATCGTTTTTGGTTAAAACAACTTTATTTTTTCAATATAAAAAAAGATTTTTTTGAATAAAATTGTTCATTTGTATGTGCTAAATCAGAAATTATCACTTTTGAAGCGATTCAATTGATATCCCCGAATACCACAGCACGTTTATTTACTGTCATCGTCATCTCAAGCATCGTTTTTGGTTAAAACAACTTTATTTTTTCAATATAAAAAAAGATTTTTTTGAATAAAATTGTTCATTTGTTTGTGCTAAATCAGAAATTATCACTTTTGAAGCGATTCAATTGATATCCCCGAATACCACAGCACGTTTATTTACTGTCTTCATCATCTCAAGCATCGTTTTTGGTTAAAACAACTTTATTTTTTCAATATAAAAAAAGATTTTTTTGAATAAAATTGTTCATTTGTTTGTGCTAAATCAGAAATTATCACTTTTGAAGCGATTCAATTGATATCCCCGAATACCACAGCACGTTTATTTACTGTCATCGTCATCTCAAGCATCGTTTTTGGTTAAAACAACTTTATTTTTTCAATATAAAAAAAGATTTTTTTGAATAAAAATGTTCATTTGTATGTGCTAAATCAGAAATTATCACTTTTGAAGCGATTCAATTGATATCCCCGAATACCACAGCACGTTTATTTACTGTCTTCATCATCTCAAGCATCGTTTTTGGTTAAAACAACTTTATTTTTTCAATATAAAAAAAGATTTTTTTGAATAAAATTGTTCATTTGTATGTGCTAAATCAGAAATTATCACTTTTGAAGCGATTCAATTGATATCCCCGAATACCACAGCACGTTTATTTACTGTCATCGTCATCTCAAGCATCGTTTTTGGTTAAAACAACTTTATTTTTTCAATATAAAAAAAGATTTTTTTGAATAAAAATGTTCATTTGTATGTGCTAAATCAGAAATTATCACTTTTGAAGCGATTCAATTGATATCCCCGAATACCACAGCACGTTTATTTACTGTCTTCATCATCTCAAGCATCGTTTTTGGTTAAAACAACTTTATTTTTTCAATATAAAAAAAGATTTTTTTGAATAAAATTGTTCATTTGTTTGTGCTAAATCAGAAATTATCACTTTTGAAGCGATTCAATTGATATCCCCGAATACCACAGCACGTTTATTTACTGTCTTCATCATCTCAAGCATCGTTTTTGGTTAAAACAACTTTATTTTTTCAATTTAAAAAAAGATTTTTTTGAATAAAATTGTTCATTTGTTTGTGCTAAATCAGAAATTATCACTTTTGAAGCGATTCAATTGATATCCCCGAATACCACAGCACGTTTATTTACTGTCTTCATCATCTCAAGCATCGTTTTTGGTTAAAACAACTTTATTTTTTCAATATAAAAAAAGATTTTTTTGAATAAAAATGTTCATTTGTATGTGCTAAATCAGAAATTATCACTTTTGAAGCGATTCAATTGATATCCCCGAATACCACAGCACGTTTATTTACTGTCTTCATCATCTCAAGCATCGTTTTTGGTTAAAACAACTTTATTTTTTCAATATAAAAAAAGATTTTTTTGAATAAAATTGTTCATTTGTATGTGCTAAATCAGAAATTATCACTTTTGAAGCGATTCAATTGATATCCCCGAATACCACAGCACGTTTATTTACTGTCATCGTCATCTCAAGCATCGTTTTTGGTTAAAACAACTTTATTTTTTCAATATAAAAAAAGATTTTTTTGAATAAAATTGTTCATTTGTTTGTGCTAAATCAGAAATTATCACTTTTGAAGCGATTCAATTGATATCCCCGAATACCACAGCACGTTTATTTACTGTCTTCATCATCTCAAGCATCGTTTTTGGTTAAAACAACTTTATTTTTTCAATATAAAAAAAGATTTTTTTGAATAAAATTGTTCATTTGTTTGTGCTAAATCAGAAATTATCACTTTTGAAGCGATTCAATTGATATCCCCGAATACCACAGCACGTTTATTTACTGTCATCGTCATCTCAAGCATCGTTTTTGGTTAAAACAACTTTATTTTTTCAATATAAAAAAAGATTTTTTTGAATAAAAATGTTCATTTGTATGTGCTAAATCAGAAATTATCACTTTTGAAGCGATTCAATTGATATCCCCGAATACCACAGCACGTTTATTTACTGTCTTCATCATCTCAAGCATCGTTTTTGGTTAAAACAACTTTATTTTTTCAATATAAAAAAAGATTTTTTTGAATAAAATTGTTCATTTGTATGTGCTAAATCAGAAATTATCACTTTTGAAGCGATTCAATTGATATCCCCGAATACCACAGCACGTTTATTTACTGTCATCGTCATCTCAAGCATCGTTTTTGGTTAAAACAACTTTATTTTTTCAATATAAAAAAAGATTTTTTTGAATAAAAATGTTCATTTGTATGTGCTAAATCAGAAATTATCACTTTTGAAGCGATTCAATTGATATCCCCGAATACCACAGCACGTTTATTTACTGTCTTCATCATCTCAAGCATCGTTTTTGGTTAAAACAACTTTATTTTTTCAATATAAAAAAAGATTTTTTTGAATAAAAATGTTCATTTGTATGTGCTAAATCAGAAATTATCACTTTTGAAGCGATTCAATTGATATCCCCGAATACCACAGCACGTTTATTTACTGTCTTCATCATCTCAAGCATCGTTTTTGGTTAAAACAACTTTATTTTTTCAATATAAAAAAAGATTTTTTTGAATAAAATTGTTCATTTGTATGTGCTAAATCAGAAATTATCACTTTTGAAGCGATTCAATTGATATCCCCGAATACCACAGCACGTTTATTTACTGTCATCGTCATCTCAAGCATCGTTTTTGGTTAAAACAACTTTATTTTTTCAATATAAAAAAAGATTTTTTTGAATAAAAATGTTCATTTGTATGTGCTAAATCAGAAATTATCACTTTTGAAGCGATTCAATTGATATCCCCGAATACCACAGCACGTTTATTTACTGTCATCGTCATCTCAAGCATCGTTTTTGGTTAAAACAACTTTATTTTTTCAATATAAAAAAAGATTTTTTTGAATAAAAATGTTCATTTGTATGTGCTAAATCAGAAATTATCACTTTTGAAGCGATTCAATTGATATCCCCGAATACCACAGCACGTTTATTTACTGTCATCGTCATCTCAAGCATCGTTTTTGGTTAAAACAACTTTATTTTTTCAATATAAAAAAAGATTTTTTTGAATAAAATTGTTCATTTGTATGTGCTAAATCAGAAATTATCACTTTTGAAGCGATTCAATTGATATCCCCGAATACCACAGCACGTTTATTTACTGTCATCGTCATCTCAAGCATCGTTTTTGGTTAAAACAACTTTATTTTTTCAATATAAAAAAAGATTTTTTTGAATAAAAATGTTCATTTGTATGTGCTAAATCAGAAATTATCACTTTTGAAGCGATTCAATTGATATCCCCGAATACCACAGCACGTTTATTTACTGTCATCGTCATCTCAAGCATCGTTTTTGGTTAAAACAACTTTATTTTTTCAATATAAAAAAAGATTTTTTTGAATAAAAATGTTCATTTGTATGTGCTAAATCAGAAATTATCACTTTTGAAGCGATTCAATTGATATCCCCGAATACCACAGCACGTTTATTTACTGTCTTCATCATCTCAAGCATCGTTTTTGGTTAAAACAACTTTATTTTTTCAATATAAAAAAAGATTTTTTTGAATAAAATTGTTCATTTGTTTGTGCTATATCAGAAATTATCACTTTTGAAGCGATTCAATTGATATCCCCGAATACCACAGCACGTTTATTTACTGTCTTCATCATCTCAAGCATCGTTTTTGGTTAAAACAACTTTATTTTTTCAATATAAAAAAAGATTTTTTTGAATAAAATTGTTCATTTGTTTGTGCTAAATCAGAAATTATCACTTTTGAAGCGATTCAATTGATATCCCCGAATACCACAGCACGTTTATTTACTGTCATCGTCATCTCAAGCATCGTTTTTGGTTAAAACAACTTTATTTTTTCAATATAAAAAAAGATTTTTTTGAATAAAAATGTTCATTTGTATGTGCTAAATCAGAAATTATCACTTTTGAAGCGATTCAATTGATATCCCCGAATACCACAGCACGTTTATTTACTGTCATCGTCATCTCAAGCATCGTTTTTGGTTAAAACAACTTTATTTTTTCAATATAAAAAAAGATTTTTTTGAATAAAAATGTTCATTTGTATGTGCTAAATCAGAAATTATCACTTTTGAAGCGATTCAATTGATATCCCCGAATACCACAGCACGTTTATTTACTGTCATCGTCATCTCAAGCATCGTTTTTGGTTAAAACAACTTTATTTTTTCAATATAAAAAAAGATTTTTTTGAATAAAAATGTTCATTTGTATGTGCTAAATCAGAAATTATCACTTTTGAAGCGATTCAATTGATATCCCCGAATACCACAGCACGTTTATTTACTGTCATCGTCATCTCAAGCATCGTTTTTGGTTAAAACAACTTTATTTTTTCAATATAAAAAAAGATTTTTTTGAATAAAAATGTTCATTTGTATGTGCTAAATCAGAAATTATCACTTTTGAAGCGATTCAATTGATATCCCCGAATACCACAGCACGTTTATTTACTGTCATCGTCATCTCAAGCATCGTTTTTGGTTAAAACAACTTTATTTTTTCAATATAAAAAAAGATTTTTTTGAATAAAAATGTTCATTTGTTTGTGCTAAATCAGAAATTATCACTTTTGAAGCGATTCAATTGATATCCCCGAATACCACAGCACGTTTATTTACTGTCATCGTCATCTCAAGCATCGTTTTTGGTTAAAACAACTTTATTTTTTCAATATAAAAAAAGATTTTTTTGAATAAAAATGTTCATTTGTATGTGCTAAATCAGAAATTATCACTTTTGAAGCGATTCAATTGATATCCCCGAATACCACAGCACGTTTATTTACTGTCATCGTCATCTCAAGCATCGTTTTTGGTTAAAACAACTTTATTTTTTCAATATAAAAAAAGATTTTTTTGAATAAAATTGTTCATTTGTTTGTGCTAAATCAGAAATTATCACTTTTGAAGCGATTCAATTGATATCCCCGAATACCACAGCACGTTTATTTACTGTCATCGTCATCTCAAGCATCGTTTTTGGTTAAAACAACTTTATTTTTTCAATATAAAAAAAGATTTTTTTGAATAAAAATGTTCATTTGTTTGTGCTAAATCAGAAATTATCACTTTTGAAGCGATTCAATTGATATCCCCGAATACCACAGCACGTTTATTTACTGTCATCGTCATCTCAAGCATCGTTTTTGGTTAAAACAACTTTATTTTTTCAATATAAAAAAAGATTTTTTTGAATAAAAATGTTCATTTGTATGTGCTAAATCAGAAATTATCACTTTTGAAGCGATTCAATTGATATCCCCGAATACCACAGCACGTTTATTTACTGTCTTCATCATCTCAAGCATCGTTTTTGGTTAAAACAACTTTATTTTTTCAATATAAAAAAAGATTTTTTTGAATAAAATTGTTCATTTGTTTGTGCTAAATCAGAAATTATCACTTTTGAAGCGATTCAATTGATATCCCCGAATACCACAGCACGTTTATTTACTGTCATCGTCATCTCAAGCATCGTTTTTGGTTAAAACAACTTTATTTTTTCAATATAAAAAAAGATTTTTTTGAATAAAATTGTTCATTTGTTTGTGCTATATCAGAAATTATCACTTTTGAAGCGATTCAATTGATATCCCCGAATACCACAGCACGCATATTAACTGTCTTCATCATCTCAAGCATCGTTTTTGGTTAAAACAACTTTATTTTTTCAATATAAAAAAAGATTTTTTTGAATAAAATTGTTCATTTGTTTGTGCTAAATCAGAAATTATCACTTTTGAAGTGATTCAATTGATATCCCCGAATACCACAGCACGTTTATTTACTGTCATCGTCATCTCAAGCATCGTTTTTGGTTAAAACAACTTTATTTTTACAATATAAAAAAAGATTTTTTTGAATAAAATTGTTCATTTGTTTGTGCTAAATCAGAAATTATCACTTTTGAAGCGATTCAATTGATATCCCCGAATACCACAGCACGTTTATTTACTGTCATCGTCATCTCAAGCATCGTTTTTGGTTAAAACAACTTTATTTTTACAATATAAAAAAAGATTTTTTTGAATAAAATTGTTCATTTGTTTGTGCTAAATCAGAAATTATCACTTTTGAAGCGATTCAATTGATATCCCCGAATACCACAGCACGTTTATTTACTGTCATCGTCATCTCAAGCATCGTTTTTGGTTAAAACAACTTTATTTTTACAATATAAAAAAAGATTTTTTTGAATAAAATTGTTCATTTGTTTGTGCTAAATCAGAAATTATCAGACTTGGATATCGAATTTTTCATTCTATTTAATATTATAATATATTTTATATAGACTAAATTAGTTTTTTCTTATAACATTTACATGTTAATGTAAAATAACCAATTTTCAAATTTTAGAAGCCTTTTTCGGAGAATTTTGTGGTTTAGATTTTTGGAACTTCAGTTTGATTATTTAGAAAAACAAAATTTGTTTAATCATTTTTATAATTCTTTTCGATTTTGTTTTTTATAAAATTGAATTTTTTCTTACGGTAGCATATGAATGTTCAAAAATCGTTAAACTTATGCAATAGTTTTTTAATACAAATCATCCGTTTTTGGATAAAGACGTTTTTGTTCAATATTAGGAATAAATATATCTAATAAAATGTTTTATTCTTTCATAAAACGCCGAAAATATGATGGAATTAAAGTGGAAAATCGGCTAGAATTATTTGTTGAAAAAATTGAGTTTTCTTCTATGATTGCTGAACAATAACTCGATAAGGCATCAGTGTCTGGAAGAAGAAAGGGTGAAAGTTCACGATAAGCTTGCCACTAAAAATTGTTTTTTAATAACGGAAATATTTTTTGAATAGTTACCAATGTTGGAGCATATGTGTAAGCATGTGAAACAGAAATGAGCATGACAAAAATGCAAAAAATGCTGAAAATGAAAAAACAGTTAAGCTTTTTCGTTGATAAAAAACAATTATACTTTTCCATCATTTAATGTTAATGATAAACTAAAACTTACTTTTTCATACTGTAGATTTTAAAGCTTTAAAAAATTTAAACAATTGTAAAAACTTGGTTATTATTCCGAATTTTTGTTTCAAACAAAATAAACTATTTGTTTCAGAAAAAAGGAGGTGAAAATTTTTTCCTTATTTTTCAGGTAAACTTACGCCCCGAAATTCAAATATTATTAAAAATTTATAAAGAAAAAATAAGAAAAACATAAACTTTACCTTTTAAAATTCATCATCATTTTTTTATGTTTGAAAAAGGGAAAATGAAAGCGTACCGGAAATCTTCAAAGAAGTAAAGACTGAATTTTTATGGGAAGAAGCAAAAATGATTTTCTAACAAGCGCAAAAAAATCGGTTTTCAAGTCTCTTTCAAGACTGTTGTCATCCGTCGTCGACAGACTGTTTGATGAACATCGCCTGTGGGCAATAGAAGCACCATTAGCAACAGTGTGGACTGGCTACTCATGTTTACTCTTTTTTTAACTGATTGTTTGCGATTTGAGGACCTCCTTTTTTTCAATCAATTTATTCTTCTACCTCTTCTTCATCGTCAGCTTTTTTTTCTTACTTCTATCTGTGACATCACATGCATGCTTAATTTCCTAACACCTATGTATTCTATATAACAGTAATATAGCAAGCTTTTTTTGAAAAATATAAATTTATTGAAACAAAAAACAAGTTAACACAATTTAAAATACACAACAAATATTTTTCAAGTAAAAGTAAAAAATACACATGTAAAAAAACAGGAGAGAAAAAAGCTTTCTTTTTAATGATGACGACGATTATTTCGATCTCTTTCTCGATCCCATTCACGATTTCTTCCACCACCACCTTGATTCGATCGACTGTTACTGCTTGATGAATGTTCTGTTGATTTTTCACGCTTTATTGTTCGTTCACGATTATTTGTTGCTCCATTATCTGATGAAGATTTTGATGACTTTTCTTTTACTGAAGTTGTTTCATTATTTCCATTTCTTCTTGATCGCTTTGGTGCAGTTTCTTCGGGCTCAACTGGCGTAACACGATCACGTTTTCGAGATTCTGATGGAGTTGAATTTCCATTTTCCGCTGTTCTTCTTTTTTCTCTTCTTGATGCTGATGGTGATGTCTCTCTTCTTGATGCAGGTGAATGTTCCCGAGAACGTTTTGATGGAGGTAATGAATGTTCACGAGAACGTCTTGAAGCAGCAGGTGGTGAATGTTCTCTTCGGGCAGCAGGAGGAGGTGATGGTTCACGACGAGATGGTGATGGCTCAGCTCCATTTTCTTTAGAATCCATTCTTCTTTTATCACGTCGAGATGGCGAAGGTTCTGAACCATTTTCTTTTGTATCAGATCTTGCAGATTTTGGTTCTTCAATCTTTTCAGCTTCTTTTGTATCTTCTTCCTTTTTCGGCTTTCTTGCAGTAACAGTTGCACGTTCTTTTGCTCTTTGTGCAGCCAATTCTTCATCCTTCTTTTTTCTCTCCGCTGCAGCTTCCATTGCTTTCCGCTTTGCTTCTTCTTCTTTTCTTTGACGTTCTTCTTCTTCGGCCTTTTTAGCTTCCTCTTCTTTTTTGATGCGATAATCTTCAGATTTTTGTGATATTTCTTTTCCACGTTCACGTAAAGCCTAAAATTGCATCAATAAAATATGCAAAGCTTTAGGTAGACAAATTCTTACTTCATTTTTGTTATTCATGGCAATACAAAATATACTTCTCTGTAAAATTTCATTGAATTCAGGACAAGGCCTTCTTGCAGCAGGAGTACTTTGAATTGTCTAAAAATATAAAATTTCATTGATGCTTTTGTAGAATTAAAACTTACAAGAAAGTTATTTCCTTCAGTAAGAAACAATCGAGAATTCTTCCATTGCCAAATTTCATTATTGAAACATGAATATTCTTCTTCAACACCTTGTTCAGGATCAGCATGATCAAGAGCATCAGAAATAATATCATTTAGCTTTGGTACAAAGTTTCTAAAAATATTAATAGAACTTAAAATCGCATAAAAAAAACAAACCTTTTTGGATCTTTGCATGCACTAAGATTATCACTTGATTGACTCCATAATCTATTTAGCACATCATTACCAAGATCAATTTTATTTGGATTATATGTTGGTAATGGCTTTCGTTGATATGATTTAACATCTCTTTCTGGACGATTACTTAACCAGTCTGGACAACCTTCATTCTTCCATAATGACCAAATTTTTTCACGACTTAATAGCTTCTGCAAATATTTCAACATTAATAATAAGACAGAACACAAAAACATACCTTAACAAATTCAGAAAAATGATGACCTCTTGGAAATGTATCTTTTAAAAGTTTGTAACATTTATCACTCATTTCATTAATATACTTCTGTTGATCATCAGTAAGGAAAAAGGTTTCACTAAAAAGAATAAATTGTTATAAATGTTCATTGCAGAAGTGCAAAAGGCTTACTCTCTGAATTTAACATCTGACTGCAAATAATTTGCCAAAATTAAGCACTGAACCAAAAAATATCGTCTAAATTGTGGATCAGCAAATTGTAAATGAAGAAGATTTTGACTTGTTTGATATTTTGCAAAAAATACATCTGGTCTTATTATTCCTTCTTCAATACCTTCCATTGCATCTTCCTATAAAGCAAACTGTAGATGAAACAACACACAGATGATGACAAAAACATACAGCTTGAGGATAGCTACCAGTTCGCTTCTTATCCAATTTGTATGTTGTAAATACTACCATAACATTATTTAAATTCTAAAAAAATCAATGTTATAAAAGTAAGCTAGTACCGTAGTTACTTTTTGAAAAGTATCAAATTCATTCTTTTGATATATTCTATTTGGATCACAGAAAAACTTTTGAAGTTCCCAAAATTCTTGGTATAGAGTAAAATCAACAGGTATTTCTTGAACGAGATCAATATCTACTGCTTCACCTTCTTCTTTCTTAGTTGCTTTAAGTTCAGATTCATCAAGCTATAAATTTGTGAATTACACAGGACCAAACCATTGCAGAAAACAAACTTCTAAATTGTACTCAGTTTCATTTGCAGCATTAAATTGTCCAGTTGGATTTAGCCCAGATTTTTCATTCAATGGAAGAGATCTTGCAAGTAAGATATTAATTCTACCACAAAATTGTGTATCTATCGTTCGAGATAACCGTTTAAGCATATCATTACACATTCGAAGAACACTATTCTTACATTGATCAAAAAATTCTTTCTACAAACAAAGATATTATAGTACAGAATAAAAGTAGACAACTTACAGTCTTCCAAATTCCAATATGATTCTCAACAATTGCAAAAATTTCAGAACATTTTGATTTCTTTGAACATTCAAGCAAATCTTGTATGATTGATACTGTTAGTGCTTTAGGGCAAAGATCTAAAAGACAAGTAATTAGTTAAAGCAAACTAATACGAACAAATAATGTTACCTGATTTAGCTGCTTCAACAATAAATAGAAAGAATTTTTCAATTTCTACAACCGGTGCACTGTATTTGATCATATCCATAGCTTTAGTACGTGAAGTCTTTTCAAATAAAGCATTAATAACTTCTTTAGCATCGTTGTCACTGAAATTGAATAACGATGCTGTAATAATCTCGAACAACAACAAAACATTGAGAAAAAACGAACTCCTTTGCTTCATTGAAGATATTCTTTACTGCATCAATATCACATTCAGCAATAGCTTTCTCCATCTTAAAATATAATAAATACAGTTTAGCAATAAATAATTTAAAAAAGTTTTTAAAAAAATCGGTACAAAACGTTGTTTTTCGAGTCGACTGCTTTTTTTGCAAAAATTGAAAAAAACAGGATTCCTCCTGGGAGGCTGTTAAGTTGCATTTTGCCAAACCAAAAATACAAAGTGTAACAACTTTTTTTCCATGACAACTTATTTCTCACCCATCTACAATTAAATTATTTAATTTAATAATTTTTAATTAACTTTTACAAAAAAAACTTTGAACTTTAAAGACAATAAAAACGTAAGCATCTCTAAAATACTATCAGTTTTAAATGAATTATGCCAACATTTTGAGAGAAAAATGCTTAAAGTAAATACCCGCATATCCAAATAGGATACTGTAAGGCCGTTAAAAAGATTCTACAATACAATGCTTCTATTAAAAGCATAAAACGGAGTGTAAAAATTAATGGCTACAATACTTATCCTAGTAAATGCATTTTGTTTGCTTTTAAAAATCTTATGATAATTCTTACTGTAGCATCAAGATATCCTTGCGATGCCTTTAACTGCTTAACCTTTGACAAAGCTGGTTCTTTATTTAACAAAAAAAACTTACTCGAAGCTTTATCGGATCACCAAATATATTTACATTTTTTAAACTTTGTCCCAATGGTATCTATAATTATTCACAATTAATAAAACAAATTTACTAAAATACAAGAGAACAACCTTTTTAAAATTTTCTTTTAAACATTCAACTTTTTGTTCGTTTGAGATTGCAAGAGCGCTGCCTTTTCTTGTAGTATTTAAAGTGTCTTCTCTCTTGAAATGTTTCTGAACTTTCTTATCTTCACCAAAATAATTCAAGGATTTAGAATTGTTTGAACATGTACCAGGGTTTAATGGCTTTAAACTTTCATTATTTGATTTGCTTTGTGTTAACGACCAGTTATATCTTTCATTTGAATTGAAGTTAACATCTTTCTTTTCATCACTTTGAAAATTTTCAATCAGTGGTTTCTTGTTATCATTTATTATTAATAAATCATCATTTGTTGACATCTGCAATATTAAATATTAAAATAATGAATCGCAAATAATTAAAGAAAAACATCGTTAAGTAAATTCACGCATTTTTAACAAAAAATCAAAATTTATTACACGGTTTACATTTTATAAATAAATGTAAGACAAAAGAAAGTAAGAATGACGCAATATACTCGTTGTACAATTCGTTATTTAAAAGAGCTTTTTAAATGCTTCTATAGTTAAATATTTGTGATTTATTTTTCTTTAAATTCAGAAACTTGTATTGCATTGTTTCTGTTTTAACTTAAGTTTTAATATGCAAAGCATTTTAATGTTTTGTATATTAAAACTTTTGCGAAAAATATCGATAACAAAAATTGCAGATCACACAAAAAAAGTTTGCTAGAAAAAAAACAAATGTTTTTAGTTTGTCGTTTTTTTTTGTCATTAATAAATGCGGTCATACGGTAATATTTTGTAAATGCAAAAAACAAAAGCAGCAAAAAATCCCTATATGTCTTATGTGTGCTACATTAGTTTATGTGTACTTTTTGTTAGTTGTGAATTTGTTACTAGCAGAAAATTTAACACAATTTGTAAATGAGTAAAGCTATTATGAATTTGAAATTTAAAAGTGGACATGAAATTTTTCTAGACAAAGTTTGATAGGTCAGAATACATTTGGCAAAATGTCGCATAACACATTATTTTTTTATTTAAAAAAATTGAGAAAATTTCATAAACCTTTTTTGTTGGTGCCGATCTGATTCCATTACAACCATTACAACTTTCAGCAGAAACTTATAATAATGGCAGAAAAGTTGTCACAGAAAATCCCTGGAGCTGCTGAATTTTTTCAAAATGATTATGGTTCCGACATTCCTGATGATCTTGAATTGTAAGTTTTTAAGCTATAACTCACATAAAATCTGTTATTCCCTAATTTTTAGATCTTCTGTTTATACTTCATTAAAGACAAAACATCACTACAAATCTGTTATAAAAGAAGAAGCACAAGCAAAACGAGCAAAAGTTGAAGAAGTTTTAAAATTACCAAAGGCATACAATGTTAGTGTTGGAGAAGAATCTGGAGTTGGGCATAGTGGTATGGCTCTTTAATACTTATAAAATCTTTGAAAATAATATCTTTTATTATAGGTATGCTTGCATTAACTGGTGGTGAAAATTCAGTTGCTGCTGGATCATCCCAAGCTCTTGTTGCTGCATCAGGTGTTGGAGCAGAAGATAATAATGTAAAAGCAATGCTTCCATCTCGTGAACGAATGGTTAAACCACAATGGCATGCACCATGGAAACTTTATCGAGTTTTATCAGGACATACTGGTTGGGTTAGATGTGTTGATGTTGAACCTGAAAATAAATGGTTTGCTACAGGAGGTGCAGATCGAATGATTAAAGTTTGTTTCTTACAGTATTTAAATATACGTTGATAAAACATTTTTAGATTTGGGATCTTGGTACTGGACAACTTCGCCTTTCTCTTACTGGTCATATTAGTTCTGTTCGAGCTCTTAAAATTAGTCAAAGACATCCATATTTGTTTAGTGGTGGTGAAGATAAACAAGTTAAATGCTGGGATTTGGAATATAACAAAGTTGTTCGACATTATCATGGACATTTGAGTGCTGTTCAATCATTAGATTTACATCCAACTTTAGATATTTTGGTAACATCTGCAAGAGATTCTACTGCAAGAGTATGTTTTGATTTTGTATGTTATAGTAGTGTACTATATTTCTTTTTATAGGTTTGGGATATGAGAACTAAAGCACAAATTCATTGCTTAACTGGTCATACAAATACCGTTGCAACAGTTGTATGTCAAGAAACTAATCCACAAGTTATTACTGGAAGTCATGATTCAACAATTCGATTATGGGATTTAGCATCTGGACGAAGTGTTTGTACTCTTACTCATCATAAGGTAAGCATAGATATTTTGTGACTTGTTTGAATAATCTTTTACAGAAATCAATTCGTGCAATTGCAATTCATCCAACTTTGAATATGTTTTGTTCAGCTTCACCTGATTCAATTCGACAATGGAAATGTCCAAATGGTGATTTCTCTGGACAACTTATTGGTCATAATGCTGTTATCAATGCTCTTGCAATTAATGAAGATGGTGTTACAGTTTCTGGTGCCGATAATGGAACAATGCATTTATTTGATTGGAAATCACGATTCTGCTTCCAAAAATTACATGAAGCTGCTCAGCCTGGTTCAATTGATTCTGAAAGAGGGATCTTTGCTTTAACTTTCGACAAATCTGGTACTCGTTTGATCTCTGCTGAAGCTGATAAATCAATCAAATTATTCAAAGAAGATCCAGATGCAACAGAAGAAACTCATCCAATTCTCTGGCGACCAGAAGTTTTGAGAAAGCAACGTTATTGATATTTGTATGTGTGTATTCGTTGGTTTTGTATTATTTATTTTTCTATTGTTACAAATAAAAACTTTCTTACCAAAAATGTTTATTCATCTTTTTCATGTCTCTGAGTACCTACAGTACGTTCAGTAGGGAAAAAAGTTTGTCGAATAAAATTAACAAAACTTAAGAGTAACCAAAATACAGTAATAAAAGTTAAAAGACAAAAACCAAAAACATCCAAATTGTGATATTCAATGAATGACATTTCTACCGTAATCGGTGTTAAATTTGGAACATGTTTAACTTTTACCATAAAATCTGTCCATTTTAGTAAAGTTTCTTCTGCAGTAAAAGGTTTTTGAGTGACAAATGTATTCAGCTTAGAAATTTTAGTTGCATATTTTTTACTTTCCATTACAAGTTTGATTGCTTTATATAAGTTGTCTTCATTGACATCTGATTTATCAAGTCTCATTCCAATACCAAATTTTTTAATTAAATGTGCATTCCTTTTTTGATCACCAAATAGTGGAATTACAATCATTGGCTTTGAAGCATATATCGCTTCTTGAAAAGTATTAAAACCACCTTGAAAAATTATAAGTTTAACTTTTGGATGATCTAAAATAGTTAAACTATAATTACAGTAATCTTACTATTAGAGTATGACATACTTAAAAGTTCAAATTGTGGCATCCATTTTGTAATGTGAACATTTGCAGGAACTTGAGCAGTTAAATCATCATCGAGATATCGAAAAATGAATAAAATATTTGAAAACTTTTTAAATATTTTTAAAATGCTTTCTTTCCATTTTTTTGGCATATGTGAAGCATCGGCTACTGTACCAAATGAAAAAAGGATTACTGTATCATACTTTTCAACAAGTTCTTTGAATGGCTACAAATGGATCGATTACTTTAAAATGTAAAATAATAAACTACAGTATACCTTTGGAAGTTGATGTGTATGATTACTTAAACCTAGGCCACCAAGATTAATAATTTTAGATAAAGTTGGTCGTTGAAAATCATAAAATTCATGGGTATTTGTCATTACAAGTGGAGCATGCTTTGCAAGATCTCTGAGATCTGGGAAATCCTTATTAACATATTTTCGGAAAATTTCATTTTGTGGAAGTGCAAGTGCTCTGAAATGATGTAATTAAAATGTATGAAAACCCAAAATTCAAACCTGTCATAAAGAAATGGAAAACTTCCGCGAAGTACAAAATTAAAAAATCTTTGCATAAAATTCATTTTATCTCCGCTATCTGCAAATTCTAGCGGGACAAATGAAGGCGGAGATGTAACTCCAATATTTTCGGCAACAAAATCTGTCAACGGTCCAGCATCCAACCAAATCCATGTTGGAATCTTTGCTGCATGAATCAGTCCAATTGAGCAATAATCATTTGAAGCGGCAAATGCAATATCAAAATGTTCGTCATGCAAAGACATCATAAATGAAGTCATTTGTAGCAGTTCTAAAAGATGTTCGCATTACTTTTTGTCATAAACAAAATCTCTATTGTAAATTTTTCAAGTATGTATCCGAAATCAAAAATAGCGATATTGAAAATTCAAAGACGTCAACAAAAAAAAACTTTCCCAAAATTAAAATTTCGATTACTTTTATATATGTAAAACAAAAAACCCAACCTGCGCAGCTGTTTGTTAATAAATCTGCAAATCTATGATAAGCTTGTCGAGTTTCAGATGAAAAAATTGACATTTCAGAAAAATAGAATTCTCCTTGTGCTTTATGAAAGGCGTCAAAATCTTCATCTGAATATGCAACAACATCCGCAACTAAAACAGTTGTTATATATTTAAAATAATTTATAAAAAGTTCAAACCGTTAACAGCTTTTTGATCAACATGTACTTCAAGATGCTTGTAACCCATTGCACGAATTCGAAACATTTTAACTTCATGTCCAGCTTTTGCAAAAGTTTCAGCAACTCGTTTATTAAAGATTAACTGTAAAAAATGTTTTAAACATGGGCACAGACGTAACTAATAAAATAACAATTACCTGACTTGCAGAAATATCTGGTGTAAAAATTGCAATTTTGTATGCATTTGAAAACGTGAAAATTAGAGATAAAAGGATCACAGTTGTTTTCCAATCCATTTTTGATTTAAACAAAAATGAAAGAATTCATTAAAATCAAAATGTGCGTTTTTATTGCAAATATTTTTTCCTTTTATTTGTTTGTTACTTTCTATCACTGATAAGCTTAAAAGCGACGATGAAAGAAAAAAACTGAGGAACATCAAACAAAAGCAAAAGAAAAGCGATCGCACAAACTTTGTTTCTGATATTCTTTGAAATTTGATTGTTTTGTAGCCATGTTTTTTGTCTATAATTTATCGATGATGTATCCTTTTAAAATAGCTTTGTTGGTAAAAAATAACATTTGCAGTTAGGAGTATGCAAGTTTTTTTGTTTTTATCAAAAAATTTTGCTAATAATACTTATCTTTTTAAAACCATGGTCTTAAAATGTTCGATTTTTGATGCACAACAACTTTAGATTAAGAGAAATTAAAAAATTTGACCTTTTAGCTTACATATAGCCAAAAAACCGATTCAGAATGGAATTTCACTATTTCTGCTTATATGAAAAAGTGGTTACGAGTGGTGCTGAGATTTTTTCACAGCTTTTTCTCGATACCATTACAATAATTTTGAGGGTATACACAACTTTCCCGGAGTTCCCCGAACAATGTTATAGAGGAAAACATGTTGAAACTCGAATAAACTTGCATACCCCTATTTGCAGTTTTTATTATTTTTAAAAAAACAGCTCTGGATCCTCATCACTGAAATAGACTGCAAAGTTCAAGCATGAATGGCGCAGTTGTTAGCACGTCTGCATTTCATTTGAAAGGCCAAAAAAAGAACAACGACAAAGTTCAACTCCTTTTCAACAAAACCAAAGCCGAAATTCAAAGCCAGTTGCAGTAAATTAATACTGCTTTTGGAAAACATTTCGGAATATCAAAATTTGTGATTCTCGTTAGACCACTGTTGCTAACTATATGCAATTTGGTCCTCCATAAAATCTCAACATTTTTTTAAAATTGTTTTTGTTGTGTTTTTTTGTTTAAACAATCACAAAAGAGAAAAGTTTTTGGATATTTGTTACTTTAATATTTTTAAATTACTGTAGATTTATTTAAAACTTTTTAGAATTGATTTTTTAATAAAAAAGAACCAACTTTTTTATTTTTATAAATGTGCAAAACTTTATACAAACAAACAACAACAAAATAAATGAAACCTGTTTAAAAAATATTACCAAACAGCATCGTATTTTTGTAAAACCGGAGTTGGAGATGCATAAATCACTGCAAAAAGTTTTAACATTTTTAAGCTAAAAGGGTATACGGTACTTACTACAAGATTGCATTGTTCGAATTTGTTCTTTTGCCCGTTTTCGTTTATAACAATACAGTATCAAAAAGCTGACAGCTCCAAGAATTGTTAAAAATATTAAAATTGCACCAACAATTATCCAAACTTCCCATTTCTTAACAATTTTTGTTTCAGCTAAATAACTTATAAATAAGTTAATGTAAAGCAAATAAAGTTCAACCTTTCACCAAAGCTTTTGCATGCTCAAGACTGGTGGCAAGAATAAAAAGTTCAATGGTGGCTGTGGAAGTCTGTTCCTGCCAATCTGAGCTAAAGATAAATGTTATCTCATTTCCACTTGAATAGCATTGCTTTCCATCATCAACTTGACAATTTTCTAAAAGCTTATTTGGATCTGGATTTCCGCTATCGTAGATTTTTATCTAAAAGGTTCATAACAATTTCATCAACATTAACAATTTTGTTATGTCAAAAACATACAGTAAAACTTTTTGGTATATGAGTAAATGTGAATAAAATCACTTGTGTAATATTTTCAGTTTGAATTGTGGTGATACAAGTATTATTACAAATAGCCCGCTGTGATTCTATCGTACCTTTTCTACAAATAACTTAAAATGTTAGAGGACAACTCGAAATTCTTACTGTGAATCTGGTAAAATTATTGTTCTTGGAGGACAAATGCACTGCTGCGCTGATGCAGTTATCACAAAATATGAATTACCATAAATTAATATTAAAATCCAAAGTTTTTTAAACATTTGTAACCATGAAAAAAATAGAAAATGATAAAATCTAAAGAAATTGATTCAAAAATTGCTTATGTTGAAGAAAGCGAAATCAGAAGAAGAAAGAGAAAGAAGAAACGTGAAAAGCCAAAAAAAGATGACTCAAAAAAGACGAAGTTTCGAAAAGAGATGAAGGTCTTTTTTTGTTGCTTTTAAAAAACACATATGCGATTTTTGATATTTATTTCTTTTTTGTTTGTTGAATGGATTAATAATATTTTTTCTGCTTTTCGGAATGCTTTTGGAAATAACAGCTGCGTGATAAAATGTGGGTTGATGATGATGATGTTATCAACCGTGACAATAATATTATCATGTATTCCAAATATAATAAACAAAGATATTTTGAAAAATAATTTTTAATAATATTTGTTTTTAAAATAAAAGTAATGCAAGATTTTTAAATGGAAGAAGTGTTTATTTTTGGCATACTGTATTCACATATTTTTCATTGTGGAAAATGATTATTTCGTACATTTACTTCAAGCAAATTCATTCATGGATTGAATTAAGCTGAATTTTGTGCCAATGTAAATAACTCTATTACTTATCGATGTAATATATTAATTTATTTGTTTATTAATATATTACATCGCAGCAATAATAATTATATTACCGGGTTGTTTTTTAAAAAAAGTTTCAAATTTTTTTCGTGAAACTTTTGGCTATTAATAACATTTTGCCAGCGTTTAAAACCCTTGCTTTTTTTACCTTTAATTCAAGGTTAGAATGTCGATGACAAAAAATGTTTTATTCAACTATTTAATAATTTAAATTTAAAACGTTGTTTAAAAACAACAAACTCCGTTTTTATTCTTCGCGAATTTTTTTAAAACATATCTAGTAAAATAATTGTTCTTATTTTTCGTCGAACGTTCGAACATTTTTACTAATATAAAAATTTTAGGAACAATGTCACACCTTTTTGAATCTGATTCTGATCCAGAATTTCAACCTAAACGTTTAAAACTTGAAGAAACATTTCCAAAGAAGGTATATATCTTATTAATGATGTGTTTGCGAATCATTTATTAATTAATAATATTTTAAGCCAACTAAATCCTACTTGAAGGAAGGTGATCAATTTCCAGATGATTTTGATGAAGATGAGCTACTTGGAGATGAAGATGACGAACAACAATATGATGATAATGATCATGAAAACCTCCTTGATGATGAAGATCTGCTTGAAGATGAAGGTGAAGAATATAATTCTACACATGATCTTGATGAAGATGATTTTATTGATCAAACATTTCAACCTAAATCTATAAAAATTAATGAATCATTACAAATGAAGGTATGTATCTCATTAAAGATTGTTATTAATTATTAAATGATATTTTCAGCCAACTAAATCATGCTTGAAGAAAGCTAATCGACTTACATCTGATTTTAATGGAGATAAGCTTCTCAGAGGTAAAGAAAATGAAAAACTTCTTAAAGATGAAGGTGGAAAATACGATTCAACGGATGATGAAGATGAAAAAGAAAAAGATGAGCGCAAAGCTTCTCTTGAACCAAATCAAAATGAAAAATTTGTCGTCAGAACTGATGGAGAAATTGTTGCAGGTTTTACTGGACTTTATGAACCTAAACATCTTACAGATAAAGAATTTAAGGTAAGTTATTTCTTTCAGCTTAATTAGAAATGTTATTTAAACAATGTATTTTTATAGCAAATCGAAGAACGTCGTCATGAACTTGGGGAATTACATCCTCCATTCAAGGGAGTGCGTAATGATGCAGTGAATCGATATCATAAGATTAAAAGTCAAACTCATGAAGATAATAACAAAAATTGGTGTGAATCACATTCTTCACGGATTTCTTTACGTACTGCTGCAGATAAAAAGCGTCTCCATGCTGAGAAAGTTCGCAATTACTATGGCAAAGAAAATTATCTCAAGCAATTAAATAAAAGAATATAGTATATTTATTTCTTTTGTGTTATTATATATATATGTGTGTAATTGAATGAATCAATAAATGTTCACATGTGAGATTCAGTTGTTGTGTTTTACAAAGGCATTTACATAGCATTTTGTATGGATGTTAAGGAAGTATTTGGTGGGATTCTCTAGAGAGGGTTAGAACTTGTTTTAAGGTTATTTTAGCACTTCAAAACGGATCTAATGCTGAGGGTTTTTTTGTCGCCCGCTAGCACTGTACCAGTCAGATCTTTTAAACACAAGAGACTCCAAAGCATACGTCAAAAACCTCAGATTACTGTATTTTTTTTCATTATGCGTTTTGCTACTCAAGAATTTTTACGTTCAATAAATGATTTAACGTTTTCTTTTTCAACAATGAAAAAATATCGATCTTCAAATAGAAGGGATGACCCTTTTTTCCAATGAATTAAAACTTTTTTTGATGGATCCACGGATCCTTTCAATTGACGCAGAAAAAATATGCGTGCAAGAAGTCACTTTCCTTGAAATTTGATGTTTTCATTTCGCTTTTAATCCATAAATTTATTTGTTAAAATTTATAAAATGACGAAAGTTTGTGTGCTTGGAGCTGGTGCAAGTGGGCTTCCAGCCATTAAATCTTGTTTAGAACATGGCCTTGAAGTTGTTTGTTACGAGAGAACATCAGATTTGGGTGGGCTATGGAATTATCGTCCAACACAGAAAGTAATTGCTTAATGTACAAATGGTAAAGCTACAGTAATCTTTTATAGGAAGGTGGTACGGTAATGGCATCAACAGTAGTAAATACATCAAAAGAAATGATGGCATATTCTGATTTTCCACCGCCAGATAAATGGCCAAATTTTATGCATCATTCATATGTTTTGGAGTATATGAAAGAATATGCTGAGAAATTTGATTTATTAAAATATGTAAAGTTTAATACTGAAGTTAAAACTGTTGAAAAAGATGGGAATCAATGGAAGATAACTCTTGGAAATGGAAAAATTGAAATGTTTGATAAAGTTATGCTTGCAACTGGACATCATTCTATTCCAGTATATCCACAATTTCGAGGTTTGTTTTGGGAGTTAAAAATTCGATTTATACTTTTTTCGCTTATTCTATCGATTTACTTCTAATGCATGATTTCAATTTTTATTAATTCCATTCCAAAACGAAATTTTAATTTTTCTGAGAGAGATTATGTTTATCTTCCAAAATAATCCACATACATGTTTTGAAGGAATGGAAAATTTCAAAGGCCGAACTATTCACGCCCATGATTATCGAAGCTACAAAGGCTATGAAGGAAAAGATGTTTTTATAGTTGGAATTGGAAATTCTGCGCTAGATATCGCCGTTGAGTTATCAAAAATTGCAAAATCTGTAACAATTTCAACTCGAAGAGGTTCATGGATTTTTAATCGCTGTGCTGCTGGTGGAATGCCATATGACATTGTCTTTCATTCAAGGCTATATTATTTTATTCGAGAAATTCTTCCCATGAGTTTAGTCAATGATTTTATGGAACATCGTTTACAGCAGCGAATGGATCATGACCTCTTTGGGCTACGACCAAATCATCGATTCTTTGAGCAACATCCAACTGTCAATGATGCATTAGCAAATTTGCTTGCATCTGGTATGATTACGGTTACTGTAAGTTGTCTTGGAACTAAATCAAAGCTACTTAAAACAATCTTTTAGGAAGACGTTGAAACATTTGAAGAAAAAGCTGTAATTGTCAAAGGTGGTCGAAGATTTGCATGTGATGAGTTAATCCTTTGCACTGGATATACTTTTTTATTTCCATTTTTAAAGCCACAAAGCTTAATTCCAATTAAAGTAATTTTGTACTTTTCTTTAAACATTAAAAACATTCATTTAAGGACCATCAAGTAACCTTATATAAATTTGTTTTTCCACTTAATGATCCATCTCTGGCAGTTATTGGCTTAATACAACCAATTGGATCTGTTGCACCAATTTCTGAAATGCAGTCTCGTTGGGTTGCTTCTGTTTTTGCTGGAAACACTTCGTTGCCATCAATCACTGAAATGATCTCTGATATTGAAGCAAAAAAGTATGCCATGAAACAGCGATATTTCAAATCTCCAAAGCATACTCTTCAAGTGGATTTTGTACCGTATATGGATGAAATTGCAGAAATTATTGGTTGTAAGCCATCATTAACTCAGGTTAGCGATTTTTTATGCTTCAAAAATCAATTTTAAAAAAAGATTTTAGACATTTTTTAAAGATTTTCGATTCTTTATGAGACTTTTCCTTGGTGCTAATGCTCCATATGTTTATCGACTAAATGGACCAAATAGCTGGGAAGGAGCTAAGGATGCAATTTATAGTCTTCCACAACGCGTAAAGCTGCCACTTAAAAATCGTGAATGCCGAACACGAAAACATAAAAAGCGTGGAACACTTGTAAGTTCTTTTTTCTTTCTCGAAAACACATGTTTGAGCATTACGGTAATTTAAAATTCATAAAAAAACAGAGAAAGTAGTTTTTTGGAAGAAAGGAATGAAGCTTCTTTGAACTTTTATCTTTGCAAAAAATTAAAAGTTCAGTAATCGAAATTTTGACATTCTATAACGAGACTACTACAGTATTTTTGAGTTCGAAACTTTTTGTTTCAAGAGTTCAAAAGTTAAATACATTTTTACGAAAGCAAGCATTTTGATTCATTATTATTTTAAATATTTAAAGAATTAATTAACCTTTGATTATTATTTTCTTATTTTTTTAAGGATGAATATTTTCGATATGGTTTTATGAAATTTGTTACAATTGCCACAACTTTTTGTTTCCTTGCAGGTGTATTTGCATTCTTTTCAACTCCAACTGGAATGTCAATGATTACATTTATGACATATCTATTATTGTTTTCATTTAGCTTTTCATTTATTTTACTTTGGTTTGATTTGCAATATGATATGTCAACAATTTTTTAAAGGTTTCTTCCTTCCTGGCACGTTTTTTTACGAACCCTCTCTTTTTTTGGCGTTGAACATTTTTCACGTGGTTTTTAGTAATTTTATTGTTTCAAAGATATACATCCGTTTTTTATTGTTTTATCTGTGCACTTTCAACAGCGTCATTTATGAACTTGTTTAATGATAGATTATAGTTATTAATATATGTAATGTATTGAAGGGGAGTAATTTATACAAATTAAAAAGTAATTTACTTACTTACTTTGTGCCATTACATTTTATGACTGATATCTTTTTTCTTATTTGTCAGTCATGTCATCATCATCTTTTCTCCCCCTAAGAATTAATCCTTTATCAAAGAGGATGACTTTCTTGATTGAGACATCGCATTGATGTCTTAACACAAAAATTCGAAATTAACTTTTATTTTCTATTTTAATCCATTTTGTGGTGGCATTTCTTTTTATCAATAATTAAATTTTAAAACATTTTTTATATCTTTAAAACAATTACATTTCAATTACCTTTTCCATGGTAACTTTGAAACAGCAGAAAAATTAATTGGTAAAAAAAATGCTTAAACATATAAAAAAAGGTAAGAAGAAAAAAATCTTGAAAAAAAATTAATAAACACACACGGAAGAAGAAGAAGGTAAAGGTAAAATGTCTATCTCTCAAGGAGACGTTGAAAAAGTATGCATGTGTTTTTTTCTTCTTCTTCATCAAATCTTTATTATTCACACCTTTCCTTCTTAGAACAGATGAAAAAGAAAAGTAATTCAACAGCAGACGGACGGCATTTTTTAAGGTATGAAGCCATCATACCTTTCTTCTTTTTAAATAACGACAGAAGAAAAAATAAATTAAAAAAGGCTTCTAAAATAAGGAATTGTGAAAAGAAAAAAAGGTAAAGATTTCCTGTTCTTTCTTTTTTTGTTTTTTACTAAAAATATCTATGAGTACTTTTTTGGAAAAGTAATATAAATCTCTGTTGTTGACAATAGATAGATAGGTATTATAGATTTCATTGAAGATGAGTTCTGGATTAAGTGCTTTTTTAGAAATATTTACAAAAAGTATCCATGTAAAATGAGACTTTTTTCTCTTTAAGTGCCTTTCATGAAATTAATATTTATTTGGCTATTTTTTATTAGTTTTATTGGTTTAACGCCGATCAACGTGTTTTGTGGGAGGTGTATGAAATTGAGATTTTTATGGGGTGCTTTAAATCTAACAGTATGCCATAAATTGTTTTTACTGCGTATTTTTATTGCAGAATGAGAAGGTGGAAAGTTGTAAATAGTCGCTTTAATTTTTTTCATAGTTGTAAAGTCTATAATTTTTATGGTCTCATAAATTGAAAACGTGTAATTAAGAAGAAAAAATATTTTTACAAAATACAGTATTCTATTTATTGTTTTACCCTAGCCGAATTGTTTTGCATACTATAGAATTGAAACTTTCTTATGAACATTTCCCATTGCGCATTGTAAAAGATTTGACTTTTATTCTTAATTAAAAAGATGAAATTCTCTGAGGGGCAGTTATCTTTATATTTGAACTTTTTACAAAAACTTTGTTCTGCTTTTTGTTTTATTTTTAAAAATACTTTATTAACTCAGTTGTTAAAATATTATTTTTAGAACTACTTTGAACAGTATTCAAAATTGTTTCATTTTAGCAATCTTTTGTGCATTCTTTGTTTTTAAAACACTTTTTGGAATTAAAAATTAACCAAAAAAATTCGTGAGACTTGAAAAACAATGGTATATAATATATAAATTTCTTAAGTTGTTGTTTTGTAAACGTTTTGAATTATTTATCTTTTTTTTGGCAATGTTTTTGTACCATTGTTTTTTTTAAACACAAAGAATATTTGTGATCCCTTTGATTTTTTTCAATGTACCATGTGACAGTCTTTTTTGTAACTTTTTTGTGCTGCTGCAAAATAGCCACTTAATATTATCATTATTATAGTATCCGCATAATCATTGTCTGACTCTGAGCTTTTGTTTTTGAACTTTTAGTTAACAACAAAAGAAAATTGAAACAATGGAAATTTTTGAAAAAAAAGCAACACTGTTTTTGTATTTTTTGAAACTATTTTTTCCAAATATTTTTTTTGTTATAAAATCTTTTTTCGGGTGTTAAATTAATAGCAGAAATGTTGTTGAGCTAGAAGAAAAGATGTTGGCAAGGTGGTAGTGGATGGCTATTGTACTTTTTCTTAAATACTTAAAGAACGTTGCCTAAGGAAACGGCATTTACATACTGAAACACATAATAAAAAAAAACAAAAGCAGCAGCTGTAATAAAGCCTCCATCGGGTTTTCTTAAAGAAATGGTTTGAAAAAAAATGAAATAATTTATTTTTCACACGCAAAATGAAGGAGGGAAAGAAAAAAAGCGAAAGAAAGGTGAGGGTGGTGGTGGTGGTGGTGTAGAGCAGCGGCATTTAACCTTTTCAACTTTTTTTCCTAATAAAGTTATTTTTGTATTTGACATTTTTTTGTGAAAAAGAAATAATTGGAAAAAGTAAAGTAAAAGCTGTTTTAAGCTCAGTTTTAAATATTGAATTAACTTTTAATTTGTAAAAAGAAAGGTAAGGTTCTGCATTTTGGTTTTGATTGAATTTTAAAAAAGTGTTGCCATTTTGAAAGTCAAAAGGTACAAACTAAAAAAAATTATATATTCGAAGAACACGGGTGCTATTGCTTTAAATTTTTACAGTTCTATTTTTGCAGCACATAAATTATGCAGTGTAATTTTAGGGTTAGAACTTTAAAAGGTATATTTAGGAAATTTAGGAGCGCTGTTACGGTGTTCACTTTTTAAGATAGTATTCATGCTTTACTGGTGGCATTTTTCTGTAAAGGTCATGACTAAATTTATAAGCATAAATTGCTGGTTATCAAAAATAGAAGTATGCCAAAAAAGTAAAATATCAAACCCCAAAGGATTTGTTTACTCATTTTTTGGGACATAATTCAAAGATAAAATAGCTCAAAGTTTGTTACTATTTTACTGACTGTTTTTAAATATTTTTGAAGGCATAATTATTATTTTCTGGAACTTTACCAGCAGTGGAAAAAACAAATTTAAAATTTTTAAGTGTTTTTTCTAAAAAGCACATTTTACCGTTTCTTTCACACCTCGAATACGCGCTTCTTGCTGACTACATTTTTACAGTCATTTTCAAAGTAAAATACTACGTTTAATTATTTTCAATTAAACTTTTGTTTCTTTGAATAATTACCTCTCTCTCTTTTATTAATATATTAGTTTGAATTATCTTTTTAATTTTATATTGTTCGAGGGAGGTTTTTTGTGTTAATGAAGACGATGATTATGTTTTCCATCACCAACATGTATTATTCATCAACTAAAGGAATGGCATTTATTCATTCAATTATCTTTGCCTTCTTCTCATTTCTTTTTTTTCATTTATCCACCACTTTTTTTATGGTCTCGTGTTAAATGTGAGTAAATATTTGATAGAAAAAATGAACTTTACTTTTTTAATAATAAAAAAAGAATAGAGCTTATATTTTGTTATGCGTGTTTAAAATTCGTAAATTTCAAACTTTCATGAAATTTTAATTTTTAAGTTTTTTTTTGAGTTTTTGTACTTGTTTTGTGGCCGTGGGATACTGTAGGATAGCGTGTTAAAGATTTTTCTAAGCAACGAAATGTAAATTTATGTTCATGCTATCACTCGAAAAAAATCTAGTAAATATTATTTTTATTAGAAAAATATGTTTTTTGTTTCGCCCACTGGTTTTAACTTTTCTTATTTGTGCTTTTGTAAATGTGAACTAGATAACGGTAGAGAGGTCAAAGTTAGCTAGTCAGTTTTTGAAATGATACCGTAGTATAGCATTTACGTTAACATGTAAGAATGTATTCTAGAATGGTGTAGTTGATAAACAATGACAATAGAACATTGTGAATATTGAAATTCATAAAGTTTTTAAAATCTATATAATCCACTTGTTAGAAGTTGTGCTGCTACTTCGATGATATTCAAATCAATAAACGTTTAAAAACTTTTAGCATTTTTCCCTTCATTAATTTTCTTTAGCTTTGGCAGACATTATTTCCTCAAAAATTATTTCCGTTCTCTGTTTTTGATTACATTCATTCCCTCAGAAAAGCTATCATAACACACATTTTTTTTTACTTTTCTTTTGCTCATCCTCCCATAGCCTTTTTGCATTACAAAGTTTTTGAATTGTTTCGAAATTGTTAAAGAAAACCACACACATAAATTTTGTTGGTCTTGATGTTACTAATTTTCAAATTAGGTCATAAATCCTCATTCATGGCTTCCTTATTTCTTTGTTTCTCCTTTTTTTAATATCCCTATTTTTTATTTCTCTGATGACATCTTTCTTCCAGTGTTCATTCTTCTAAATTTTGCAGAAACAAAAACGATGTCCGTCGAAGAAATGAAGAAAGAAAAGAAAAGGGAAACGATAAAACACAGAAACCCTCTGAAATGTAAACACAATAAACAACAAATAAAAGAGATCTTGTAAATTTTCATGGATGAGTGTTAATTTTGTGCTGTTTTTGTGTATCCTTCAAACACTTGTCTTAAAGTAATACAAAAATAGCTGTAAAATTACGTTTTTGGGTAATTATGTTTTTTGACTAAAAAATTTGAAACTATTATTGCTTTTTCTTGGAGGGGCAACGAATTTTCCCATGTCCTTTGCTTTCATCCAATTTTATAAAAGCAAATCTCAGTTTTCATTATATTTTTTGTGTGTAAAAAACGTTTTTTGAACAAATTTAACAAAAAAAAATTTGTATTAAGTTTTGATGACGTTAATGGCCCAACGACGAAATTGATTAATAGAAAATATTGTAGTAATAATTTTATGATAGAAAAAAACACGACAAAATTAAGGCTTCCATCACCAAAAAAAGAAGAAGTGATCCACGTTTGTTGTTTACGGCAAAAAAGAAATGAAATTGCGTAAATCCATGTCTTTGGGATAAATAATAATAATAAGGAATACATGTCGTGATTAAAAACAGAAAATCTAATAGACTAAAAAAATATTTGTTTACTCTCTTTTTTTGCCTTCTGGAATGTCTCTTTATTTATTATTAATTTTTTGTGTTGTTTTTTGACTGCAAAATTTCAACATAAAAAAGATTTATTTTTAATTAACTTTTTTGTTTTTTACCTTTTTGAATGGCATCATTGTGCAGGGTGGCATTGACACTTTTTTCAAAAAATTGTGAATTGATAAGTATCAATTCACAATTACCACCTAGGTGTTGACATTACATATCAACACCTTGGTGATATTAATATGCTATGTTCAAGATGAAATTTATTACGTAATTCAGAATAACCCTTTTTAAAACTAGCTTTAATTGCGTTTGTTTAATTGATTACAGTAATCAATTTTATGTGAAATGTCTGCTCTAAAAGTCACTACTTTATTACAAAATTTTTACATTCGACTGCATTTTTTAATGAAAAATTATTTTTGACATTTTAAAAATTATTTCTTTTTTATTTATCAAAACTAATAATTTATTAAACGTCTAAAAATATAAAATACTGTATTTTGTGTTTTGAGATTAAAGTTTTAAAGATTCGAAAAGAAGATTACGGTAGGGATCAGCAGAGAATTATCGCTGATGTCAAATGGAGATCAGCAAGAAAACGTTTAAAAAACAATTTACCTTTCTTATAAAAATAACTTTTAATTTTTGTATTTTTAAACAATGATTAAACTTTTTATATGGAATTAATTGTGACGCCTATTCTTCAAAAATTGCTGAACAAATTGTGTTTATAGATGTAAATAGTATTAGTTTAAATTTCTTTATCGTCATTAGCAATTTATCTCCACCTTCTCTCTTATTATCTTAAGATATAAATTCTAATTTTTGCAGCTATACAAAATTACCAAATTCTTGTTATTCGAGAAACAAACACATAGCATCATTCCTGCTTTATCTTCTTCTTTTCACAACTTTTTTCTCTTTAATGCTAACAAAAATCTCACTCAAAAAAGTGGACATAATTTTTTTTTATATTCATTCATGCGCATTCCTTCCTTCTTCTCCATTTCTTAGATGCCTTCTGTTTTATTTTATCTTTGCGCATTGAAGGATTAGTTTTGACCACGACACCACCAGCAGCAGCAGCTAACATTAAAGAAAGGAAGACTTTGATGTATCCACTTCTTTCTTTCCTTCATTTCAATTTTTGAATTTTATTTCTTCTTTTTTCCTTATGGCTGCTGCATCTTTAAGATTGAAAAAAGTAAGAAGAAAGAAAAGTCTGAACAAAAAAAGTCGTGTCGTTTGCCCAATTTAAAAACTAAAGAAACCAAAGCTAAAAGAATAAAAAAAGAGACCAAAAGAATATATTAAAAGAAAAAGTAGGTAAAATATTTATGTATAATATTTTACTTTTGGGACCCTTCCTTCTTCGTTCCCTTTCTTCTTAAATTTGAATCAATGGCGCCTCCCAAAATTGTCTTCAAAAAAAGAATGACGGAAGCAGAAGCAGCATTTTTCAAGCCGAAAAAAACTGATTAAAAGTTAAAAATCGTATTTTTTTGTTGTTTTTCTTTTTTCGGAAATTTCGATTAAATTATAGTCATCGTTTTTAGGCTTTAATAATTAAATATATCTTTTTTGCTGGTAGTGTATTTATTGATTTACAATTAAAAAGTTTTGTCAAAAAATAAAGAATAATTTGATTTTCCTTTTGAGATCCTTAACCGAAAACGAAAAAAACGAAAGAAAAAAAAGTAAGTGCGCGTTTTATTTTACTTCTAATTATTACAAAAAAAAACAAATTGCGTCAGTGCAGCAGCAGCAATTTTGAATATTTAATAGTTTTTTTAAGGTCAAAGCTATAAAGAACTATCTCTTTTTTTGGATGCGTGCTAAAATGAAAGATAATTTCTTCGTCGTCGTTGTTTGAAACTACTTTTTGACTGGCATACTGTATACGTAATTGGACCATCATTTTTTGCGTGATTTGCTTTGATGTGTTTTCTAATTGTTATTGTGCTTTAGAACAAAGTTTTTGGAAAATAGTTGTTTCTCAAATTACCAAATTTTATTTTGCTCTATCTAAAATAACCTCTACAAAGGTCTACGGTAGTTGTATTGTTGTTGTTGTTATCCTTTTTTGCATACATATTTTTTGCTGATAAATTTATTATTTTTGTTTCTAATCTGTTTTTGCGTCTGTAAAATAACTGCTAATCTTCAAAATTTTTATTTTTTTTCTGTTGCACCTTTTCAGGAAGGGTTCAAAGCACGATTCTTTTCTTCTCCAGAGCTCTATGACAAAAGGATAAATAGTCTTTATAGAGTTTTTTGAATTTCAAAAAGAAATGTTAAAAGGTACTTTGATACCTTATGTTTTTTCTTCTTCAAATATTAGCCGTTCTTAATATGAACCCAAAAAACATACGTAATAACAAAGAAAAACTACGTACATATTGTAAACAATTCTTTTATAGGATTCTGACATGAATGATTTCATCGCAGGGCAGTGATTTTTGAATTTTGACACTTCTTTTGTTTGACACATTTACTAATTCACTTTATCAGCGCTGTTTTCAAAGACTCGTTTAAGAAAAGCAGCAATATACAAGTCCTAAAAATTCTCTGATCTTTTGCCGCCGTTATAAAAAGATCAAAGGCGCAAACTTCCAAATTGTTTCTGCTTACCTTGAAAATCAATTCTTGATTTAGCCTTGCCTCTCATATCTTATTAGAAACCATATAAGCTTTTTAAAAAATGGCATTCAAAAATGCTACATTCAAAGAAACCAAAATTTTCACATGTTTGAATCATTCCATAACCTTTTTTCTTGCTGCATACAAAAAAGGTTCTGCCCCTTTTTATTCCCAATTTTTTTTACTTTGTTTCTTTGATAAATTCGTTAAATAATTTTTTTCTTCTTTTGCAAATCTCATATAACTTTTCTCTTTCTTTTTCACCTGTTTAATTTTCTTTTCCCAATGTGCGGGCGTTTTTCTTTTATGTGTGTGAAAAAATTTCTTTTTCAATGCTTCTGTTAAAATATTTAAATTAAACACTAATTTTTTTCCATTAATTTTTTCAGGTGGTATTAGAAATTTTGTGTAAGAAGAAAAAAAGCTACAATATTTATTTAATTTTTTGTTGCAAAAAAGAAAGTCTTTGGAGTAGGAAAATTTTTATATGCTATTATTTTAAATATATTTTTTCAAAATTAAAGTGGCTAAATCATCAACATTAATCCGCAGCAGCGGTCAAAGAAGGCCCATTGACGCTTCGGCTGATCTACAACATTCTTCATCATCAGATAACGAAGACGAAATTGTTGTTGGTGGTGGTGCCAAAACAGTGCTAATTAAAAATTATAATAGCTTTTCACAGCAGCCACAATATCGTCGACAATCAATTATTTGTCCAACAATTCCAAGAATTGGTGAAATTTATAATCCTACTGTACTCAGAAATCCTTCAAGTCAGCAACATTCGCAGCAGCAACAATCATCAGCAACAACTTCAACGACAACTGCACCAACGACTACAACAACCTCATCAACGTCCAGTCCATCTTCACCTCTATTACCGTCATCTTCATCATCAGCAGCCCAGCCACAACAAAGTCAGCAGAATCATCAAAAACCTTCATGGCAAGCAATGCACAAAATTCAATTTGCACGTGGAATTCACCAAAAAGATTTATTACGAGCAAATACTTTACCATCTATTTCAAGGGCAAAAGTAAGTGATTTTAAACAAATCTCCGTGTATCAAAGAATGAAAAATGCGACCAGCATGGCCACACATTATCTAATTGTGACTTCTTTGACCACATTGTTCTATCCTTGAAATAAACACGGAACAAATTATTTAAGGAAGTATATTATTCTGTACAGATTACTAATCCACTTTTCACATTTTTTAGGTAGGATGCTTCGCTCGTATCCATCTTCATGAAGAAAATGCAAGGTTTCTCTTGGTTGGAGTCGGGCTTATGATGTATTTAACTTTTGGGGCATTCTTATTCAATCATTTAGAACGGGAAAATGAATTATATGAAAGAGAGCAAGTAAGTTAATATCAAAAACTATAAAAAATTGCAAAAAAATTTAAAGATAGTAGCAATTTATAACAACTATATCAGATTACAGTTGCAAAAAATATTATTGCAGAAATCACCCTTTTTCGATGAAAATTGTCATAAAACATGAGTATTGTAGTTTGATAATAATATATAAATGTGTTTCTATTACTGATTGTAATTGTTGTCATGGACAGTAACTTAAAAAAGATTACTGTAAAAACATTAAACATGACGAAAATTTACAAGCACTTAAAAAAGGCAATGACTAATAAACATTACTCTGTTACAGTATCGATATCGTATGCAAAAATTAAAAGATAGAATATGTATAAATAAATCAATGTGTGAAACAATGCACGAATTATTATCATTACATGATAATTTATCAAGTTCCGGGTATTTACAACAAACTGATCGATTTGATATGCTTGGTTCATTCTTTTTCTCAGGAACTGTTATATCAACAATAGGTATGTATATCACATGTATCTGTGTGAAAGTCTTATCCATATTGTCTCAAAACTCAAGTACCTTATACTTATTCCTTATAGGATTTGGAATGTCAACACCCCGAACACAAATGGGAAAAGTTGCAACAGTATTTTATGGATTATTTGGTTGTACATGTTGTGTGCTATTCTTTAATTTATTCCTTGAAAGGTTAATCACTGCAATGACATATTTTCTGAGATATTATCATGAACAAAAAATCCGCCGAAGACAAGCTGCTGCAGCAGCTGGAAATCAAAATGCTGCAAATAAGATTACCCTTATCATCAATGATGGTGATTACGGTGATTCTGCCAGCTCTGTCGATGGCAGAATTGATCATTGGAGGCCATCTGTGTATAAAGTATTTGGATGCATTTTTACAATTTGTATGGCTGTTATTGCCCTTGCAGCTTCAATCTATTCATTCGCAGAAGGATGGCCTTATTATGATGCGGTGTATTTTTGTTTTACAAGGTAATATATGCACTTTGTTTTATTTTGTTTACAAAAGCTTCTTTCAATATGAGATTCTTTAAACTCCATGTAAAACAAAGAAGGCCAAAATCTCAAAAGAACATTGCTATGATCTTGTGACGAAAACAAAAAACAAGGGTTCTTACGTAAAAAAAGCATAAGTTTTTATAATAAAAATATTATATTAAAATTATAGTAAAAAAATTTCAATAGTTAAAAGTACTACTACCTCATAGCTGGTTCTATTAAATGTGTGTAAAACACAAAAGAAAGAGAGAGAGCTGTTTCGTAATTTTTTTATGCATGCATTTTGAATTTTATTTTTTTGACGTAAGCAACGACATTTTGAAAAGCTAACTAGCTCCTGCTGATGCTTGTACTTGCTGATGGCTACTTGCTGGCTACTACTAAAAATACGTATGAAACAATAATGAAAAGTTCTAAAAATAAGGCATAAAAGATGCTATTTATAGTTTTCATTCCTTTGGGGTTTTTCTTTTGAGTCATTGTTGTGTTCTTTCATTTTAAAATGAACAGCCGAAAAAAGGGGATAAAGAACAATGATCACCATCGAAAAAAAGGGAGATATCTTTTATCCGAAAATAAGTAATTTTACGTCACACTGAAACTTTGTCTTCTACGAAAAAGAAAAATCGGGAATATACTTTTTGATATCAATGTATTTTTAATAAACAATGATTTTCATGTGAAGATTTTCACGGGATCAAGAAAAGTGTTCATTCATTCATCTTTTTTTTACTGTAGGCGTTGAAAAGAGGGAGATATCTCTTTATAGGGATAATAAAAAAAGTAGTGATACAAATCTTTGTTCAAAATTTATCCCTTTTTTCTGGATTAACATTCTCTTAACAGATTTTGATAAAAAGAAATGTTTTGCAAAAAACTATTTAGAATCTTACATGTTCTTTTAACTTCTTTTTTGAATGAATGAATGTGGAAAGAAAGTGATAAGCCACATGTAGGAGGAAACAACGGATTAAAAAAATTAAATTAATCAAAAAAATGGCAAATAATCAAAAATAGAATAGAAGCGAAAATATGAATAAGCTGTTTAAAAAAATGAAATTATTATTTCCAAGTAGCTGTCAATAGCTAGCTTAAATATAAGGGGGGAAGAATATTTATGTAAAAGTACAGAAAATTCATTTAGCGTCTGATGCTTACAGTATGTCACAGTAATAGTTGTTGGTTCAAAATCCATTAATAGTTCAAGATGCAAAACTAGCGCGAAAGGCTATAAATTAAATTCATACAACATATTAGTGCCCTAAATAAAATAGATCAACCAAAATTTAACACATGAAAAGCTATTAGTACTTACAATAACACTGCTTTAATTATTTCAGTTTTGCAACCATCGGTTTTGGTGATTTTGTATCCAATTCAAATCATTCAAATTCTCGAGTTGATCCAAATTATTATCGTGTAATTAATTTTATTTTATTAACATTTGGCGCCTCACTTGTTTATTGCTTGTTTAATGTTTCATCAATTGTTGTAAAACAAATGGTTAACTGGTTAATCAAAAAAATGGATGTAAAACTTGAAAATCCTGTTTGTTGTGGACGAAGAAAACGAACAAGATATATGGGCCTTGGATTAAGACCACCACCAGGTATGTGCCCTCTTTGTAAAAACATTGCGTGGTACTTTGCAGTAGTAGAGGATTATAATAATTCATCTTAAAAAAGCTATGCTAATTGTTATCACCGTTGGTTTTTAGGTTTCACTGGCTTTGATATATCTGAGAGATCTTCTATCGATTCAACAGGAGATGGATTACTATCACTCAAAGAATTTTTAATGTACAATCATCAATCAAATCTTGTAATGCTTCAAAAACAACTTATTAAATCTGCATTCCGTCGACAAGAATCCGTTGATGATGATACAGAAAAAATTTCTGCAACCCGGGTTGGACCTATGGGAATTTTAACTGAAAAATTCGGTGAAGATTAAAAAACTTTTGACTATACTTAAATAAACTCTTTTAACGGGAAATAATAATAAATAAATCATGTAAATATTACTATTAAAGTATTACTGTATTTAGTTTTTGTATGTATTTATATATAAATTATTATTAGTTTTGTTTATGCATCTTTTTTTGTATTAGAAATGGGATAATTTTTTAAAAAGTGGTAATTTTTTATTTGCCTTTTTTAGAATCACATTAAAAAGCAATAAATTTTGTAAAACTTATGCGTTTTATTTTACAATAAAATTTTAGTTTTTATTGGAAAAAAAATTGATGACGGAGTAAAATAGATTAAAAGCTAATATCATTTGCAAACTAAGGCCCATAAGGTTTTATTGCAGAAAATATGATAGATTCTGATTTACACCTTTTTTGTTACACTGTTACATAAAAGTACAGAAAATGACTATGTTACAAAACTTTTTAAATTTAAAATTAATAATTATTTTAACAGTGTTTTTAAAAAAATGGACTAACTATTTATAGCCTCTAACAACATGTTTTTAACTTTCTGCTACTCATTCATATTTAGATACTTGTAATACATTGCTTTTTAAAGCTTTGATTTTATCAATATTTTATTTTAGATTAAAAAAAGTTACAAAATTACAAACTTTGTGCTCGGAGTTGAGCAGATGAAACAAACATCTGTGTATTATTGTTACGTTTGCCAAACTTTGAAAGAGCTTTGTTAAAAGCTTTTCGAGGTTTTGTAAAACATAAAACCAAAAATTTAAACATTTCAATTACACAATTTTGATATCCACTCAAAATTACTAAAATAATAAAAGAATCAATAAAAGTTCGAAGCAAATTTAAGCAGGTTGTTGTTGCATGATTTTGTAAAAGAAACACAAAATGTGACATATTCTTGTAAATCGTATAATCGCCATATTCTTGTGCAATCAATAAAGCATGCATTTGAATGGCCGTTACACCAAAGATGATACACATTGTAAAACACTGTATACCAACAACCGTTGCAATTCGAATTGATTGAAGAACTGAATTTTGGTTATGTTTTAGCTGATATTTTAGTTGTCGAAGTATTTTAAGAATTAGGAGAAAAACGAAGATAATTGTGCCAAAACACATTATTGGACATAGCACATATGGAACAAGTTTGGTTTTTCTTCCCAATTTTGTTGTTTGTACCGTATTGATAATAGGCAATTGTTTCGGTGTAACACTTTGAGCGATCAGTAATATTTAAGGGTAAACAATGTTTTTCAAAACAATTTGGGATATAATATTCTGACGTAATCTTTGACATAATCATTTGAAAATAATAACCAAAATTTATCAAAAATATAAACAAAAAGTTAAAAAATATAATAAATATTCCAATTTTCCATGGCTGTGAATGTTTATGATAAAAGTTAGGAAAATAGACACAAATATACCGCAAAAACGCCAAAAACAAAATTGGAATAAATGGAGCATAACGAATTGAGTCACGAATTGTCCAACCGAGGGCTACCAAAACGGTATTAGCACTGCTTTTGTTCGTATAAAAGCATGTTGTAGCTTTCTGAATGGCAACAGTGTGTAAATTTGACCATGCAAAGAGGGTTGGTTTTTCACAGATAAAATCATAGCAAACAAATAAATCCCATATTGATTGATTCAGCAAAAACCAACGATAATTTTCTTTTATCCCACCAAAAAGTGAAATTAACGAAATTGAGAAAACTAAAGCCGCACAAAAATATCCAAATTGAATGTTTTCAAGTAAAAATGGTAGTTGGAAAAGCGCACATGAAAGATATGAATCCATATATGCTTCTTTTCCTGATACAGAACATGATATATTTCCATAAGTGATATTCGAAATGGCATGAGCAATAATGCTTCCATCAATTAAGGTAAAATTGTATTTAACCGACGCAAGTTTTAGTACAACGTATTTTACCATAGATTGATACATTGGATCTCGATAATATGAGTTAAGCTCATAATAAGACATATTCGCATAAATTTCCCCAAAATCAACCATTTTCAGGGACAAAAGAAAGTAGTATTAACAAAATGAAATATTTTTCAAAGAACTTTTTAAAAGTAACCAATGTTTAAATTTCCTTAAATCGTAATAACCACCTCATGTCTTTTTTTATTTATACTTTACTTTTTTTAAAAACGAGTGCACATTGAAATAACAACTTCGGTTAAATTTTAAAATTTTTTAAAAACACTTATTTTTAACTGCCATGGCATGAGCAACAATGCTTCCATCAATTAAAGTAAAAAGGCTCAATGAATAAATAAAAGTATAACTGCTATTTAACGTGATTTTACATTCTTGGAAACTTTTACAAACTTTTTTTCTCTAATTTTTGTTAACTTATGATCTAAAAGTGCAGCGTTTTAAAAACAAAGAACATAGCTACTGTAGTTTCTTAAAAATCTGATAAAAAAAAAGTTGAAACTTTAGTTGCCTTATCTTTTTTTGTTTTTAATTTATATTTATACTACATTGCACCAACTTTGATGGCTAATAATTTGAGGTCAAAATAACTTTTAACGATTATTTCTGCTATATTATGACTCAGTAGGTTGAGACAAACACGTTGATATGCCATACGTGGCATTCCATAACCCCAGTCATTTTTGGCACCCTCTGGAGCAAGAGGTGCCGTATCTCGGTGCAGCTGCACCGGAGACCAAAACCGACTTCAAATTCGTGAACTACGACCTCGATTTGGTATATAAACTGGAAAAATTTTTTTTTGAAATCCGAAGAAATAGCAAAAAAGTCCGTTTCTTACAAAAAATGGCTTATAAAAAACAATATTTGACACAGAAATCTTAAAAAAACGTTCCACTTTTTTCTAACTCTAGTTTTTGTTGCTGACAACTAGCTTCAAAATTTTTTCTTTAGGGGAATTTTTCGGTTATTGTTCTTAAATTTCGCACTAATTGTTTATTTTACAACTTTGAAAAATGATTTAAAAATCCAATCATTTTATACAATTTTTTATTTCAATCAAGTGTATATTTCTTCATCTATTTGGATTTATTTTTCGAAAATGAATGTTGTTGAAAATTATGAAATTGTTCAAAAAATTGGTGAAGGCACTTTTTCTGAAGTATTTTTGGCAAGAAATAAAATATCGAATTCACCAGTTGCATTAAAAAAATTAAAAGTAAGTTTTTATCTTCTTAGTCAAAATGATGAAAAATTTCTTTGGGTAATGTTTTTTGTATTTTTATATTTTGATGGTATACTGTAGCTTTATGATGTTTATATGTGCTTTAATAAATCGGTATTTTTAGATTGAAACCTTTACAGAAGAAGATATAAAGCTTTGCTTCAATGAAATTCTTTTGTTAAAACTTATTAATTCTGATCATGTTATTGCTTGTAATGGAGCTTTTAAAGTATCAAAGGATGTATATATTTCTCTTGAATATGCTGATAGTGGTGATTTACAAAATTATATTGATGTATGTTTTTTGTTTTCTTGATTATTCTTTTACCTTTATAAATTTTTAGACACGTCGAGAAAATGGAAAATTGATATCTGAACGAGCAATATGGTTTTATTTTCATCAAATTTGTGATGGCCTTAAAGCGCTACATTCTAAACGAATTCTTCATCGAGGTTTGTGTTTTTTGTATACTGATTTCAGTTAAAACAAAATTTAGATCTTAAACCAGCAAATATTTTTATTAAAAGTGATGGAAAAGCTAAAATTGGTGATCTGGGATTATCTCGAATATTTACATTAAAAACTCAATTAGCCAAAACTGCTGTTGGAACAGAATATTACCTTGCACCAGAACGAAATACACAAGGTGGATATCATTTTAAATCAGATATTTGGGCACTGGGCTGTATTTTGTATGAACTTGCTACACTTCGATCTCCATTCAATGGTGAACAACAAAATGTATATGCTTTATATAAACGAATTGAAACATGTCAATATCCACCTATTCCTGCAAAATGTTATTCTAGACAGGTATGTTTTTATATCTTTGTACTAAACTTAATAGAATGTTTCAGCTTCATTTTTTTATTTCATCATGTCTACGTGTAAAATCAGAAAAGCGTCCAGATGTCTATGAATGTCATATAGCCGCAGAATTAATGCACAAAAAGTTCTCTGCTCTTCGAACTCAATTCAAAAAACAATTTGGAAAATAAAATTTTTATTTTTGAATGTATTTTTGTTGTTTATCTTACTGTATTTTAAAATATATTTTTGATTTTTTATTTTGTACATAAATTTTGATAGCTATGTCTAACAAGTTTTTTACAGTAATTTCTCAAGTAAAATTGAATCAAAAAAATGTTTTCTAATATCATAACTCACGAAAAATATTGACATTTGTATTTCAAAATGTCAATATTACTACTGTAGAAAAGTAATGTTTGTAACAAAACACATCGTTTATCAAAACAATTTCAAATAATACCAAAATTACACAAACCAATATAAAAATATACAAGTAACAATATCTTACAGTATTCTTATTATTTTAACAATTTTAATAATCAAGTTCTAGCAAATGTGGACAATTTTCAATAATTCGACATAAAAGATCATCTATATATTCTTCCAAATGTGTAATCTTTTCATTACTTTTGGCATTCTCTTTTTCAAGTTGATGAATTTGATTTAACATTTCTTCATTTGATTGCATAACAGCTACAGTAGGATGATGAGAAGAAGAAGCAGAAGAAAAATTGAAATGATTTGTTTTAACTGCAGCTTTTCGAATAGTTCGTGCAAGTTTTTTAATGCTTGATTGATCTTTCTTGGATGAGGTCAAAGCTTCGATAGATTGTACAAAATTTGAAACAGATTTAGGTTTTGGAGGACTGAAATTTAAGAATGTTAGCATATATGTATAAAAATATAAGGTTATATACCTGTCGGAAGCGGGAGGCATTGAAGTTGGTAGAGATTGAAGCTTTTGAGCAGATAAATTATCAAGAGAATGTCGTCGTGAAGTAGGTGTACTATGAAGACGATGATGTGAGCATGGAAATGAACGACCAAAAGTAACAAATGATCTTCCTTGAATTGATGTTAAACATTTGCGACACTATAAAAGCTATTATTAGTATATAATTTAACTACCTTAAAATACTTACCTCAAAACATTCACTTTCTTGAGCTTTCTTTCTTTCATGAACAGCTTGAACACGTTGATTTTTAGCTTCAGCTTTTTCTTTTATGCTTTGAATTTCTTTTTTACGCTTTTCAGCAGCTTTTTGTTCACGATTCTCTTTGTCTTGAAGTATTGTATCATATCTAAAATCGGTAGTAATAATTTTTGGAATACAACGTTTACGAGAGTGAAGACAAAGTTTTTTCGCTACTTTAAATAGAAGGAACTTTATAAAGATAATATCATCTAATTCAAAATGCAATGCACATGCCAATAAATACCACAATGTACAGTTTAAACTCTAACTTAATTTACAAACCTAGTTAACATTTACGAACTATCTATTTACTATAATATATTTACCCAAATATATCTTCCTCTTTCAAGAAAACTTACTTGTTTTGCTTTTCTTCAACAACCATTGATCTTCGATGTGCAGCTTTTTCAATTCGATTATTTTTATCCATGACTTCAAGAAGTTAAAATAATATCCAAACCTTTGACGATGAAAAAATGAAAAAGTATTTGAGCCATCACATCTCTCCAATAAACAAGCAACATTTTTGGAAGCGATCAAAATACTCCCTCTCGCATGGGCGGCAAACATGAAACAAAAACAATGCCAAAAGACGAGAGATTTGATGCACTACAAAAAAACTAATAAAAATATTACAACAAAAAAAGTCATTAAAACAACAACCTTAAATTTAATAACCTTTTATTTTTTGTGACTTTTTTTTCGCAAACTATAATAGCTCCTTTTTAAATACTATTACAGTATATACGAATAACAACATAGATACAACAGAAATAACAAAAAATTAATAAAATTGTTTAAAGAAAAATTAATAATGACGAACAAATTCATTCAAGTTTCCATTGATTCAGCAGCTGCACCATTTTCTACTGTTGGATTTGTTCTTCTCGATATATTTTCATAATAATCAAGTGCAAAATGGCATACATCATCGATATGTTGATTTTCCATACCTTCTACAAAATTATCCCACCAAAATCTACCATTTTCTGAATTTTCATATTCAATACTTGTCATATCTATATGATGAAATTTAAATGCAAGTTGAAGTATCGCTATTGCTATTATCTAAAACATATACAGTATTGTAATTGCCATAGATTTAAAGGAAATTCACTTACTTCTGGTTCATATTGAAGACATAAAGTTGTTCCAGCGCAATCATTTAAGAATGTCCAAGCAAATTGTACTATTTCTCTTTTTTTCGCAGAATCAATATTAAAAATTTTAGCATATTTGACCAAAAATGTATATGGATTCTCTAAATTCAAGTCGAATCCCAACGTTGATAGTAGTATCCGTTCTAATTGAAATACATCTTGCTAAAAAAGATTTGTTTAATTTGCGTTTAAATAAACAAGTGAAAACATACAAGCAATGTTGCTGAATTATATTTATCAGGTAATACTTCTTTTGCCACATTTACAACATCTCGACATTTCTTCGGTGTTTCTTCAACTTTTCCAGCAAGAAATAAACAGCCAAGCGCCGCTATCTATAAAATTAAAAAGATTAGAATAAAACGGTAAAAATTGTAAAATGCTTACCTCTAGCGGGTATTCTTTAAATGATTGAACCATATAAAATCGATGAAAAAATGTACATGCTGTATATAGCGTTTGTTGTTCTTTTCTAAAGAAAGCAAATGTTAAATAACAATTTAAAAAGCAAAAAAGATAGTAACTTACAATTTCATTGTACTTCCAATATGCCATATAATACTGCAACCTTCTCGTCTAAGCTTTTGTTCACTTTCATAATCAATCCCTGAAGCCCTTGATGGAGAATCATTGATATCCCGTAATGTAAATATCCAGCCACTATTAGCATTTACAAGTCGATCATTTCTCGTTATTGACATTTCTGTTATACTTTCTTTTTCTGTTCAAAATTTAATTGTTTTATTTATAAGATGAATGCCTTTGATGCATATGTATATAATATGATTGTGATGAAAAAAAAGAAGAAAGAAAGTGGTGGTAGTAGTAGTGATGGAAGTTTTGCAGGTAGTACAGTCAGTTGATCAATGAACAAAAAAAGAGAAGAAAGAGAACTTTTTCTTTCTTCTTTTTGGGTGTTGTTGGAGATGATGATGATGATGCGAGAATTCAAAGCACAAAAAATTTAAAAAAAAAAAACGAAAAATTTTTTTGTACAATTTTTTAAGTTTTATTTTCGTTTCAAGAACATGCATTTGGCGGTTGTTCCTATTTCCCATGTTTTTTTTTGTTTCCCATTGAAAAAAAAGTTTTGCTGCTGCTGTTTTTAATGCTGTGATGGTAGTACTGGTGACTTTGGCCCTTTTTTGCTTTGCTTGTTTTTTTTCTCCTTCTTTTTTCTTCTTCTTACATCACTACAAACTCGCGGAGTTCTTCGTCACCACCAAAAATATATATTATTTTTTTTGTTATTCTTGCAAAAAGCCATCTTTAGGCTTTTTTTCTGCCCTTCTTCGTAAGCTTAAATACATATAACACAAAAATAGTATATGCTTACTTGTGACTTAAAACATTGAAAAAGAAGAAAAAAAGAAGAACACGGATAACTCAAAATAGAGAGAGATTTTTAACTTTTTTTCCCGTAAAAAGTTTTTTCTTTCTTTTTTTGCTTTGCTAAAAAAAATATGTCAGTGTTTCAAAGTTAATGTCCGTTGATGATGTTGATGATGCGCATGCAGCAGCACGTTTTGTACAGTATCTATTCTTCTCTCTTTTCTCCTATCTCGTTTCGTTTTTCACAAAGAAATAATTTAAAAGAGAGGCACAAAAGGCCAAAAATATATTTTCCATCTCTTCCTTGCTCAACTTTGATGCAATATTTTTTTTTGTGTTCAGATTTTTGCCTTAATTTTTTTGTTTGTTGTAGTCTTTTTAAAAAGCCTATTTGTTTATTTTTTACAAAGTTTTTTTGTGGTATACTTTAGATAATAATAGTATATTTCTATGTACTTATTAAGTATACTACCCTTTTACCTGTCGTCCCTTTCCCTCTTCCCTCGCTTGTCACTGCTGCTATTGATTTCTCATTTACGTTCTTTCGTGCATATATTTTTTTTAATATTTAAAAAAATTTCCTTACTTGTTGTAAATTTCTTCATTCTATTTTGTTTTCTTTTCATGTTCAGAGAATGACCAATTGAAATACATATATTTTTTAACCACAAAAAAGAACGTGCCTAAACTGTCGTCATCACACAAAGCTGCGATCATCGTTTTGTTTTGTTTCCGTCTTCTTTTTATATACGCTTAACCAAAAACATCGAATCCTTTCTCTCCTCCTACTTTGATTTTTTTTCTTACTACCTCTAAAATGTAAGCTCTCTTGTATTGCTATTTTTTTATTCACTGTATGATAAATCGAACCATGTCGTTTCAGCTAAATATGGGAGCGTTTTTGGATAAACCTAAAACAGAAAAAACAAATTATATTGGTAATGGACGTGTAAGTTTTACCTTCAACTTGTTTAACATATATTTAACAAATTTATATTTTTAGGATTATAAATATGCTGTTGCATCAATGCAGGGATGGAGAATTGATATGGAAGATGCTCATCATGTTGAAATAAAAGTTCAAAATAGCCCACCATTTGATACTTGGTCGTTTTTTGCTGTATTTGATGGGCATGCTGGAAGTCGTGTTGCTTTGCATTCTGCTGAACATTTATTGCAAACACTTTTACAAACAGATGAATTTAAGAAGCTTTCTGAAGAATTGAAGCAATCAGATGGAAAAATGACTGAAAATGCAAAACAATATATCAAAGATGGCATGAGAACGGGCTTTTTAAAACTTGATGAAGAAATGTCTGCTTTTACTGGTGGAGATGAAAAAGAACGCTCTGGTACAACTGCAATTTGTGCTATCTTAACTCCAGAACATATTTTTGTAGCTAATCTTGGTACGTTTGCTTCTGTGTTTGTATTTAGTTATTAAATGATGATGCATTTATAGGAGATTCACGTGGTGTCGTCTCTCGAACAACTGATGATATCTTTAGTACTGAAGATCATAAACCATATAATGAAAAAGAACGTGAACGTATACTTAAAGCTGGTGGATCTGTTATGATACAGAGAGTTAATGGTAGCTTAGCTGTATCACGTGCTCTTGGAGATTTTGAATATAAAAGTGTGCCTGGTCTTTGCCCTACTGAACAACTTGTTAGTCCTGAACCTGATATTTATATTCTTGATCGTAATAAGGTTTGTTTGTATATTACTTTGTCTAGTTTAATCTCTAGTACCGCTTTTAGGCAGAAGATGAATTTTTTGTTCTTGCATGTGATGGAATTTATGATGTTCTTGAAAATGATCAACTATGTGAACTCGTTCGATCTCGCTTGCAGGCAACCGATGATCTTAAACAAGCTACTAATCAAGTATTGGATGTTTGTTTATCTATGGGCTCACGTGATAATATGACAATGATTTTGGTCGTTTTTGATGCTGCTCCAAAGCCTGATCCAGAAAAAGGTGAAAGTGAACGTGATTGGTTGCGTAGAGCTGATCAAAAGCTTGATGGTTCGTTTTTTTATTATTATATAAGCGCATTAATAACAACTGTATTGTTTTTAGAAATATTAAAATCTTCTGACAATCATGGTCTTGATGCTGATTACGTTATGAATATGCTGAGACGTGAAGGCTTCGAAGAATTACCAATACCTGGCGGATTCCATCTTGCTCGTTCTCTCGTCGATCAAAAGCTCCAACAATTAGAATCACATAATCCACCTGATCATCCTGAGAATCTTCAAGTTGCTGCTGATTCATCTGATGAATAATGAAACTAATAATCGACCATGATTCTGCAACTGATTTGTTTATTTTTCTTTATTATTGATTCTCTTTTTTATTTTCACCATTGGCTTGATTATCTTGTCTATTAAAAATACTGAAAAATTATCCCGTTCTATATAAAATCTGTTTTTCGGAAAGATCCTCTTCTCAAGTTTCTTATCATTTGTGCCATTTCTTGCTCTTTCAAATATTTGTTCAGGTTTATCTTTACACTTGTACTGATATTTTTTTCTCATTATTTTATTTCTTTTTCTAATAACTAAAAGAGCCACGGGCGCTAAATGGTTTGAAACCTTGGTACAATTTTTTCATTTATATAAATATATATATTTTTTGGCAACTTGAACGGGCTTTTTTAGATGTATAAAAGTTTTATGTCTGCTCTAATTTTATTATTTTTATTTTGAAGTTTATGTTCTTGTATGTACTTTAATAAAATTATTAACTGGAAAATTTTGTGTTTGAACAACATTTGGGACAAAGTACAGTATGAAAATGGGAAGAATTGTATTGTTCTTGAAAAGGGTGAGCTGAAGTTTTTCACATTAAGTCCACTTATTGAACTAAGCATTTGCTTGAGAAATATCTAGTTTTCTAAGATTTTAGTATAAATTTATGCTTTGAAGTTATTGCCTAGTTTTTCTCTTGTTGATCAATAATTGGATTTTGTACTTAAAAATGAGTAGGATTACGGTATCAAAAAGATGATAACATTTAAATTGCAAAAGCATGTTTTAATAAGTTGTGCATTCAAAATATCTCCGTCGAAGTTAGGATTTTGATTGGTCTATAATTTGCTGGAAAAAATTGTGAACAAGCTTGAAAGCTTGCTATGGAAATGACAGATTATCTAATATCTCTGTAATTGACAGCTTTTTTGCCAACTTCTCATTTCATAAAGTTTTTTCATTATTGGCATTTTAAAAAATGAAGATTGCTTTAATTGTGTCGCTTTTATCTGCTCTACAAATTCATCATCAAACTGTATTAAATGTTTTTGCTACCACTTCTTCAAAAGAGAGTAATTTAATAGGTGATTCTTTTACGGTAGTTGCCGCGGCATTTCCACTTGGAAAAGTTTTGGGAACATTTTTTGTTGAAAAAATTTGTAAAAAATGGTCAATTTTGGCTGGAATTGATTTGAATGGTGCTTGTCTTTTGCTTGGAGCTTTAATCTCGCTAATTCCATTTACCATATTTCTTGCTATTGGAAGATTTATTATTGGAATTGGAGTTGGCTGTGGTTTTGTACTGTCGTCTGTGATAATCTATGACTTTTATCCATTTGAAAAACGTGCAAATGCATTTTTTATTGGTGCTATTCTATTTGGCTCTGCTGCCTTGTATTCAAATGTTGTGGTTGCATATTTTTCGCTGAATAATTATTTCTTGGCATCTTTAATTGTTAATTTTCCTTCATTAATTTGTGGTAAACTTTTGTAAAACAATGTTTTGTAGATTAATAAAAGCTTTAGGATTAATTTATTTTCTTCAACGACCTACTTTTATTGATATTTTTTCGTACCCCTTGGAATCTAGACGAAAAATAGATTTTAAGAAAAGCATCGATGAAGATACATTTTCTCCAATGACCGTAACCTATTTTTTGACTGCTCTTAATGCTGTAAGTATATAATGATTACGGTAGTTAATCAAATTTTATTTTCAGTCAATTGGTGTTCCAATAGTTATGGCATTTTCAACTCTAATTTTTGAAAATATGGGAATTTCGCCATTCCGTGCATCACAGTATTCCATTTTGTATCCCCTAACACAGTTAACAATTTTATCAGCTTTCCGGCTTCCAATTGATTCTTCTATGCCATCAAGGAAATCTTTAATCCTTGGGGGATACGGTATATGTCTGGTAATTTTCTTTTCGTTGCTGCTTTCGATCCAAGGAATTGAAGAAGATAAAACAAAGATAATTCATAATTCTGGAATTTCTGCTGCTTTGTTTCTTGTTTTGGCTGTACTTATGGCAATCCCATGTAATACTTCATTTTGTTTTATTACTGGTATAATAATTTAAAAAAAATGGTATTCAAAAAGTTAACAAAATATATTTTAGAAAGATTTCCAGATCGTGAAAGCCGTGTCAGAGCTCTTGTAAAATCTCGAATGCTTTTATGGGGTCTTTCGGCATTGGAGTAAGTGTACATGGTTACTGTAACTTTTAGATATTCAATTTTAGAAGTGCAGCATTTCTTCCAATTTTAAAAGCAACAAATTTATTTATTGCTTTAATACCGTATTTTGTAATTTCTGTGGCACTTTTTGTTTTTCTTTTAATGCTTTTGGGGTCTATGACAGAGGAAGAAGAAGAAGAGTGTGAATTCAATGACTCAGATACAATTCAACTAAAAAGTTATTCATCTTGTAATGATTAAAATTTAGTTATTTTTTTAAAAATTAATGATTTCAAACTTTTGTTTTACTAAAAAATACACGTTTTGTGTTGCTAGTTTGTATTGAAAGACATAAATGAATCCTAAACTTTTATTACGTCTAATAGAAGAGACGAACGATATAACCCGTAAAATTTTTTTGTGAAACAAAAATTAAATTATAAAAAAATGGATTTCAAACAAATGTTTTACGGTTAATATGTTCAAAAAGAAAATCAAACAAAGCTTAAACATAATTAATGCCGTGTGATGTTAAGGCAACTATAGGTCGTATACGAATTATAAATATGAGCTAACATTACTAACTAAAATCTTTAAAAACATTTAAAAACTATTTTTTAAAGCAAAAAAAGTTTAAACAAAAATAACTGCAATCATTTTGATTGAATTCCATTTTTTGACCTTGAAGATCCGCCCAAAACTTATTTCAATGTTCGGGTTTCATTTTTTTAAAAAAATAAGTAAGACAGAAGATTAGCAGCAATAAGAGGACAATAAATGATCACAAAAAATGGAAGCGTTTGGACCCAAGTATGTTCTTCTAGTTTTGGTTTTACAAAAACTTAAAAGGAATGACAGAAGGGTAGTATCCTTGATTGCAGGTTTCTAGGTCAACAGGTCGTTTATTTTATTTAAAAAGTTTTAAAACGTGAAAGAAAAAGAAGAATGGGATGACCTCCAGTCCGAAATTTAACGTTATTTCTATCACCTTTTTTTGACAACGGCGATATCAGCGGTTTTGACATTGCTCTTTCTATCGCTGCTGCTGTGTGTGAAATTCATTCTTCCTGAAAATAGCCGTTATCTCTTTCCCTTCTCTCTATCATCAAAAACAAAAACCGTCCAAATATTTGAACCGGATCTATCAAATCCCATTTAAGTATATTATTCAAAATTCGACGATTTTGTTTGTGTTTTTCGGAAAAGAACTTTTGTCATTGAAAATAAAGAAGGTATTTCCAAATGAAAAAGAGGTGCTCCTGATTTTATTTGAGAATAAACATTTTCAAAGTGAAATAAAAGGTGGATAAAAAAAGGTTGAAATCCTTTGAAATTTTATTATTTTGTTTTTAAAACTTTTTACGTCAATGATTTCGTCATTCTTATTTATATCATTTTTGGCATTTTCAAGTATTATTACTCTAACAACAGCAAAACGGCATCATAGAGGTCGAAAAGCTGTTCCGCTGATAAATTTATCAGGATGTAAAGAACCTCCAAATTTGGTTCGTACTTTTTTCAAACGCTTTTAGATAGTAGTAAATGATTAGCTTTGTAGGAATTTATGTTGAATACATGGAGGAATGAAATGCAGATTAGTGATCCCCCAATGGAAAGTTTTGATGAAGAATGGAATTCTCCGCAACCAGAACCAAAAATTTGTGAAATAATGCCAAAAGGTGGTAAAGCCTCGACGATCATGGATCGAGCACTTTGTCCATGGCAATGGAGGTAAGGTTTTTGAAAATCATTTCATGGGTTATAGTTATCACCAGGGTGAAACAGCTAAACATAAGTTTCCAAAAACTTGTGTACAGTAACTAACATCTTTTTTGAAATTTCTTCATTATCATCATCTTCTACTTTTGTTATTAGCATCTGTACCTGTGTTTGTGACTACAAAGAATAAAAAAATATCTTTTTAAAAATGGTGATAATGAATATTTCCTTAACATCTTCCTACTGCCCTGGATAAATGCAATGATTGATTTCAACGCGCTTTGTTTTAGACAAAACTATGACGAGCTACGAGAACCTAAAGTGATAGCCGAAGCATTTTGTTTATGCAAACATGCTCGAGCTAATTCTCCTGCTTACTGTATGCGACATGAAGTTGCCGTTCTAAGAAGGTCACATTGTGATCCAATTACTAAATTGTAAGTCAAATATTTAATGTAACAATCTACAATATTGTATACATTCAGATATCATTACACAAAATCAACTCATACAATTACAATTGGATGCCACAGTGTTTTTGCTAGAACTGCTCGTGCATCACCCCTTTCAAATCATTATCGAATTGCACCACTTGAAATTTAGTCTTTCAGTGTTTTTATTGATTTTCTTTGTTGATTTCCATTAGTCTTTCAAAATACCATGATAACTAAATACGGGTAGTTATTATTTGTTCTTAGTTCAAAATATTATAGCTGTTTAATAATTGTTAATAAAAACCATATTAATCACATTTTTCCACTAGTGGTAGACACATAATTTAAATTTCGACTTTAAATGATTGCATAAATGAGGAACAAAACTTTGCCAAAAAAATAAAAAGTTGAAAAGCTTTCAAAATAAAATTCAGTGATAAGAATTTTCTCTCTTTTCACTCGACTACCACAACATTTCAAAACACTCCTTTCACCAAATCCTTGAAGTTTGAAAAGTGATGTTTCATCAATGATAATATATATTTGCAAGAAAGCAAAGAATTCTGAACTTTTGCATCTGCACTCACTTTTGTTTTTTGCACTTTTGTTCGTTCTCAGATCTTAGAGGAGGGTATTCTTTGCTTTTCTTTTTGAAAAATTCACAGTTCTTAGATGTGGGATTGTTCTTTGCGTTGCTGCTGCTGCTTCTTCTTTCCTTTTGAAAAAATGATAAAAATAAAAAGCACAACACCGAAAAAGAGAAGGAGGATTACCTTTCAATTCCAAAACTCATGTATATTTTATTGTTTGAGTTCACTAACTTTTACCACACCTCAAAAAATTATGTTTTAAGCTTCCTTATAATCAAAATATAAGTGTTATCTCTCTTTTCTTTACCTATTCCTTTTTGCCGTGTTTGCCTATAAAAAGCTCTTCATTTTTCTTTCAAAAATGTCTTCTTTCGTTTGATTTCTTTGCACTCAAGGAATATTTGTGTGCTTCTAAAATGTTGAAAGTTGTTGCTTTGCTTCTTTTTGTTACTGTCTCGCTTGCCCAAGATGGCCCTTTAACAGCAGATTTTCAAACATGGCTTCAAGCGTAAGTAACAGAGATTTCATATATCCACAGAGATTAATGAGTTGAATGTTTAGCAATGGATATGGTGATCTAGATTTCGTTCGATCTGATTTCGGAACGAAAGGTAGTTACGGTGGAAAGGAATCTCCTACAGATGCCATCACTCGTGAACCTGTGGTATTTATTCATGGAAATTCTGATGCTGCTTTAGATTACTCTTTTACGGCAACAGGATGGGCAAAATCAATTGAATATTTTACATCAAAGGGATATAAATCTCGTGAACTTTATGCCACATCTTGGGGGGATGCCAATGCATTGAATGCTGCTTCAAGGTATTGAATACAATTGAGTTTTGAAATAACTATACACATCCTTCCATTTTTAGAACCCATGATTGTACAACCCTTGGAAGATGGAGAAAATTCCTTGAAGCTGTTATTGCTTATACCAATGCAACAAAAATTGATATTATTTCACATTCAATGGGAGTAACAATTGGACGGAAAATTGTAAAGGGTGGAAAACTTGTCACCACAACTGGCACATGTGATTTGGGGCCATCACTCTCCGGAAAAGTTGATAGCTTTGTTGGATTAGCTGGTGGAAATTTTGGTCTTTGTAATTGTGAAGGTGGAGATGCTCTAATTTCTGCAACATGCAATAAAAAAGTTCGTGTTGACTATTTAAATATTTTGCGACAATAACTATAACTAAACTTTTAGGATGGTTTCTGGCCTGGCGATTCTTGCGGCTTCAATACCCTTGATTGTGGCGCTCCATTTATGGCATTCCCATGCTCTGGAGTTGTTTATTCTTCATTTTTAACAGATTTAAATAATAATCCTACAAAAGAAGGAAGTTACATCTTTTCAGCATGGTCATTATGTAAGTGAATATCTCTCATACGATATAAAAGATGATAATTAAAAGGATTTTTAGTGGATGACGTAATTTTATATGAAGATCAAGTTTGGGGTAATCCAACATCATTAATTCCAAATTCAACCAAGAAAAAGGTTTACAATGTTTACACACATATGGAAACAAAAGAACTAACTGCAGAAGATCAATTTGATATGGTTGTTCATCACATTGTTTCTTAAAATCGAGAGTTGTGTTTTTTCTCCCATTGATATGTATATATTTTGATTACAAAAATAAATATTTTTAATTTTAATAAAAACAAAATTTTATAATATACCACGTGCTCGTATTATTTTTAAATGACTCTAATTTGTGTTACAATGATGTGTTCTTTAAATTTCAACACCTGAATTTAAATATATTCTTCTTTTTTAAATATTTTCAAAATGAAATGTTTTAACGCATGTCAAAACCCCAACACAAAAAGTAAATCAGAACACGTAAAAAGGAGAAGAGAAACCTAAATGCAAAATTATATTTACAGTAAAATAGTCACTGTTTCGTTTTTTAAAAATTGTTGAATATTTTATTTTTCAACTTGAACACATCGAATATTTTAAAATCAATTTTTAATAAAGTGAAAAATTTCGGAATTTATTTAACATTGCAAGTGTGAATCACAAGTAATCATGTTATTTTTTTATTTATTAAAACCAACAACCAGGATACTCTGCAGAATGTGTTTTTTAAACAAAAACTTTAAAAGTGCAAATGCCAAAAGACACATTAAGGAAACATTTTTCTGTAACTTGTCACAGACTTTAGATTACCGAATTAAATTCAAATTAATCTTTTTGCAGCTATATTTGGTTTTGTTAGTGCTGTGATCAGTGATATTTGAACACATTTAACCTTAACAATACCAATAGCTTCCTCCACACAGAGACAACCTCTCTCTTTTTGAAAACACGAGTTCCGGAATTATTTGATAGCAAAAAGTCAAATGTTTTTAGCTAAGCTTCTTTCACTGATGAAAAACATTGGGGTATTTTCTGTGTTTTGATTGTAAAAGATAAGAATTTGCTTGCTTCCATTTTTTGAAAGAAGCACAAACAATTTTTATGACTACTTTTTTATTGCAAAGAAATAGAAGTCTGAAGTTGAGATTCATTTATTTACAACTATCAATCAATCACAGGGAAAATATATTATAAGTCTTAAGCAATTCCAGCATCAGCTTTACAAATTTCAATAATTGGTTCATAAATCATTTTAGCAGCATTTAAGCCCCAAATAAAATCTAAATGATTGAAATCAGCTAGATGATTATTTTGGACTAAATATTGTGGTGGTAAATTTGGAAGTAAATATTCTTCAATATCTTTTTTATCTCCAAGCCAATCTGCATCTGACCAATAAAGATATACTGGGGCATTGACAAGTGTAAAATCATACTCTGGAGGCTTTGATGAACCATAGTGTTGTTGATTCTTCTTTGCACTACGGTAATCATATTTTTCAACTTTTCCAGTTAATACCATTTGTGCCCAATGAAGAATCTGAAAAGATGGTTTGATTAGTTTAAAAAATTATTATTGCGCGTAATTTTTGCGGTAATAGCTACCATAACAGTAGTCTCCTAGCAAAAACGCGTTCTGACACATACTATTTTCTTAATTTTTTAAAATTTATTTGTCGCGCTAATTAAACTATCCATTCAAAAAATCCCTTACATTTTGAGTACTGGTTCCAGCTGGTGTATGTGCAGTATAAACCGGAGTTCTAGTTCTATTAAGCTGATTAGATTCAGGCCCACCAATCATGAACATAATATCATCACATAAATCATTTCCAACAAAACCAGAACAAACAAAATCAGAGATTAGCTTTGTTACCCAACTTGCAGGAAGGAATTCACCAGATCCAAGAATGTCATCAATAATCTAAAATTTTGTTTTTGCTTCAAGGGAATTCGAAATTAAATCCTACTTCAACTTCAGGATACAAAAATTTAGCAACATATTCAAGCAAGCCTTTAATATATTTAACTGTTCCAACTGGGGCCAATGCAAAGAATTTTTTGATCTAAAATTTTTGTATCTAAGTGTTAAAATAACGATTAAAATTACTTTTTTAGCAAAATCTTGTTCACTGCTCAGCTTGCTGAACATGGTAAGAGTTCCTTGACTGTGTCCAATGTAATACAGTGAATCTTGTCCTGTGACATTTAGAACATGATTAATATTTGCTTCCAAATCATATTGAACCATTTCATCCCAACTAAATTCCCAGAATTTTTCTTTTTTTGGATCGAGTGAGACATGTGCTTTTCCGTAGGTATTTCCACGCATATTTCCAAGCCATACATCAAAGCCAGCATCTGCAAACATGAACCCAGCTGATTGTTCGGGCAAATTCTCAACCCAATTATCGGAAGCACATTCAAGGCCATGTTGAAGGAAGACAACGGGTTTCTTTCCGGGTAATTGTGAAGCGGGAGTTTTACCCCATGGAATTCGATGTAGTTCAAGGATGTATCCATCTTCGGTGGTGACAGAAACAACTTCAGCTGGATAACCCCAAAATCGGATCATTTCTGGCTAAAAATTTGAATTCACTCGTATCAAATAGTCATCAGCACAAATAACTTACAGTTGTCAATCCTTCTTCTGGATCAGCAGCAAATACCCCAAGGGCATAAATCCCAACAACGAAAAGTATCAAGCTTTTCATCATCTTTTTTTGGGAGAAAGATCGACTACAAAGAAAGTCGATGAAAAAATATTATGACCTTTTTTCATGCTTTTCTAGCGTGCTTTAAACGTTTTGTAAGCATGTTGTCCTCTCTCTTTTTCAATATTAAGGTTTGGCATTATCAGCAATTTTTCCTTTTCATTTTTTGATAACCTTTTGAAGAAGAAAAAAGAAGAAGCAATAGAAAAAGGATGTAAAATGACAGTCTTTTTTGTTTTAATCTTTCAGGAAGCAACAGGCGACGTCAACTTCAATCATGAAACAAGGAAAATAGGTAGCAAAAAAGAGATGGTTAGCAGAGTAATGATAATGATAGATGTACATGTGTGTGTTGAAGAACAATCGAGAACAACAAAAAAGCATAAAGCCATTACACACGCCAGTGACGATCTGTTATATATGACTACATTTAAGGAGCAAAGAGTATGTGAACCCTAATGTTATTCTACTATAGTTATTAAAACTAGAAATTGTTGCAACAACTTTTTTAGAATTTTTTTTATAACTTAAGTAATAAAAAATTACCCTAGCTTCAAATGTCCCCTTACAAACATTTATTTATGCTGAATCATTTTATTGCAAAAAAAAATAGTCACAACTCAAATTTTAAATTTTTAATAAAAAGATATTTATTTTTTGCCATAATTTGGTCCATATGCACAACATTGAGGGCAACAGCATGCTGGCGGTGGTGGTGGAGGAGGTGGTGGGGGAGGCGTTGTAGTACTGTAATTAAGTCAAATATTTAACTCCAAGATATAAAAGAATATTAAGACTTACGCGCATTCACATGTTGGAGCTGGTGCAGGAGCTCTAAAAATCTGTACATTTTAAAGTACTCAAAAACCTTTTAAAACTTACGCGCAACCGCAGCCACCACCCATTCCAGGAAAAAAGAAAGCTTGAGAAACGGTAATAACAGTTAAGAAAAAAATTAAATAAAAGATGCGCATGATTTTTAAAATGTGTAAAATTTAAATCTTTTAGTTTGAAGATGTTTCGCTTTTATACTTTCTTCATAGCCACAATGCCACCACCTATGGAGGATAAAACTTTGATTTTAAATAATCTTAGAAAAATCTAGTTACAAGTAATCCATTTTAAACGTAAGACTGTTACTTTCTTAAATCTTTTTGACCAAAGTCCAACAATGGATATTGTTTTTAAAAAAAAGGAAGAAAATGTGGCATCTGCGGCATGCCAACTAGTTTCTTCAAGCATTGAAAATACAAAAGCATTAGTATTTTGTTGCTGTTAATACTTTTACGAAATATAGGCATCAAAAAATCAACGGAAGAAAATAGTATTTCTTTTTTTTATTGGTTCATGAATTTATTTCTTCAGGGTTTGTTTTAAAACTGACCAGAAAGTTTAAATCCCTGTTAAAACTAGGTGATCAAATATTAAAATCTCCGTCAAACAAGTTTTGACATTTTGGCGTTGATAAAATTTTGGAATGTAACAACATTTTAAGCTTAAGATTGTTACTGTCTTAAATGCGTTTGATCAAAGTCCATCAACAATTGAGAAGTTTCATTTATTTGCCGACATTTTTATTTTATTCTTAATTCATTGTGCTTTGAAAAGCTTGCACAGTTTTTAAAGATCCAAGATTCATTTGTGTTTGTTAAAGAAACAATTAGATAGATGGTAAACGAAGACTTTATTTAAGGCATACTAACTCCACACAAAATATACAAATACAAGATATACCTTTTGTCAAAAACTTAAATTATATAATTTTTTAATATTTTGATGATGCATTTACTTTCCGCATCCACATGGAGCTGGGGGTGGTGCACATCCACATGATGGTGGTGGTGGTGGGGGTCTAGAATTAGATGAATGAGGATATGACAATTTAGATTACGATTGTTGAGGTCAAATTTGCCCCAAATGAGTCTGTTTTAAAAATATAAAAAGAAACTTACGGTGGTGGTGGAGGAGGAGCACAGCCGCATGCTGGTGGTGGACTGAAAATTTTTATTGTTTCATTTTATTCAAATTTTTATTTGAAACAACTTACGGAGCACAACCACATCCACCGCCGCCACCTCCGAAACCGAAAGCAGCAGTGCTGCCGATGAAGGCAAAGAAGACAACAAGAACGTAGAAGAATTTCATATTTATTTGAATTGATGAAATGTGAAAACACAAGTGACGATAACACCAAAATTTCTACCTTTTATACACTTTTTTTCAAAATTTAAATCCATCCCTAATTTTTTCAAGTATCCGTTAAACAACCAGTTTTTTTCTTTGTTTTAATCTCGATTCCCTTTTTCGGATAACAATTATCTCCATTAAAGACATATAACGTACATGCAGGCAGGCAGGCAGAAAGGCAAGCGTATACTTTGATCATTGAGAGCTGATAATATGATTAGATGGATGTATATCCACGTTAAGAAAGGCAAAAAATGCATGCATTCTTTTTGCTATTCTTTTTTGTTTCAGGTTTTTTTAATTCCTCGAAGAAAAAAAAGATAAAAGCATCAAAATGGTTTGCAAAGAAAAAACCAGCGTAGAATTTTTTTTATGGACTTTTGGTTCTTTTTTTATTTTGTTGCAAAGCAACACGGTACTTACGCTCACATAAAAGGATTTGAATAGAATAAAAAGTTTCATGTGAAAATTGGAAAAAAGTATGATTAGGTTTTTTGAAATGACACGTTTTTGCCACGGGGAAACAAAAAAGAACGCAACCATTACACGTAATAAAAGCGTAAAATAGGCTTTAAGAGGATTATGATAATGCAATTGTTGCAAGATAGAAATGACCATTGTGTAAATCCTTTTTTTACAGCAAAAATGGAAGAGTTTTGTTGCGCAATATCGAAGTTGACTTTCAATTGAAAAAATAGCATAATTACAAAAATTTTATAAACTCAAGATATTCATCTTGTTTCATAATCAATTGTGATTGTATTTTTTTCGACAACTGTATTTTTAAAATGTTAAGTGCTAGCTTTAAAGATACAGTTCTAATTATCTAGTATGCAAAATGTGAAGCGAATTTTGGTTGCTTTAAACCATTTAAAAAAAGAAATTCAGCGGGTTAAAAGAATAGATAGCCCTTCCCAAGGATGTTTCTCGGGACTAGGGTTATAGAATCACTCTGGTAATGTCACAATAGGATGATCACCTGGGTGCTCACGGTTGTAATCAACCCCAAACCACCGATTTTAGAATTCGGAACTCACTTTTAGTCACTAGACGTTAGTGCTCACACAATCTATGATTTTTTATATTTTTAATATTAACTTTTCAGAAATGATTTCTTTCGGTTCCTTACTTTCAAGATTGTAATTTTTCCACCATTAAATTTTAAAAGCTCTTGTAATCTCTTCGGTTTATTACTGTATAAAAGATTTTTACTCATTCATTGCTGTGGCATAAATCTTTTTCAAACCAAGTGATTTTAAATTGTTAGAAAAATGTGTTCTATAAGCATTTGTTTGATTGTTATCTTTTGATTAAAAGTACAAATTAGTCAATTAAAAACCATATATTTATTTAATTAATTGATCAAATCATTCTTTTTTTCTTGTTTTATTAAAATCCATTAAAGATTAGCAGCAGCAGCTCCTTCTCTTTTTTTTCTTATCGTTGCTTTTCAAAGAATAAAAATAGGGGGAGTTTTTTTCTTTCTTTTTATTGGATATACCCTTTTATTATCTGCACTAAAATGGATTTGGATTTGAAATGTCTGAATAGTTTATGGTTGGTTATAAATCCTAAGAAAACACGTTTTTTTGGTAGATAAAAAAAGAGAAAATTGGAAACAAAGGTTAAAATAACTCTGATTTTTTTTCTGCTGCTGCGTTTTCTCTAATCTCTTTCTTTTATCTGGTTTTCTTTACGGATAAAATAAAAATAAGAACAAAGAAATATAATAAAAGAAAAAAGAAAAAAGAAAGAAATCTATCATAAAAAATGTTAAAAGAAAAAGATTATATTGTTAAAATGCACGTTTTTAACATTCTTTGAATTAATATCGTTGACAATTTTAGAGGATGGCAATCCTTCAAGCACTGCATTGTAGATTTTTAGGATTAAGGAAAAGTTGTAAAATTCTTGTTTTAATAGAGTTTTGAATATATTGGTGTTTGTATTGATAATAGTTATCAGTCAGGATTTGTGAGATCCGGTTTAGTGAAAGGCAATTCGCTTCGCTTCGGCGAATAATTCGCCAATTCGCTTCGCCGAATTGGATTCGCCTATTCGCTTCGCATGATTTTCCAGTTCGCGTAAAATTCGCCAATTCGCTTCGCATAAATTTTCAATTCGCATTTTTCAAGCATTGTTTTAAAGATGCTTTTTAAATGAAAAACATTCTTCATTTTAATCTGATCCTTTGAATCGTACTAATGGTTGGATCCAGTAGCATAAAAATACATTTTATAAGCATTTGATCTTAAAATTTTGTAAAATTTTTCGTAATAAAAAAAAATTCGCCGAATAATTCGCTAATTCGCTTCGGCGAATCCAATTCGTCAATTCGCTTCGCATAGATTTTCAATTCGCATAAGCAATTCGCATTCGCATTTTTGCCAGGCGAGGCGAATTGCCTTTCACTAATCCGGTTTAACTTATCAAGAATAGACATTTTTCACAAAATTGAATGAAAAATCTGGCATTTTTTGATTGTATGTATAGTTTTTTACTGGATCAAAAAATCATTTTTTTAAAGTTTAAAAAACATTTTAGGACATCATTGCTTACATACTCTAAAGATCAATTTTACAGATAGTTGATTAATTTCGATTTATCCGAACATTTTCAAATTATAATTATTCTTTTTTTGGCAACTGTAAATGATAGTGCATGCCGTAAGGTTTTTGTATGTAAATGAAATAAACAAATCATATTATAAAATGCAGTTTTACTAAACTATTTTTACAATAATTTTCAGTTAGGTTAAAAAGAAACTTTTAACTGAATGAAAAAAAATATTAGTATTATTCTATTTCATCAAATTTTTGTACTGTACTAAATATAAAAACTGAATAGAAAAAACATATTTATTATTAGCAACAAAAACTTCTATTTTTAAACTTTGAAAGAAAATATTTATAAAATTAAATGAGGCACAAATTTTCAACAAAAAATGTTTTTCAAACACAATATTTTGCACCATGAGATGAGAGTAAGGCATGTCATGGATTTATAAATTAAGTCTTAACTTTTTCGTCTAGTAGTATTCACAAACTCAATACCAGATTTTGTCATCATTGGACTTATCAAAACTACATGTGTAGTTTTCTTTCTAAATGGAATTTCATCTCGAACTTTTGTATTTGCAGCAAACATCACAATTGAATTAATTGATGGATTTAGCATTCCCGCTAAATTTGTTACCAAGACTCCATTCAGCGTTGTACCGTACACATTAGGGACCATAAAAAAGAAAAAAGCTGAGAACCATTGAAATATGCAAATTACTATGAACTGTAGCGCCTAAAAAGAGGAGTTCATTGATTTGGAGTAAAGATAGATGTAAAACTTACAAGACCAAAATTACCAATAATTTGACGATTAACAGATTTATTTTGTTTTCGAAGAAGTACAACTTTTGTAATTATTAAAAGGTATAAAACAAACATAAAACCAGGGCATGCTTGTCCAAGAATGAATAAAGCTTGCGAGAGGGTTGACCGAATAGCACCATTGCAGTCACCTTCACAAATTGTAATATATTGAAATGTTGCAGGATTAAATCTAAAAAAAGGAACTGTATTAAAGTGTCATGTTTCCCCATTATGCATAACATATTTATCGTACAAATCTTATTACTCACTTTTTATAACATCCCAGCAATGACATAACAAGTACAATCATCAACGATAAAATCCATGGAAGTGATAAAACAAGAAATGGAAATTTTAAAAGAATTAAATGAAAATCTGGTTGAAAAAATATTAAAAATCTTTCAATTGTCATTAAACAAACAAAAAATAGCGCAGCATAATATCCTATTGTATTTAAGGATGTAAGGCACTTAAGTACCACTGTCGGATAAAATTCACATCCAAATGACATGCATGGAAGCATTACTAAGACATTACAAAACAAATATACACACGCTGAAGTTGAATGTGATACCTAAAAATTCAACAATATTTGTGATGGAATATTCTATAAATAAAGCTTACCACAAAAATATAAATAGCCGAATCATTTGCGACACTTTTATTTCTAATTATTTTTATGACAGTCCAAATTAGCAGTGAATTAATTGTAAGACCAAATGTGGTAAGAGTAAAATATATCCCAAAATGTAACCATTTGTCAAAGGCTGTCATTGCAAGAATGATTGGAGGTGAACCACAAGTAGTTGGCATATTTTTACAACGATGCTTCTAATCTTGACCTCCTTAATCACAGAGAGACATATTAAAGGAAGCTCAATTAAACGTGTAATTGTAAAAAATACGATTCCTAAAAAATGAAAAAAGCTTTTTGCTGTGTTTTAATTTTTGACGCAAAAGCAAAAAAAATGAAAAAGTTACAATTTTACTCGAAAACATGAAATAAAATGTTCCGCAATGGGATTTATCAAAGCTTCTTTAATTGGAGGAGTAAAAATAAGGATATTTTTAAAGTCCAATTAACCTTTACCTTATTTGGAAGGAAAAGAGAAAATAAGGAAGATACTGATGCCGTGCCAAAATAAGTAATAACTTAATTCATTAAAGATCCTTGATGCCTTTTCTTAAAGAATGTTTTTCTTCAAAGTTTTTTGTCACTAAAAATAAGAAAGAAGGAACAATAAAAAAGACTATAAATAAAGTAAAATAAACAAATTTATAAAAAATAAATAAACAATGGGGTTGTAAAAGTCCTTTTTTCTAAATATCAGAATCACAACTTTTTCTAGAAACTTGAAAAAATAACAAATATCTATTTTCTCATTTAATTAATTCCCCTGATGGCAACGAGATGAGCAAAATACTACAATATTACTCAACTGTAAAAAAACTATCTCCAAATCATGTAATTCAGCAAAAATTAAAACAAAATCAGAAAAAATCCCAGAAATCTGAAACTTGGCATGTAGACTAAACCGATGACGCTGATTGCGGCAAACTTATCAGCTAACCTCAGAAAAATTCTTATCAGATGTTATAGGCTTCTGAATGCCCAAATATCGATTTTCTTTCATCTCTCTTCTTTTTTGCCGCGCAAAACAAACGAGGGCATAAATCTTTTTTTGCGCAAAAAATGGTAAAGGAAATGCATTTTTTAGTTTCTCCTTTTTTTTACACTGATGTGATAAGAGAAAGTGTGATATTTAAATGTAAAAAACATATCAGCAGAAAACGGGCTATCCAGTGATATAAAATTTGTGAAATTTGGTAGAGTGTAACATGGTCAAATTTAAAAAAATTTTAAATGTAAAAATAAAATTGCTCTTTTTTAGCAGAAAATGTATTGTTCTTTTTTGTTTATCTTTTTATTTCAGTGATATGATAACAGATAATGTGAAAATAAATGATAAAAAAAGGTAAGTAAAAGAAGGGCTATCACGTGATATAAAATTTAAAGGTTTTCGAGTTGTAAAACAGGTATAAAATAGCATAAGTTTGCAAAATTGTCAGCTAATTTTTGAAGAATAATTGCTTTGTATTTATTGCATTTATCCCAAAACGATTAAAAATTGCCGCAGAAAATTGTTTTTAAAAGTTGTTATATATCTCTTTCTCATACAAACTATTATAAATTTGTGAATTTGATTTACTGAATTTTACACATATTCTGTAAAAATGCCCAAAAAGCTAACTGCCAAACAACGATCCAGAATGACTCCAGAAGAATTACAGAAATATGAAAATGATGTGGTAAGGTTTTTTTTGTGTTTTAGTAATAAATTGATGTTTATATTTTCAGGCTTCGGCAAAACGACGAAAAGCTATTAGCAATCAAGCAAATTATGCAATCGAATTAATGAAAATAAACGAAAGAATTCATGGCTTTTTAGCAAAAAAGAAAGAATAGAATCTGAACGCAAACAAGAAGAAAGAAAAAAAGAATTAGAAGGTTTGTTATAACTCATTAAAGCTGAAGTAGTAATTGTATTATTTAGAACTTCAATTAAAATATCCATATTTTGCATTCACTCATCGAAATGAAAAGCAAGTGATAGAGCTTGGAGGGAAGTATGAAGTTAATGATGGAAGAACTTATTTTTATGGACCAAAAGGCAAAAATCTTTTTAAATGTGAATATTATGGATATTATTACAAATATACTGGGACAGAAAAAATGGATAAAGAAAAGTTCTTTACAACCGCATTGAAGCATGAATGTGAAACTCATCATCATAGTAATTGTTTATAAATTTTTATTGTTTTCTTTTTGTTGATACTTTTGTTTTGTTAGTTGCTTTTTGAATGAATTTTGTGCAAATTTGAATAAATATTATTATACATTCAATCTTTCTTTTCATTTTACAGCAGTTGGCGATATTGACGGGTTTATTAGTTTGAGAAATGCAAATGTTTGTAAAAACATGAGTTTATAGTAGCAAAAAAATGTAAAAGTTGACGAAAAAAATGCAGATATTCACGGGTCCTTGGATAAATAAAAGTATGTTAGGATAGTTAAACATTAAGAGACAAATCACACGGGTCCTTTTTTTTATTTGTTATGTTTTGTTAATGTTTAATGCATAGGATATCACGGGTCCTGTATTTTCATATATGATTGTGGAAAAAAAGCTGACGATAAAAAAAGAAAACTACAACTTTTGTATTCCTTTTTGGCAACAAATGCCTTTATCTTCTTCTGTCTTTCTTTTCTCTGTGACCTCTCTTCTTCTTTCGCTCTCTCTTAAAAGAATTGGGAAACGCCAGACCGTCGCTTTTGTTAGTTTCCTTCTTTTGGATAAGTAAGGGTAAAAACCAATGCAAAATAAAGCTTCAGTTCTGAGCAGCGCGCACAAACATTTGACCTCAATTGGTTATGAAAGACAGAAAATTTGATAGTTGTTGCAGCAAAAGAGCTTCATGGATAAGTTGCATTAATCCATAAATGGCAAGTTGTGTATGACTTTTTTTAAAGATCAATAAATCTCGTATAAAAAGACCGTTTAAATAAGTGAATGCATACCTCACTTTAGTGTAGTTGTCATTGCACTCAGCCCTGTGTCATATTTTGACCCCAAGCTTAGGATGGGCTCGCGAGGCCGAAGGCCGAGCGTTAGGCTAAGTCTTAGGGCTTAGGCCCTCAGGCTTAGGCGCATTGGAAGAGTCGAATTCATACCTAATTTAGTATAGCCGTCACCTGATTTAGTATAGCCGTCACCTGATTTAGTATAGCCGTCACCTGATTTAGTATAGCCGTCACCTGATTTAGTACAGGCGTCACCTCATTTAGTGTAGTTGTCACAACACGAATTGCATACATTTAAAAAAAACTTTCATTATATTTTGGATCTTAAAAAATTAACATTTTAGTGCCCCAAACCCGAAGGGCTAGGTCCAGATGTTAATCGCTGCAAGCGGTGACCCAACGGGTTACCGCAGAAGCGATTTACTGATAAATATTAGATTCGACTTTTACAGTAACCCATGTTATTCCCGGGTCCACTAGTTTGACATTTGTAAGTATCTTAAATCAAGGGGGCAATGAAGATACAATTTTGACAATGTCATTTGGGATTTGGAAGTGAAAAACAAATTGTTATTTAGAAAGCAAGAGTTGGCACGGAAGCGTATTTCGTCATGAAAGCAATGAAATCAAAGATTAGTTACAGTATGCCATAATTAAACAGGATAAAATAAAAAGATACGAAACTTTGTTCTTAAAATATTGCTTGATCAATGTTTTAATACATGTCAAAATTTCAGCGACTACAAACTTTTTTAGATAATTATTAAAAATATATCACGAGCCAAAACTTTGTTTAAGCATGCAAAAAAATTAATATTAAAACAGTTAAAGAGTTCATTAATTAAGTAACGCTTCACTTAATTTCTAAAATAGTTTTATTTGAAAAGTTTTGTAAAAAAAGTTAATTTTGAATAGTTTTAGCAATGCAAAAAAGAACTTTAAAAAAGGGTTAACGTAAAATTGCCATTTAAAAGTTGAATATCTTATTTGCGTATTATCCATTTAATTTAATATAAAGGGTTTGTAACAATGCTTAACATTTTAAAACCTAAATTTTAATAATAATGTCAGAGAAGATTGCTAAAAATACAATGACAAAAAACAATAAAAAGTTTTTAAACTTTATTGATGGAACAAATTTGTATTCAAAAAGGGGTCATAAAAGAAACTGAACAAATCTGCAAACATAATGTGCGTGAGAAAATTACGTAAATAAATAGCATAAAATATTATCCATTGCAAAACATTAACGTAAGAAAACAAAAGGTTTCCGACAGATTTGGACTCAAACCAATAACTATATGGGAAAATTAAAAGGAGGAAGTCGCAAAAATACAATAAACTTGGAAAATAGACATCCTGACCATTTTATGAGACATTTAATACAGCTTTTGTAACTTTATTAACGGAACAAATTTGTATTCAAAAAGAGTTCTTAAAAGATAGTGAACGCATTTAACAATAGCAGTAATAAAGTTTGATTGAGTATGTGGGGTCATTTAAATTTAATTCTTTCATTAATTGCTAACTAAATAAGTAATAGTCTATTCATATGCAAATAAAAGGTGTATTAAGATTTGAAAGGCAAGAAATAAATTCACTTCCTTTCACTAATTGTTTAATTTTCAAAACTCGGTTATGGTGCTTTTAATAATTCCAATTAAAAATGATCCCAAACAATGTAATGCGTAATGCAGGTGGTGCGTTTAAAACAGTTTTCAGAATTTTATTTGACAATGATCAAAGCTGAAACTTTTGCTTCCTGTTTCCTTTCTTCTTTCTTTTGCTTTCACTTTAAAAATTTAGCAAAATTTTCATTCATTTTTTAAGTGGACGGATGTCTCATAATAATAACAAAAAAAGTTGCCCAACAACAATAAAATTTATAAATCCAGTTTAAAAAGGAAATCTTTAAGTGTAGGCCAAAATGAAACGTATATATTTAAATGAAAGAAAGAAAAAAGAAAATTCACGCAATCTTAGCCACACGATAAACATGGATAAATCGTTGACGGTTTTGTTTTTTATTTTATTTGTTGATCAAAGTTTTGGATTTCTATTTGGCGGAGGAGGGTATGTTTTTGGGTTGAAGATAATTAGTAGTTATTGAGCTACTTTTTAGAGGAGGATGTTGTGGTGCACCACCACCCCGACCATGCTGCCCCCCTCCTAGGCCGTGTTGTCCACCGCCAAGACCTTGCTGTCCCCCTCCAAGGCCATGTTGCCCTCCACCTAGGCCTTGCTGTCTTCCGCCGCCACCTCCGCCGTAGGTTTTGTGACTTTTAACTTTACTTTAAGCAAAAGTTTGAGATATATCATATTTAAATAATATCTCATTGCTCTATTTTAGACCACCACCACCATCTTGCGGATGTGGACCTCCACCATCGCCATGTGGATGCGGGCCTCCGCCATTGCCACCCCCTCCTCCGCCACCCCCAATTATGCCCTGCGGGTGTGGTGGACCACCACCACCGATGCTTCCTCCCCCGCCACCACCATGTGGATTTTCAGGTGGATGTGGAGGCGGCGGAATCCCTCCACCTCCATATGGCAATCCATATCCTCGACCCGGTAAATTATAATTACAGCCTTAAAAACTGTTAACATTGAATATTTAGGTGGTCCTGGTGGTTATGCTCTTCCTTCACGACGGTATTTCTTCTTTGGTCGCCGTGCATTCAGACAGTTATAATAATTCAATCTTTTTTGGCTAAAGTTTCTGTATAAACATGTTCAACAAATTTTTATTATTATTAATAAAACTTTATTAACACCAGAAAAAATCAATAGTCAAAACACTAACAGACTAAAAAAATACTTTTTTAATAAAACCAATTTAAAAAAACAAAATAATTAATAAAATTTTCACCATAAAATTTTTTTATTGTCCTTCAAAATGATGACAATAATCAATTAAGGAATATATTGTGATCCAACAGTATGGGTTTGTGTTGCAGTTGGTGGCTGATCTTCCACTGTTAGATTGTGTGTTTCTTCAGAATTTCCGTTTTTGCTGGATTTCCTAGAAGGACGACGCTCTCTCTGTAGAAAAATTAAGGGTTTTTAAGGATTATTAATGTTTGTGTTGTTAACCAAAAAATATAGATAGGGGAAAATGAAAAAAAGCGATAGAAAAAAGAAGAAGAATGGCATAACTTTTGTTATGTCTATGCTTTGTAAAAAGCTATGCCATAAAACAACCATTACCAAGATGTGTTAATTGATTAGTATTGAAAATGAAAGCAATAAGTTTTTCAAAAATAAAAAACTTACTTTCTTCTATCAATGGCACGCATAAGCATACCCAATCTTTGTCGGTTATCTTTTGCCTTTTCTGGTTCACCGGTTTCTTCAAGTTCTTCAACATTAATTAGCTGCATTTCTTGTTGACTAAATTTGTAATCTGCTAAATGGGATTTTGGAATTACATCCTAAAAAATTTGTTTAAAAATCAATCACATTAAATTTGATTGAAAGAAAGAATGAATTTATGATGTAAACGCAGTTTTTTATGCAGTCAAATTTTCCTGTAGAAATTAAAAAAACGCTTACATGAATTTTGAAAGATGCTCGAGTATGTGGAATTATGACATCTAATTCTCCATTAACCGTTGATGGAAGTTGATCAGCTAATTCTCCAGCCATCATATTTGCAACATATGTATTACGATCAATAATATAATTAAGCTCCTAAAAGTATTACTTTATTACATGTTCCCAAATGCAATCACCCACAAAATCGTCATCATCTGTTCCGAAGGGATTCATTAAGAATTGTCCGACTTTCAACCATCCAACATAAAATAACATTTGAAAAGTTGTAAAAATTGGAAACATAATTGTAATTTCTTTTTGCATTGATTTCTCGTCAATTTTAGGCTGTCGCCCAAGAAGACAAATAACAAAATATCCATATGTTGCAATTGCAACGACCTGTGTATATACAAGTGGAATTTTAATCCAATCATAAACGTATAACATTGCAAAACCATCCCGGAATGAAAAGATATGTTTCATAATCATATCAAGCTTCACGGAATCAATGAAACCTTTTTTGTGTTGTTCTTTTACAAGATTGGTAATCCAAAAGATTGGAACAAACCTAAAAATTATGTTATTTTATTTTAGCTTAAAAAATTGCAAAGATTTTAAACTAATTTGAAAAAAATTTAAAAAATGGTAGTTTTAGAAACAGTTATGCTTCATTATGAAACATAACTATTTCAAAAATCGAAAGTGACGAATTCTCAAAAGTATATTTTTCGAAACACGATTTATCACTAACCATTTTCCATGTGGTCCTTCAGTATTACTGAAGATATCATATTCTTCTTCTGTCATCAATTTGCTTTGAACTAAATGCCGATGTGTTGGAAACCGTTTTAGTGTTCTCTCAGAGATTCCACTCCAAGCAATTGCAGACTAAAATATTTTAAATGTTTCAAAAGCTTTCAAAGCATGTTTTATTTTTTACCATTAAACTAGACCATCTGGCAATTGTAATTCGTGTATTTAGATGTTGATTTCCTGGTAAACAAACCGATAAGATCATCATCATTTTATCAGGCCAGCTGATGTACTAAAAATATTTTGTGGAGTGTAGAGAAAGAATAATATTAAAGGGCTTACATTAAATTGTTCCCACCATCTTGCAACAACAACAGCAACGAAGAAACCAAGCAAGAATGAAAGTGGAATATACTGGGAACCAATTTCACACCATATAATCCAACCCGTAAAATATGCTTTTTGTTGTTCTTCCAGTAAATACCACTAAAATTTTAGGATTATAAGTAAGGCTACAGTGAAAACATGAAACATCGAAATTTCGACAAAAAGGTTTGTTGTCATATTTAATTTAACAGTGATGTGATATGTCAATGAATTATGATAATAAAAACATACCTGTGCAAATAAGATAATATAATATGCAATATAAAATGCAATAAGATCTTTTAAAACAGCTTTCCATAAAGACCCTCTCCATCTAAACATTATAGAGGCAAAATCCTCTTCGTATGTTATCGTCATCTTTGCTCCGTATTTTTGTACTACCCAGAAACAAATATGACCCTATAAAATAACACAAATTTGCATAAAATCTAATTATATTGGGTCCAAGAAAAAAATCGCGTAAAATTCTTCAATTAAATTTTTTAAATTAAAAAAAAAATCGTTTTGTTAAAACAAAAAAAAAACTTGAAAGAAAGAAAATATATAATCGAAAGTGTGGTGTTTTTCAAGGTTGACAAATAATGATTAAGACGTCGTTTTCAACGTCGTCGTCGCCAGTGTCTTCTAAGTTGGGCAAAAAAATGAATAAATAGGAGCATTCTCGGGTTCGCAAAAACGAGAAACAAAAAAAATAAAGAAAATTATTTAACCTTCATTTTCTACATTTCTTCCCTTAAGGCCTGAAGTTAAGGTAAAAGAAGAGATTGCGGTGGTGGTGGCAGAAAATACAGAGAGAGAAGGCGGAAAAAGGGAAAAGAAAAAATGTTTGATTTATTTGTAAAAATTTGACAAAAACAAAAGAAAGAAGGTGAAGGAGGAGGAAATAATGATAATACACATTTGAGTTGTTGTAAAGGTTATGTTTTTATGTACTGCTGAAACGCTTATTATTACAATTTTTTGGGTAATAAAAAAGAAAATAAGAACGTTAGTTAGGGTTCATAAAAATTTGAAAAACGTTGAAAGGGAAAGAGCAAGGTTTACTACATTTTAGGGATGTCAATGGTAGTAATCGAATGATACATTGTACAGGGTTCATCTTGGTATTCCAGCTATGCAAAAAACAAACTCAGTTTTGCTGCTCAGGATCAGCTCACAGTATTCTCAAATACCGAATTTAAAAACTTGAAAAAAACAAAACTTAAGTGTCAGAGCTCTGGGCCAAGATGTGTTAGAACTAGTTGCGGTAAGAGAATTATGCGAGCGCATCTAAATTATTTAACTAAATGCGGGCGTCTATCGCCGCGTGCCAGACAAAATTAATTGCAAAAAAATGTTTTCTTACAATTTAGAGGGTTTTTTTACGATGATTTAGTTTAATTAATTTGCCTTAAAGAAAATAAAAAGTTACCAAAATCAATAAGATGAATTCTGATCATTTTGCTACAAAACAATTAATACTACTGATTAAAGAAACTTTGGAGAAATCATTTAATACATAAGACTCTAAATTACTACAAAAAACTTAAGCTCAATACATTTGGTGATCTCAAGCAAATCAGAGAAGATTTTTAGGTGGTCGATATTTTTAATCACGTTTCTTATTCCAGCTTCTAGTTTCATGAATATTATAAAAATTCTCAACGAAATTTTTGCAAACTTTATCGTCTATCATCAGTCTGAAAAGTTTTAAATATTAAAAGTACATTTATTAAAAAAAACCAAAAAATTTTTGTGTTACCCATTCTTCAAAGTTGTATCATTTTTGACACCAAATTATGCACACAATTTTATTTTCCAAAAAGGTCATTAAAGGTTCAAAGAAAACAAAAAAAAGAAATTTTGATGTCTTTAAATTTTCCCACAAGTTATCATTAGATTTCTTGCAAAAAAAATAGTAAAAGTTTTTAAAACTGATCACCAAACTTTAACAATTGCTTAAATATAAAATGGCAAAGGAATTAAATACCTGCAAAAAACGATGATTGTGAACCATCTACCGTCATCATTGCAATTAACCTCTTTGGTGCCCTTCAACAAGGGAGGTGGGGGTGTTGATTCAATGACTTGAAGTTCAATTTTTTTACACAATTTTTTGTTTGGCGAATCTCTGCCTTTTTTAGGAAGAAACACACATCATTTTTGACGCCGAGTGAACGTAATAAATTAGGCACAACACATCAGAAACAATAGTTTACCGGACCGTTTTTTTCGTCTTTTAAAAAACAACCTTCTCTTCCTTCCTTAATTCAATTTATAATCTTTTTTGGAACAACAAAAGTTCAAATCCTTTTGTAAATTAAAGAAGAAAACATGAATCATTCATTTTCTTTTAAAAATCAACATCACTTTTTGCTCTACAAAAGATTCTGGAACTTAAAGATTTTACGTCAAAGAAAAAAAATGCCCTGATTCAGTTGTGTCTATCTGAATGCAAAAAGGTATTCTAAAAATACTCAAAACATGAAGAAAAAAAGTCAAAGGTGTTAAAACAGGTAAACAGTAGTAGTAAAAAAAACAACAGGGAAACCGAAGTCAAAAATAAATGACGTGAAAGAAAGGAGAAAAAAAAATGGTATAAGTGGTTTGAAGTTTTTTTAAAGGGGTTCAAAATCAATAAAAAACATGAATTCTTATTTGTGCAATAATGCCTAATTTGAATTAATTTAAAAAAGTTTTAAAAAAGTGGGGAGCCAAAATTGGATCAAATTTGGTACATTCTTATTCTTTCAAATGTTTTTATGATTCATTAAATATTTTTTTCAACGGCAACAATTAGAGAAAGAAAAAGTGATGTCTCAATTGCTCAAATAAGAAGGAAAAAGAAGGTAAAAAACAATAATTAAGTTTTAGTTTGACTTTAAGAAAAGGTGGAAAGGTCAGATTCAAAGGTTTTATAAATTATACAAAAGTAAATAAAGCTTTAAAGGGAGTGTCCACGATAGAATAAATGGATTTTATGATTTAAAAAAGATTTTATCAAATAGGATTTTAAGGTTATTAACGTCTGTAAAATGATGATGTCAAAAAGCTCGGTAGAAAATTTACTTTATTTAAAAAGCTTAACTCTAAAAATATGAAAACATCTTCTGGCTTTTTAACAAATCCGTTTATTGCAGTAAGGGTAACTAACAAAAACAAATCTTGCATAAAACTAAATCTTTCTTGTTGACATTCATATTACGCTTCTTCATTTTAACTTCATAAAAAACAAAATTAACAACAACGATGGAAAACTCCAATTGTAAAAGTTAATTAATGTTGATCACCATTATTTTTTTTGTTCCTTAAAAACATCTTTTCACCCCCACTGAAAAACAACAAAAAAATTGTTGCAGAAAATGTTTTGAACAAGTTATCTAAAAATATTTTGTTTTCTGTTTAAAAAATTTGCAAAAAATGGAGGAACCATATTTTAAAACAGAAACTTTTACTCATTTACATTTCGTTAGAAATAATTGTTGCATTTTAGATTACATTGTTTTGTACTCCATAAATTTATTGTACAAAAAAAAGGTTTGTCTCTTTAACAAAGCGGAAAAAAGATAGACAAATGATTAATTTTTATTGCGTTTTTTTGTTTGGTCAAAAAATGGTTTCCTCAAAATAAATCAAGTTTTCCATTTTTGAAGTTTCAGTCAGTGATGTTTGTTTAATCAAATTTTAACAACAACAATCAATGTTTTTTTGCATGTTTAAATTAAATGTGAAACGTCATAGTTCAAGAATAAATTCGATTTATTTTAAATAGCATAAATTTTAAAGTAAATGAAATTGCACAGATATATACATACAAGGTTGATAATTTTCTATAGTATATCATTGCATCAATTGTTTAACCATAAAATGGACCACCCCAGCTAAAATTATAAAGAAAATTAAAAACTGCAGATAGTCATGACAGGGACTTTAAATAAAGGAGAAACGAAAATTTAAAGGATTACAGTTTTTTGAAGAGGATTTAAAAAACTTACAATCGTCTGCGGAATCCGTATCCACCAGGGTATCCACCATAGAAGCCACCGGGATAACCAAATCCACCTCGTCCAAAACCACCTCGATATCCACCGCCATAGAAGCCACCAGGGTATCCCCCATAAAATTGTGCTTCAGCCAAAAGACCGAAAAGTAGAACAACAAGAAGACAGGCAAAAACGATTTTATTCATCTTTCTTCGTTGAATTGAAAAAAACTGATATCTTTCAAAAAAATTTTGAATCCCTTTTTATATCAAAATTTTTGCCCTGAATTTGTTGTTGAATGTGTTTATCCGATAAAAAAAAGAACAATGGGTGATCATAAAAGGACCCGCCTCGAGAAATAGATAAATGGATCTTCTTCTTTCCTTCCTTTATCTTTTGCGATCTGATTCCAGGAAGTCACAAATACATAAACAAAAGAAAGAAAAATGTTTTTAATCACGTCACGTTTTCGACGAACAAGATGATTATCGTCATTATCAGCGTCAAAATTGAGCTGAATAAAGACAAGAAAAAATTGGATATAATAAATTTATTTTTTTATTTGCTATATTCTCAATCAAACATATTTAGATAAATGACGTAAATAATAAATGAGCTAATATCATAAGGAAAAAAATATTAGTTGGATAAACATCAAAAATTTACAAACATGATTTTTCTTGGGTGGAGTTGATCAACAAGAAATTGGACAACTTTTATATTTATTTGCCCCATCCGCAGCCACAACCACATCCGCAATTATTGTTATTGCCATTTCCAAGATCGATAACTAAAAATAATTTTTATATTTATGACAAGTAGTCCAAGATATAATTGTAGAGCTTATCGAAATTCATTGATATCTTAAAATTTAAAGACATCATTTTTAAAACAGAAATTTCAAAGGTCGTTTATCTGGCCGAAAAATTTCGGAATCGAAATTTGGATTCTTTAAAGCTACACATAAAGCAAATTACCTGTGATATCAGTTCCACCACCACAGTTATTGTTATTATTACAGCCACAACCGCATCCACATCCATTGCTATATCCGCAACATCCACCACCACAACCTCCGCCATAGCTATATCCACCATTACAGCAGCAATTATTATTGTTATTTCCACAACAACCATTATTATTGTTCCCCAAATCTATGACAGTAATATCCCGGCCGCCTCCACAGTTGTTGTTATTATTGCAACAACCGCATCCACATCCACCATTATAAAATCCGCCACCAAAGAATTGAGCTTTAGCCGAAATAGCAAAAGCTGCAACCAGTAAAACAAAAAATGCAATCTTCGAAACCATTCTTCTTTTATAAGAACTTCTTCCACAGCAAGGAATGCAAAAAAAGTAAAATGTGATGGTTTTTATTTTCACAGAATTCGTATTTATATACAAATTTTAGTATGCCTCCAAGGCCTTCTTTAAAGCTTGGTTAATAAAGTCCACCCTCGAGAAGATAGACAAGTTTCCGTTTGATCTGAATGGTCCTTCTTTCTTGCATAACTTCTTCTTGAAACTTAAAGTAAACATTTAAAAAATGGCTTTCTTTTTCAAGCACAGACTACAGTAGCCACAGCATTAACGATGTGGAAAAAAATGATCATGGAAAAAATTCAAGGATTGCAAGAAAAACAAGTTTTTTTTTGCTTGAACAACTAATACAAGATCGAAAAGAAGAAAGTGCCTACAGTAATTTAATGGACGAATTAGTTCGGAAGAAAATAAAGAAAAGATAAGAAGCATGTGTGACGTAAATACACTTGAATACTGTAGAGAAAAAAATGAATTATATGCCACAAAAAACGCTAGTTTTTTAGCTATATAGTTATTAATAATGCGGTTTCTATTTTAGACCAATTTCACTATATTTTAGTAAACTGGTAAAACCTTGTGAATGATATTTAAAAAAAATCAAACAGAAAATGTTATATATTAATTCAAAGTTAATTAAAAAATAGTAAAAACAGTCATGACAAACCTCAAGAGTTAAAACGCTTTTCCAACAAAAACTGGGGCTGTTTTCAAATCGCCTATATTTGGGGCTTTTAATAATCACCAAAAATGTTTACATAAAATTTAACTTTGTTTGTAACAATGAGAATATTTGCTTCTGTGAAAAATCAAACATGGATTTCAAATCTTAAATTAAAAATTCAATGCAAAGAATAAATTAAATTTTAACGCTTTTTGTAAACATGTCGAGCATTACAAATTTTATAACAAAACATTTAAAAATACAAAAATTAAATTCTGCCAAAAAGTTATTTCTCAAAAATTATGACAAAAAGAAAGAGAGAGGAAAAATTTGATGATTATACGAATATAGATATTTGTTTATTTATGTTTTTACTTTAGTCTGAATTGACCGTTTTGTGTCTATTGTGTTAAATGCAAATACTGCAAGTATTGTGAGTTTTGCAAAACGTTTCTTTTTGTGGCCACATCTTGGCCACATTTCTTATGTGCTCAGAATAATCTTTTCTAAAATTGCGCAATACATCTGAAATGTTTTAGTTTTATGTCAAAGGATCAACAATCTACAGTAATATTTTACTTGTTTACTCTTCCTTTTCTTCTCTTTCAGTTTTTTAGGTTAAACAGTTTGTTGCAATGTATGACAAAAGAAAGAAATGGATGAGTCATAGTTTGCGTTAAGATTTTGTACGACGTGTACTGTTTAAGAATCAAAAGGTCATCATTACTTCTTCTTTATGTGCTTTATGTTTGGTCAATTGTTGCTGTTTTTTCGCAAAATTGTGTCACAAATGTGTTCGATCTCTTAAGTACGCTTACGTTTAGCTATGCTAAAAATGATGTCAGTTTAAATCGCTTTGTATATTTTACGTCGAATGCTCATTTTTATGTTTTAATTAATTACATATATTTTTTTAATGATTCTGTATCAGAACTTCCATATAGTTACTAGTAGGGACCACCGACGTGAAAATAAATTTTCGCTTTTGCTTTTCTGCAATATCCCATTAGGTACTTTCGGATATGGAGAATTCAAAAAAAAAAGCAAAAAATTTTAAAAAATTAATTAGAAGTTTTTTGAGCCATCAGAAGTTGAAGCTTCAGAAAAAAAAGTGATTATGATTTTGTCCAAAAAAATCTTAACGCGAAAGGTGATAACAAAGGAAAAACAAAGAAAAGCTGCTGTGTTCATCCTTTTTCAACGGACAAACGTGGGCGCAAAAAGAAAAAAAGAAACTTTTTTTGTAATCACTTTTTTCGTTTGGCAAACTGTTCAAAACGTACAATGATGGTCCCTAGTTACTAGTTCTTATTTTTATATGTCTGTCTTCTTTCTGGCAGAGAAATAATTATAAAGTTTATTTTTTTTCAAGATAAAACTAGTTCTTTTTTTATTTGACTTTCAAATTTTTGTAGTTTATCATTTCCTGAATTTTCTTTGAATTACATAAAAAAACCAGTAACCTGGAAAAAAACAAACTACAGAAATGGGCATTTCGAAAAGTATTTAAAAGATTTACCATAACCGTTTTTCATTGCTCCATGTTTTACCTTGATATCAGCTTTGACAACGTGTTCATTGATTTTCTGTATACAGATGTTTGAATGATTACTGGGATGAAATTAATGAAAGATGAATCTGTTGTATTGGTGATAAAATTTTTTTAATGGTTTTTCAAAAGAAATTGTAATTTTTGGTTTCTTAGTTATGTGCATATATATACAAATTTGAAACATAGTCGTTCATGTGAAACTAAAATTTCTAAAAAAAGGCTTTATTTTGGATTTTCAAATACGAATATAGATCCTTTTTAGGAAAATGTTAAATTCTAAGAACACGGAAAACCTTAAAATTTTGACATAGCTTTATCTTATATTTAACATTTTTCAAAACTGTTCTTGTGAATAACATTTTGTTTTCGCTTACTACTGTTTCAGCGCGATGCAAAAGTAATCGAATGCTAGACGACATAAGCTCGAAATTGTGTTGTACCTTTTTTACTTTGGCTAAACAGTGTTTGCTAAAATTAAACTATGTCGTTAGTTTTTGAACCCAAATTGATTTCTACAAAGTTACACTTTCTTTTATTTCACATTTTAGTGTTAAATTGTTTCAAGTCTTGTTTTACAAATGTATGTTTAAAGAAAAAAAGTTTCTTTATGTTGTTTATTATTTGTATACTTCCTTCTGTACTATGTTGTATTTCTGGAGATTTTCTTTTGTTTAATTGACTATCAGTGAATTTAGTAAATATGTTATCAGTCAAATGTGCTTACAGAATGAGATTAGTAATTACTATTTTTATTTATTAAATGCAATAATATGAGGGGACTTTTTGTGAAAAACAGATATTAAAAAAATAATAAAATTCTATCACCAAATTTATACAGACAAAAAAGAAGTTTTATAAAAAGAAACCCTTGAGGTTTGGAAATTGCTGCAGAATCTCCTGGTTATTAATAATATTTTAGATTGGTTCCATATCTGGGTGTGTCATTGTTTATTTGCCATAACCATAACCGCATCCACTATTACAACATGAAGATTGTTGGCAGCAGCAATTGTTGTTAGATTGACAACAGCAGTTATTATTATTGTTATTGCTTGGGATAGAGATGATAGTCAATTCTCCGCCATTGTCATTACAGCAATTGTTATTGTTATTTTGGCAGCAGCAACATGGTGGTGGACAACAGCATGATGATTGTTGTTGACAGCAACAGTTATTATTAGATTGGCAGCAGCAGTTATTGTTGTTATCACTACCAGGAATAGAAATAATTGTTAAATCTCCACCATTGTTGTTATTATTACAGCAGTTATTATTATTTTGGCAACAGCAGCATGATGATTGTTGTTGGCAGCAGCAATTATTGTTATTGCTTTGACAGCAGCAGTTGTCATTATTGTTATTAATTGGAATATAAATTACATTACCACTATCACATCCGGAATTGCAACCACTGCTACATCCACATCCACTGCTATAGCCTCCACAACCACATCCACCACCAAATCCACCGTCAAAGAGGAAGGCATCAGATGAAGCAAAGGCACAGGCAGCAACTAAAAGTGCAATAGCAGTGATCTTGGAAACCATCGTTCTCGTTTTTTGCTGAAAGATTTTAAAGATAAGTTTCGAGCATACAAAAGAGATAGAAAACTTACCAATGGAAGCAATGACCAATACTAATGTGATGATGCTTGAAATGCAAAAATATCTTTTGCTTAAATATATTACAAAATTATTTTATGAACCGCCCTTTTTTCTCATGGAGATTGAATTTTAACAAGCACGCCAAAAGAGTTTCTTTTCAAAAATTCCCATAAGAAAAAAAACAAATTCCGGTTTGACACTTTTCCACTCTTGTCGTCGTCAGCCATCATCCAAAAATTATTCACTTAAGAGTTTTTTAAACTAATTCTTACCTGCTACCTGCAAAAAAACATAAACCATTCAAAAAAAACTTTAGTTCTTGACTCCCCTTAGGTGTTACAGAGAAAAAACATGCAAACAGTTTTTGATTCCCTTTTTAATATCAACACATCCAATAAAATCCAGTTATATATAAGATATCCATTAATATCCCAAATAGGGGATTTCAGTTATCCATTACCTAAGGATATAAGTGATTTCAGGAAGGAAGTATCTCAGGTATAATCTCTTCAGTTACAAAAAAAAGTTATCATTTAAACTAGTTTTCTGCATAGAAATTTTTGTGGTCGTTTAAGTGCTTGTTCAAAAAGCTAGAAATTTTCAAAAAAATGGACAGTGTAAAAAAAATTTGCAGAAAAAAGCAAAGGATTCTTTCAATGGCTGGGAGTACTGTAACATAAGCTTTTTTTGCATTTCTTTTTAAAAGCTCCACTTTGTCTTTGGATACTAATTTGTTTGTTTAGAGAAAAACGTTTGAAAAAAAAAACTAATTAGAAGAGAGACTGGAAATTTTTGTCGTCGATGTTAGCTTGCAATATTTGCATTTACAGTATTTAGATTCGAAAAAAATGGATTAAAAAATCTGATCTGTCTTATTTCGTGCATGAGTATTGAACGTTAAAACATAAATTTCAAAAAGGAAACCAGAAAACAAAAAATAATTAATCTTGAATTCTTGTGTAATCTTAAATAGAAATAATTGATTAAGATGAAGGTTCAAATAATTTTCAGTACCTTAAAAATTTAACTAAAATTTTAAATTTTAACAAACTTCAATAAAGGAAACTGATATCAGAATACTTGAAATGATAATAAAGCAGTTGTTACTGTTCTCATCAGTTATCTCAGCTACGAATAAATTGTACACATCAACCAATAAGCATTAATATAAAATGAAAAGAAGCAGCATTGCTTCCAATGATCCGACCAGAATAACCATGATTTTTTTTAAATATCTGTGGTCGGATCACCGAACACAAAGCTTCAAATTTACATCACATGTACACAAAAACAGTAATAACACTGAATAGTATTTGATAGTTTGAAGTAAGAAATCAATTTTAAATCAAAAATTGAACAATTTGTTTCCCAGAAAAATCAAAACGTTTTAAAAACGTTGCAACACTTTTGCCACCATTTCTTTTATTTGAACTCCGCCTTTTTCTTACATAATTTTATGTTTGTTAAACTTAAAATGAACTTTTTTTGTGTACATTTCTTTTTACGTGTACTTTGTGGCCTTTTTTATTGTTGACGATGAATAACTCATATATATCCAATTCATTCCCAAACTTCTTTTTTTTCTTCGAATCAAACAAAAGCAATATTTACTTTTTGTCAGATTTTTGTGTCAAAATTTGTCAATTTTATGTTCCCGTTTATTCTTCTTTCTTCCTTCTTTTCTTTAGCAAGAAAAAGTACTTACTTAAGTAATGGTCATCCCATCAGTTTTTTTTCTGAAAAATGAAGAATCAACGCGATCAAAGAATGCTTTAAAGAAAAGAGGGACTTGCATAATTTGTCCTTGCAAAAAAAATTTAAGAGTATTTCCGCTAAAAAGCTTTAAGTAAGCTTTTTAAAAAGTATGTCCAAATTATGATCAACACCATAAAGTACAAATAACTTGAATTTTAACTTAATTTAAAGTGAAAAAGAAAGATCAGCGTCAACAATGCGATCTGTAAAGTGGCTTCGAATTTGAATAAATGTGTGATACGACAAAATTTGAGGTTTTTCCTGCAATCCAAAACTTTTTATTTCAAATGGTTAAAAAAAATCCCTTCTATAGATGTTATACCATGTAATTTTTAAAAAAAAGTTAACGCAGAAAAAATGGTTGCAATCTACTTTCGATTAAAGCTCTTTTGTATTTTTCATAAATTTAAAACCTTCAAAAATCCATCTGATACAGATGGATTATTGAACCACCCACCGACACATGATTCTGGTGAGAAAGGTGGTGAATATTGTATTTGATTACTAATTACATGTAAGCTATTATTTGTAATAATTTAAACAGTACGCTTGTAGAAGTTATTACGTTGTTTACCTATAATCTAATACATATGAAACAGTGTTTAAAACATATGATTCAACAGATGTAAATATTTCACTAATAACGCTTGGAATATCTATATAAAACATTGAAAAGTGAGAGTCTGAAAAGCTTGTTTTTCAGTGATTTTTTAAAAAAGTGAACTAGATATTTCATTGAATTTGAAATGTACTTTAAGTGGCTTGTTTTTTGCTTTAAAATAACAGATAAAATACAATGGAAGACAAGTTTTGAGCAGATATTCTTTGTACTTTTATTGTCTTGGAACATTTGTCTATAAGTGCAATGTACTCATTGTATCGTCCAAAAAAATAAAATATATAAACTGCTTGTGGCTAACTTAATTTTTCAAAACATACAGTACTAAATGAAAGTGCTTTGTGAAACTGAATGATTCAACAAGATTTTATAATCCTGTCGATAATAACTAATTTTAACAAACTCTTGTATTGAATTGTGTATACTTCGATAACACAGTTTCATTTCAAATAACTGGCTTCTTATTTTTGTATCTTATGGTCAAAAAAGAAAAGAAGAAATGGATATAATGGAAAAGTTCTTGTAAAAAAACTTGCTTTCATTGTTTGAATATTTTTTCGGGGGCATTGAGTTTTATCCTTATTTGAATTATTCTTGGATTATTTGGATGCAAAGCTTTTGGATACTGCTTATTATAAAGCTTCTGCGATTTTTTTCGAATGCAAGTTTTTCTGTTTGTTTTTTTTGTGACAGAAGTCAAGGAAGAAGTTGTCATATGATTACTGCGTTTTTAGTTCAATTCTAAGAGTTTCATTTTCAGATTTGTAAAATCTCACAGGCAACGTTAAGGTTCTTTTTAAACGATGAGTTTCTGTTTATATCTTTACGATGACAGCTGTTGACAAGTGTTACAGCATCAAACGAAGAATTCTTGGGTTAGTTTTTCTAATTGCTTGTTAAGTTGTATTTGCAAGACTTGTTTTTCCTTCATTCCAAAATTAAAATTTCGATATTTTAAATTTTTCTGTCTTTGCAAATATTACAAGAATTTTCCCAATCGGCTGCAGCTTATTTCTTTTTGTGTCATAAAATTTGTACATTTGTGTGAGCTAGTATACTGTAGCTATCATCTGCTATCCGCTTCCAAACTTAAAACTTACTCAATTTCCATATTTTTGTTCCGGCTTAGAAAACCAATATGGTCGAAGTGCACATCCACCAGATGTTGAAGAATCATATTCAGAGCTGCATTCTTTATGGTTATTGGTTAAAATAAAATCAAAAATAGTTCTATGTTAAATTCCTGATGTTTAATTAAAAAGGTTTGTTTTCAAACTTTTTGGTTAATAAGCGAAGTATGCTATACTTAATACATCCCCTTCACAAATTTTGGCATTGTTTATGAAAACGGAAATAAATAGAAGACATGTAGTTTTACGTTTCTGCTATTCATTGAAGATATTTATTAGCGTACGCTATAGCGTTGCCATCAATTTAAAAGTAGTGTAAAACGGCAAAATTTATTTTTGGCTCCGACTTTTTTGTGCATAGCTTGTGAGAGCATTTTTGTAGATTTTTAAAAAATTATAACTAGTTTATTTATATGTTTTTATTCAAATGACCGGAATATATATTACTGAAAATTACAATTTTCCAGTAACAACTTATATATATTTTTATAATCAAACAGAATAACAACAAAAAGTAATAATAATAAATTTATTTATTTAAGAAAATATAATTAATTAAAATTAATTCAATATAAATTACTGAAAAACTGTTTTGTTTTTTTCGATCGACGAATGTGTTTCTCGCGTAAACAAAATAGTCATGTTTATTTTTCTTTTCTTTTAAAACTTTGGGTTTCTTTTTTGTTGTTTTGTTATGGAAAAATTTGAAAGATGAGAAAAAAAGAAGAGATGAATCGAATGATTTTTTTGAGTTTAATTTTTTTTTGTGAATGAGATTTAAGTATTTTTTCGTTTAACTTGTAACTGATGAATGATATCTTTTTAGCATCCACAGGCTGAAAAATGAGTGATTAATGATTACAATGAATGATGGAATGGGGATAGAAACTTACAGCTACAACCACATCCATTATTGTTATTGCTTGAAGGAATTAGAATGATATTGCCGCCATTGTTGTTGTTGCAATTACATGATGGTGGTGGGGATGAAAGACTACATAAAGCTGGTCCACAATTATTCGATGATCCACATGGGCATGTGCTGCATCCACAGGAGGTTGGGCATGGGCATTGTTGACAGCCACAGTTATTATTTGCATCTTGAGAAGAAATGATAACAAGTTGTCCGCCGCTATTTGAATTGCTGTTGCAAGGGCATTGATTACAGCCACATGAAGTTGGGCAAGGACATTGCTGACAACCACAATTGTTGTTGGAATCTTGTGATGAAAGAATGATGATTTGTCCACCATTGTTATTATTTGATCCACTGCAGGGACATTGACTACAACCACATGAAGTAGGGCATGGGCATTGACTGCATCCACAGCTTGTTGGGCAAGGGCATTGTTGACAGCCGCAATTGTTATTGCTGTCACCGCCTTGAATAACAATGATTTGTCCACCACTGTTGGAATTGCTGTTGCAAGGACATTGATTACAGCCACATGATGTAGGGCATGGGCATTGTTGGCATCCGCAGTTATTGTTTGGAGATTGTTGAAGGACAATAATTGAACCACCATTGTTGTTATTGTTATTTCCACATGGGCATTGAGAGCATCCACAGCTTGTTGGGCAAGGGCATTGTTGACAGCCACAGTTGTTATCAGCAGATTGTTGAAGAATGATAACTTGTCCCCCATTGTTGTTGTTGTTGTTTCCACAAGGGCATTGGCTGCATCCACATGAAGTAGGGCATGGACATTGTTGACAGCCGCAGTTATTGTTTGAATCTTGAGACGACAAGATTACAATTTGTCCACCATTGTTGTTATTGTTATTTCCACAGGGGCATTGAGAACATCCACAGCTTGTGGGGCATGGGCATTGTTGGCATCCACAGTTATTGTTGGAGTCTTGGGTTTGAAGAATGATAACTTGGCCATTATTGTTGTTTGATCCACTGCATGGGCATTGACTGCATCCACATGAAGTTGGGCATGGGCAAGTGTTACAACCGCAAGAAGTAGGGCATGGACATTGTTGACAGCCACAGTTATTATTATTGTCACCACTTTGAAGAACAATAACTTGACCTCCATTGTTATTGTTATTGTTTCCACATGGGCATTGAGAGCATCCACAGCTTGTTGGGCAAGGACATTGTTGACATCCACAATTGTTGTTGGAGTCTTGTGATGAAAGAACAATTATTTGTCCACCGTTATTGTTGTTATTATTGCATGGACATTGATTACAACCACATGAAGTTGGGCAAGGGCATTGCTGACAGCCGCAGTTATTGTTGGAGTCTTGAGATTGAAGAATGATAACTTGGCCACCGTTGTTATTATTGTTTCCACATGGACATTGAGAACATCCACAGCTTGTTGGGCAAGGGCATTGCTGACATCCACAGTTATTATTAGAATCTTGAGAAAGTACAATAATTTGTCCACCATTGTTGTTATTATTGTTGCATGGACACTGACTGCATCCACAGGATGTTGGACATGGGCATTGTTGGCAGCCACAATTATTATTTGAATCTTGTGATTGAAGAATAATAACTTGTCCACCATTATTTGAATTACTGTTACATGGGCATTGAGAACAACCACATGAAGTTGGGCAAGGGCATTGCTGACAACCACAGTTATTATTAGAATCTTGTGATTGTAATACAATTATTTGGCCACCATTGTTATTATTATTCTGACATGGACATTGATTACACCCGCAACCCCAATTATTAAAAAATTGTGCCCCAGCAGAGCCAAAAGCTATGAGAAATAAATATGCAACAACTGCCACGGTGACGCGTGCCATTCTGAATTCTGTAAAATTGAAAGAAATAAAAATAAAACAATGAAAGAACAAAAAACCAAAAAGTTAAAATCAAGAAAAGGGTTTTTAAAAGAAAAAAGCGATAAAAATAAATCAAACGGAATCCGCAAATAAAACAAAGTAAGACAAAGTCCTAAGGCTATATACCAAAGTGTCCCTACAAAAATGGCCTTCAAGCAATTTTTTTCTCCGCCCTTTAAAAAAATAATTTTTTCTTCTGTCTTTTGGTGCTTTTTTCCTCTGCTGCCCCCGATCTGATCAATCGACGCACTCATCATCGAACAAGCTCTTTTTTCTTCTATCATCAAGCCTTTAGGTTATTTTTTTCTTCTTCGACGACAATTTTTTCCTCAATCGGATCGTCGCCAAAACAGTCGCCACCAGCAGTCCAAAATAGCGAGTGATGCACTTTTGAATCCCCCCTCTCTCTCTCTTCTTTTAGTTGCGCTCAAGAGTTATTCCCTTCTTCTTCTTCTTCGATGATGATGAAGATGGATGGAGCAGAAGTAAGTAATTGCAACAGCTTCAAAAACATACTACCATTCCATAAAAAAATAGTAGTAAGCAGTGCACACATTCCGTTTAACCTGTGCTCCTCTGGAATTGGAATAGGTAAAAATCGAAGAGTAACGAAGTCGTCTCATGCAAGCAAAAAAACTGACCATTGACTAGTTCGTTGTTGTTGTCTTCAAGATAAAAAAAAAGAATTCCCGTCGATCTTGAATTGATCTTGTTTTTTCTTTCTTCAACCCCTCCTGGAAGCAACCGCCAACAAAAAAATAATGTCCATCCGCGACAAAAAAATTCTTTTGTAGACAATAGAGAATTTTCTCTTCTTTTTTTCATGGAATGTTTTTCATCAAGAGGGCAGACAATGTTGACGATAATGACGATGATGGTCATGATGATGGTAATGATGATGACAAACTCTTAATCATTACTTTTTTTTCGGCTACCTAACTTGATGGGATTTTGAAGAATACAAAAAAGAGAATGTGTGAGGAAATCTTTCTTTTTTGCTTTAATAATAAACAGGAAAGGAAATGGTTAGTCAGTTTACAGTTTAGTTTAAAGAAGTTAAAAAAGGAAAAAGAAGAAGTATTTGACAAAAGATTGTGTAATACCAAGAAAATAATGCAAGTTTTTTGAATGAATGAAGTGGTTCCAAAAAAACATATTTTCAAGCATGAATCAACGATCAAAATATTTTTCGGAAGTACAGTAACTTTTGCATATAAAACTTTTGTAAAAAATGTGTTAGCGTTTTTGTGGATATGTTTTCTGTCAATTCCAAATAACTGAATTAATACAATTAATTAAGGACTACCTTTTTTTACATTTAATTTCCAAACAAAAAATGAATAAAATTGTTGCATGATATTTTAACTGTGTACCTTAAAAAAACAATGGAAAATTTATCTCTCTGAAAAATTCTTTATTTAAAAACACAACGTGTTCAACACAATTGAGTTCCTTTATTACAGTACATATTGTATCACAACATGTTATCCTCGACATCAAAATTTTTAAATCAAATTACTTTCTGTATTTTCTATTGTTACAATTTCTATCTCCTTCGTTGCTTGTTTGCTTGCTTGCTTCAACAATTGTTTTTTCTTTCTTTGCTTTTTTAAAAATTCATTTTTTTAAATTTGACCCGTTTTATTTTATTTGTGTTTCATGATCCTCAAATAAAAAAATTTGTGTGCTATTAGTTTGTTTTTTTCTTTGTCAAAGCTTTTTGTCTTTTTTTTGTTCTATCCGGTTTCTTCACCTTTTAAAGAAATAAGAATTTATATTGCTTTGATTTGAATCTTACGAAATTTTAAAGATTTTAAAGCTTAAAAGGGAAAAAAGAGAACAATAGCCTTTCGGGGGGTAGCTTTCAACTTTCTTGAATTAGCTGTTTTAACTTGAAAAGCAAAACAGGAAATATTTGAATTTATAGGAATCGGAAAAAAAGTTCATGGACATTGTTCCAAAAAAGAAAGAAGCGGATATAAATCATTAAACTTAAATCACCTTAAAATTCTAGACTTTGAGATGGAGACAGTTTAGGATTAATTTTTAGACCCGATTTCTTAATTCCAATGTACTAAATTAGAAGCAATCTTTTTAAAAAAACTGTTACTTACTTTTTTTGGTAAAAAAAATTCAATTACTTCAAATTAAAGGTTTTAAAGATTTCGAGACACTGCTACCAAAAAAAGAGAGAGGGAGAGAGAAAGATAATCATCTCAGATTACCTAAAAAAACGTGAACGTTTCTCTCCCTCTTGCTTTCTCTCTCTTACTCTTAGTTTTTTATATATGCGATTCTTTCCAAATCCCGCAAATGACCAAAACATCGTCCACTTTGTTACTTACTGCTTCTTCTTCACCTGCTGCTTCATCTTCATCACATTGCTTTTGCTTTTTTACCCCCTCTTCTTGAAACTATTTTTGTTACTTTAAAAAAATTAGCGACACTTTTTTTAAGATTTTTAAAGAAGTAGCAGCAACAAAAAATGAGGGTACATTACCTTTTTTTAAAAAAACTCTTTAAAAAAGGGGGTGAAAAAAGAATGCACAAAAGAAAAAGTTCAAAAACGTATATTAAAAGGAAATATGTTAAGCAAAAAACATATGAAACTTATTATAACAATCCTTTTGTTTCAGATCAATGAAAGCAATTTAAATTTTTTGCACATGCTTTTTTCTTCGTCATCTTCGTAAAACATTGTTTCCATGCTTTTTCTTTTTCTGTAATTTTTCAGAGATTCTAATTTTTCTCCATATTTCAATAGTGATTTCAAATAATAAGCGTAATAGGCAGCACCAATGGCAACAAGTTCATCTGGATGTGTTGTAGAGCAGTGTTCAGCTTTTATGAATAAACTGTGCAATAATTTCTTTATCATTGGCATTCGACTTCCACCTCCGACCAATAAAATTTTATCTATTCGGTCATAGCTGAAGTTAATGCTTTTCATTGCATTAGTTATACATGCTTTTACTTTTTTCAATAACTCTATTGACAGCTCTTCAAACTCTTTTCTACTAATTTTGATTATGCTCTCAATTGATGGAATAAGTTCTTCGATTTCTAAGCTAAAAAAATTATTTAAAAAACGGTGATTTTATTTATGAAACTTACTATTCCTCATTATTTACTGATAAATTCTCTTTAATCTTTTGGCATTCTAGCATTAGCTTGTATTTTTTTGAACCTAAATCTTCAATCCCATATTCATGTTGAAGCTTTTGCGAAAAATAAGCAATTAAAATATTATCGAAATCTCTTCCACCCAGATTAGAAATCCCATTTTGACTTAAAATTTTAATTTGGCTTTTTTCACATCGAAATATACAAACATCTAAAGTTCCACCACCAAGATCAACCAAAAGAAAATTGTGATCCTGCTTATTGGGTTGATTAATTAAATATGCAAATGCAGCTGCTACTGGTTCTGGCACAAAGTCAACAATTTCATATCCTGCTAAAATAGCAGCAGCACATGTTGCGTCTTTCTGCGAATCTGTAAATGTTGCTGGAACAGAAATCATAACTTGAATCCTATGATTTCCTTGAAATTCTTCTACTTTTTGTTTAATATGTTTCAATAAGATAGCGGAAATTTCTACAGGGTGCTTGTGCCGTTGGCCATTTTCTGTTTCTATTTTTATAAGAGTGTCATTATTTTCGAGAAGTTGCAATTGCAACATTTGATCTTCATTTAAATGCTCCAGTTTTAAATGTTTGTGTTGTATTATTTCAAATGGCCAACTTTGGTCAAAAGCAATACTTTCAAAGCTTTTTCCAATTATTCTTTTGGAATCAAAAACAGAACATTTTGCAAAATGTCGTAACCTGTTTAACACAATCTGTCCACATTTCTCTTTTTCTTCATCAAATGCCACATACGAAGGAAGTAGTCGTTCAGAATTATCTAAGGCAACGGTTTCCATTCCATTTCTTCGATTTACTGCTACACAACATCTTGTTGTTCCCAGATCTATTCCAACTGCAAATGTTGCAACCTTTGGATTTTCATCGTTGTCCACTGTGAAATGATGTGGGACTGCATATGTTTTACCATGGAATTCCTTTAATTTGATTTTTTCAAGCATTTTAATGTCAACATTAAAAATGCCATTTTCGTCAACGGCTAAAGTGACAGCAAATTTTTTGTTAATAGGAAGACATGCTATTTGTAATAATTTGAATGGTTCTGATATCACCTAAAAAACAATTTAAGTTTAAAGAAGCTGACAAAAAAACTTTTCCAGTCATCCATTATTTTCAATTATCCTTGCATAGATATTAACTTACTGAAAACACATTTTTTGCCTCACTTGATTTTATGATAGATGTTTTAGAGATTGGCAAATTTTGTCCTTCTCCAATATATCTTTGAATTCCATTAATTTCTAATTCTAAAATATTATATTTCTTAGGTCTTTATTTTCTTCACTTTGTTACTACCATCTTTTTCTGTTTTACACAGTGAAAGCTTTTTCATAAACCACATAACATCATTGAAATTTTTTATTGTTAGGCATAAATTTTGTGACAGTACTGTATTTGCATAATATTTCATCACGGTTTTATCATCTGCCAGTATTTGTGCTTGAATTAATGCGCCCCGGTTCCAGAAACGTCTAACATGTATGATAATTTTGATAGAAATAAAAATATGAAATTTGTTTTAACTAACCTTGGGCCATCAGAAAATTCAAAAAATTGACATTTTGGAAAAATTGCTGTTGCCGGTGCTTTGTCAAATATACTTTGATGTAGTAGAACATCTGGAGACTTATAACCTTTACGCAAAACTTCTTGCAAACATTTTTTTGAATAATGTGAAAATTGAGAAAACAAAAATTTTGCTTGATGATTTTGTTTGTGCCAAATATATAAACGATCACCATCATATATCCATATAATATTTCCATTTTTCGGTGTATAACTTGAATTACAAACTGCGTGATAATAAAATGCAGTATTTCGTTCAATAAGCTTGACCTTTTTGAAGCCAATGTTTAAAGCTAAATTTATAAATTCTTTTCGTATACTGTTTTTTGCATAAGATAAAGCAATACAAAGACAACCAAAGTCCCCAACCACTTTTGATTTAATATCTTCAAAAAATAATTTCAAATTACTATATTCGCAGATTTCTAAAAATTTTGACATTCATAATAAATAAATATTTTATTGTTTATTTTTAAGTTTTTGTAAATTGTTACCTTTTTCAAGCTTAAATTCAATAACGCTTTTAGTATCGGTGTTATAAAAGGCTACATAATATGGGAATGAAATTAAACCAATACCTGCATGAAAAACCATAACAAAAGATAGAATGTGTTGTAGATAACAAAACCACAGAAATTCCCATAGTGTTGTTCTTGACAACTTCCTTATCAAGTCAAAAATGCAATTTAATGAAAATTTTTACTCTACATTTACGCTCTTTATATTATTGTTTTTATCAGTTTTATTTTAAGCAATTTGTTTATTTTAACAAACATGATTCGCCATAAACAAAAAAATAAACGTCACAATTTTAAAAAATTAACCGCTTTTTATTTTAAATTTTTGAAAAGCGTATATTTAACTAAAAAACAACAGATAGCTTTTAGTTAACTAACCTGAAAAAATAAAGACTTTTTTTATTATAAAGTAGTTTATGTTTTCAGTTTATTTAAAAGAAATTTGATGGATACCTTATTGGTTTTTAAAAATTTCCAAAATAATATATTGTCATTGTTTCTTGCAAACATTGTATACAAAAAATAGATGTGTTGAAAACATTTATACTTCAACAAATTTCTGTAATTACTAAATAATGTCAGAAATTTCTTATTTTCACACTTGACTAATTGCTGCAATAATTTGTAATATTTCTTTTATTTTTAGCGAGCTTTGCAAGATCTATTACGCTGGCAACGTCAATACTTTTGTCGCCGGTTTTACAGTTGCTGTATCCCATTCAAAGAATGATTTTCCAGTGAAAGTTTTTCCGATGAAATTGAGTTCTTTTTTAAATGCAAAACGGTAATCCTTGCTTAAAAGTATTGAGTTTAATAGCTTTCATCAAAATAAAAAGCAAACCTAAAAGCATAAAGTAAAAAATAGCTGCAGCTGCATGCAACATTAATTAAAACACCAATATAAAATCCAATAAACCATGAATTAATTTTACTGACATGAAGAGCTGCGGTTAAGACATTCCCGGCAGCATTAATTATCCAACCACAAAATACTACTATCGTAATTGCGAAAAGTGATTTGAACATTCGACGCGTTGATCCTGTTGCATCTATAAACTTCCATCAATATGATACAGTATAAAAAACAATTACTTGTTTTAAATTTTAAAGTTATCCAAACAATTACATAACACAACATTGTCGCAGAACTAATAATCAGGCATGTTGTAAACCAAATATTTCCAACTCCATTTGGCATGGCATCTGAGATTAAACAAATTGTATCCAAATTTGGATCTTTAAAAGCTTCAATCAAACTTGCATATGCAAAATATCCGCATACAATGGCATCTATTAAAAGATAAAAAGATATGTATAAATATCGATTAACTTTTCGATGCCTAAAAAATAATATAAATACAGTAATTGTAGACAAAAAGACAAACCAAACAGGAAAGATAACACTTAAAAGCCGATCTACACCAATAAAAAGTGTAAACATCATTCCAGAATTGAGGCCAATGACAGATGGAATATTTACAAAAACACAAATCTTTAATGTGGTAAAATTAATTCCTGTCAGCATTAAATATCCAAAATAATCATGAGAGAGTTGATGCAAGGAATCCGAGATTGCACAAATTGAAAGTAATATACCACAAATTCCTCGTAAGTGTCTGCAATTTGTATTTTTAGATAATCTCAAATTTAATAATTTGGTTTAAATTTTTACATTGTTGTCCTTAGTACAACTGCATGGATACAGTTATAAAGTTTATTTAAAACAAAAACGCAAAAAAATGTGCATTCAAAAACATACTTATATTTAAAAGTTGTATAAGCTACAGTAATATTACCAAAAAGACCAATAATTTGTAAAATAATTCGAAGTACGGTACATGCAATTGTTTCATTAATTATAGTATTACGGTAATTTCTGTATGTTTCATAAAACTAAAATATTGTTACCGTGTTTTTAAAAAGTTTACATAGAAATAACTTACAGATAAGTCTTGAGACATCTTAGAAATTATTTGTTAGACCAATTCTAAATCAAAAATTACTCTGTTAAACAACTGATGATATTATTTATATATTTGTTTGTTTTTAAAAAGGGTTGGACATTAATTTGTTTTTCTGTTGAAATGTCATGTTACTAAATAGTATTTTTCGCATGATTGCACTTTTTTGCTTTTGTTATAAGTGTGAGAAAGTAGAGTTTGTGCAGGTAAGCATGTGAGTATTACAGTAATATTGTGTGTATTTTGAACAATTTTGTGTTGCAATAGTAAATTGTGTGACTAAGTTAAAATATTTATTTATGTTTTTAATGACATAAAATACATCTTCAGAAGTTTGTTAAGTTATCATCGTTTTAAAAATGTTGTTTACTTACAATGGGCTTGAAAAACTTCATCGCATTTTTCCATTTTTTTTCTAGATTCCTAAAATTTATGAAACCTTCAGAAATAGTACATCTCGACCTTTTGAAACCCATTGGGACCCCAACAATAGCCCAAAAAAATCACAAAACAATGGAAAGAATTTAAAAAATTCGTGAAAAATCGTAAAAAATCGTGCTAAATTTTCCACGATTTTTTACGATTCTCTTCCACAAATTTTATATATTTTTTTCTTTTTTTTGTGATTTGTTTTAGTTATTTTAGGGTCTCAATGGCCGTTGCAATGGGAGTCATAGGGTACATTTATATAAAAAATATTTTCATTTCTTTTGTGTAATTTCTGTTCCCGCTTACGTTTGGCATAACGCTCCTTGACAATTTTTGATTCAACCGGCTTTTTTTGTTTCAAAAATATTTTTTCCAAATATTTATTACTTTTCATCTAAATTGTTCAAATTTGTTTCAGTAAACCTAATTTTTCCTTTTTTAATTCAGCATGGAATCTATATTTGAAAGTCAACGACATTGGCATGAAGAAAGAGAGCGGTGCATTGATGCAATGGTTCGAGATATGCTTGTTGAAAAGAAAACTGTAAGTTTTAATTTATCTTTATTGATTATTATTAGTTTCTAACATTAAAATGTTTTTAGCAAAAAGAAAGAGTAAATAGTGATCAACGAATTAAAAATTTAATGGATCGACATCAAGCATGCACCCAAAAATTAATTGATGCATATCATGATGAAAGCGGTGAACGTGCAAAAGAGCTCAATGCAATCTCAGGTCCTGGTGTCTTTGCTGAATATTATGCCCGGCTAAAAGCAATAAAAGATTATCATCGAACATCTAAAGGAGAACCAGCAAATTTGCTGATGCTTGAATTCTCTAAAATGAATAGCTTTGTTGAAGATCCAGATAGAATTGAAAAAGAAATTGTTAAATTTACTGATGAAGAAGGATATGGCCTATTTTTGGATTTACATGTTATTTATGCAAAATACGTTAATCTAAAAGGCATTAAACGTATCAATTATCTCACATATTTAACAACATTTGATCGGCTATTTGAAATTCCAAGAGATCCAACAAAGAAAACTGGTGCATACAAAGAATATTTAACAGAGCTATTTGATTATTTAATGGATTTTCTTTCACGTGCTAAGCCACTTATTAATACTCAAAAAGAATTGGATAATACTGATAGAGAATTTGAAATGAAATGGGCAAAGGGTGAAGCACCTGGTTGGGATAAAGAAAAGAAAGCAGGGGATAATGCAGAAGCAATTGATCTTTCCCTATATAATTCAATCGAAGAACTTGAAGCATTGGGTCTTGAACAGCTGAAGAAAGCGCTGCTAGCTTTAAATATGAAATGTGGAGGGTAAGTTTTTCTGAGTTACCGTATATCTTTTAACATTATATCTTTTTAGTACTCTTCGACAACGTGCTGAACGTTTAATGGCAGCAAAAACAAAAAATCCAGATGATCTCAAAGATTTAAAAAAGCCAGAAGATGATAAAGAAGAAAAGCGTAAACATGGTATTGCTCAACTTGAATATAGAATATACAAATTGGCAGAACTTGTTGGAGACGAAAGAGTTGCAACAAAAGATAATATTGAACGAAAACAAGCTCGTGGATATGTTGAAGAAGATGAAAGTGAAGAGGAAGAAGCTGTGGATATTGTTGAAGATATTGATCGTGATGAATCAGTACCATACAATCCAAAAGGTTTACCACTTGGTTGGGATGGTAAACCTATTCCATATTGGCTTTACAAACTTCATGGCCTCAATTTATCATTCAGTTGTGAAATTTGTGGAAATCAAACATACAAAGGTCCAAAAGTTTTTCTAAGACATTTTTCGGTAAGCATTTAATATTTTCATTACTTTAATTGATAAATATTTTTTAGGAATGGCGACATTCACATGGTATGCGATGCCTTGGTATTCCAAATACTCCACATTTTGCAAATATTACAAAAATTGCTGATGCAATGGCACTATGGAAAAAGCTTCAAGAAAGTAATGAAACAGTTACATGGAATCCTGAATTGGATGAAGAATGTGAAGATTCAAAAGGAAATGTTGTTTCTCGTCGAACATATGAAGATCTTATTCGTCAAGGACTTCTTTAATTTATATGTTATGTTCGTTTAATGTTTATGTGAATTTTTATTTTGTTATTATTTATTTTTTGGATGAATAAAACTTTGAATAAAGTGATGAAAAATTATTTAATTTTTGTCGTTACTGTTATCTTCCTGTAATTGATAAGGAAAAGCTTTAAAGCTAGAAGATAACTAAAGAACTGTAACAATGATTTTGTTAAATCATTAAGCTTCAAATAAGTCTTTTGCAACGTGATTTACACACAGCTTTTCATGCATTTTTGTAATTCTCAGACACTCCTTTTTTACAAAAGGAACATTGCCGAAAAAGCATGTTTAAAACATATATTTTTTCTCTTCCTGCTTTGATGGGAATGTAATAATTAAAAATGCAAGGACTAAAAGCTTTTCTGTAACTACTTTGATGTTCAAAAAACAAGCAAAAATTATTAGCTATAAAAAATAATAGTATTTTCCATCGTTGATTTTTTTAACAGTATCTTTCTCGGAGAAGATTCATTTTGTTCTTTTTCTCAAAGGAGAAAAGAATTAGGCACAATTAAAGCCACAATGAAGCTTAAAGCTTCAATATGGGTAAGAATTTCTATTTATAATAACCCTAATACAGTATGAATTTTCAGTGGCTTTGTTGTGTAATGTTGTTATTAATGATGACAATTGCTGAAATAAAAGCTCAAAAGTGTTTAGATGGAGAAGTTTTACGATTTGTTCAATGCCCAAGAACTTGCAAAAAATCTAAAGTAAGTTGTTTTTACACAACTACAGTAACCTTCAAACCAACAGTTAATTTAATTATTGAATAATAATTTTCTTATTACAGTATCCTTGCTTTATTAAAAGTTTTCAGGAATGCACTGAAGAAAAAACCAAGAAATGCATTTGTCGTGGTTCTTTTCTTCGTGATGAAGATTCTGGAAAATGTGTTCTACCACAAAATTGTCCATCAACATAAATCAGAGCCAAAAGCAATCAGATTATGATCATGCTAATATCAGCAGCTTACCATTATTCCCACCTTAATCCCCTTTCATCAATTTAGTTTTAGTCTCTTTTTTTCTATCCCCATGTTTCATTTAAACATGCATGGTTTCATCCAATCAACAGCTTCACAGAATCACTCAGGAACAGTTGTACAGTACTCTTTTTATTAATATTTTTAAATTTTTGTGCGCATTATTATTTTAAATGTTGAGAAATTTTTTAAGGGTTTTTATAATTAATAAAGCTTTTTTACAAGCGATTATGTGTTTTAATATTCAGCACATAGTGCCTCTATGCATCGACTTGTTGTGCAATATTTGCACAAAAGTGCTAAACAATTAGAAATCTAAATTTTCAGTAAAACTTTTATGAAATTTAAAGTTACTGTAACAAAAATTTGTTGACCACTATTTACTTTGATGGAAATGTTATCCTCTACTATAGTGTTTTGCAGAAGATAATAAGACACAAAATTTAAAAACAATATCTGGTAAAATTCTGTTATTAAGATATAGCGAGTTGTTTATAACCATAAACTGATGAAAGAGAAGCATTTGACATCTATTCATTATTGTAAACCTTTAGGAAAAAATTATCAAAACAAAAAAATTTGTTTTTAAATTCAAATGTTTGGCATTATGTGTGTTAAAACTTTACCGCTGTTGTGTTGGTGATTCACTGTCTTTGACCACAATGGCATTAGAGATTGATTGGGGCTAAATTTACGAATACAAGCTTGTATCCACGTTTTCTGAAAACAAGCTTGTTATTTGATAAATGAAAAATGACTTTGGAGTCAGTAAAGTTATTTTAAGGCAAGTAATTTGATGTTTGTGATGACAACTGAGGTTGAATATGGTTCTGCGTGTTAATTTATTTACAAAATCTTACAAATTTTTTTATTGTTAAAATGTTTGAAAACTCTTATTATTCTTTTTCAGTAACACTAAATCTCAAAATGGCATCTGCCAAAGAAACCTCTGATAACAAGTTCAAGTTGATTTCATCAGATAACAAAACTTTTGTTGTTTCTGAAGGTGTAATTAAACAAAATGAAATTTGGGGTGCTATCTATGGTATCTTTAATTTTTATAAATATCAAAACAGTAACATTTTTACATTTCAGAATGTGGTGGTAAACCGGATGAAGAAATTCCTATCAAAGATATTGATGGCAAAACTTTGAAGAAAGTTGTTGCATTTTGTGAAAAATTTGTTAATGATCAACCATATAAAGCTGAAGATGTTAATGAACGGGCTATGCTTCGTAATGATAATCGAGTAACACATTTCTTCAAAGATATCAAAAAGAGCAATGAACTTAATGAAATTATTACTGCTGCAAATTATCTCAATAATCAACGCTTAATTGATGCATGTCTTATGCATATTCATCGAAATCTTGAAGGATTGGTATGTTTATTGTTGCATTTACTTGTTCATAGATTAAAAGCATGTCTTATTCTTTTAGGATATTGAAGGTATCCGTGAAGCTCTTCATCTTAAGAATGATTTTACTGCTGAAGAAGAAAAAGCATTCAAACAAAGCAATCGCTTTTCTTTTACTGATCTTGAATTTGATTTTGATAATCATATTCATCAACTTGGACTTGATATGAATCATATTCATGGTTTTGTTGCTCCACCTCAAATGAATATTTTTGCTCATTCTCCAACTTCAAATTAATTGGATTAACATTACCAAATGGTTGCTTTAAGCTTGTTGCAATTCATCTTTCTCTTTGTTTGTTGATTTTTGGGTTTATATGTTTTTTATTATTATACATTTGTTTTGTAATGAATTTTTGTTATTTAGTTTAAAGAATACAACCCGTATACAGTGAAAGCAGAGGTTAGAAAAAGCAATCCTGAGAATGGATATTATTGTTTAATTTAATTTGCACGTTTCTTGACAATCTTCCAATGTTTTGAATCGATTCTCATTTCCTCCACAATTTTGTACTGAAAATGGATAACATTCGGCTGTTATTGCATCAAAATAGTAACGAGTTTTGGTTGGCTCTTCATATAATGGTGAATCGAATGGCTGTGGTAAAAATTCTAGTGATTCACAAATTCCTGAATCTGAAACGTCTTGATATTTAGTCATTAGTCAATGAATTAAAGTAATACGTGTCGGGTAAAACAATTACGCTTATCTTGTTAGCATACTGTAATCAAAAAAAATAAGCTTACCAGGTGGCAAATAACAAATACTTGGATATTGTGATGTTTTTGTAAATATTGGTGGATTTGGCAACCGCATAGCTTTAACTACTGCAATTACCGTAATAAATATCCAAAAGAAAACAAAGAATCTCATTTTACTAAAATCAAATTATTGCAACTTTATAAACAAAATGAAATATCATTTATTTTAGAAAAAAACGAAGAATTCTAAAGAATAGCTTGTAAGAAAAATGACTTTTTAAGCAAAAAAAGAAGCATCTAAAGTATTTGTTTTTTGATAAATTCATAAAAACAAAAAGAAACAAAGAAGTGACAGTAATCAATCATTTTTTAAAGCAAAAGAGAAAATCCTTTTACCCAAAAAAAGTAACATGGAAAAAGACTTAAAATTTTAGAGGGTTTCTATTTTACAATAGGTATTATTGGAAGAAATAATATCAGTAATATTAAAAAGTTACAGTGATTTGCTGGTACTATAAAGCATTTTATTTAACTATAGAAGTTTTATTGAAAATTATTTATCAAAAAATTTAAAAATTTTTATTACTGCTACAATAATAACATATTTCAATACAGGCAGTATAGAATTAAAAAAGTGTAAAAAAAATAAATGTGCATGGGATCATTTTCTGTGGATAAGTTTCAATGGATCGGGGATGGATATTCCATTGAAAGCAGGGATGGGCGGAAATACAGTATACCTAAGCCTAAATTGGTCATAACTTTGGCGCATGAGTTTTTTTTCACACAAAATGTTAATAATACTTTGAAGAATACTATTTCAGTATTGGACATACCAACAAAAAGTTTAAGCCTAAGCTTTTTCAGAAAATAGAACACATTTCCGTAAAAAAATTTCCGCCAGTAAAACGGAAATTTTTTTTACGGAAATAGATATTTAAACAAATACTGTCTGATAATTTAAAATATTATTGTGGCAAAAGTGACCGCTTAGGTGCCACAATATGCTAACACCATTTGCTAATAGTTTAAAATCACACATTTAAAAGTTATAGGCGATTTCCGTAAAAATTTCCGTGTTTGCTTCCGCCCATCAATTTGAAAGTTTTTTAAAAATCTTCAAAGTGTGAATAAAAGGGCATCCATGCGAATTTGATCCAAAAACAATACAAAAATATTTGCAAAAAAATAATAAAAAAACTGGATGCAGTTTTGAATAACCGTGTTATACGGTAGCTTTTATTACATTTACTGTTAAAGGTTAAATAAATCATTTGAAGGAAATTTTAGCAGTGAATACTGAACTTTAAAAAATTAAACGATAAAAAAAACTGTCAACAAACTGTAAATCATTTGCAATTTTCTGAATGAAAGGGATTGGCCCCCCGATAAAGTTGACTCAAAATTAGTTTTAAATTTTTTTTGGTTGAATGCACTTTTGAACCTCAAAGAAGAAAAATATAAAGATACAAAAAAGTTGCAAAAAATGCGACAGATCATTGTAGATGAAAAAATATATATCTTTACGCTTTTAATAAATCTTTTTTATACCAAGATTACTGTAGTCCTCAGGAATTGAAAGAAACTCTTTGTTTGTTTACTTTGCTTTTCAAAATTTAATTAAAAGTAGATACAGCATGTGATGTAATTGAAGTAGTAGCATTAACGATGAAATTGAAATTGATTTTGTATTGAAATTACAAAAATACTGTAAATTTTATTATATTTTTAATAATAACGATAACGGATATTTGATTGTTAAATACATAATGATAACATATCAAAAACAAAAATCAATAACTATTCAATTCGATTAACCTTGATAAGGATATTGACTATTGGTACGATATCCATTATTGTTGTATCCCATGCCACTATTATATCCCATGCCATTTGTGCCCATACCCATTCCATTGTTATATCCCATTCCATTTGTGCCCATTCCCATACCATTTGGATTATATTGGGGGTTATTGTAGGGATTAACTTGATTATATCCATTTGCATTATTATAACGCATTTGATTCTTATATGCATCTTCAGGGCTCCAATCTTCACGTGAATTATCTCGATAATATCCATTATTACCATATGGCTGTTGTTGTTGATACATTTGTCGTTTTGACATCATTGGTGGAGGTTGTAGAGGCATTGGAGGAGGGGGATTCTAAAATATTTAGCTAAACATTTTCACAAATACAATTTAATTTACTTGTCCTGCTGGAGCACATAATATTACGGTAGCAATTAAAGCCAAAACTGTTAACGAAAAAATAACTTTCATCTTCTCTTTTTTACAAATTTACTTTCAACTTTTCTGATACCTTTTTGTTATTTAAAAATAAAACTGTGCCGCTTTTATATTCATTCTTTTTTGTTAAGTAAATATCCCTCCTCTGATTTCTGCTGTTTATTTACAAAAAAACGGTAACGTCAATCAAAGAAAAGAAAAGCCTCTTGATCACTTTTTAACCTATGGTTGTTACTTAAAATTCAGTTTTTTCCTTCCACTTTTAAGTTATGTCTCATTTGTTTGCGATCTCTTTTTTTTCTTAAAACTTAAACAAAAAAGTTTACCAAAATACTAAATTTTTCTGGAATAGGAAAAAGAAACGAAGTAAAGTATTTCTAAGCTCTAAAACACGATATTAAAAAAATAACATCATTTCTATAGTTATATATGTGTGAATTATATTTATAGAATAAACACCACCAATCGCTGGTACAACAACATAACAAGTCGATGACTATACACATAAACAACAAATGGTAAAATGCAAAAATAGAATCGCTATTTTTGCAAGAATCTGTGACACAATTATATCACTAAACATTGTAGAACAATAAGAAGTTCATGTCCAAGCATAGAAAACATATTTTATAGTTTGGCTAGCTCAGCTATAGAAACGAACACATTTAATGTTACAAAAATCTGTCTGTTTGAATTTGGATAATTTTAATTTAAATCTTTGCACTAATAAAACAAAATGTTTTAATTTAAAAAATTAGAGTATCTTATAAAAAACCTATTTTTACTTTTTGCTAATTTTTTTTCTTCCACTTTCCTCTTTCAAAACAACGTTTTTTGCTAGAAAAAGAAAGACCTTTCGCGAACATCCTCGAAGCAACCAGCAATGATTCGAATGTTTTTATTGCGAAAAAGGGCGGAGAAAAGTGAAAATAGCAGAGAAAAAAGAGAGGGGGCATAAGAACATTCTATAGAGTTCTAGCAGCAACCAGCAATTTCTCGGTTCTCCGCGAACATCTGTCAAAAAAGAGTATAAAAGGAAGGGGCTTCGCAGCGAAAAAATCAGATTTGAAAAAAATAAGAAACGGTGTTTTTACAACTACTACTACTCTACTTCTACTATTATTATTATTGAATAATGGCTTCTACATCAAAAGCGATTGGAATTGATCTTGGTACAACATATTCATGTGTTGCAGTCTATCAAAATGGAAAAGTTGAAATAATTGCCAATGATCAAGGAAATAAAACAACTCCTTCATATGTGGGCTTCACAGATACTGAACGGCTGATTGGTGATGCAGCAAAAGATCAAATGGCTCGAAATCCAGAGAATACAATCTTTGATGCAAAACGCTTGATTGGCCGAAAAATGGATGATCCAGTTGTACAAAAAGATATCAAACATTGGCCCTTCAAAGTTGTGTCAAAAAGCGGAAACAAGCCTGCCTTTGAAGTTGAATTCAAGGGAGAAAGAAAGATCTTTGCACCAGAAGAAATTTCATCAATGGTTTTAACAAAGATGAAAGAAACTGCTGAAGCATATCTTGGACATTCTGTAAGGGATGCAGTTATTACAGTACCCGCATATTTCAATGATTCACAACGACAAGCTACCAAAGATGCTGGAGCAATTGCTGGTCTAAATGTTCTTCGAATTATCAATGAACCTACTGCTGCTGCACTCGCATATGGCTTGGATAAAAAACTCGAGAAAGATAAGAATGTACTTATCTTTGATCTTGGTGGTGGTACATTTGATGTCTCCATTCTAACAATTGGTGATGGAGTTTTTGAAGTTCTTTCAACAGCTGGTGATACGCATCTTGGTGGAGAAGATTTCGATGAAAGACTTGTTGAACATTTTGTTGCAGAATTTAAACGGAAATATGGTAAAGATATTCGATCAAACCCACGTGCACTTCGTCGTCTAAGAACTGCTGCAGAACGTGCAAAGCGCACTCTTTCATCGTCCACAGAAGCAATGGTTGAAATTGATTCACTTTTTGATGGAATTGATTTTCATTCAAAGATATCTCGAGCAAGATTTGAAGAACTTTGTTCAGATTTATTTCGGAAGACCTTGGAACCTGTGGAAGCAGCACTTCGAGATGCAAAATTGGATAAGCGTAGCATTGATGAAATTGTACTTGTTGGTGGATCAACTCGTGTTCCAAAGATTCAAAAACTGCTCAAAGAATTCTTCCATGGCAAAGATTTAAATCTCTCAATTAATCCCGATGAAGCAGTTGCATATGGTGCTGCGGTACAAGCTGCAATTTTATCTGGTGTTAAAGATGAAACTGTCAAAGATATTCTCTTGGTTGATGTTACTCCACTTTCACTTGGTATTGAAACTGCTGGTGGTGTGATGACTAAACTCGTCGAAAGAAATTCAACCATTCCAACCAAAGCTACTCAAACCTTCTCAACATATGCTGATAATCAACCAGCTGTAACCATTCAAGTTTACGAAGGTGAACGTGCCATGACAAAAGACAATAATCGACTTGGTACTTTTGATCTCACTGGTATTCCACCTGCCCCACGTGGAGTTCCACAAATTGAAGTCACTTTTGATATTGATGCCAATGGAATTTTGCATGTCTCAGCCTGTGATAAATCAACCGGAAAATCCAACAGAATTCAAATCAAAAATGAACGTGGCCGTCTTTCACCTGATGAAATTCAACGAATGTTAGATGAAGCAAAGAAATATGAAGCAGAAGACCGTGAACAGCGTGATCGCGTGGATGCTCGAAATCGTCTTGAACAATATCTCTTCCAAGTTAAATCTGCTTTATCTGAATATGGTGATAAGCTATCAGCTGATGATCGTTCAGCAGCTTTTAAAATGATTGATGAAAACTTATCATGGATTGATGGAAATCAAATGGCTGATAAATCGGAATATGAAGATAAGCTCAATGAATGCCAGAATTATCTTGGAAAAATTATGGCAAAACTTCATTCACAAAATGGTCAACCTGGTCCTCAAGGTGGTTGTGGTCAAGAATATGCAAATCATCAACAGTATGGCAATGGCAATGAAGGTCCACGTGTGGAAGAAGTTGATTAAATTATTTAATACTTTGAATTCGGGTTTTTTGTTGTAAATTTTTATATGCTTTATTTTGATTTTTATTGTATTGTTTTTTTGTTATTATACTATATATATTTATTTGTTGAATAAACTTTAAAAAAATAAAACAATTTGTGTTTTTGGGGACAAATAATAGTGGTAAAATCGGGGTTTTTTTTGATAGAATTTGAAGATAACTTTAAGTTTTGGCGTCGTTGTTTTGGTGGCCGTGCTCAGTTTCAAGTTGAGAGATGTAAAAATTAGTTTAAGTTTAACGTTTTTAGTGATAGCTTTCAATCCTTAAAAGAAACCATGGAGGCAGAATGTTAATTTATTAAATTTCTTTTAACCATGCTTCTTGATTTATATTTCATAATGTAGAAAAAGTCGAAAACAGTTTTATAAAAGAAAAACGCATCAACTTTTTCTCTTTCTTTATCGAACTTCTCCCTCTTTTTTTGAAACAAGCTGTCTTTCTTCTCCTTGCTTTTCTTAAGATTAGTAGCCGAATTGCATGGAATAAACCGTTGTTAAACAAACCATTTCTTTTTTTTCTGTCATAATCTTTTTCATTCATTCATCACACCGGAAGACGGAAGAGAAATCCAGATTCAATTCAAAATGAAATATTTCAAATAAATAAAAAACTGTAATCATTTTCTTTCTTGATCAAATGAAAAAAATGTGATGCGAATTTTATGACTTCATTTTTTAAATTTGAAAAAAGCTTTTCACAAGCTCCATGAAAAGGGGAACATCATCATTAAGCAGCAGCAACAGCGTGACTGATCTTCTACTTTGTCCCCTTAGGAGGTAAGTGACACATTCCTTTTTGTCTTCTTCTTTGTTGTTGTTACATTGCGTAACGTAACTCAACTGACAAAAGAAAGGAAAGAGAGAGAACCCTCTTCAAACTAGTTAATTTACAACTTCACGCAACGGAAGAAGCGAAAAAAAACTTGTTTCTTTTTTTGCGTAAAAAAACATGACTCTTATTTTTTTTGTCTAAGAAAAGATTTGTTTTTTGAAGAGTGAAAAATAAACGTTATATAATTTTTATTATTTCCGTGAATCTCTCCTTCCACCTTCAATTTCTTCGACACTTTCTGTTTTCTTTTTATTTGAACGCTGCAGCAGAAACCACTGAAATAAAATTTGATTGAAAAGCTGATCCGAAAGAAATTTATCTGTGAATAATAACAAAATAATGGAACGGTGAGAATTATAAACAAATGTTTTCCAAATTAATCAAAGTTGTTTTGTTTTTATAGATTATCATTATTAATCTATTTTTTGACGCCTTCGCTACCATCTAATCAAACTACGGTGCCCAGAATTGAAGATATTCCAATAATTCCAGTAACAAGAGGTCGACCACCTTACAGTCATAATGGGGTAATTTTTCAACACATACTGAATTTTCAAAAAAGATGTAATAAAGCAAGTTAGCTTTATTGAAAGATAGTGTTTTTCCATAAAATGTATAAAGATGTAAAAAAGAAATATTTGAACCTTTTCGATCAGATTTAATTTTTAAAATTCGAATAGAAAAATATACTACCTATATTTTCATAGATAGATTTAATTTCCTTTTAAAATTCGCCTTTAAACTTTTTGTGATTACAAACTTTCGTTTTTAGTGGCCCTACCGTACTTCTAAATTAACTCCGTTACCGATTCGTTTCTTTCCAAGATACGTTCCTCGTCAACCGCAATCTCAATAATTGCTTTCATCATCAAATTTATGTATTATTTTTAAACTTAAACGGGATTATGTTTTAGGATGGTTTTATCTGTTTTTAAAGTACAATTTTAACATTTATTTTTTGTGTAAAAAATCTTTTGTTCAAGATGATTCTAAAGTTCACCCAGATATTCTTCTTCAAACTGCAAATAAAAATAAACTTTTTCAAACTGCAAAAATTTACTCAAATTACAAATAAAAAAGATTTTTTGAAGGCACATTTTTGTTGCAAAAAAAATTTATGTTAAAACACAAAACAAAGTTCAACGATTTTAAAGAAAAAAAGGTCAACTATTTGAAATTCCTTTTAATCATACTTTTTTGCCCTGCTGCAATACTTTCTAAAAACAAAAACAGTTGTTCTTTTTTTGAAAGCTTTTTTTTGCGGTTTTAAATTATCTTTCTCTTTTTTGCACTCTATCTTGTCTAATATCAATGATCGTGTTTCTTCTCCTTCTTGTAAGTGTCTTGATGACTCGTGTCTTTTGACATAAAAATTTGTCAAAACTGGCAACAATCATCTTCTGCATTTATCTCTCTCAAAACTTCTTTATTATCAACAAGCATGTATCCTGAAGGTGAATCGAAAGTTGCTTTAGCATCTTTGAATTTTGTTGTTGGAATTGGTTGTGTTTCAATTATTCTAATATCGTTAAGTATTGTACCAGATTGTGCAGGAGCTCTGTCATCACAATTTTTAACATATTTTGTTATACAATCTACAGTACATTTGGGTGTATTGTTAGTTATTACTCTTACAGTATCATTCCTACTTGCAACGAATGATCTTGAAGCAAAGAATGATTCAATTGATAATTTTGCTGGATATACATTTTTATTTGGAATTATCGTTGTTGCATGTCTGCAATTTATGATTTCCATGCATCGATATATCAGAATTATTGCACCAATTTTTAGGTTAGTCGTGTACTATAGAACACAGAGATTAACAATGTTATTTTTAGCCTTCGAATATTTTCAAAGTTATTTGTTTTTAGCAGTATTTTGGGGTCATTTTTAATTGCATCAAATAAATTGGTGAATTTTATTGTTGCAAAAAGGTTGTTTTTGAATTCTTTAAAGTTAGCGATGTGCACGGTTTTTCAAAGTTTGTTCAAATACTATAATTTTGGTACCAAAAGATGCAGAATTTTATGATTATAAAAAAATGTTAAAGTAAAATATTAAAAAAAATAAATCTAAAAAAGATACGCGCTTCAGAAAATCAGAAGAAGCTGAAAAAAATTTGGACGGGGAACAAAGAAGCTGCTTTCTTTTCCTTTGCAAAAAAAATGCGCGCGCACTTTTTTTTTCAAAAAAGAGCTTCTTTTCTTGCAAAAATACAAGGGAATAAACAGTTTTTATTAAAGAAATTTTTTTGCCCCTGATTTCCCCTGATTTATTTTTTTATTAATGGATGTAGAATTAAATTCTACATCGAATGTATACGGTTATTAGTTGGAATACGGTGGAATGATGGGTCATTTTCTCCAAAAACGAAAAAAAATTGCCGTTTTCGAGGTGTTTTACAGAGAAAAGTTTTTTCGAAAGTTAAATTTCTGGACTCCCCGTAAAAAATTACATATATAGTGTTAAAAACTAAAAAAAATTGGCAGATACAAAAAAGATCCACTTGACTAAAAATTAAAAGAAAAAAAAAACCGCTTGTCCAAAGAAAATGCGGGGAACAGTTATGTTTGAGTCGCGTCGTGCACATCGCTATTTAAAGTTTTGTAAAATTGCCTTTTAGAAGTTTGAATTATTCGTTAAAGATTTATCGATGGCAACTTAGTAATGCAGAAAATCAAACATTTATTCAAGTTCTAATTGTTTCAGCTGCTTCTTTGTTTATTGTTTTTTATATTGGGGCAATTATTTCTGTATTTCTTCGAAAGTAAGATTTATATCGATGTTTAGAGAAAATTTGTTCTGAGATATTTTTTGATTAATTTTTAACGAAACTAAAAGTTCTTTAGACAAAATTACTGTAATTTTTTTAATATATTTTAGTTTTCTACTTGCTGATCGCCGATATTTCAAAAAAGGAATCCTTTTTAAAAAGCTTGCATCTGTTACAGCTTTTCTTCTTGGTGATCTCTTTTATGCATTTTTAATCCTGTTGTCTTATTATCGAGCTCAACCAAAACTACTTCCACCTGAAATAAGCACTTTTACACAATTGCTTTATATTTGTGAAGGATACACTCAATCATTTTTACTTTTGTTATGGCCAGCTTTATCTGCAATTATCTATCATAAAGCTATGAGATCTGTGAGTGATACCAAACATAATCATCTTTTTTAAAAACAAAAAACATATTTTGTTAGGCAATTGGTGTTCGAATGAAACTTATGATCAATAATGAACAAATGCCTGCACGTCGTCGTCGAGCATCAAGTAAAAAGATCTCTGTTATCTCTGGACCAAATCCCGTTTATCAATATTATGACACCTCTCAACAACAACTTCCTCCTTCTTCATATCTTCCTCCTCGTCAATCAATTGTATTATTACCAGAAGTTTAAAAGCATAAACATTAATATTGATGTGTGTGTATGGCAACAAATATCTTCTAAAAAACTTACGATAAAAATAAAAAACTACTGTATAACAAAAATATAAACAAATTACTGCAAAACCATATTCTTCAAGTATCATCATTGATGATAAAATAGACACAAAAATGCTGCTTTTTTCAACACTGAAGAAGAATATTACCAAGAAATAAATTTAAAATATATAAAAGACAAATCATATTTGTAGGTAATATTAAATGAAAAGTGGTTGAAAATTAATTATTGATAACAAAAAATTCAATAACAAACACAAACACAGTAACCATGCTTTGCCATTTGTACCGCAATGCCAAAAAACTTTTTTGAAAAAATTTGAAAGTTTTTTTAACAAGCTTTGATTACCGCTTTCATGCATTCTTCTTTTTTGTTTAAAAATTAAATTCTACAAATTTAGAGCTTAACGTATTAAATAAAATATATGGATTCTAATGCTTCATATATCACCAATTTTTTCCTACAAAAACATATTTGTCTCAATGAAGAATGGCTTGAAGCTGCTATATCAATGTTACAACAGCAACAACAATATGTGATTGTAAGTTTGTCTTTCTGTTGTTTTATGTATTTTTTGTTACACAATTCTTTCTTTTCCTTGCTATTCCTTCTTACCTTCCACTTGTTCAAAATATTTTGTATAGATTACAGTCGAGATCGTGCTTTCCAGAGAGCTCTCTGTTTTGCATTGGTTATAGTTTAACTCTAATATTGAACTGAAATGATTTTATATGGATGTTGCACTTGTGTTTTAAAGTTTATCATCGGCTGAGCCCTCATGTAAAGTCATTCTGTACCAATCCATTTAATATTTTAGTCTTCACAAGATCAATTAGCAGCAGCAGTATTTGAACAGTGGATATTTTCTGATATATCACAATCAACACATCCTTCATTTCAGTTACCTGATCAAAATGCAAAGAAGATTGATGGAGTATTTATTTTTCAGGTATGATAGCTCTTTAATAAATGTTATTAAGAAATGCTTTTAGATTACATCCGTACACGACATTGGATCATCAATATATTCACAATATCGAGATGCAACACATAAAGCTGATAATTTTGATTTCTTTGATGTAATACCAAAAGAAGAACAGTCAACAGAAATGCAGTTTAAAGAAGTACGTGCTTGTTTAAATTACTTTAATAATGGTTGTTTTTTAAGAAAACTAACAGAATGCTATTGTTTGAATTATCTGATGGACATAATACTTTAAAAGCAATTGAGTATCGAACAATTCCAAAGATATCATCATCTATTATGCCAGGAGCAAAAGTTTGTTACCTTGTATTTGCTGTTTAAAATTACTGTTACTTTTTAGATTCTATTACATGGTTCAATTCAGAAAAGAAAAGATATTTTATGGTTAACAGCATCAAATTGTCAATTACTAGGTGGAGATTTGGATACTCTGTGTCAACTAAATCAAAAAGAAGCATTTCTTGGAAGAAAGCTTAAAATTGAAAAGTATAAAAACGAAACAGTTGCACAAATTTCTCAAAGCAATACATCATCGTCTTCAACGTTTAGAGCTGCTGTTCAAGAAATATCCGTCTTAGAAGATACTGAAAATATTTCACCTACAACTGCGGCAAGGAGTACTGTACCGAGAAAGCCTAAAATAGTTCCAGAAGTAATTACTTTAAGTCCATGTAGGCCTGTAGCTACAGTACAACCAATTGTACAAAGAAATCGTCAAAGTGGTGATGGAAATTCATCAATTAGAGGACGAACTTTAAATATTCCTGATGCTCCTGAACCATTCATTTCGGCAAATCCTGATCCCGTACAAGAGCCGCCTGCATCAAGAAGTCGTCAAAGTGCATCAAATCGTGGAGCGACTTTTAGATTTCCTGATTCTCCAAATGTTTCACAAACTGAAACAGAAATTTCAACATCTGCGTCTGAACAAATACAGCCGTCTGCAAATGATGTACAAAAACCAAGAAATCGAGGTTCTTTAAATAAAGGACCATCGTTCAGATTTCCTGCTTCTCCTGAATCTTCTCAAACAGAAGAAAGTGTTTCTATTACTTCATCAAATAGTTCTACTCCTGCACAACCTGTTAGAAATACTGTACCGAAGCCAAGAAGTCGTCAAAGTGCATCAAATTGTGGAGCAACATTTAGATTTCCAGAAAGTCCTGATAGAGACACTTCAAATAATACTTCATCGACTATTTCTGAACCGTTACAATCATCTTCAAATACCGTACAAAGACCAAGAAATGGTACTTCAAAGTCATCAAATCGTGGACCGTCTTTTAGATTTCCTGCTTCTCCTGAACCGGAACAAGAAGAAACAGCATCTTCCAGTATATTATCAAACGCTGTTGAACAAAACATTTCAACTCAACCAAGACCAAATCAATCTAGAAGATCACCTCCAATTGCTATTACAACTCCACCAAAAAGTCAAATAAAGCTTGAAGAAGTTGTTCCAGAAACACCAGAAGATAATCAACCAATTATTCCGTCTACTCTGTCTCTAAGGAATCAACAAGCTGCAAGATCCGTCTTTCATTTTCCAAATAATGTTGGTAGTTTATTGGATGAAAAACCAGTAGTTGAAAGTGTAAACTCTTCTGAAGATGTCAGACCGCCACCAATAGCTGTACAAAAAAAACCTGTAAAAATTGAAATGCCAGATGATGATGACGATGATATTATTGTGAGTGCTCCTTTTATTTTTATTCAGTTTAATAAATCTTTCATAAATTTTAGATTCTTGAAACCTCTCCTCTTCTGTTGCCATCAGCTTCACCAAAGAGAGAAATCAAGTTGGAAGAAAACGAAGTTGTTCCTGGAACACCTGAAGATAATCAACCAATTATTCCATCAGCGATACACAGAAAAAGTCAAACAACTGCTGAAAATGCTGCAAGAAAATTAGTGCTTGATTATTCATCTTCATCTGCACAGACACCAATTGATAAAAAGATGTCACAAGTCGAAATCACCGAGAATATTCCGCCACCTTCGCCTTCTCGATTCTCAAAATCTATTCAGAAAAGACCACTTAAAATTGAAATACATGATATTGATGATGACGATAATGTTAGTGCTTGATTTAATGCTGTATTTATTGTATTAATAATATATTATAGGATGCTGAATCAAATCCTCAACCATCCAGATCTTCAACATCATTTACACGTGAATCACCAGAAGCTAAGAAATCTCGAATTATAAATGATCCATCTCCTTCTCAGTCGTCATTGGTTACAAAATACAAAGAATTAAAATTATCAAAAATTGCACAAGCTCTTAATTCGATGAAATTTAGTGTTGGTTCTAAAAAGATGAAGATTACTGTATGTTTTATATTTACGTTTTATAGTGTGTATATTGTATGCATTTATTGTTTTAGGCATATATGGTAGACATTGTGGAACCGCTTAACATTGAGGATGATGGTGAATGGACAATGAAAATTCGGCTCAAAGATGAAACATGTGAAAAGCTGGATTGTTTTTTATCGAATCTACTTTTATGCAAGTTAATTGGTATGACATCTGATGAAGCAAAGGTATAAAATTCTTTTTGTTTATTATATATTTACTCTTTTCCTTATTTTAGATGCTTAAAAAAAGTAATAATTTTGATAAAAGAAGAGAAGGAACAGAAAGATTAAAAAATTTGGATGCACAATTGGAACGGCTTGATCTGATATTTGAAATTGAATTTTATGCTGCCAATCGAGCAACTCCTAGAATTATTGAAATGGAAACCTATACGGATGCTTTAATTTGATGATCTCTGAAATGTATGTAAGAAAAACGATGTTAAGTTTGCAATATTTTTTTTTGTTGTAAATAAATTTAGTGCAGTAATAAAGCTCTGTTTACAAAAGTACTTATGTAAGCTACATGTACATAATAACTTTAGGAATACATTAAGATATAAACTGAATGAATTATGGAAGTTTATGGTGAATAACTTGAAAGATAATCACGATTTCCGCTATCAAAATTTCCCATTCGATTATTATTTCTATATTGTGCCCCGTAGTCACGACTTTCTTGAAAAGATGATTGAGCTGGATATCCACCAGGATTGTATCTGTCTGGGCTATAATCGCCTCGATTGTAATTATATTGATTGCTTTCTTCACGATTTCGATCATTAATTAATCCGATTCTTTCTGGTTCAACATTTGTTTCTCGATATCTCCCAGTTTCGAAATCATAATAGCCACGTTTGACACGGGGTGAGGGTACTGTAGATGGGCGATTCCATGGATTCTAAATTGCAGTTTTACAAAAAAGGTAATATAAATTTCAAACAGAAACAGTGTCAACGTTGACTGTGACTGAACAACAAGCTTACTTCAAAGCGCCAGTTTTCAGGATACGATCGAGAAACAACAACTCCCACAAAAATAACAACCAAAATAAAAATTGTTTTCATTCTTATTTTTTTCAGATCTAAAAATATAGTTACTCAACAACATTTCGTTGGGGATATTTATACCAAAAGCTTTTGGAGCAAAAGTAAATAAACATTTGAGGAACTATTTTTATCCATTACAATAGAAATGCAATTTTGTGAAGTGACAAAGGTATGAATTTAGTAACTTTTATTTGATCAAAGTTTGTTGAATAATATTTTTATTTGTGTTTATTAAAATACTTTTATCCTTAAGCAAATATGAATTTTATACATTAACAAATAGTGCAAAATTTGAACTATTTATGTTTCTGAACAACTAATAAATATTACGGTAGCTAATATTTATTAGTTGTTCAAATTTAAATTTAAAGCGTTTTAATTTAAGTGACGTAGTACAAAGCGTGCCACATTTTTTTAACTTGGTAGCAGATAAAAGTTGAAAATTTTGCTTAATTTAAGTTTAAAAAACACATTTCCTTAAAGTGTTACGGTAGCTGATGCAGGAAATTTTAATACAAAACAAAAAATTAAAGCAGTATTTTTGAAAACAATCAAATAAATTAATATTACAAATACCGTACCCCGAAATGTACCAGGAAGTTTTTTTTACATTATTTACACCCGATTTGCGTATTCTCCGTTTTGTTCTCGAAATTTCAGTGTTTTCCTATGACCTCTTTTTCTTCTTCTTTGGTTATAGCCGCTGCTGACCAGCGGTCACTCACTCACATTGCTGAAAAAATAAAAATAAAGAAATTTCTCGAAAGCATTTCAGAGAGAAAGAGCTCAACGGACCATCTCCCTTCTTTTGCGGGTGTAGATATTTCTAGAAATTTCTCTAAAACACAGTACCCTCCTCCAAATGGCAAGTATAAAAGCGATTAATTGCAATTAAAAAAACCAAGGTTTAGTTCAAATTCCAAGTTTAAGGTTTCTTCTTTTCATTCTATTCCATCAATCTAAATCCTTCCACTTGCAATGTGTTCAAATCCTTCAACCCGAAAACTGACTATTCGTCCAGATTTTGATATGGACGTTTACTTGCATCCACCATCAATGCATCATCTCCATCGTCGTACACGTAAAATTTCAACATCTTCCATTGATTCTAATGCTGATGATAATGGGTATGTTTTCAATCATTATTCATTTGCAAGTCGAAAAACAAAACTATTTTTCAGATCCCCTGTTCGACGATTTTCATTTTCAAACATTTTTGCTTATTTTCGACAAAACAGTACATCTTCCAATGAATTTCCAGCAACTTTAGCCTCCATCAATGGTACCACAAATGGATCTCCAAAAGCTGAAAGTAATACTGTAAAAGACGAAACAGCTGTTAAAGTAAGTTAATAGTAATAAAATTTTAATTAAGACTAATAATATCATTCCATTTCAGGAAAAAGAAATTCACCAACAAATGCTTCCAAATCGATTCTTTAAGGAAGACGATGAATATTAATGGAGTTCCACAACTTCAAAACCTGCTCATCGCTTTGGTACCAAAAATCTTTCACTTTATTTGCTTTTTTATTATTCTGTTGATTTTACTGAAATTGTTTATTTATCTTTGAAAGTTTAATAAACTTTTTTATCGAATGTTTTTATTGTTGATGCAAACGTTTAACAAAATTTTTACCATCTCTCTATCATGTAAAAGATATTACAGTACCATAGCTTACTGAAACAAAAATATATTTTATTATAATAATGTAATTTTAACAAAAATAATTAATGCAATACAAAAGTGTTAAAAGTTTTTTTTTCAAAAAAAGCTTCAAAGATTTCTCTCATTTTTTTTAAATTAACGTGTTGAACAAAAATTTTCTCGACCCGAACAAGAGTAGAGCGGTTTAAAAAATTTAAATTCGAATTCGAACATTTTCGTTGAACTCTCTCTCTCGCTCTCTTTTGTTTGTTGAATTTTCCTTTCTAATTATTTATTTTTTGCCATTACATTTAGGAAGCTTTACTTGAAGATAGTTAGTTTATGCTTATCATATTTTGGCTTCACAATTTTATAACCATATAATCGTCCTTTTTATATGACTGCTCCCTTACCTTTATCTTTCCTTTATTACCTTTTTAAACTCGTGTTTTTCTATGTACAATTTATTATTCACCAAGTACACTATCAGTTATTTCTGCTTATTTTTTTAGGTGCACATCAACAATGGCTGCTGCTGATGCTGTAATGTTCACCGACGTTGAATTTCATTCAACTGAAGGTGATACATCAAAGATGTTCAACCTTAACTCTTCTACTCTATACGAAATCAAAACTGTTCTTGATATTAAAGCTGAAGGGGCTACTTTGGATGAAGATTCTCTTCCCCAACTTGCTGTCCATGCTAATAAAGAAAAGCTTGCTATTGGTGTTGGTCCTGTTCTTCATGTTATGAGAATTTCACCTAATATTCGATGTGAAAAGACTTTAACCTTCCCAACAGATGTATCTGCTCTTCGCTTTCTTGTTGATGGAAGACTACTTCTCGTTGTTCTTGCTGATGGTACAATGGTCTTTGTAAATACTCACAAGCTGGATGATCAACAACGTACAAGGGTATGTTATTAGCTACCACCTTTCCTCTAATTAAAAATCCGTTTTTAGAAATTATTATCTTCTTGCTCTGTTGGTGCAAAGATTGATGAATATGTTAGAGAACATTCTCTTCTCGTGATTATCACCGATACTAATGGCAATTCAAGTGTAATCGAACTTCCAAAGTTTGATCGTATTGTTGAATGTGATCCTCGTGTCTTGGATGAAGCTTTAAATGATGTGATTAATGCAGCAAAATATCTTTCTGATGCAAAACTTTCTTCATCACTAACTTCATTGATGGCAGCTTCTGAATTGGTCTCTTTCGCTTCATCACCTGGTACTTCATCATCAATCTCTCTTGATTCTGATTCATTCCTTGAAAGCAGTGAATTTATTGAAAGTATGTTTCCTCTCTCTTTACATTTACAGTACTAAAGTATATCTTTGCAGGTGAATGTGGTTTCCAATGTGTTCGAAAAGTTGGATATTATATCATCTGCTTAACAAAGGAAGGAAAGCTGCAATTCTATGATGAATTTACTGGACAAATGATTAAAGAATATGATCTCCGATGCGATAAAAACTTCAATGATAAAATTCTCTCATTTGAATTCTTGGATGCAAAAGGAAATGAAGAAAATCTTGATAGCTTGAAGCTTTTACTAACTGTTAAAAGTGAAAGCGGAAAAGATGAAGTACAAATTCGTCGATTCTCTGATAATCATGTTGAATATCAAGTTCGTACATCTGAAAGTGTTGTAATGCTTCCTGAATCTGGTGGTGAAGATAATTACATTATTCTCGTGGATCCTTTCAATTACAAAAACCGTAATTCAATTCAACTTCGATTTATCAATGAAGCATTCCCAGAGATTCGTTTTGAAAAGCTTCTTGCATCTGGTCGATTTGATGATGCTGAAGCATTTGCTAAACTATATGGATTGGATATCCAAAGAGTTCATGAAAAACGTGCTTTTGAATTGATCGATGAATTCAGTGATGATTATCAAACGAATATTGAATTGACTGAAAAAATCTTATCATACTGTAGACTCATCTCTGATCATAATGTTGTTGGTGATATTTGCAATGATGCTGTAAGCGTTTTCCCAACATACAAATGTATCGCAAGTTTTCTCAAGTATGCATCAGAAAGAAATGTCACCGGTTTGTTTTTTGTCTTGTTACCATTTTTTATATGTTTTTATTTTTTAGAACAAGATACTGCTAATCATCTTGCTTCTCGTCGATATGATCTTTTAACATTTTCTGCGATATGTGATTGCGAAAATGCTTTTAATCCAGAGGCATGGTTTTCAATGATTGAAGATGAAGATGCTGTATATCATCTTTTTGAATCATCTTGGGCTGTTGGAGAAGTTGCAGCCGGTCGTATCTTTTGGAATCGATATGCAAAAAGAATACAAGACTTTCTTATCCATAATAACAAAGTTGAAGAAATGATTGATAATCTCCAAGCATTTGTTCTTGATAATCCATCTTATTTGACTGATGTAATTGAATTTGTTCAACATGATTTTGGTCCGTTCTATCTTACAATTAGTTCTGATCTCCTTGAACTTCAATCACGCAGTAATACGCTGGTTGAATTTGTTACAAATATAGCCATTGGACTTGAAGGCTTCGATCCAGATAATTTTCCAAAGAATTCTCTTTTTGCTTGTGAAATGATTGAACGAATGCTTGATATTCTTCGGCTTGAAAAGACTACTCCTGCTCATCAAAAGTTGCTTTATAATATCTTTGGAATTTTGGGCTCATCTACTATAAATACGCAAACAGCTATTGGACAACTTGCTGTTCGAACAGATAATCTTCGAAAGATGCTTCGTCTAAAAGAATCATATCAATGTAAAATTGCATACAATCAATATATTGTGAGTTTCTTGTATTAGTATACTGTAGTTTTATCGTCAATATCTTTTAGGCTCATACGGTTGAATCAATCTGTTTCCTTATTTTGGATCGATGCAAGACTGTTCAAACTGTTCATAAACATATTCAAAAGGTTGCTTTACCGTATATGAAAGAACAAGGCCTTAAAAAAGATGCAACTCTTCTGGAATACATCAAAAAGGTATCTGATCGTGGTGCAGCTACAGAAACAAATCAACAAAATAATCCATGGGATGATTTGTGTATTTGCTTTGCAGAAGCAATTGATAATATTTTGTATCGTTGTCAAGCTATTATCAAAATTGCAAAACGTTCGTCAATTCCATGGTCAAATCGTCTAAGAAAAGCTGTCAATGAAATGTTCAAAGCTAAAGGAATTAGCGCAGATCTTCGTCGTGAATTAAATATTCAATGCCAAACTGAAGAACTTTCAAATTTGATGATCGAATATGATATTAGCTTGAAGTATTTATCTCGTTCATTCAATCGTACATCTGTCATGGAATTGCTTGCTCGTGCTTTTTATACAAGTACAAAACCTTTGTCTGAAAAAATGGAACAACTTACACGAATGGCTCATCTTTTTGGAATTATATCTCAGAAAGATATGGAAGTGGAAGATACTGTAGCTCAAGCTGTTGCAGTAGCAGCAAATTTCCATATCCAAAATGGTGATGTATGTTTTGCTTTTGCTACAGTAATCTCTTTGTAATAATAATTCTTTTAGATTTCTTCAATTAAAGAAGCATTTGCCGCTATCAAAACAAAATACTGTCGTGAAGCTGCTGCTGAAACACTTGTCAACATGTGTATTTCATTGTTGGAATTTTGTGATGCTTCTTTGGCTGACACTCGATATGCTGCAATTGATTCGTGTTCTATTATTGCTCGTACTTATCTTCCATTGACACCATCTGTTGAAAAAACTCTTGATATTGTTAATCGATTACTTCATTTACAAAAGAATTACAATATTTTGATACCTTATTCTGAATTATCAAAGAGTGAAAAAGGTGCTTGTACCAAACGGCTGCTAGAATATTTGACTGGAGCACCTGCTAAAACATTTGAAGAAATTGTTCGTTTGGGAGAACTCTTGTCCATCAGAAAAGAAAGAATTTGTGAAATAATTGATGAAAGCGCTCTTATGGCACCACAAGATATTTTTGAAGCAGCATTATTGTATGTTTTTTATCTTTAACTTTTACTGCTATTTTTGCATTAAATTTATTTTTAGTTTGATTGGCGAAACAGCTGATGATTTGGATAAATCTGCATTGGATACATCACTTCTTTACATTCGTAAAATGTTTTATATCTTTCATCAATATTCTTCTGAAAGAGGCAATACATTCCTTAGTGAACATGCCACCTACATTATTAACTTCTTTCATCGTTTGGCACCTTGCATTGTGAAGCTTACTGATACAGCTCTTCGACTTGAATTGCCATTTGAAGCTGAACTATTATTTTTTGTTCAAGAATTTATTAGTCTTTTTGAACAAACTTTGAAATGTTTAACCGAAATGCCTGGAGATGCTGATCGATCATTGAATGGTACTTTCAGTGCAGAAAGTGTTGAGAAAGAGTGAGATTACTGTAATATTTTTGCTTTTCATCATTTTATTTTTAGGACATCAAAAATGTATGAAATGTCACATCGATGGGGTGTATTGAATCCTGTAAATGCTGGAACAATTTTTGATTGTGTTGAAGTTATCAAAGCTTTGGGGCGTGTTGGTTATTCACTTTTTATGAAGCCAAATGGAGATGATACTCTTCTAGATGTTACAACAACTGAAGCAAGCATGCCTGATTTTTGGGAAGATGTTTTGTTATGTTTTAATGGAAATCCATATCTGAAGATTATTGCACAAAATTTTGCCTATCGTCTTCGTAAGTTTTATTTTTGTTGTTGTCAACATTAATGGTTGTTCCCTTTTTAGCATGTCTTAGCCAAGTGATGCCTGATTCAAAAATTGTTCAAAGTCAAGTTGTTGAATTATGTCAAAAGATTCTTGTGGCTGAAAAGATTGATTTGCAGCTTGCTGTTTCCCTTCTCTTTTATCTTCCTGATGAAGCTGTAATAAAGATTGTTACTGATCTCTTTACATGGGCAACTGCAAAGCAAAATTCTCGTGTTTTATTCTATGTTTCAAGAATTGCTCAACTGGTTTCTTTTGTTACAAAAGATAAACATGCTCGTAATGCAATTTATGAAAGTTATCGTGGTGCTTGGTGGAGTCGTCGATTAGTTCAAGAAGGTATAACATCATTGAATATCAATTCTGCATCTGCAGTGCATGCTGATTTTGTATCAAATATTGGATGTCCACTTTTGTACAAGGAATATTGTGAAGCATTTAATCTTGATTCCAATGAACGACTTTTATCATATGCTTTTGATCTTCTTCGTTCATCTGCAACTGAAAAGGATATTGCTCGATTTGATAAAATTCTTGATACATCTGGTGCAATCTTTCAAATGGCTGAATGTGATCCTGAAGAATTATGCAAACAATCTTTCCATGTTATTGAATACCTTTGTCCATATAACTACAAGGCTTTATCTGTATTGTTATCATACATGTGTCAATGGTCTTCATTATGTGAAATTCCTGAATTGAAAGAACGTGCAGATGAATATCGACTTTTGCTGCTTTTTTTGGATTTCTTTGAACGAAAGAATGATTTTACACTGCAAGAAACTCGTTGGTATTTGGAACGACAAAAGCGTCGAAATGAACTCTCATCAAGTGCCTCATCAGATTCGATGGATTTTGAAATGGAAACTGATCATGATTTGTTGAATGTTGATGATCGACAAAATATGCTTGAAAAGAATTATCCATCAGTTGCTCGAAAGCATCTACCTTTTCATATCTTTTTACTTAAAAATCAAGAAGATTATGAAAAGTTGATTGATCCAATTCTTGTCAATGAAATTGATATTCATAATGTTTCTGGATGGTTGCATATTCTTGAAAAGACTACATTTGTTTGTTTACCAATTAGTCGAACAGTGCTTGTTACAACTGCAATCTCAAATAAAGTTCGTGAAGTAGTTTCTCAACAATCTGAACTCAATGAAGAAGATATCAAAACTATTGAAAGCCTTTTGTCATCCATCAAAGTTCGAATCAATATGTTGAAGCGACTTGCCATTGAACTTAACAAGCTTCCACTTTGTATGGCAAAAGTTCGTGTACTTGCTCTTGTTCGTGAGGCTGGTGGACGTTGGCTGGATTCTTCTAAAGATATTACAAAAGAACGTGAAGCAATATTTGATTTTACTCATGTGCTGAAAAATGTTTTGAAGAAATATGAATGTGAATTTATCTTGGATCATTACAGTGTTGTTGTAGTTGAAAAGACTTTGTATGAAGATGGTGCAGCACTGGTTCAACATATTTTTGCAGAACATATTGATTGGAATAATCGTGATGATATTCGTATGTTTTTGTTTTTTACTTTTTTTATCTGTTACATAATGTTTTTTAGAACGTAAAATGGCTTTGGCTCGAGAGATTACTCGAATTCATGAAATTACATTGGATGATTCATTGAAAGAAATTGTTGAAAATTGGCTCAAAGGTGGTGAAAGTGTTGTTGGATATTTGAAGCCTGTTATTACTGGACAACTCAATACCCAAATGATTAGCATGGATTCAACAGATAATCTCTTCCCACCATTACCGTACACTGATGTAGATGTTGTTCGAATGGCATACATTTTAACGGAACTTAAATCAGTAGACATTTGTCGGCGTGTTGCTGGTCATCTCAAATCATCGAATAATGAATCTGTATCAAATCTACTTCAACGACTTCGCATTCTTTGTGTCTTTATTCGTTGCTTGAATGAACAAAGCTTCCAGACATGCTTTTCTTGTTCCATCAATGCCTTTGCTGATCAACTATTCTCAATGATTCTTAGCTTTGCTTTCAAAGTTTGTCAAGTTGATGTTAAATTACCTGATTATGTCAAAAATCCAGCTCAACAATTTGTTTCTTCTCTTATTAATGCTCAAAGTGGTGTAAAACAAAGCCTTGAAACTTTCCAATTGGCTGCTGTTACAATTATTGATCGTGGTATTGCTGATGTTGGCTTAATTGAAAAAACTTTGAAGCGGCTAATGCAATACAAGTGTTCACCGTATATTGCAATGTTGCTCAATTATTCTATTTGCCTTCAAAATTTACAATTCCCAAATAATTTTCCTGCCTTCTTCAGTAATGTCAATGATGCATTTTGGGATTCTGAATCAAAAGGTTCGGAAGTTGTATTCTTTTTCTATTGTTTGATTATATTTAATTTTATAGGTGATGTTATTCCTGAACATCAATATCGTGATCTTGTTTATTTTCTGCTTTCATGTCCTGTTGAAGCTGGAAATAATTATAAACGCATGATTCAAATATTTGAAAGAAATGATCTTGTTGTTGCAAGTCGAATTATTGCTTCAGTCGCTGGTCTTCCAGATGCATCAAAGCGTGGTGGTATTGTTGCTCGCTCATCAAAAGATGTTCCACGACTCAATCCTGATTCGATGAATCAACTTGGAAATATGGTTAAAACTTTACGTGATGCAGAAGATCAAACACAAGCTTCATCAGTTTATGATGGTGAAAGTTATGTTATGGAAGAATAATTATTATATTATCTGTTTTTCTCTCTTTTAATCTGATTTTTATATGTTTATCTTTGTATCTGGTGATTTATTGTATATTTATTTCTGTGAATTATAATTTTTTTTTATTAATAAAATTATTTATTATTGGAAATGGTTTTTTGTGATACATTATTGGTGCAACGATTTGAATAGTTGCGGGATACAGTATCTTTTGACTGGTTGGGCTGCTATCAATTTATAGTTTGTTTTTGTCATCTTTCTTTATTTTGTGAAGATGCTAATATATTGAGATTTTTTTCTGCTTTTTTACTTATATATATTCATCTTTCATACATACATATTTGCTCTGATATCACAACAACATATTGAAACAAAAATTGTTACATAATTAAAAGCTCGATAAAACATATTAAATAATTAAAGATATGTTCACCAAATAACAAAATGACTAAAAAAGAGAGTACTGTAATTTTTGATTTTTGTTTTGAAATAAATCACATTCACGAACAAAAGAAGGTGTACTGGTAATTGAATCATTCTTAAATTTATGGAAGACTTTTTTCATTACAAATTTGTACATAGCTTGCACAAAGCATTGTAAACATTAAATCAATTTGCCCAGAACCAGATAGCTGTGGACAGAAATCACTGATTAACCGGATCTCTGCTCCAAGGTGCTGAAGTTGAGCTCTTACAACAACATACATAAATGCCGGAAGTAAGTCATCTCCGGACCAAATATGTGCTCGTCCGATTGATGAAAATTGGCTTACACACTGAAAAAAAGAAAACAAGTTAATTAAGTAAAATAATAGTAATAAGTGATGTGGAAAAATGTGTGTGTGTGTGTGTGTGTAACGTTAAAAATAACAAAAATTACGGAATAAGTAGGAAATTAAAGCTTGTTTATTTGTGTTTTTGTGAGGTAATTTTTACGGAGAATTTGAGATGTCTTTCTTTTTGTCAAAACGGTACTGTAATTTTACAGCAAATATTTCAAAGAACAAGGAACACATATAAATGACGCAAGTTTTTCTGTTATATTTTAATTTATGACAGCATATATATAAAAAATATTTATAACTATGAAAATTTATTAACTCAATCCCTGTCAAGAGAGAGATATAAAACCCTAAACAAAACACAAATATTTATAGCTTTTTTGTGTTTTTTGCGATGGCTACAAAGAAAAGAAAGAGTCCTGTAGTCATTTTATTACTTATAGTTTTTAGAATGTCAAAATAACAAAATAGCATTAATCTGATAGACACAAAAAAGTGTGAGATTAGCGAGATTAAAAAGAATGAAATGATATACTGTAGCCTAGCAGCAGTATCATTTGTTCATTTGTGCTTTCATCGTATTATTCATATAGCCTTCTTTTTTCTTATCTCAAAAGTTTTTTTGTTTTAATAAACTTTGTTGTTGTTTATTTTTTCAATGTAAAAAATTTAATCAGCAACTTTAGTGGCAACACGCCAGACACAAAATTATTATAAATTAAGAAAGTACAATTTTTAAAAAAAAAGAAAATTCATGAGAAAAAATGATTGTTAAATGTCTCAGAAAAAAAGGGCATTTGCCCTTTCCTTTCATTACCATAATCTTTTTTAAGAGTAAATATTAAATTAAAAAATCATATCTCAAAAGTGCAAAGTCACACAAGCCCTTTTTTAAAAAACTCATATTTATCGTAGTCTATTTATTACTTTTCTTTTTTATTTTTCAAAAACTCAAAGTATAAACAAATTATTTTTTATGGGAGATTTTTTATAGTGCAATTGAAATTAAAGTTTAATCACAGAGTAATTTTTAGATAGTACATTAAATATTAAAAATAAAAAGTGTATGAACTTTTTTTTACAATAACAACAATTAAATAGGGAAATTACGACAGGAGAATATATTTTTAGAAGTAGACATTTATATTGTCATGTAATTCATGTGACACAAAAAAATAATATGCCGTGTTTCATGTGACATGATAGAAAAAAATGCATGCTTAGTAATGACACTAAAATAGAAAAAAAGGTTAGACGATGACCTTTTTCTTACTATAATTTCCACGCTTTTTTGGCTACAAGTTCTAGAAGCAAACTTATTATTTGTTGAAGATGAGAATTTACTTCCTTTGACTACAGTAATCCACTTGTTCTAGTTCTGTGAAAACAGGCAGGAATTTCAAAACAAACTTAAACGGAATACACGTCAAAATATAAGTTCGGCTAATTTGCTTGTTATTATTCACCTAAATACCCCCAACAATTTAAAATTTATCAAAAAAAGTAAATAACAATTTTAACAAAATTCTCTGAAATTGTAGCTTACTAATAATTTCTTCCTCTTTACCACAAATATTAAAATTAAGTTAATTCATAAAATTACTACAACGACAAAATAATAAGCAAACAAATACTTCCTTCAACCTCTTCTTCCATCATCACGTCACTTCTTTTGTATTATATTTTGATTTCCCATAAGGGAAAAAAATACAATATTACAAATTTTTGCTTTAAATAGTGTTCAAAAAAGATAGCTTTTGTTTTGCTTTTTGTAAAATTGTTCTTTTTTTAAAAAATAGTTTCCAGCTAGAAAGTCAGTCAGAAGAAGAAACATTCAAAAGAATGCGTCAAATTTTTTTTGTTTTAACTTTTCTTTCTTTTTCTATTATAAAAGTGCTTTCATTTTGTCTTTTTTGTTTTTTAAAAAACAAAAAAAAAGGAAAAAAAACTTTTTAAAAGAGATTGCATTTTTAAAAGTGGAAAAATTTCTAAAAAGAGCACTTTTTTTTGTCAGGTGCTTACTGAAATGGCAAATGATGAGAAAGTTTTTTTTTGTAAAGTTAAATGCCGGATTTTGATGTGATAATAATTTGATTAAAGATTAGAGGTTTATGTCTTGAAAATTGCCAAAACTTTACCCCTTTTTCATTGTTTTTGCACAATTTTTTTGGTTTCTGATGTTTGAAACAATAGGTCGCATTATTATTTTAACATTCTATTTTTGCGACTGAAACAAAAGTGTACATTAAATCCAATTTTCTCTAATTTATTTATTCTTAATAGGATATATACACCCTATTTAATCTACAGGCTGATCTAAAATTAATCCCACGCCTCCAACTCCCCTCACTCCAACACGCACAATTATTTTTGTCCCAAAGCTTTAACCTTTAAAAATGGCAAAACACAGGGCAAGATTCAACTTTATTTTTAATGCTTTAAAAAAGCTTTCTTTTGTTTAAAATGTTTCTTTTTTTCTTTGCTTTTGACATCAGAATTTATAATCGTCGTTACCATCTGGCGACATGGCACAGCTACAAAAAACTGCTTTGAGCGAACACCGTTCAATCTGTCCATTTTTTTGTAGCCTTTAAACTTATAATACATATTTTTATATCAGGCTTTTTTTCATGTATTCATAGAAGTGTAGCCACTTTTCACGTGAAAAACATACATATTATTTCTTTTTTCTGTTTTGTATTTTAATTATAAAGTGCCAATGTAATGTTTTTGTGCCCTTTAATTTTTTTATACACTTTATACTTACTTATTTTTTCCTACTTTACACCCCACCTTTTTTTCTAATGAAAAAAGGTCAACCAATTTTTCGACGTAGTTAGTCTTTTGAGCTTTTAATATTAAAAAAGTAAGTAAGTAAGAAATGTTGCTACTAAACATTTAATTACTTTTTTCTTCTATTTTTTATGTACTTATTTATGTACTTGGAATGGATTTGATAAATCTTCCCTTACTTGCTTACTTGCTTGTTTTCGCCCCAAAAAGTGTGTACTTTGAATAAGGCTTTAAAGAATAGTTGTTTACACGACAGATCCAAAGTACACTTTTACGTGGTAAAAAATTATATTTGTGTCAATGGGGTGTGTAATAAAGCAAAATATATAATATAATCAAAGAAGAAGCCATTTTTGAGTAAGTATTTTTATGTATGTGTGAAAATGTGTAAATGGCCTTTTTTTATTTCGAAAAAAATTAGATTTGAAAAAAGGTCGTTTAAAAATAGAGTAGCGTTTTTGAAGGGGGCTAAAGCTTTTGTTGACAAATAAAAAAAACTTTTTAATTTGAATGAAGCTAAATTTAGAAGATTTCGGGTGGGAGTTTTATTCTTTAAATTTGATTCAAAAGCACGTGTTGGGTAGTCAATTAATGGTGCTATTATATTTAATTACGATAGCTTATTCAGAAAAGCTTTATTCAGCAATTCAAATGCGTGTTTTGAGCTTGTGTGCATGAGCAAAAATTTATTTTAACATGTGTTTTTTGTGTTTTCTTTTCTTTAATTTAGTTAATGCTTAATGCTTGGAAGCTTTGTACACTTGTTCTGATCTTAGATTATTATAAAGAACTACTTGTCCACTTGAAATATAAAAAAATGTGAGACATATGCTTTTATAAAAATAAAAAATTAACAGTTTTATTTACTCTGTATTTTAATTCTTTAAATATATAATTGCTTTTAAGTTTAAAAACTGTTTAACATTTGACGTCAGCGAAAAATCCAAAATTAAAGACCCCCTCATAGCCTTTATTAAATGTATGCCTTTGATCATTGCGCATTTTAAAGTCAACGTTAAATTCGGTTTTACCTGCTCTGTTCCCTAAACTGACGATATCGACAATCCCTCATTTTGTTTTTTGCTAAAATAATCCTTTTCTGATACTAAAATTCTGCATAAATTTTGCTATCTCTATTTTAAGAAAAACCTCCTTTCTTTTCGTTCACAACAATCACTCACTTTTCGACACCTTTCTTACCTCCAAATATACTTCTTAATCCAAAAATATACATTTTTTTATATCAAACAACTAAAAGAACATTGATCAAGAAGAAAGTTCAAAAAATCAAGAAAGAAAAAAAAGTGTCCTTTTTAAATTCAAATAAAGAAAAGTTTGGCTCGTATTTTTTTATTGCAGAAAAAAGTGCATTTCAATTTTTTCGTTTTTGATAAAAGTGCAAAAATAAAAAAAAATATAGAGAAAAAATCGAGAAAAAAAAAGAAGAATTTAAATCGGGGATGATGAGTCCAAAAAATCATTGAATGGTAAACATCATCATCCATCAATGATAAATATAAAAAAAAGCAGAAAAGATGAATGAATAAATATGAATGATGATGTTTGCAGACTTCGGACATGATAGTTATATTGCTATTATTGAGAAAGTATGTAAATAGATAATAAGTATATACTGTGTTTTGTTATTTATTTAGAAAAAGAGTTTTTTTTGGAAATTTATAAGCGTGCTTATGTTTGATGCTTAAAAATGGAGATGAACTTTAAAGATCTTTTTTGTAGCTAAATTTGGTTTTAAGGAAAAAAGTAAGGTTGCAATTTGTGAGACTGTTTCATTTTAAGTTTACAAGCTTTCCTTCCTCGGTTAACATCAAACAACATTTTATCTTTTTAAAAGGCAGTCCCAGAACAACAAAGTCATTATTAAATTTGATCGCTGTCGTTCTGTTAAAGTCTAAGAAGGCTACAGCGCTCTATCACAATCCTTCTAATCACCTATCATGTAGCTTATCCCTTTAACCAGCAAATTTCTTTATTTACTTCCGGTATACTTTGTTAATTCAGACAACCTTTTCGACACTTTCCTAATGACATACAAATAAATTTTAATCAAAATTAATAACCACTTTTTTTTCCTGCTTACTCATTCATGCTTTTTTTCCACCACTTATTACTGAGAAATTAAAAAAAACGCACTTTTTCATTTTAATTTTGCCAGTTGAGTTAGCTTAACTTAAGCATAAAGAAGAAGGAAATCAAACTAAATACATTTATTAAAAAGAATTAATTTAATATTTACACTTTCCTTTTCTTTTCTTTGACAGAGTAGTTCGTTTTTTTGTGAAAGCAATTATTAAGCCTTTTTTTATAAGCTAATGTTTTTTTTGACATTTCCTTTTACTGAAAAAAAAACTGCTGCTGTTTAGTTCATCAAATAATGTTGGTTTTTAATGCCTTTTTTTACAAATGTCGAAAAAAAATTATAAATTAATTTTTATGGTTTTTAATATAGCATATGATTATGTTTTATTCTTTTTTAAGAAATAGTAACAATTTTGTTACCAAAAATAATATTAAAAAGAGAAAAAGAATATATATATATGGTTACAGTATGATCTTTAACGTTTGGACATTTGAGGGTTGTTTTTTTAAAACATTTTTTTGAGGTCTCAAAATTTAGATGTTTCACTGTTTTGTCAAAAAAATTTTGACAGCTTTTTTTTCTTTTTCATCTCTCACATACTGGGCTACAGTATGACTACATACATACACATATATTTTGTTCCCGCTCTTTTTATTTGAGAAAAATAGAAAAAATAAATTAAAATAAAAATAAAACAAGACATTTTCTATGAATATAAACTTAAAAGAAAAAGTGAAAAACAACATTTGTTGATGAAGATGAAAACACAACTCTCTCATCTTCTTTTTTTCTTATCCCCTTCGTCGTCGTTCTTATTGATGTCTGTTTTTTTTTATTTCTTGGCGAATGTCCCAAAAAAAAGTTGTTTTTGTCGCCTCAGGGAATGACTATATATTTATATCTTTCTGTTTTGGCTTTATCCCTTTCTCTGCTTTACTTCCTGAGAAGCAAGTAAGTAGCAGACGACGACGATAACAACTTTTTGCGTTCTATAAAAAAACTGCTCGTTTATTTTTTTTTCTTAAATGTTTGATAGTAAAAAAACATGTTTTTTATGTATTTAAGAATAAATTTTTGTCGTACCACAAAAAAAAGCGTTCATCACGACAACCGCAGCAGCAAAAAAAATTGTTAAGATTTGTTGAGTGCAATTCTAGTAAAAGAATTTTTGTAAAAAAATAAAATCTGTTTTTTGATTCTTTCTTTCTTGAAAATCTATTTTTCAAATTTCAAAAATGTCTGATTCTATTTTTTTTGATTTATTGCTGATTATTTTTTTCTTTTTCTTTTCAGAAATTTTGTCGTCATTGAAACGAACGTTGTTTGACGCTTTTATTATTATTGCTGCTGCTGCGGCTTCGAATCGGCTCGAAGTTGAATCACTTACTTCAACGGCGTCTTTCTTTTTCATTTGACTGCCCTTTAATGGGGGCACTTTTCCACAAACAACAAAAAGAAAGAAAGAAAGATAAAGTGTACGTGAAAAATGTTTCATTTTTTTCTTCTTCCTTGCTTGCTGCTTGGCCGCTGTTGCAAACTTTTTATTGCTGTTTTTTCTTTGGCTCCGATTTTCTATGAGTGGCGTTGGACTTTTTCTCTTTTGTTGTACTTTTATATGTATGTATATTGAAACATGATAGTTCTTCGAATTTTTGAACTTTTTTTTAATTTTAAACAAAAAGAAAAAAGAAAATGGGAAGGGCATTAAAGATTACTACTACCACACCACCACGGCCACATTTAAAAAGACAACAATTTTTTGAAACAATTGTCAATTTTGTAGCAGTCCTTTCTCCTTTTCCTCTGAAAAAAAAGTTGAAAATTTTTTTCAACATAAATTTTTAAAAAGAAAATTTTCCGAGTACAAAAAAAGTCAACTTTTCAGAAGTACAAATGTTTTTTTTTCTGTTTTTCTTTCAAGATCTCGTGCAATAACTTTTGACCAAAAAAATTCTCACTGAAAAAAACAAAACAAAATGTTGCCTTTTTTCACTCTCACATAAGCTCAGATAATAACATGAAAAAAATATTATGAGTAATGTTTGTTGCCATATTTAGTTTTTCCTTTCCCCTTTTTTCCATAATCCCTAATTGGAATGTTCTTTTTCAGCTCAATGCCTAAGGGTGAGTGAGTAAAAGAGGAAAAGAGTACTTTAATCTTAGGAAAAAAAAGTTTATTTCACACTCCCTTCTTTTTTAATATTTTCATTTTTAAAAAGTCCAAATTTAATCTTAGTCAATTTTAATATTTTAATTTTAACCTTCCAGCTATGAGAGTGATGACTGACTGTGTGAGTGAGTGTATATGTTTCTTTCTCCTTTTTTTCAGATGACTGAAACACCACCAATAAATTTCTCTTCTTCCCATAATGTACCTCATGAAGAAGCAGTCAGTCAAAAAGAAGAGGAAAATGATAAAGTTCAAGAGCTCAAGAGACCATCGCTGTCTTTTTACACGTATACCAAAGAGAGAGAGAGCCACCTTTTTTAGTGTGAATGTGCTCATGAGCGTATGTGGTTAAAAAGAAAAAAAACAACACAAAAAAATACATTTTTTTTGTGAAAAAAAAGTGTTTTAAAAAAAAGAAAGATTTTTTGAGGTTGTTTAAACACAGATATATTCGTTTCTCATATTTTATGTAAACTATTTCTACAGAAAGAATAATAATAATAGTAATAGTAATCCGCTTTTGTCCATACGAGAGAGAAAGAAAGAGAAGAGAGATCAGATAGTTCAAAATAAGAAGAATGGTTTTTTGCTTTCACTGAATAATTTAGTGTTCAAAAAATGTTGAAATATTTTCGATTAAAATCAACAAATCAGTTTTAAAAAAAATATTTTTTAGAATAAAAAAATGTATTTGAACTTAGTTTTTTTAGTTATTCTTTATATATTTTTTTGACGCATTTGGTTCATACTCGTGACAGCCCCTCAAGAGTTCTTTTTTTTTGTTATATTTTCTAGGTTCATATTGTCGCTAAAATTTTTTTAACAAGAATAGGGTATTCAATAGGGTAAGAAAAAAAAGAAACGATATCTTTGCGTTCCTCCTTTGAAAAAGAGAGTGTTCCTTTTTTTCTTTTGCTACTACTTTCTTACAACGTCTTCTTCTTTCATCCTACTTTTTTTGCTCCACATTTCTTTTAGCAGGAGCACCGCCATCAGCAGCAACAATCTTTTAGTTAGCCCATCATCAACAGCAGCAAAAAAAGAAACATTCTCAAAAAAATAAAAAAAGATGAACACACGCATAAAAAAAGACCTCAAAAAAATGAAGCCATTTTTTATATTGCGTCCGTCTGCTGTACTTGTCTTCTTCTTTTGTGGTAATTTTTAGTTTTTTATTTTTGTAGCCAGAAAAAAGTTCAAGGATATTTCTGTATTTTAACTCTTTTTTTGCTCTTTGACGCTTTTTGAGAGAAGACGATGAAAAAAAGATAATTCGAAAATCTTTAAAAAATAATTTCTTCGACGTCTTTTTTCCGTTCATTTCATTTCATTTTTCTCTCACTCACTCACTCGTGTCCTTTTTTTGTTGAAAAAAAAGTAGTTGTGAACTTTAAGACCCACGCGATGTACTTTCCTTTTTTTCCTGTGGTTAGTGACAGCAGCAAAAAAAAAAGTAGCGATGAAAAAAAAGCTTTTTATAAAAGTTCACTCTTTTTTTCCTTCTTTTTTCTGAGTATATATATTTGTGTGTTGTTGTTCTTTCTTGGATTGTGGAAGCATTGGGATGTGTTAGTATGTATGTTTGGGATGGGGATGGGGTGTGAGTGTTTGAGTGACTATGTTTACTAAAGTTCACAAAAAAATGTGAGTTGTTGCTTTTTAAAAAAGAAATATTGCAAAAAACAAAAATTTTTATTTGCTATTTTGTTTTTTTAGAAAATTGTTAAAAATAATAATGTTGCCTGCTTTCTTTTCTTTGTTGAATACGTGTTTTACATAACATAAAATACAGGTCAGACATAATATGATCTTGTTATTGACAATGATGAAGATGGTGATGAGAAACGCGAATGTTTAAGAGCGGGGACAAAAATTCAAAATTACATAAACAATTTTTTTGCGGTTTTCTTTCATTTTTCGTGTGTTTTTGACAAAAAACGGCGGCCATCAAAAAATCAATCAATTTCTATGTTAAAGAAATTATGTTTTAAACAATCTTATTTTTTTGTAGCATTTTAATTTTTGCTTTATCGGAATGTACTCTTTGTACTCTTATATTTAATGAAAACAATCACTAATTTTCTTTTCTTTCTCTCTTTTTTGACGACTGTTACTTCCTTCTCATTTCATTTCTCTCTCTATTTTAATGATCGCTTTAGCGACAGTAGTAGCAGCACTGTTATGTTTTTCTTGATGCCCTTTTATCTCTCAAAAAAGGTCAATGTTTACAGTATTCTTGAAACATTCTCTTTGTTTTTCTGCTTCGGGACTGCCCCGAATCTGTGAGTGATAACAACAAAAAAGAAGAAAGCAAGCACAATATTGCAATCAGTGCATTTCAACTATTTTTTTTTCTGTCTTTTTTCCACTCTCCGAAACTTCCTTATTGCCACCCTTATATATTTTTTAGTCATTTTTTTTTCTTTCTTAAAAAACCAAAAAGAAAAAAGTTGATTTTTAATTCTTTAGAAAAAAAACTCAGAAAAAAAAGAGACAGAAGCCTTCAAAAGTGCACAAAGTTTTTTTTATGTTGCACCACCACATGTTCCCGTTCGTTTGTTCTCTTTTCTCTTCTCTTTTTTCACATTCACGTTCATTCAAGTCTTTAAACAATTTCCTCTCTTTTTAAACTTGGTATTTAAAGACTTTTTATTTCTTTCAAACCCCCTAAAGAAGAAAAGACAAAAAAACAACTAATCATCATTCATTTTTTTGTTTAAAAAGTAGTACATATTTTTTTGTGTTGAAAAAAAAATGAGAATTGAAGCCGAAGAAGTATGCCGCGCGTCGTCATATTTTATTATTTTTGCGCATATATTTTGTGCTTGATTTGTAACGTGTCCGTTTCTTCTTCTACCCCCAAATTCCTTTTATTTTTTCTTTGTTTGAAAAACTTCCTTGATCTTTTAAATTCCTTTTTTTGCGTTTTGATTGACGTTTCAAAAGGTTATGCATTAATTTAATTTAAAATTTAATTTTAGTTTCAAACCCTACCCAAATAAAGAAAAAAAATATTTATTACGTCAATTCCTAATATTTTTTTGGTTATTTTTAAATAAAAAAATTTCATTGGAGTTATTGTAACTAAAAATGGATTTACAACACATTCAAGCAATGAATGCATACATTCAACAATTAAATTTTCAAGCTGCTTCTGCTGTAGCTTCTACAACCCCAAACTTGTTAGCAACAACTCCATTGTTAAATTCAAATTTTATTAATAGTCATCCAGCAGTGCCCACGCCGCCATCATCACATAATAATAATAATTTAAATTCACTTAATACTCTTGCTCTGTTATTTGCCAATCAACAACAACAAAATGCTAACACAAATAGCCATCATCAAGTACAGCCCTTTGTTCAATCTGTACCACCTACCACTACAACAACTACAAATGTGACTATGCCTTTAACCTTTCAACAACCTCCACAATCTATTGCTCCTCCTCTTCCTCCATCTTCTTCACAACCAATTATTCATATGAATGAGCTACTTGATCAACAAGCTATTTTGAATCAACTCTCACAGTTAATTGGTTCATTTGGACAAAATCAAATTCAAAATGGAAATATTTTTAATCCACAACCCCCACAACAACAACAAACTAATGTCTTCCAACAACCCCTCCATCAACCCATTCATCAACAACAGCCACAACCTTCAAGTGCAGCATCCTCAATGTCAAAGCCACCAATTTTAACACCATCTGCACCAATTCAAATTCCAAAACCCCAACCACCACCACAACTTTCTCGACAATCTCTTCCATCTTCAACACCAGAAAATATTCGAAAACGTCGTCATCGTGATCACGTTGAAATGATTTCATCACAACCATCTTCACATTCTGGATCACCTAATAATAACAATAATAATCTTATCAATGATAAACTTTCTTCTCGAAATCGCGCATTTACATGTCCAGAAACAATGAAAAATCAACCACAACAACACCAAAAAGGTAATTAAACGAAGTTTTTCCTTCCTTATTACATACATGTTCTTTTTCAGATCAATCAGTTCATCCATCATCCCCAGATAAAATTGCAAAATTTGATCCAACATGTCCTCTTCGGCATCATCCTGATAATGTAAGTACTTTTTATCAAAAATAAAAATTTGCTTAGCTAATGAATTTTTTATCAGTCTAATAAAGCTATGTTTATAGTTGTCACCACCAAATCAACAAGCAATGATGCTTGAACAAATTACAACTGCATACATTTTAAATGCATTGGGAGAATCAGCCTATCGAGCATCAGACCCAACAACCTCCACAACAAAAGATGAAAATAAATCAAAGCAAGACGGTGAAATAGAAATTAATGGAACAACAACAAAAGACAACGAAAAATCTGGAAGTATCGTAAAAATTCCAATGTCTGAAATTCATCGAATGATTGAAGATTGTTACAATGATCTCTAAATATGAATCTTTCAATAGCTTACATTTAATCATTAATTAATTACATCCCATTTTCATTATTCAAGTATTATTATTTTGCTTAATTTCATCTTTCTTGCTAGTCTAATATAGTTAATATGTCATAACGTCTTTAAAAAATTACTTTAACACTTTTTTTGAAACATGCAAAAACTATTTTCGAGATTATGCATGCGCATGTATTTGCATACAGTACTGTTTTAAAGTGATTGTTGTTTAATTTTTTAAAAAAGTCTTTTGATCTCATTAAAAGAGATTTCTAACAACCCTTTTTCTTTCTGATATGCTTTTTTGGTGTGTACATTTTTTTTCTTAGCCTTTCAAAATTTAATTTTGATTTCGGCCTTCGTTCTCCCCTTTAAAAAGTACTATATTTGTCAACAAAAATCAACTCCAACTTTGGTCCTAAAAAAACTCCTAAAAAACTGATAACTTCTATTTTTGATCAAAAATTTATCCCCCTTCATGTATGTATATTTTTTATCCCTTATTCTTCAAACTACTGTAAATTTTTTTGAACATGTTTTTTCCAAAAAAACGGGTTTAAAAAAAATGCGACCAAAAAAAACTTTTTAAAAGCATTTCTAAAAAAAATCGGAGTTGCATTTTTTTTCTGTTTTTTAAAAAAGCAAAAATTAATGCAAAAAAAAGATTGTAAAAATTTAAAAAAAATCAACACCTAACTTATTATTATTTTTTATATACCTATTTGTATTTGTCAAAAGAATAGCTAACACACTTTTTATATTTGGTATCTTTCTTCTTTTTGTATTCTTATATTTTTAACTGAACGTGTATTCCTGAATGTTTTATGTAATATATATTTTTTGTAGTTCTAAAAACGGTAATAAAAGATTATATGGTAAAAATATAATGGAGGGAATGATGTGATGTTGGGGAAAAATAGACAAGCATCAAAAAGCAGAAAAAAATTAAGATAGGAAATAACAAAGAAACATTTAAAAATGTATCAAAGAAAAGTGACAGTTTCCCATGGAAAACCGGTAAAGAATTAGAAAATGTTGTAGCAGAGCAAATACAAAAACAATTTTAAAATTGATGCTCATATTTTTTGTATTACCAAGACGTAAATTATAGTACCCTTCATATATGTTTATGCTCCAAATTTCAAGCCTTTTACAAGCTTTAGTTTCCCGCATATTTTTAAAAAGTGCAAAAAAAAATCTAAAACCAACCGCACTAATTTCTGAAAAAGTTTCAGCTAAAATTGACAATTTTGCAGATGGATTAAATTCACAGCTCAGCCTTTGTAAAGTATGTATTGCAGTTTCATAAAACTTTTTTCTTGCTGTAACTCGAACCATAAATTTATCCAAATCACTTGTATTCTCGGTATCCATAGGCCAAAGACCTCTATAATGATTCACAAAACTTTATATAAGCTTTCCAGTGCTGTAACAAACTAACTTTTCAACTCCAAGATAAGATAACAGACGAGCATCCGTTGCTGTATTTAGAAACATAACTCTTTCCCAATATCTTCGATCCATTTCATTACATTTTACAGAATACATTGTAAATAATTCTGCATAACATTGTCCAAAGAAATGATGAATTATAAAATCACAACATGGTGTGGCTACGGTAAAGTCATCAGCAGATGGACCAACTGATCCTTGGCCACTTGATGGTTTACTGAAATGGGTATACGGTAAAGGGTCAAAAGATGTATTAAAATTGTTAATGCCAAAGATAAAAACAATGGTAGGGGGTATGACTTATTTAAAATAGATAAAAGCTACAGTACCTTGATGTTGATTTAACAGATAGATTATCTTTATCTTCTAATGATGAAACACTTGTTGCATCTTCTTGTAAATTTTGTGTTTGGCTTGTGTTACTATTGGGATAAGATGGAATTGCTTGATACATTGATGAAACGGATGGTAAATGTGGAAAAAGATATCTAAAATCCGTATATTTTTTTTCAAAGAACAATAATTTATTGCTCAAAACCTCATAACTCGATATGCCCTTTGAATTAATGATGTAAATTCAAGGATGGCTGAATCATACATAATTGCATGTGTCCCAATATTGTTATAGGAACAACAAAAAATTTCAACTAATCCATTTATTAATCGATTGATTGGATGATGTGGGGTTGAAAGGCACTAAAATGTGTTTGAAGTTATTTTTACAATTACAATATTTGTTTGTGTAATTATAGATGTAATTTATTATTACCAAATTCCAAAATTCGCATACTGTTGCATAATATGTTGGTGACCACTCATCATAAACATTTGGAACTCTTTCAAGTCTTTCATCAATTTGAATATTTTTTTGTACTTTTATTTTTTCAACTCCTGACGAGAGTCTCTCCCATGCTCGTTTACATAGCTCTTCATCACTTTTTCCAGCTTCCCCGAATCCAAGTTCATCCAACAAAAATTGATCAAATAGCTCTTGCCATTTTAAATCAGCGGCTACTGCCCATTGACTTTGAACTGGGCCTTCACTGAAAAAAAAGAATGTTTGAGAAAGAAAATTTGAATAAATATTTTTTTTGTTTATTCCTTTGCATTCAAGCTTGCTTCCATTTGTACTGATCGCTGCAGCAACAACAAAAAAGAAGAAAGAAGATAAATAAAATGGGGAAAAGTGAAGAAGACGATGAAATTGGAATTAAGCCAGTAAGTTTTTATATATATATTTTTATGGATTTTTATTGTAACAAAACCGAGTACATGTGGATCTGCTAATGATGGCAATAATGTGATCCTTTGTTATTATCATCAAGGAACACAAAAACACGATCTATGTTTTCTTGTTGATTTGTTTAAACCGTTTCTTTGCTACAATCTTTTTCAAGCACATTTCATACGTTGATCATTTTTTCAGGGTGCAATAATACAAAGTGGAAAGCATGATTGGCATATTATTAAATTACTTGGTGAAGGTGGCTTTGGTGCTGTATACAAGTGTCATGATCCAAAAGATAAAATTGAATATGCAATGAAAGTTGAAAAGAAGATCGAAAAACGTAAACATTCAAAACTTAAAATGGAAGTTGCAATTTTAAAAGAAATGAATGGAAAACCTGATTTATGCAAGCATTTTACCAATATTATTGATCGTGGAAAAAAGGAAAAATACTTTTTTATTGTAAGCTTTCGCCTTCTTGCTTCTATTCTAATCACCTCTTTTTTGTAGGTAATGACATTGGTTGGAAAAAGTTTGGATGATCTTAAGCGTGAACGACCACTAAGAGTTTTTTCAATTGGTACTGCAATTGGAGCATCACAGCAATGTTTAGCAGCTGTTGCAGCCATGCATAAATGTGGATACATACATCGAGATTTAAAGGTATGTCTTTAGCTACTGTTGTTTGTACATGTACATAACACGCTTTTTCAGCCAGCAAATTATGCCTGCGGTCGTAATGAACAAAAACGTATCGTATTTTTACTTGATTTTGGTATAGCTCGAAAAATTCTTAATGAAGAAAGTGAATTAAAAACTCCAAGAGCTCAAGTTGGCTTTAAAGGAACTGTAAGATTTGCATCGCTATCTTGTCATCATAATAAAGAAATGGGACCTAAAGATGACTGCGAATCATGGTTTTATTTATTGATTGATTTGAGTTCACCTACTGGTCTTCCATGGAGAAAATTAGCCGTAAGTTGCTTTATTATTACAGAAGCACTGGGTTGATCTCCAAAGTTCAATCAAGCATTTTTATATACATGTTTTTCTCCTTTTCAGGATAAAGTTGATGTAATGCAATCAAAAGAAGAATGTAGAACTGAAGCTGGACAAAAGAAATTTTTAACTGATATTCCATTAGTAAAAACTGAATTTACAAAAATTATGCAATATATTGATAAAATGGAATATTCTGATAAAGTTGATTATAATTTTATCTATGATTTACTTAGTCTTGTACGTTTACTTATTTCTACTTTCTATATTCGCTAATTACAAACTATTTTTTCTAGGGTGCAACAAATGCTAAAGCAAGTCTTGATGATCCATATGATTGGGAAGCTCCTGCAGCACCAAATGATAAAGAATCTCATCGATCAAGTAAGAAACGTAAATCTTCAGTTAGCAGACATTAATTTTGTATTTAATTTAATTTAAATGTTTTAATAAAAAGTTTTTTAATACTTACTCAACGATTTGAAGATCTGCCATGCTAATATGAAATGCTGGGCGAATATCTTTTCTTGTGTAGGTTGCATTTGTAATCTTTAATTCACCACTTAGAATTACGCCATTAATAGTACCTTCAATTTGATCTGCAGGTGTTAGACGAAGGATGCCTTTTCCAGCAGCAACTCCAATCTTCTCAAATTCGCCTTCATAAGAAGCTGGGGTTTCATTTTCATTGGTTTGATAGACGATTCTTCCTTTCTGAAATGAAAAAGATTACAATAGAAAATTTTCAAAACAATAGCAATTCGATATTAGTTAGTTTTAATAATTTTGTTTACTATCTTCCCAAGAAGATGGTAATCATTTTTTTGTTAAAGTTTGTGTTTCTGTTTTGCATCAAGGATTAGAAACTTACTGTAAATCGATTTCTATCAAAAATTCCTTCATGAAAAACTCCATCAATAGTTATTTGACAACCTTTTTCATGCCGCATATCATCTTTCCACATTCCAAGATATCGTTCTTTATTCAACGATAGAACACCATATCCACTTTTTAATCCACCGAGCCATCCCCCAACATAAACTTGTTGACCACCATTATAATCCATTGAACGATAAACTCCGTGACCAGATGGCTGCCCACCAACACAGTAACCCTCATATGTATCGCCATTTGCGTATTGTATAAACGAGAGACCATGTAACTTTCCATTTTTCCATTTACCTTTATAATGATGAAATTTATTTGTCTTTTTTGAAGGAAATTCTGTAAAGAAGACGGAAGACATCAACGGGGAAGGTTCTTTTTGTTCTTCTGGAATTTTCATTTCACCAAAACCATGAATATTTCCATTTATAAATCTTCCCTTATATTCTCTTCCATCGAGATATGTTATTGTTCCAATGCCATGGGGGATCCCACTTTTCCAAAAACCTTCATATCGACAATTTTTGTACATGTAATGTGTTGATGAATAATCGTAAGTACCATATCTCGTTTGTGGAAGGACATGAATAGAAGTTCCAAGTTGGTCATCAAATACCGTTAATTCAGTTCGTTCACGATGTAACCGGAATGATGCAGAGAAAGCACTGAGAAGTTGATTCTGAAAAAGAATGTTATTAAAAGTTTAATTATTGCGATAAATATCATAAATTTGATTTTTAAAATTTTACATTAAAATCCAATTTTCAATCAAAAATTGCTAATGATAATAAAAAGTTTGACATGCTGGACAGAACTTAAACTTTTTAACCAACTTTTCGATTTTAAAGAATATTTGACGTCCTCTAACTAACTCACCTTCATTTCAACATTAGGAAATTCAACATGAAATTCATATTCTGGTGCAACAATTTGTACCATGAGCTCTGATGTTTCTTCTGTGATCAATGCAGGATCAATTTCAACCATTTCATTATTCATCGATGACACAGAATTCATCCAAATTAGCGGCATTTCAATTATCACATAATCACCTTTTTGTATTAGTGCAATTGAATCCGAGAACACGACAATTGTTGTAAAATTTGCAGACATAAATCTTCTCCATGTCGTTGTTGGGGCTGCAGTTGGACCGGTTTCTTTTACCTTGATTATTGGATTTGACTGGGACTTTGGATCATGGGAACTCCAAATTACAAGTCTCGAAGGTTTTACAAGTGTCTGGATTGATGACCCATGTGGAAGATAGAATGATATCGAAGATGGTCGAGCTGAATCTGCATTAAATTGTTGAAGTTCTTTTGCAACATTATATGTATTTCTGGCATATCCTTCATTCCTTTCAAGAGTTCGATCAAAATGCTTCCAAAAATTTGGTGGTAGTTTTTCGCTCTAAAATTGGAGATAGTAATTAAAATGTGCGTTGTATTTTTTCAATTTTTAAATTAACAGTATTCTAATTTTGTGATATATTTTAATTAGTGTCTTTTTGTTACTGATCATGTAAGTTTACTTTCTGACAGTATTTTTCACTGAACTTTTTAGTTATTTTTGACATCCAAAAACCAAAAAGTGAACATCAGCAAAAATATCGTAAAACATTTTACGTTTATTTTTGTTGTCTGTTCTCTCTTTTCCATCTTTGCTAAATTCTTAAAATCTTTAATCCAATTTGTCCTCTTCTTTTTTTCCTTTTAAGTCGTCAAAATTCTTTAAATTTTTTTGCAAATCGAAAACCACAATTTTTTTCCTCTTTTTTTTACATCTTTTTCCTTTTTTATGATGACCATGACTTAAATCAACTTGTTTAACGACAAAAATGTTCATCAAAATCATAAAATAAAGAATTTTAAATATTTAAGTTTATTTTTATGATTCTGAAGTTTATTTGAACATTTTCTATCTAAGATTTTTTTTAAAACAGAAGATATAAAACAGTTTTTATTGCGAAAAATTGAGTTTTATAGCTGTTTTGGTTTCTAAAAATAACGGGCTTGGTTACGGTAGTAAGTAAAAAGTTATTGTAATCAACGTTTGTGAATACAACGCGTCATAAACAAGGATACTGTATTTTTTAGCATGTTGTAAAAAATAACAAAGTAACACTTAGTTCAATATTTTTAATAATTTGTTTCATTTTTTTTGACCTTTAGTGTTAACCTTTATGTTAATAACTGTTATTTTACTCTTTTTTTCAATAACAATCAATTATCATTTATCATCAAAAAGTTGTTATTACTTTCTTCTATCTGTTCTTGATAACATTAATATATCTTCTGATAAAAAATATTCTTTAAAAAAACACTTCATTTTTGCCATTTTTTTGTAATACACCTATGACAATTGATAGATTTGTTTAAAGAAAAATGTGGTTTTGTCTTTTTTCGTTCGGGTTTTAAAAGAATGATCGAAGTTTTTAGAAAAGAAGAAACAGTAAGAACAAGAAAAATGTTTTGGTTGATTAACAGTTCTTCGCTTTCGAAAATATATTAATTATGAAAAAAGTGAAAAGAGAATGGTGTAACAAAAAACAAATTAGAAAAAAAGTGAAGCAAAGCAAAATGAAAAATTGTTAATCAAAAAATAGAATGTCACTTTTGATGGTCATAAATAAAGTAAAACTTTGTAATGTCAAAAAAAGAAATGTAATTTAAAAGTTGCATTTTCGAAGCTTTAGAATAGGCTAAAAATGAACGTTTTATAGCCAAAAAAGTGATGGAAAGCTGTTTTAGATTCTCAAAAAAGCCTTTATGGAAATGAAATTAAGGTTTTGACTGATTAAAATTATAGTATAAGAAGACAATTACCATCACAATTGATGTATCTTTGCATTATTATTAATGGTAATCTTATAGTCCTATCATGAATTCATTTAATTTTTTATTGATCAGTTTGTGCTTCAATCAAAAATTTTATCATTTTATTGCTTTATACTTTTATACCTTTCCCAGCCCAATAATCATAAATTACTTTTTCCCTAAAATTAGCTCCCTTATTTTTGATCAACGCAAAGTTGACCATTGAACCTATTATTTTTCACAAAAATATTTTCTCATAAGTTTCAAACCCAAAAAAACTTGTCTGCTTCAAGGTAATCAAGGCAATTCTAATTAAAAGTGCACTTTCAAAATTCCTTTTTTCCCTAAAAGGGCCCCCTTTAGTTGAAAGATCAAAAACAATTAACAGTAAAAAACACTTTTTTAATTATACTTCCTCCATTTTGGGTAAGATTCACAACTATGGTATATTTTTAACTGTTTTTCTTCTCATCTAATATTTTTACAAAAATTAGTTTTTTGGATGATCTTTGGAGTTGGAAAATGTTCATCATGAAAAAATTCCTGTTTTTATTGTTTTTGTTTTTTTAAAACATTTTTTTCCACAAAAAATAGCAGAAAAAATAGTTACAAAGAATAAACATTAATAAACACCGAAAAAAGTTACTTTCCTTTTCTGAGTTTTTTTGTGGTCAGTTTTTTGGGTGATTTTTGGTTTTCGATAATTTACAGAAAAAAATGTTACATTTTGAAAGGGTAATCAATTGGAAACTTTTGAATTATATCTCTTCATTTCAAAGGGGAAATCCATTGTGATAGAGCAAGCAACCTTCAATTAGCTCTTTCATGGGGAAACACAGAACTGACAAGACATTGACAAGGAAGACATAAAAAAGTTACAAAAGAACAATTTTTTCAGAAATTTCAATTAAATCAGAGTACAATTGTTTTTCAAGGTTTTGTATAAACTGTTATTTTAGAGGGGTTTTTATTGTTGGTGATTGTAAAGTTTTCACTCTTTTCTATCTTGCAATTTTCGATAACAATTATCGTTTCTTTTTGTTTGAAGTTAGTTTTCAATGTGTTTAAATTTTGATTTTTATACTGTCATGTGAGCCATTTAATTTGAGAGCAAAATCGAGTTTCTAAATACTCTTGGAGCCATTTAACACAATGATCAAAGGTAAATTTTAATTTAAATCACGCTATTGTCCCCAAATGTGTCTAGGTCAACAGTTAATTTTAAATGAAATGTTTGTTGAAGCGTATCATCTTTTTTTCTTAGAAAATTTGATTTCGTTTTTTGTACATTTTGAATTGAGTTGAATCATAGTTCATAGAAACTCAAAACACAAACACTCAAAATTAATTTGTTACAAAAATACTTTTTTTTATATGTCAGTAATAAAAAAAACTCTCAAAAATTTTTAAATTTATGATCTTCCCATCTTCTTCTTTTTTCTTTCTTTTTTTTGCTGTCTTCTATTTTTTCTCAACATTTGATAATTTATTGCTTTATCACAGTTTATTTACGGATTCGCCCTAGATAAAAATAGAATTATTTTTGTTGCGTTTTTTTAATTACCACATTTTTTTATCTCTGTTTGACAAAAAAAGAGACAGATGAATCGGATCAAAGTCTGTTATAGATAAGAAGAAGAAAACTTGAATGTAATTTGATACACAAAGATCAGAGCAGATTTCTTTCACATGAATGAAGCTAACAAGGAAGAAGAGGAGATAGAGAAAAGAAGAAAAAGAATTTTAAATGTAAACAATTAATTAACAAATTAAGAGGCGCCATGAGAGAGAAATGCCTACGTGCTGCTGCAAATGCTGGAAAAAATTTTAAATATCCTTTTTTGTTGTTAAACTTTTGGACTTTTGACAGTGTTTACCGTATACTTTTTCTTAAAGCTTACAATTACTTTTGAGCTGCGCGACATTCTATTTTTATCGTTTTAATAAATTTTGTATCAGCGAAAAATAGAACTTTGACATTTTAAAAATCTGCTATTTTTATGACTTTTGATATTCATAGAAATAAAAAACGTGATCATGATCGCCTACTCCATCATATATAATTTTTGGCTTGAAGTCCACTTTTTTTCTGGGGTGAAAAGTGTAAAAAAACGTATTTAGCGATGTTCTCTTTTTTTCGCTATTTGATGAAGGGGTAATAAAAATTTATAATCAATCCACTTCAAAAAGAATCAGTCAGTCACGGTCACATTTTGTAATAAAATTGATGTACCACTTTGAATAAAAATTTTTACTAAAGTGGTACAGCAGCAGTATTTTATTACTGTTAATAAAAATTTAGGTTTTATTACTGATTTTAATATTGGAATTATTCCAAATTAGAGGAAAAGGTATTAAGGAAGTTATAAAAAGAGTTTGAAGAAAAAGGTTAATGTCGTTAAATTTGAACTTTTAGCATTTTGTATATTATGAGTGAGGACTTGGGTGGAATAAAATGTAAGTGATTTCAAAGTTTTATAAAAAAAATATTACAAAAAATACTGTTAATATCTTTGAAGAATTAAAGTTTTAAGCAAATTTCCTAACCAATGGCTTATCAAAATTTTATCAATTACTGGTTCTTCAAAAGTTGTTTAATGCTCTCTTTTACTAATGTTATTAATTTCATAACACCCACAAAACCTTGTCAACGAAAAAGAAAGAAAGAAACATTTTCTCCCACATAAAAAAAGACAATGTACTTTTAGACGACCTTTATAAAAACGTGTGATTAAAAAAGTGTAATATTTTATTTTGAATCACAAAACAATACAAGTCCAAGTATGTAATATAACCTTGGACTAGGCAAAAAAAAACAAGATAGAAGGATAGTTTCTGAAGTAGAAAAATCAATTTCTTTACTAATTAGTCAGTTAAAAGTCCAATTAACCATATCAAATTAACAAAAAGAAGAAAAGAAAAGATGAGACAAACAACAAAGAAAGAATCTATTATCATCAACAACTCGTTCGTTTAACAAAGTTTTTTAAATAATGTTTGGGAAAATACCCGAGTAAAGTCAAAGATTTAGACCAACATTTATGTCTTGAAAAAAGAAAAATTATGAGTCATTAAAAGATCTGCTTATCACTTACTGATAAGCAGCTCTATAATAACATAAGTCGATGCTTATCAGATATTATAAAACCTTGTTTTCTTTTCATTAGTTCTAAAAAGTTTACTCATAAGTTGATGTCAAAAGCCAGTCATAATCCTAACCAAAGCAATGATTAAAAATATGTTTGCTATCAATAATCACAAAAATAATTTAAAACCATTTTCCAAAAAGATATTCCCAAACATTAATCAATGCTTGTATCTCTTTTTCATTAATTGCTTTTTCATCCAAAGAGCGATATTCGCTTTTTTAATGCGCGTCTTAAAATATATCTATGATGATTTTCTCATGATCTCTTAATTAACTCGAAAAACCAAATAAAGACAAAAAAATTTTCAAAAAAAGAATCAAAAACAATTGATATTTTTTCTTTATCCTGCGTACATTTTCTGTAATTACGTGAAAAAAGAGAAGCAATCAAATTTAATTATCATCAAAGAACGCAAACAGAAAGAAAAAAACAAGGGAGTGTCCATTTACATACATACTCAACGGTATCAATGTTGTGTTGACCACTTTATTTTGATTTGTGTCTTTATTCCTTTTTTTTCTTCTTCCCAAAGTAATATTTCAGTTAATTAATTTCAATGAATCTCTCTTCATTAATTGATTGAAAACTGAGTCATTCTCCCACCATAAACCTTTTTTTTCTAAATGACAATAACAAAAAAAACTTGTCTTTTCCTTATCAGAAGAAAACAGAAAAATCAAAAAAGTGGACTATCAAATAGAAGAAGAAAAAAAGGTGTCGTTGACGTACGTATGCGCAAAACCTTTTTTTTCTTGTTTACGCCAATCTTTTCAATTCTTTTTTCTCATCCATCAAATGGCGCCGTCATCAATGATGGTGGTGGCGCCAATGGTATCATGAGTTTTCTTTCTCTGCGTTATAGGGGATGCATGTACTCAAAATGATTTTAAATTAAGTTGTTATTTTTTTAAACCACAATTTTTATTATTTTGTTCCCATTTATAGATTTTTTTGATTGTCCATCATTAACATTCAACTGCTCTCTCGTTCACTTAATCACGCCAGTTTTTTCTCCTTACTTTTTACTTACTCTTACTATGTTAGAAGTCTTTGATTTTGATATTTGTTTAATGGAATTTTTTTTGTTTTTTTTTGGTCATCACTTCTTTGCTTCTGTGTTCAGTGCTTCTATAAATAGGAGCATAAAAAGACACAAATAGTGTGATAGAATAAAATGGAAGCACACAAATCATTTCCATTAGGCGTAAAAAAAGATAGAATAATATATTACAAATACATGTACGCAAACGAACGAACGATCAGAAAAAGAAGAATAATGATAATGATAAAGTGATAAGAGAGAGATTAATTAATGACAACGCCCTAACTGATGACTGATAAACACAGGTCAAAATTCTCTTTTTTTATCATCAAATGATAAGAAAGAAAAAAACGTAAACAAGAAAATTATAATCAAACAATAATGAGATTTTTTTGTGTTTGTTTGAAAAATGTTTTTAATCTTTCTTGGGTACGATCTCGAAAAAGAAACAAAGTAATCAAAAAAAGAAGGAAGAAAAATGTGGGTTCAAAAATAGAAGAAAAAAAGACATAAAATAACTGAAAAAATTGTTTTGTTAGTGACGGAAAGAGTAAAGATTGACTTATGGAGTAAATAGTCATAGAAAATAATTATTAATTAGGTGATTCAAAGTTAAAAATGTTACAAAAAGTTTTTAGTAAAAAAAAAGTTATTTTAATGGGTCTGTTTGATTACGGTAATTTGCTCAAAAATAATCAATTAGTATGAGTAAGGCATAAAAAGATAGAAATTGTTTTGTTAAATGTTGGAAAGTATTTCAAGCTGAAAGAAACTTGTTATATTAATCGGATTTCATAAATGGATATTTTGATAATATTTTAGTTTTGACGATTTTATATCACAAATTTGTGTCACATTTTGTACAATAATATTTAAATATTTTGAGCCCTCTTTAAAAGATTTTGCTCGGTTGAATTTTACTATTTTTAAAACGGCTTTTTTACCTAAAATTGTATTCCTTGATTTACTTCCCTAAAATATTTCCCTCACAAATTGCACGTACTCTCTCTCTCTCTTATTCTTTAAAGAGTTCCTCATTGATGAACGAATAAAAATTTGACCATTGCACTTTCTCCATCATCACCATCATAATTCTCTGGAATGCATCCAGCAAAACCTAACTACCAAACTTTTTCAAAGAAGAATCACTTAAATGGAAAAACCCTTTGCAAAAAATATATAATTGTATTCATTTTAGCGGCGCATCTGCTGCATTCTTTGAAGTAAGAAAAAAACTCTTTTTTCGGAGGACACTTCAACAATTTTGGTTGGTGGTGGTGGTGATGATCAATAAATTAGCACAAATTCCGCATTCCTAAACTTTTTTTTGGAGGAAAATCCTGCGTAAATTTGCAAGCTTAGAAAGAAATTTAAACTTTGAAATTTGTAGTTGAAATATAATTTTTTAATTTTTGTTTAAAGGCGCCAAAACCGTGAATCAATTAGTTTTTAATTTCGTATTTTGTTCAAAAAAAAGTGAATTAAAAATTATTTTTGAGACAACAAAAAAGTCGTTAAAGGCCCAAAAAAGGAAAGTGCAATCTCCTTTTTGAGGGTCCACAAAGAAGAAAGGAAAAAAACCATAATTTTAATGAGTTTTTGAATAGGCATCACTGCAGGCGGTCTTCTTTTTTTACAAAAACACAGAAAAAAACAATATTGTAAATGAGTGGAACTGCTCAAAGAAATATTGTTTCTTTAACAACAACAAATTAGAAAAGTTAATATAAGAGAGTTTTAATTATTGCAAAAACTGATTTTGCTTTTAATTAAAAATTTAAAGTAATACTTCAAGAACAAAATACAGTAATCACCAAACTACTATTACTGAAAAGTAATAAAGGATTATGTTAGATTATCCTTCTAAAGTAAATTATGCAAATTTATCTCATCACCACAAAATGTACCTACAGTATCCAATAAATAATACCTTTAAGATCTCTAGATTTAATGTTTTTCCCAAAAACATAAATTTTGAATTTTTTCAAAAAATTTTAATAACGCCAAAAAAAGTCTCCGAAAAACGAACATATTTGGGTTTATTACATGCAATGACACTAATTTTTGCTGTTTAATTGTTTTTCTTTTTTTACGATTTCTGAGACACACCCTGTTTTTTGAAAATTTTGGGAATTTTAATTTTTAAACTCAAGAACTCGATTGAAAAAAATGATATAAAAAGCTATCGCTTTCACCAAATCAGATCAAACCAGATCAGAGTTCCTGAAGTCAATGAACCCTTTTTTTCAGAAAAAAATTCACATGATACTTTTTTATTCCTTTTTTTAGTGTTTGGTCATGGGTTTTTCTTTTGTTGATGAGTGGTGATAGGAGTGATTACTGACCTCTAGTCTTCTATCCAATTCTCAACATGTTTTTTGGATCATCGCCTATCATAACATTTTTTGTGACCAACACTAATAGTATTACGCCCCTTTTTTAATTAACTTAATTTCTGTTATGGTCACCATGCTTTCCAATATTGTTTCAAATTTGAACAACAATAACCGTCAACAACAAAGGGGAGGGAAACATTTGCTTCTTTCACTAACGAACTACCTTGAAAAAGAAAGCGAAGAAGATTCATTAAAAAGAAAGAAGAAGAAAGAAGAAGGCGGAGTTGTGTTTGAAATCAATGGAGAAGATGAAAGAAGGAAATTCTTGTGGAATATAAAACTGATTGAAATTTGTGGCATTTTTGTGAAAATGAAAAACATCGTCATTACCATTACTGGAACCCTTTTTTACCAAGTCAAAAAGTTCCACCCCCTTTTGTTGTGTTTGAAATTTTCCTTTTTTTTCTTCTTCGCTACTGCTGCCCTTTGTCCCTTTCAAACTTCTATTCTCATTTTTTGATTCTTAGGGTCACAGATCAAATTAAATTAAGCGAAGCATTTTTTGATTGTAATTGTTTATACTTTTGTTAACTTTCTTGTTTTTTACTTCACGTTTGATCGTCACAAATAATAATGATCTTCTTCTCCCTGCCTTCTTTTTTTGTTATTGTAATATATATGCGTATATTGTTTTTTTCTCGATCGTTTCTTTTTTGGTATAAAAAGGATTGTCAAAAAAGTTATTCATTATCATTTTAATATTATAGAAACTTACGCGCTTAAAAACAAATCAAATTAAATTAAAAATGGCTGTATCGATATCAACCTTTTTGGCATTATCTCTTGCCGTCTCTACTGTCTTTGCTGCTCCAGCTTTACCAAATCTAAGAAATCAACAAGAAAAAGATTCATATGATTCATTCTATCCTGTATCAGATATTGCACTTGGTAAGTATTTCTTTTTACACCTACAGATATTAACTAACAATTCTAACAGACTATCCTCCATTTATGATCCCATCATATTGGAAACGTCCTAATCTTCCTTCTCCTTCAGACATTGGATATCCATCATCATCATCAATAAATACACAAGATTCAAAAACCGATTCATCTATGCCAAAAATCGCATCTGAAGCTGTTGTAATGTCTCCTGGCGATAATAGCTATCAAGCAAGACATGTTCCAGATGATGCAAATTTCGCAACTGCTCCTATCTTCGGTGAACCAGATGCCTTTGTAATCAATGAACATCGAGAACAATTCATTCCCCCACCAAATGGTGAAATGCCAAAATTCACTGGTTCATTTTTGAAGAATGTGGAAGCACCAGAAATTCCTGCCATCAAAAAAGATAAAGATGAAGCTGTTGCAATTACAAATCCAGCAGCATATTATCTAGAAGGTGCAAATCTTGATAAAGTAAGTATCACTCATAATCCCTATTATCAGCTTATCAAGCTATCATCATTTTTAGATTAAACCATCCAAATGTGTTATGACAGGTTGTGATGGCCCAGTTGCTCATGATGGTGATGTCTTCTTTCAAGGAGAAAATTCTAATCCTAAAGATAAATCCTGCCATCAAGCTTTCGTTCCTCTAAATGGTTGTGCTGATAATCGCGGATATCCCATTGGAATGGTCTGCACAATTTGCTGTGATTGTTCAGCTGACTTTCTAAATGAAATTAAAAATTCTCGAGGCTATAAGCAAGGCTATCAAGCTTAAGCTACTGCCTTTAGAAAGAACATATTATTTATCTGTAGAAAATATTGATATATCTCAAATCAAAAATTCTTCCAAAAAAAACCAAAGTTTTAGTTAATTTCTCATATTTTCGTTCCAAAAAAACTCCTAGAGTTTAAGATTACTGTATATTATTTAGTGAGAACACTTTCTTTTCGTCGAAAACTGATTCCTTTTTTTAAACGGGTTTTGTATATTTTTTTCTAAAAAATACCTTTGTACATTTTTTTATTATTTAATTTCCTACTGTAATTATGTGAAAGTAAGAAAAACTTTACCAAAAATTACACTTTTTTTCTTTAAAACAAACACTTCCAAATTTTCTTTGTACATTTTCTTTCTCTTCTGTATCTCTCTCGAATTCTTTGAATTTTATTTTAAAACTTTAAAATTCAAAAACGAAACGAATTGCTTTAGACTTTAAAAAAAACGAACTCTTTCTCTCTCATCTCTCTTTGAATTAATTATTTTTGTATGTATTTTTAGATGTATATGTTTTTTCTTGTGTATGAATTTATGTTTGTATAGTTGTTATTATATAAAAAAATATTGTTTTGACTTGGAATTTTTCGTTTAAACAAAGAATGATCTAATAATTAAATGTTCATGGTCAAAGAAATACTATCAAGTGATTAATGGTCATAAAAAAAAAGAAAACAAGCGTTTTTGTTCAGGTTATCGCTATCAATCAAATTTACCTAATTAATACAACAAAAAATATAAAATATAGATTGAATGAAAAAAAGAAGAATTTGGTATTTGTTACAACAAAAATATTTTTCTTTTTTTACGTAACTGTTTGGAATGTTTTTAACACATTTTTGTGATATATTGATAAAGATTTGTGATAAAATTATAAAAGATTAGAGACGGAATGGTGAATCTTCTGGGTGGTATTTATGCGTAAAAGTGAGCTTCATTGGTGAGAAGAAGATGAGCAATCGATTTCCTTCTTATACGTTATTGTTCATAAATACCGTAAACTTCTGTTATGCACTTTGTCAAAGAAGTTGAAAAAAGAACCTGATTCAAGCTATCTTTTCTGTTACTCTTTGCTCCTTCGCATTTAACAAAGATTTGATTGACCATGATTGATTCATGTTTATCAGGCCATAAAAATTGTATAATGACAAAAGTTTTACAAAATACATGTACATATTATTACATCTTCTAAGTATCAAATATCTTACATGAAAGAAGGTGTCTAAAATAAAAGAAACTGGTCATCAATACAACCCAACCCAACAATATCAAAATACCTTCTTTGATATCTTTCTCTTTTCTATTTTAAACTGTCACTTTACAATCATCATTGTACTCTATCATCGATAAAAAAATTTCTTCTTTAATAGTAGTAATTTTAAACGTATGCATTTCTTTTTTTAGAACAAGAGATTTTGCCCTTTCAAAAAATTTTTTTTAATCATGTGAAAAACAAAATATAAAAGAAAGAAAAAAGACGTAAAAGTTGTTTTTCATTAGGAGTCTAAAATTTCACCATTTTAGAAAAAAAAGTGATTGAGATTAAATATGAAATGGAAATTTAATGTGACAAGCGCAAGAGCAAAGTAGAAGCGGCAATTTGGGTCGTTTTTAAAAAAATAAAAAAAACTGAAAAATGTGATAAAAATCTTTATTTTAGTGTATTTAAAGCACCAAGAAAAAAGTTTTAGATTTCGATCAAAACCGGTAAAGTCCTTTTTTTGAGGGGGTGCAAGTCTGGGAGGTATAATGCTGCTGAATTTTTGCTAAGTTAATTGATTCTGACAAGGCTTACAAGAAACACAGAAAAGGTTGTTGTTTTTAAAAGAGGTACAAAAAAACAAAAATTTGGCATAAAAAAGTGTAACACTTTTATGTTTTTAAAAATGTTTGCATAACATTTTGCAGCTAATGATTATTTCATTTAGAAATTTTTGAGATCCACAATTAACAAATTGATGCTTATTTAAATCCATACTTTTATGCCAAATTAATCAAATCTTATACAATACTTAAAATTCGATAAAAAGAGATCAAAGTTAAGAGTGAAAAAATACACCACTTTTTTTGTTAATTTTAAAAGAATGTTGACGACATTGTTGTTCTTCAAATTAGAATTAGTAAAAAAAGAGAAGATTGCGACAAAAACTAAATCCACTTAGAAAAAAATTTTAAAAATTTACTCAAAAAACGTCAAAGGCAGCGAACACTGACGTAAAATCAAATGAAAAAAAGAACTTCAAAATGTAACAGTTTTGAACTTTAAAATACGTAAACCAAGAGATTTACATAATAGGATTACGGTAATCAAAAGTTTCAAACTTCGTTCATTTTTTTAAGCCCCCAAAAAAATGCAAAAGAAAACGTTCTTTTAATTTATTGGTCAAAAAAGAATTAATTGTTTCTTTACAAAACAAAATTTTTGTGTGACTCATTTCTTTTAGGACACAATTAACGTTAATTTTGTTTTTGTGTTCAAATTTTTAATTCTTTTAAAAATGTAAAAAAGTGAAAACCAACCGTTGATGCAATATTTCTTAAACGTTTAAATTGTTGAAATGGAAGTTCAAATAAATATTTGAGACGTTTTTGTTGTTGTGAAGATTCAGTATTATTTTCAAGGCATAATTTATCAATTTGAAATAATAAATCATTACTAAAAAGGGGTTATATTGTAGCTTTTTATCTGGATTAATAAAGATAATGGCGATATTTTAGGAAATTAATTTTATTAATCAAGATTGTGCAAATTTGAAATTTGAAAGGTTGTTCCATCACAATTCGCATAAATAAAACTTACTCTAATTTAATATCACTGAAGCATCGAAAACTAACTGCTTCAATAAATGCAAAATGTAATTCTAATAAAGTTTTACAGAGATCTTTAAATTGACAAGTATTATTCTTTTCACCAGGAGTAATATTTAAATTTCCAAACTTGGAAAATGATTTGAGACAATTTGTAGATAATCGGGATAACAGCTGACACCAAGCTTTAACTTTATCAGATAAATTTAATAACAGTGTTTTACTTTCAGAATCTTTGCCTGCAAGCATTTTTGTGATTTTAACTTGTAATTTAAAAAAATCCATACTTGAATGAACGAGTTTTGATGCTAACGAGCTTAACTGTAATGCAAACTTAACGGCTTCTGTAACAGTTAAAAGCTTGGAATAGTTTTCTTTTGTTAAAGCATTTCCTTCTTCATCAGAATCAGGTAAAACTCCAATCAAAATTCCAAATTCTTTTGAAATTGAAAAGAATCCAAATGGTGATCCTATCTGAAAAGATTTCATAGATAAAATATGGACACAGTGATTATTGCTATTAATTGAGAGATTCGGTAAATTGAGAGGATCAGTGGATTAAATAAATGTTCAAAATATTTTATAAGCTCTCCTAAATGAGAAAAAATTTTGAAAGATTTTTTTTCAAAAGTTCATTCACTGTTTATCATCTACAATACCTTTGTAACACCACTTAAAACTGAAGTTGAAGAAGTTTCAGCTTCATTTTCTTCTTCCCGTCCAAAATGATAAATTGAAGCATTGGATTTACTTGAATGTCCGGCAACGATTGCTGCAGTTGAATTGGGTCCAACTTCAACATCGATAATTGTGGTTATTGCTCCAAGCCTCCATAAAGTTGGAGACTCAATAAAAGATTGATTCATCTGTTTCAACTGACCATTGGAATTTGAACCCCATACATATGCCTACAAAAAAGTACTGCATTAATTAAAGATTGAATGTAAACAGAAGTACCTCTCCAGATGCCATCAAAGCAATGTTATGATTATCTCCAACACAAACTTTTTGAATTAAACCCGAGACGCCACGAATTAATTTTGGTTCTCTTCGCGCAATTGTATCTCCATGTCCAAGTTGGCCTTGGGCATTTGAACCCCATGACCATAGCTCAAATTTTTCAACAGCCGCTGAATGGCATTCAGTTTTCGATATTGGCTTTTTTATTGGTGATGATTCTACTGATGAAGTAGCAACCGATGGATTTGAAGTTGTTGAAATACTTGGTCTTTGTGAACGAGAATCTGGAGTTGTTGAAAGTGAGGATTCTCCTACAACGAAACGAAATTAAACGCTACAGTAATCGTGATAATTGAGCTTACCAATTTCAATAAAATTATCCAAATTTACATAACTAAAAATTGCAGATCCTGTTAAATCTGTGATTGTTGTGGAGGGAGGAGCTTGTCGAGGCAGAGTTGATGAAGATCCAATTGTACTCATTTCAACACCGCCACCGTCTTCAGAGTCATGCCTTCGTCGAGGTGATCCAAAACTTCCAAGTGATGATCCTAGCGGCAATGAAGCAGTATGCCACACTGTACGGGATTTTAAATCTTTTTTCGGACTTTTTTGTTGTTTAATATTTCGAAATGGAAATCGAAGTTTCTCCAATTTTAGCTTTGATCTCATGCTTGATCCGGTGGATGGTATTTTTGGAGTTTCTGGTAAATCTTTGCCGGATTTATCTCCTGCTCCAGATGCCGTTGCAGGTGTTGTTGTTGAAGGTGATGCTGGTGTATCAGGAATAGGATGATGAATGCCATTTATTTGTGTTGTTGGTGTTGAAATACTACTTGAAGTTGCAGCCGATTCATCAGCTAATTTCATTAAAAGTGATAGCCGACAACTTGATTCTGCTTGACAATCTTCACATTTTGGATTAATTGAATTCCTTCTTGGGGTTGATGTTGTTGGGCCTGTCGTTAATGAAGTATCAGGTGATAAAAGAGAAATTTCAGAGTCATCAAGAATAGAAGTCGATAGAGTTGAATCTGACGCTTCACATAATGCAATACAATGTGATCTAAAATTGCAAATTGAGTATTACAGTAATCCGAATGCAAATTTTGGAAAATACCTTCCACAAAAAATATTCCAAACTTTTCTTTTAAAATTTATTTGTGTTACTTGGATATATCCATTTTTATCTATTGTTGGCTTTTCACGGCTATATGTCCATAAATTTTTTTCTGAATCAATTATATAAACAGATGATAGCGAGCAATCAATATCAGATACACCAACAATGCTAAAAGTATTACATTGCAGATGTTTTTTTTTGGAAAAGAATTCAAACCTTTGATCTTCAAATTTAACACCATGTGGACAAGGCTCTCTTTGTTTAACTGTTAGTTTTAATTCTTCAAATTTAAATTCATCTTTTTCAGAATCATTGTCATCATTTTTGTCTTTAAAAAATATCTCTCCATTATCACTGATAACAAATAAACAACCAAAACGGCATTTTAATGAAATAATACTTTTGTTTGTCAGATTTGATTTCAGGGATATCCATTTTTTATCTTCAGAATTCCATATATACTAAATTTACAATTATTTTTACAATCTTGAAAAGTTAAATACAAATCCAAAACTTACCACTTTACCATTAATTAAACTTAAAACACTAGAATTATATTCAGTTATCAAAGATATGTCATGGGAGGAATCAGAATTATCACTATTTGGGGCATCAATAATCTCTTTAACTTCAGAAGGTTTTTTCGGGTCAATTACTGTATAAAGCATACTGTTAGCAAAATTATCAATAAACTAAAAAACTTTAATAAAAAACAATAATAATAAAATTAAGTTAGAACTTCAACAACACACGCATATAAGGGAAAAGGGCCAGTTTTCAATGTTAAAAATTTAGAAGCAAGAAGAGTGTCACCCTAAATCTGGAGATTAAAGGATATCTAAAAAAGCTTGTTTCCGACACCTTTTTTGTGAATCAAAAAAATTGTTGATTTTTTTTGTTAAATGTTAAAAATCAATGGAAAATAGAAAACAAACAAATGTTTTTTTTTACTTTGCAAAAAAGTTTTATTTGCTTGCATAAAAATGTAGACGAGAAAAAGAAAAAAGAGATACCATTTTTGTTGATGCTGCTGATGCTCCTGGTGATTGTTTATAAACAAATTTAGAAAAAGCAAGCCGAGATATCAAAGAACGTATATAGAAAAAGCAGACAACAAAATTGAAAAAAAAAGTTTATGGAAAAAATTGTATCCGATAAAAAAGAGACAATGAATGCGCAGGCAAAAAAAGATAGAAGGGGGAAACAGGCTGTTGTCGAAAACGATGAGTCAGTTAACGTGAGTAGTAGTAAATATATGTCGTCGTCAATGGATTCATTGAATGTATGAAAAAAAAACAAACGCATTAAAAGAGATAAGTGATGATTCAGTTTTAAATTTTTTATCATATTATTAAAGTGGTGATAAAAAGTTAATTTATAAGATTACTGTAGCCCTAACTTTTTCTTTAATTACAAAAATAAATGATTAAGCAGTTTTTTTAATTTTTAATATACTGTAAAACTAAAATATAAAATTTAATAAAATTTCAACATCAGTTTGAATAAATACAGTAACAAAACGAATACAGACTTCCAGCATTGTTTATTACTATCCAAAAAAGGTTCCCTCCACGAAAATTACCTCCAATCAAATTTGCTGCTATTTTTTTACATCGCTTTCAAGAAGTCTTTCATCAAAGAGATAAACTTCAATGTCTTTCTTATAAATTTTTTTAATAAAATTAATGGATTATTTAATAAATTGTAATAGTTATGTTAAGATATTATTACCGTTTTATATTATTGAATTCAAGAAATTTAATACCATTTGAAAGTAATGGTTTTGTTGAAAAAAATATAAATTATATGGTAAGATTTCTGTTATTACTTTTTCTTTAAACAATAAATTTCTAGAATATACAGAACTTTCGATTTGCTAGCTCTAAGGTTCATGAATCTCGTAAACCTTTGCCAAAGAACAAGCTTCTTACTCGAGCTCAAACCAATAAATCTTCGGAACAAACTCGTATCAAAACAGCAGCTGCTGCAGCCGCAGTAACAGAAGAAGGTGAAACTGAAAAATTTATTAATAGCTTAACAAATCGTGGAGATTTTTATGGTGTAAAAGCAACAAGACCTGTAAATCTTTTACTTGCATCCTATTTATGATATACTGTAGTATCACATTTTTAGGCATCTGAGCCAATTTCATTTGAAATTGCTGTATCAAAACTTAAAACATCACTTGGAAATAATCAAAGAATAAGTGCTGAAAATTTTGTTCGAGCTGTGCTAATTCCGTTACAACAAAAAAATCCAGCAATGTTAAATATGATAAAGCTGGATGAATCGTATATCCCATATTTTATTAATTGTTGTGGTTTGGTGCTGTCCGATGTTACAGAAAATCAAAAGCTTCTTATTCTGGATCATTTATTTCAAACTTTCAAGGATAATAAAATTAAACTGGATATTTCTGCGTACAATGCACTATTAAAAGTATGGCTGGAAAACAATCATGAATTCGATGTTCATAAAATTTTGGAAGAAGTTGAAATTGATTTAAAGTTAGAGCCCAATATTGAATTTTACAATCATCTATTATGGAGATTAGCTGAACTAAAGAAAACTGAACAAATAGAGTAAATATTTTATGCTTTGTTGGTTGTTACAATACAGTAATGCTTCTTTAGACAAATGATATTAAAAATGTCTTCTCGAGGAATAATACCAAATTTTGATACTAAACTTGCACAGATATGTGCTGCTTCTGCTTCAAATTTAGATGAAAAGGCACAATTACTTGTTGATAAAGTTCTTCAAAAATATGGGCAAGATAAGCTGCCGGATTGTTTTGCAGCAAGAATTCGTGGAACTCTGATCGACAAGGATATTGACAAGCTTAGGAGAATATTGCGAACGGCTGTTGTTGATGCTGCAGTTCTTAGACAACATTCACTTGCAAAGAGTTTTTCAAGCAGATTTATCTTGAATATTTCATATGATTCATTATTTGATATTATATGGAGACTTGCAAAACTTTCATGTGATCAAGATGGACAAGAATATGCAGCATTATCAGAACAAATTCTTGAATCTGCACAACGAACTACAGGCTTTTTTAAGCGTCTTATACGAGAAAGCGAAAGACATATTGCTCATAAATATTATTATTCTGCAGCAGCAATAATTGGTGATACTACAAGAGTTCAACAAATGCTTGATACACAACGAAAGGATAGTACGCTTGTTTTGCTTTAATATGTATCTTTACAGTATCCTATTTTTTAGCTTTCAAGAAGCATTTAATGCCACGATTAGCAAATCATATGATTCGAAATAGAATTAGTAATGAAATTATTAAAGATGTTGCAAATCGATTACTTGTTTATTTTGGACCAGAGTTTGTTGCTCTCTTTTCTTGGTTTTTTTTGAACAATGATTATTTTAGGCTACGATTTTATGATGATCTTGCATTCTCAATTTTATTATTTAAAGATTACAGTTACGACGAAAGATTTAAAATGTTTTCAACTTTTGTTGATTCATTTGATCCAGAACGTTCTCGTCCACATTTAATTCTGCCAATACTTGTACAATGTCCTGATCTTCAAACAAAGCATACTCTGCTATTTAGAGCTTCAGAAATTGGGTATACAAATATTTCATTAATTTCACCGTTTATGATGGCACAACATTTTTATCAACCGATGCTGCGTTTGTGATATTTCTCTTGTGACTCATGTCTACTATCATTGCTTTTAGAATACTATATGGCAAAAGATCGTGGAACAGATATAAATAAGATAACAATAATGTCAAAAGTACTGGAATCATTCAACGTTAAACCTGAAGAAACATGGAAATCCTTATATGATTATTCAAAAGATATTGAAGCTAAGAAATTTATTTACAGATTACCAGTGGATCAATATAATTTAAAGAAATGGCTTTCAAATGAATATGAAAAAATGTTTAAAGATAAAGTTGCAGAAGCTGAAAGGAAGAAAGCAAAATATACGTATGAACTGTTTCAACGGCTGCTTAAAAATCAAGATGTTGAAAGAGTTCATTCATTTTTGATTCAAAGAGGTGGTTTTCCTCCTGAAATGAATTTAGATGAAGATATTGATACTTTGCTACACCTTTATTTACGTCATGCCAATTTTGGTTATATCAAAAAGCTTCTTCGTTTAATGTAAGACAGTTTTAGTGAAATAAATTTATCTTAGACTTTGTTTTCAGCTCAAATTCAACACCTTCTTCATCGCTTAATTTGATTGATGACGAACATGGGCCACCATTACAAAAATCTGAATCACCATTACATGCTTCACATTTGCTAAGAATTTTAAAACGATATTATCATGATGTACGAAATATTCAATCCGTTATTGAATTTGTTTATGAACTTCGGAGTCTTTTTCCTGATGTTGTTGTAACAATGGAAACCAGATATGATAGTTCTCGACAATTTGAACAACTATTTGGAGCAATTTTTGCATCTGATAATATTACAAATCCTCAATCGCTGCATGAATGTATTAATCTTTTCACTTTATTACTTAAAGAAGATTTTATTCTTTTATTACAAAATGAAACAGCTACTGTATTTTTTATTGAAAGAGTTCTTTGGAGATATGATTGGAGTGCTGGGGTTGATACATGGCTTAAACTGCAATCTGATTTTGGCTGCGCAAATGGTATTTTCTCTCTGATGAAATATGCAATAGAAAATGATGATGATAACACAAAAATGCCATATCTAATAAATCGTGCAAAAAATTTTGTTTCAAGTTCTCGTGTCAATTCTTTGTTAGCTGGGGCATATCTTTTCAAAGACAATTATGAAAAAGCCAAAGAAATCTTTGAAAAAGAACGTGAAAATTTGCAAGCTTATGATTGTTCAAATGTTTTTCAACTTTTACTGTATCTTAGAAAAGTTTGTTTACAATCATCTTTAATCGTTATTAATTATTGTTTTTAGGATGGCGTATTAAATTTTGTTGAACTTTGTTTGAAGTATACTGATTTAAGAAATGACGAAAAACGGTTAAATTTCTTTATTCGTGGTATTGCAAATAATTATCAAGGATATATTAGTCTCAATCCTTTGAAATTTTATTTTTTACTTAAAAAATATGGTGTATATTTTGATGAAAAACAAATGGAAAAACTATCATCTGTATTAAATCCATCAAAGAATGCTTTTGCGTAAGTTTTGTTTTTATAATTTTGAAAATATACTGTAATTCCTTAATTTCAGCAAATGGGTCTTTGATCCAAAAACAGCACTTCTCAATGATACAAAGCTAAAAGTTGAATCTGAGCAACAACAAATGCTCAAAGAATTTGAAAAAGATTTTGAAATAATAAAAAGCGGTGGAAAAATTGAATCTTCTCAAATTGAATTGGACGATGGTGCAGCAGCAGATGAAGAAGAAGTCTCATCAAGTACAAAAGTTGTTGAAAATATAGGATCAGTTAGTTAGTGGTTAAATAATATTAATAGTATATATTATAGTTTGTTGTTGATTCTTTGTTGTCATAGAATAAATTATATATCTCAACTTTTAAGTATAATATTATAATATTTTGTTTAAATGCAGTCGTGTAATGTAAAAAAATATATCGCACAAACAAAAAATGCACGTAAAAAAAGCTTTAAAAAATGAAAAAGATTCTTGTAACGAAAACGGCCATCTATAAAACAATTTTTTTTTTGAACAATTTTTGTTCAACTTTCATCAACGATTTTACTGTCTTCATCAGGATTTTTTGTTAAAGGTTTTAGTAATAGTTATGTTAAGATATTATTATCGTTTTATATTATTAAATTCAAGAAAGTTAATACCATCAGAAAGTGTTGTTGATAGAAATATAAATCATATGGTAATAATATTGTATATTTCTTTATTTTATATTTTAATGTATTTTTTCCAGCGTTTTCAAAGCTGTCGTTCAACATGTTCAGCAACATCTCAAAGAATAGCGCCACCAAGTTTGGATAGTGAACTTGCACAAATTTTTGCTGCTTCGGCTTCTATTCCTGATTTGAATGAAAATGAAATAAGGATGATTGATAATGTTCTTGAGAAGTATGCTAATGGCTGTTTTACAGATTTTGTGCCGCAAATACTTTGTGAAGCAACTTCACTTGATCCTGATGATAAACTAAGAAAGATGTTGCGATCAGTTGTATATGCTTCAAATAATCCACGAGCAAAAGAATATCTTACTGATGAAGTTAATGAAATTTTATCATTGATTCCTGATTTGTAAGAAAAATTTTAATTTTCGTTTCATATATATATTCTTTTAATTGAAAATTTTTTAGCACTACACAGCATCCATCAACATACATTAGCCGTAATTTATTGTATGACTTTATTAAGACGTCATGCAATATATATGGACCAAAAAAAGTTGCTGAAGTGATTGATCAAATTAAAAATCTTTTTTCACCTGGTGCTCGTCATTTTTCTCGTTTACAATTGTTGCCATTGTTTGAAAGCTTGTTTAATCATTCTGATACTGATTTTATATCTGCTTCAAAAGTTTGTAATGCCTTGATTAATATTGACATGGTCCGTGATAGAAAAGTATTTTTGGAAGTTGCTGCAAGATATTTAATTACAAAATTGCAATACGATGATGCTTTTTATAAATGGTCAAGCGCATGCTCCATTGATAATATTATTTCTGGTGGTGATATCTTTCTTGAACATGTTTTATCTGACAAAAAACTGCCAATTAAATTTCAACAAAGAAGAATCAGTAAGTTAGTTTTATAAACGGACGAGCTTGTCGTTAGATTGTACTTGGTGTATGTAAAGCCGCTATCAACTAATACCGTACCTTTTAGAACAATTGGTAAAATTTTATGAACAAATACTTTCACCAAGCGATGTTATTGCTCAATTAATTGTATCATTGTGTTCAACGGGACGTGCAGAAAATGCAAAAGAATTGTGGATGAATGTTGATGTTGATTGTAAATATTTTTTATCACCTGTTTATAAACTTAAAAACGTATGTTTGAATTTTACATTCATCTTTTTAAGCATCTCTTTTGACTTTAGGATAAATTTGTTGATGTTAATTTGATTCATATTCGTGATTTTGCTCAATTATTAGAAGAATGTGTTTTAGCAGAATTAAAAAAAAAGAAAAAGCCTCGTAAAAAGAAGACTGTTGTTGAATCGGAAGAAGATGAAATGTCTGAAGAAGATGCTGAACTTGAAGCAGAAGAAATGACTGAAGCTGCTACTGTTGAACCTAAAGCAATTCCTGTTAATAATATGGCATTTTTATTAAAAGAATGGCAACCCCATAAGAAGCGATACAAAAATATTAAACAAAAGATCAAAAAGTTTGATGTGAAAGCAGATCAAATGGAAGCTTTGGTGAATGCAATACAAGAAGTATGGGTATGGCTAATTGAACTTAAGAATGATCCAAAAGTTGCTAGTCCTGATGAAATGGAAAAATTTTTGGCAAGAAATAATATTCCATTGGCAGAAAAATTGCATCAACGTGTTCAAAAATTGAAAGAAAAACAGAAGAAAGTTGAATCTTTAAAACTCAAGTCAAAATAGGTTATTGTTGATTTTTTAAAAAACTAGATTTGTAATAAATAGTCATTATCATAGCTGGTAATAAAATAGTTGTACTTTTAGGATTTTTGTTGTTGTTATAAAAAAATAAAAAAAAAGTTTTTTTTGAATGTTTATCTTTTTTCTTGAGAGAATTTTAGGGTACAACAGTCTTTTTTTCTGTTTGCCGCTGAATTGTTTGATAAGATTGTAGACTACTACAATTTGTAGTTGTTAAAAAAAAGCTCAAGCAAACATATAAAAAGAACTGTTGTTTGTGATGATGGTAAACTTTAGCCGTAGAACACACATACACATACCACTTATCATCTTTCTGCACTCTTCGGGTTAACACAATTTTGCCATTTCTTTTATTGTTTTCAGCCGAGGACATCTTTTTTGATTGCTTTACTGATTTTTTTTGTAAAAATTGAAGAGTTTATTGAAGTTTATTTGTTTTATCTTTTGCACTTTTCGAGTTACAAAAAGTTGTGGTTTATCTGTTTTGACTGAGGTCGACTTTAACAGTGTTAGTTCAAGTTCCTTTGAAAAAACGGTGCTTTTAAATTTTTCGAATTTTTTTTTTTTTTTTACCGTACTTTAGACATTTTTAGTGATATATAGTAATTATCTGGTTTTATAAAAAAGCTTTCCGTCATAGAAAGTATTAAATTAGAGTTTTTTAATTGCTGATTTTGCAAAAAATTAATTTCTTAAAAATCTGAATTTATGGATTTTCTTTGAAATCATATTTTCTCATTTAACAAAAAATTCCATTAATATCACTAATACCTGAAAGAAAGAAGTCAATTAAAATGATTTAATGAATTACTCTTTCTTGTACTTTTCGTTAATTAATTGAAATTGACACCTTTGTGTTTTGTCATATGGTTTTTTTTCTGTAATTTGTTTTCGCTAATTTTTTTGTATCATTTTTTTGATACTTTTTGACCGGTTTTTTTACACTTTAAAAAATGTTGCGTTTTTTAGTTTAAACTTAGTCAACAGAAAAATATGGGTTTAATTAATGTTGCGTTTTTATTAATTTTTATATTACAATGTTTTGGACAAAATACAAATGCCGTAAATGTAAAAACGTCTTTTGGCGAAATTGAAGGATTTCAGCATTTAATGAAAAATGGAAAACATGCTAATATATTTTTGGGTATTCCTTATGCTTCTTCTCCAATTAATGAGCTGAGATTAGAGGTTGTTGCTTGTCACTGATAAGATGTGTTTCAAAATTACTTCCTTCTTTTACAGAAACCACAACCTCCAAAAGCATGGAATACAACGTTGGAAGCAAAAAAATTTGCTTCTCGTTGTACCCCGCACAACGCTGAAATTGTTCAATGGTTTGGTCCACATTCTGAAGATTGCCTCTTTTTAAATATTATTGCACCAGAAATTACTGTAAGTTTATGAAAAATGCGTCGCATAGAGAAGACATGAATTTTAGGATTCTGAATCTTATCCAGTGGCTGTCTGGATACATGGCGGAGGCTTTTGTTTTGGCGATACAGAAATTTATGGCTACAAACAACTTGCTGAAAATTTTATTTCACGTGGAATTATTGTTGTAACAATTCAATATGTATGTTCACATAAGCTTACCTTTCAAAAACAAATATTCATATTTTCAGAGACTTGGTCCATTTGGTTTCTTTTCTTTAGGAGATCAAAATGTTCCTGGTAATTTAGGGCTATGGGATCAGCGGCAAGCTCTTCTTTTTTTGCGCGAAGTTTTGCCGTCATTTGGTGGGAATAAAGATCAAATTACAGTATGGGGACATAGTGCTGGTGGAACTTCAACAAGTTTATTATCAGCTTCTCCTCATACTCGAGGTTAGGTTTTTTGGCTTTTAATATAAAGTAATAATGTTATTAATTGTAGATTTATTTTCACAATCTTTTCAAATGTCTGGATCAGCTTTTGTTGAATGGGGAAATTCAAAACGAGTTATCGGAGTTTCCCGACAACTTGCAGAGCATTTAGGATGTCCTAAGACTTCCTGCTCTAAAACAATCAAAGATTGCATAAAAACTAAAACAACACAAGAAATTTTAGAAGCATCGGATAAATTTGTAAGTATACTTTCTTGATATGATTTGGTTACTGTAATGACACACATTATAGCAAAAATTATAATCCAAATAACTTTTAGGGTTTATCTCGAAATGATTTAAATTTTGATTGGTATCATCCTGTTGCCGATGTTGAATGGTTTGGAAAGGATTATGTCCATGAGCTTCAAGATTCCCCAAAAAAGCCAACTATGATTGGTGTCACATCTGCAGAATCACTTTTATGTTGTATGTTTTATACCATAATCTCTCTAAAATAAATCAATCATATTTTTTTCAGCTGCCTATGTCCCAGATAGTTTAGCAACAATGTTTAGCATTCATATGGGAATTAAAAAAGATGATCAACCAAAATATTCAAAACAGCGATTTATTGATTTTATTAAAAATCAAATTGCAACATTTTCAGCATTTGGAAATGACGCGGAAGCTGCTTTCAAAGATTTAAAAGAATTTTATGTTGATCGTGGAACTGCAGAAGAGAAGAAGCAAGATCGATTTTATTTTAATCGATATACAGATGTTTGTTTATTTATTTGTCGCAGTAATCATGCTAATTTAATGACGGATTTTAGTTACTTTCGGATATTCAATTTACAATTCCATCAATTCGAGATGGGCTTGAAAAATCCAAACTTGATTGGCCGACATATATTTATCTCTTTGACTATACGAATCCAGAACTAGTTGAAGAATTTGGATTTTATGGAGGTATGATTCTAGTCGAAACCTACTTATACTTGAGAGTTAATGTGTTGTAACAATATTTTGATTTGAAAAAAACCACAAAATTTCATTTCAACAGATCACTTTTGATTTCATAGAATAATAAAATTCTTTAGGAGCTAATCACGGCCTTGAACTTGCATATTTACATGGAGCTTTTATTTTCAAATATTTTAATTGGACTACGACAGATGAAAATTTAAGACAGGCTTACGTTGAAGGAGTTGCAAATTTTTTTAAACATGGGTTTGTTTTTAATCATCATATTTATGCTTATAACAAACAATCGATTTCAGAAAACCATCATCGCAAAGCCAAGAATGGCCACAGATGAGCACAGATGAATCATTCAAATATTTTCATTTGGGAGAAACGTCACAAATTGCTGATAAGTTCTTCAGCGAAAGATTGAAATTTTGGGAAACATTCACCGATAAATATCATTTTGATCTTATTCGTGGAGAATATAGAGATTCGAAAAAAGTTAAAGATGAACTATAAACAATATTACTGTATTGTCTTTTTGTATAAATTTAGAAAAACATTTGTTTAGAAAATTTTTTGTTGAAATAATTTTTAAGAATCGTTTTTATTAATATTGTTTTTTTCGCATAATTAAATCTTGTACAGTATCTTTAATTAGCTAATAAATTTTTTATAAAAAGCCTTGTAACTTTTTCGGACTTCTTTTTACAGTAAAAAAATACAGAAACTGTGTGCCATTAATAAAGAGCATTAAAACATTTAGGATAAATTAACTTTGTCACATGTGTTATTAAATCTTGAATTACAAAGCTGAATAACGGCAAAAAAGGTCATTTAAATAAAGATGTTTTACATCTTTTATGTCATTTCTATTATAAACTTATTGTATTTAGAACAACACATTCCTTTAAGACTAAATTATTGTTATTTTTTATTGTTCTTTGCTGCTAGCTTTTTATTATTTGTTTTAAGCTTAACGAACTTTAACCAAAAAAGTGGAATAACAAGAGCAACGCTGATCTTTTTATTGAAGCCCGCAAGGAAAAGCAAGAAAGATCAGCGTTGCATAATTACTTCTGTCTTATTTTTTGCACAAAACAACATTAAAATTTTTATGAGAGAGAAAAACAAAAGCAAACATTAAAACGTGGGTTTTAAATCCCCAAGTAGCTAGCTAGATTATTTAAATGTAGAAGGAAGAACAGAACAACGACAAGGAAGAAGAATAAAATTATTAAAGAATGTTTGAGTAGATAAGTTTTATTTCTTAAAAAGTATGTATAATGTTTCCACTTAATGTAGAAGATGATGATGGAAAGAAAAAAATGTAATCTTTTCGCAAGCATCTCTTTTTTTTTGCGAAATTAATACAAAAATATTTGTTAAATTCTTTTCGCATTCTAATTTTTGGATTTTGTTTTTCGATGTTAACGCTTGTAACATTTTTATTAATAGTTTCAGATGAAAACAGCACTTACAGTAATTATGTAAGCGTGTTTTTGATTTAAACAAATATAATGAATTGATTAATAAGGAACTTTTATTTAAAACATAATTAGTGTAGCCAACATGGTGCTAGTTGATCTATGCCATTACAAATCTTTTATAGTTTTTGATTTTACGTTTTAGGTTTGATTTCCTTTATTTCATTTTTATGCAAAAGGAATGTTTTCATTGTAATTCTTGCAATATTCTGATTGTTACGTAATATTTTCTTTTTTTGGTTGCGTTGTAACGTCTATTGTTTCTTCTTTTTCCATAGCAGCAGCAAGTCTGCTTAAAGGGAAGCTATACCACCCAAACAACAAACAAATCTCTGACTTTAAATTTAAATATTCTTTCTCCCACTTTTTTACTGTTTGTCTCCTTTTTCAAACAACCATTTTTGAATAATAATAATAATATTTTTCTGAAGGGGATAACTACTAACTGACTGACTGCAAAAAGTTCGTGGGACACGAGAGGGAGAGAGTGACTGGAGGAGATGGCTACTACTGCAGCAGCTATACAATGTTGTTGATGTATTTGTTGCATATATGTATTTTTGGTCAGTCCCCTGCGTTCGTTCCGCATTTGGGAAGCTTTGTGACCGTTCGAAATTCGAAAAAAAGGTAAAGGTTGAAGAAGCACGGTTCAGAAGCAGAGGAAAATAGTACACACACATAAACATAAAAAGTAGCAATGTTAGTTAGTCTCTCAGCTGGCTTCTGCAACAATAATATGCGCGCACGAGATTTTCACAGTAAAAACGGGAGAACGCTTTTTTGGTCACTCATTTATTTCGCGCAGGTAGTAGTAGCCATTGTCCGCTACTGCCAGCAACAACAAGGACAACAACAACGTCGTCAGCGTCACCACCGTCATCGTTCAGTTCATTCACCGTTAGCAGTCAACAGAAGAGAAAGAAGGGAGTTGCGCGCATTTTCACCGTTTTAGTCTTAAAAATTTTGCAGTAGTTCATTTGAATATTTGTGTTTGTCTCAGACAAAAAAAAGAAAGAAGAAAAAAAAGGATAACACCAAAAAAAGCTTCCTCCTGCTACTGCCATTACTACCAGCTTCAACTGCAACATCGTCAAATAAAAAGGTAAGTAGTAAAAGAAAAAAATGAAAAAGCTTAAAGAAGGAGTTCTTCAAAAATATTTTTAATGTTTCTCATCGAAGACGTTCGAAGTAAAGAAAGAAAAGTGAAGACGATGCAGCAGCTTTTTCCGCCTTTTTAAGGTAAAACGTAAAAATAATTTAAAGTGGCTTTGCTTTTTTTTCTTTATTTTCGATCTTCTTCTTCTTTTTTGATGCTTTAAAATTCTTCCTCCGTAAAATTTGACATTTTTTACGTTAAAGAATGCTTTTAATAAAAGAACGAATAACAGTTAGTGAAAAGTAATTTTTAACTAATTGTGTATCATTTTTTAAAATTGTTAAAATGGTGCTAGAATTTAAATTTAAATTTGTTAGAAATTACCGTACATTTATATTTCAACTATTGTTGGTAAACTTTATTTAGATATGTGTTGTTTGTTTTCTTAATTTCCATTTTACCACAATTCCTTCTTCTTTTTATTACTTTTTACTTGTCTGTTATAAAATGTGTCAACTTTCATACCTAATAAATTATAACTCTTTCCCTCGCCTTTCCGCTATAATGACACCACTATTTTCCTTCTCCCAATAAATTTCAAATTTTACATTTTTCACCTCATTTTTCTTTTTCCCATGTTTTTAAACTCAGAAAATGACCATTGGTCAAAAGCGGATTGTTGCAAAGCTTTTTTTGCTTCTTTTTACTTTTGTGTTTTTAAATTGTTTTCGGGTATCCATGGAAACTTGAAAGCGGACTCTATTAAAAAAGCCGTTGCATACCTTTTTTTCACCTTTTTTTGCCGTTTTATTTCTATATTATTAACCCAATGATGGTGATGATGAATGGGTCACATAAAAGGACAAAAAGTTTTTGGGCATCGAAAATCTGAATTAAAATATCACACGTTATGGATACTATAATGCAGCGAAAAAATAGAGTTCAATGAAAAATATAACCGTAATTTTTGAATCATCTGATGCAGTTTTGAGAAGATTTTATTGAACGATTTCGGCAATGCTTTGGATTTTCTGAATTATTATACGTTTTCCAAATGACTCTATGTGAAATGATATTATAAGAAAAATGTTCGGTTTTTAACACTTTTTCGAAGCAAGTTTTATTAGTAAAAAGTTGTGAAAAGCTTCTATACGAATAAAAAGTATCAACATATCCATCTTGATTTGACACAATTCATTTACCGCCTCATGTTTTCCCCGCTTTTTTACTATTAACTTTGCATCGTAAAATTAGTTTTTTAATAGACTTTGTTCCAATTTTAAATTGATATTAATCTTTTTCGTCATCTCTCCATCTTCTTTTTTTGCTATAAGTTATTTTTACAACTTCAACCTCGAAAATGTCAATTGATTACTACTACTACTATTGTTATTATGTGCTAATAAAAAATTCTTGAACCCCTTTTTTTAACTGGTTTTGTGGTTTGACTCTATCTCTCTCATTTTTTGTGTACTTTTTCTTTTGCGCAAACAGTTATTTGATCTATTCGTTCATTTTTTGTTGTTTTTGCAATTTTTACCCGACTGTCACCAATTCCCTCTCTTTTTGTTTTCTCTCTTTACCTTTTGACCCTTGTCCAATACCCTTTTTTAAAGTATCTAAATTTGTCAGTTAAAAAGTTTTTTTGTGGAATTTCCGGTAAACAATTATCTGTGGCCATTTTCCCTATTAATAAAGTTTATTTTAGAACTATTTTTATTTCTTTTTTTCTATTTCTGCAGTAAGTTAAAATACTTAAAATGTCAAGTAAGCGTTAATCTTCAAATCATCAGTCAATTTTGAGATGATTGATTCTTCGATGAAAGCTTGATAGGTGAGAAAGTACTTCAAGCTTGGAAGAAATTAGTATTGTTTATTGTACGATTTTTATCGCTTTTATTTTTACAGAAGACATTTTTTTTTATAATTTTCGTACTGAAAAAATAAAATTCATTTGTTCATTATTTTTATATAAAAAGCATTTGATTCCATTCATCAAAACACGATAATTATTCACCATGTAACATGGTCCATGTTTTGATGAATGTTTGACAAATGCTTTTCTCCCATCACCTTGTACAAAATCGATGCCATATTGTTTTTTTAAATATCGAACACATATGGCATGTTTAATTAAAAATATAAATAATAATCCAACACATTATCTTACCTCTGACTGCTATTCTTTTTTTCATACCCCCATTTTTCAATGATCCTTCGTTCATAAAAAACTCCTCTTTCAAGGCCAATAATATCGCTTTCAATTTTTTTCAAGGTTTTTCTCGAGTTTTAATTTTCGCTGTTTTCATTTGTTTTTTAAAACTAAACTTTAATTAATTCACCTTTTTTAGAGAAAATTCTATTCTTTCAAAAGAAGATCATCTGCTTCAAAATTGCTTATTTTTTTAAATTTTGCCTTTAGGCGCCGCTGATGGCCTTATCCCATCGTTTGCCGTATCTTGACGGTGAGCCAAAATCAGCAGGAATTGGAGTTGGAATTGCTCCACCCCCATATAAAATAAATCCCGACGACGATAGCAGTACCTCTGGACGTTGGTCAGATTCATCATTCTCTTCAGCAACTGGTGGAATTGGAAAACGTCGAGCATCTTGGACAAATTTAGTTGAAGCAGACGAAAATTTAAAGAATTATAAAGTTAACGTATATCCAAAAGTTTCATCTACTTCTTCCACAACTTCTTTCAATTCTAATAATAATAATCATCCCCTTCCGCTTAAGACTCCATTACAACAAAGTCAACAACAGCAATATCAACGTGCAATGAGTACCTCAAATATAAGTGTAAATTCACAATATGGTGGTGCTGCACAACCTGTCAGTTATCAGTTAAAGCCACCATCAAGACAAAACAGTTATACTGCAAATAATAGCATGGTTTCGGAGTTCTTTGTTATGGTAGGTTTTAGGACTAATTTGAAAAGTTTGTCAAAAATAGAAATTCCGAAATGTTAAAAAAGATTGTTAAATTCAACATTCAAGCGTTGAAGTTGGACGAAAAATTGTTATTTAGGAAGTGAAATATTTTTAGCGGAAAAGTTTCGATTTGCGGAAAATCTCATAATTTAAATTTCGATAACAAATTTTAAAATTTCATTTTGATATGCCAAAATTGCTAATAACCTCTCATTCTTCAGCCTCGCGGGTCAATTCAAAAGCTCAATTATGGTACTCCAATGCCACCAGGAGCCACTCCCATCCCTTTGGACAATCCACAACCCCTCCCCCATCAGACAACCATCACTCAAACAACTACCACAACCAGAAGACCTAAAAGAAATCGAATGGAAGATATTCGAAATTTTTTTGCAAAACCTATAGCAAAATTTTTATGTGGTGTTTGTTGCCTGCTACTTATTGTTGGAATTATTCTTGCAATTGTACTCCCCCTTAATTTAATTCTTCCAAATCATTATGAATTTAATTGGCAAGCACCTGAAATGATTCGGCAACGCCAAACTGGATCAAATAATATTCAGCTGGATATTCAAGGAGATCAAGCAAGATTTAATCTTCGTGGAAATGCTGTACCATTCCGGTCAAATTATCTTTCAGTTTATGATTTTAAAACAAATAAAATTGCTGTCATTGATTCTGCCTTACAGAATAATGGAAAACAAATTATTTGTTTTGTAATGGATTTTAATAGAGAAAATTTGAGAGATATTTCATCTCTTAAAAGAGCAGCAAGAAATTCTGAAAGTGTAAGTTTTAAAAGTTTTACTGCCAGACAGACGTTCTCTTAAATTCTGAAAAACGTTAAATGTCAAAGGCAGGGAATAAATTTTGTTATTGTGACTTGTTTAAAATGCCATCAGAAGCTCCTATTTGTATTCTTTTTGTGAAGCTGTAAACGACATCTCATGCTTTCGCGCTCTAAATTCTTTAACAATAATCGGCACAATCTGAGCTTTTTTAGGCGTTAATAAAAACCCAATTATTCAAACGTTGTTTACGCTTCAAAGAAGTAAACTTACGGCATTTTTACATTTTTCGTTAGCACCGAAATTCATAGTAAGCCACCTTGTATATTGATAACTTACAACCCATATGATACTTTTAAAATATATTAGATTTCAAGACTCGCATATCATATCGCGCGGTTCCCTTATTAGCCCAACCAATCTTAATATGCCACATAATAATCCTTTCCATTTCCAGAAGAACAATCAATCAAGTGGCTGGCAAGAAAGATGGAATTTTGTTCCATCTCCACTTTCAAACTTTAATCCAGATGCAAATTTCCATCCAGATATTTCTGAATGCCGTGGAGCTCGTTGGGTTCAACTCAGTTATATTACTGCTAATCAAAAACGTAATTTAATCTTATGAAAAGTTCAAATACAAAAAGATGACTTTTAGCTCAGAGATGCAGCGACTGCTATGATTTCTGTCTTCCAAATTACGGTGTCCAAAAAGATGTTATTCGAGATGAAGAATTTTTAAATATTATGAATCGAGATTGCTTCTATCTCTATGTACCAGAATGGAGAAATTATGCACAAGCTTATAATGTTTGTTTAGTATTAAATTACTGTAATTATTTAATATTAATTTCAGAATCAACCAGGTCAACAAGGATATCAACAACAAGGTTATGGTACAACAAATATGTATGGACAACCCCAAAATCCAACAAATATGCTTAATCAACAACCAACGGGTGGAATATTTTCAGTAGGGAATAATCAATTTACGCCACAAGGACAAGTCAATCATCAACAAAATCGCCTTGGACAATACAACCAAGCTGGTTCACCATATGGTCCAGGTAATGGTATTAATACCGTTGGTGGGAGTGTTAGTGGTGGAGGTGGAGGAGGTCCGAGTGGAAGCGGCGTGGGTGGCTTTAATACTAATTATAATGAAATGAATCGTAATAATATTAACGATTACAATAATAACAACATGAATAATAACAATAACAATCAAAATGGAGAAAGTCGATGGATTAATTTATCGAATGTTCCTGGTAAGTGCCTTAACTAACGCTTTGGGACAATCACCAGCAAGCTAGCTTGTTTTTGTTTTGCTTTGCACAAATGTTATAATCAAAGACTCTTTTGATTGTTCAAATTTCGTTTTTGTAGAGTCCTGAATGTTACTCATATACGTATGCATGACATGTTTAACGCAATTTTTTAGGCCAAATTGCAAATCGAACCGGCTCTGCAATTAATCAAGTTCGAAATCAAGTTGATCAATGGGGACGTAAAATTGGTGAAAATTTGGGAATTCTCCCAAATGAAAATGATCATTTTCAATATCAAAATAATCAAAGCCCATATAACGCTAATAATAATGCTGCTAATGCTGCTCAAAATTTGAATAATAATCCATATGATCCTCGATATAACCAAGGCAATAACAATCTCCAGCAACAAGGCTCATATGGATATAACAGCAATAGCAATAATCCAAATTATGCAACTGATCGACAACAAACTTTGGGTTCATTGTTTAGTACTCCTGGGTTGAGTGGAATGGGGCCAGAATATAATATTCGAACACCAATTGTTGGGGGTATGTTTTGAAGATGCATTGAAGGCAGTAATATGCAAATATGTTTTAGGTGAAACATCAAGCACTGGTGGCTTTGGACAAGCTCAACAGCCTCTTCTTCCATCTGCAGTTTTTACAGCACCTGAAGAATCTCAGCGTGGTGTTGTCGGGCAACAACCTGTTCTCCCTTCAAATCCTGCTGAATACTTCAGAAATCAACAACAAAGCCTTCAAAATCAAGGAATTCAACTACAGAATCAAGCCCAACAACTTCAAAATCAAGCTCAAGTATGTTTTTATCTTTCAATAAAGTAATACATAAATTATTCAAATTTTTAGACATTTGGTAGAGATTTATCTGCTGGCACTTTATCCCCCTCTCAACAAGATCAACTTCGAAATCAGCAATCATTCCTCAATAATTGGGGCCGTTAATTTTCTTATTCTCTGTAAACTAAACTACTTATTAATTCTTTATACAAGAGCTTTCAAAATTATTTATTTTTTTTATTTATTACTGCCCCTTAAAAACAAAACAACAAAAAACCAGAGCTTCCTAGTCTTTCTTATTTTTTAATTTATTTTTAAACATTTTTTAAAAATGCCTTTGCTTCCTTTTCTCAGGGATTTTTAATGGCAAAAAACCTAATTTCACTTTTTCTTTTTTCTTTGTTATTATTATTTTTCGTAAATTTTATAAATTTCTTTTTGTTGACATTTGGCTCAATTTGTTTGGCCAAAGTTTTTTATGTAATTCACTTATTTATTACCCGAGTTTTTTATAATTTATGAATGAACGAATAAAATAAATGTTTAATGTAATAAGCCAAAAAATGTGTTAAAAAATTACGACAAAATTAACGAAAGATTTCTTTAATAGAAAGCTGAAGTAACCTTTCATAAAAATTTTGTGTCTGAAAGCAGATTGACAAATACTTACAAATTTTCATAGCGCTGTATTTAAAAGTCATAAATTAGTGGTATGGCAAAGAATGTTAAAACAATACATTTTTTATTACAAATTTATACAAATAATAATAACTTTGGTATTATAATAAAATGTTAAAACAATTTTTATTACAAATTTATACAAATAATAATAACTTTGGTATTATAATAAATTGCAAAGAAGAAAATATAAACATTTGAAATTAACAGCACCTTTTTTTAAAAGAAATCGATTGCAACAAAAGATTATAAAGCATACATACAAAAAAATCAAAAACTACCATTACAGAAAAAACCCGTTAGAAGGAATGCTATATTTTTTGCTTATTTTTTTCTATTAAAATGAATTATTATTTCATCCTGCAAGTTTCTTGGCAATCATTTAAAGTTTTAAAACGATTTTCATTTCCACCACAATTTTGTACTCCAAATGGATAGCATTCTGTTGTGGTAATATCAAAATAATATCGAACATCTAGCTTCTCTGATATTAGAGATCCATCTTCATCTGAGGGGATTGTATTTGAAGATGGGCACATTCCAGAATCTGCAAATACATAAGCTTGTTTAGTTTTAAAAAAAGGTAGGGAAATTTTTATCACAAAAAGATGACACAAAAATGTTTATTATTAAAAAACTACAGTACCTGGTGGTAAATAGCATACACTTGGATAATGTGCAACTTTATCAAAGACTGGTGGATCCGGAAGTCTCATTGAAAAAATTGAATCAAAAATATTACAAAAAATTATAAAAATAAAAATTATCGACCATCGATTTGAAGATTTCATTGTTGGAATTTTTTTATGTAACTGAAAAAAGCAACAGTTGTGAAATATATCATAGGGAAAAAAAGTAAATCAAAAAAATATCGCGGATTTTCTTTCATGTACACAAACTTTGGGAAAACATATAAAAGACATAAGTAACACGGAAAATCTTTTCTTGAATTTACTTTGGAATAAAAATCAAACAAAAAAAAAGATTGTCAAAAATAATTTTTGGACCGCTGAAGAAGAAGAAGTGGTAAACAATAAAGAGTTAAGAGAGATACAAAAGAACAAGAAGTCAGTTTATTTTTATTTCGTTTAAAAAAGTGAAAAAATAAGAAGTTAATCCGGAGAAATAACGTGCAAAATTGATGGGTTTATAATCTTTATGTGTTTTGACAGATTGTGGGTAATCTTTGTTTTGTGGAAGGTTAACGTTTAACGTATTTTTACAGTACTTTTTGGGCATAAAAAAGCAATGAACGTAGCAAACAAGTTTTGAAGTTTTAAAGTTTAAATCTGAATTTCATCCTATTCCATAAATAAAAACGTTTTTCAAGTTACAGTAATTTAGCGATAAACAAAATGACAGTCACAAGCGGAAATCCATGTTGAAAGTAATCCGTAGCTAATTGAAAATCAAATTCTTAATCATTTCCAACACTGCAATAACACCGCTAAAGCTCACGTCATTTGAGTGTCAAAAACAAATCCATAAAATAACTTTTAGAGTCAAAAAAAGAGATTCTCCCAAATCGGATATGTATCAAAAAATAGGTTAATCAAATACAATAAAAAAAACACGTTTTTATTGCAAAATTAAAAGTTGTTGAAAAAAGATGGGATGGGATTTTTCTCCTCATCTTCCCCACTTTTTTTCGTCAAAACTATTATTTATTTGAAAAAAAAGTGATGAGTTCTTGTATTCGGAGGAGGGCATTGAAAGGGGGATTTTGGTCACTGTTTTCCTCTGAATGAGGGAGATCAAACAACAATAATAATAGTAATAATAATAAAGAGGTAAATCAAGGTCAAATATGCTCTTTTTTCTACGAGTCAAAAATGAATCGGATTAAAGGTTTTTGAAAATCTTCTTCTTCAGCATCTCGATGAATGAAAAGGTGTCATCATCAAAAAGAAAAAAAAGAAGAAGGGGATAATAGCTCATCTTCATTGAAAAAAGGATGAAGAGTGTATTACATAAGTTAAGTGGATTTATAGGATGAATGAAATGGGATTAAATCATAAAAAATATGAGTGACCAAAAATATAAAAGTGGATTTAAGAAGGCAGAAAAAAAATGTGACAGTGTTTTTTCGCAGTAATAAAAAAACAGTCGTAAATAAATATTTTTAATTTAGCAGAAAGTTTTTGTTGTAACAAACAAAAGGAAAATAATTTTTGAGAAGTTAAGATAACGAATACCGATGGTTTAAATGCACAAAATAAAGCATATAAAACGCGAGATTTAAGCTATTCACAAATTTACTAAAGAAATATAACAAAGATGTTTAAAATGTGTTGTTTAAGCAAGAAAAAAATTTTAATCACAAAAAAAGGAAGAAAGATGGTTAATTATCGATGGTATTACTGTAAATATTTACAGATATTCGTTAACTACAAAATGCTAGTTAACATCCGAAAAAGCCTGTAATCCCTTTAGATCTTCACCTAAAAGTAGCATCCCTTCATTTTAAAAAACCCCAAAAAACATTTTTTCGATATTTAGAAACCCTATAATTTCGATTTAAATTCAAATTACATACATATCCCTCCTTTGACATGACCCTATTTTTTTACAATCCATTAAAAAGAGTTAAAAAAGTATAAAAGAAAACATTAATTTTTTTTCAAGTGAATAAGAAAATTCAAATAAGCATTCAATCATTCATCGTTCGCCTCTTTATTCATTCAAATATGACTTTGAGTGACCTCTAAGTGATCGCCTAAAGGCAGAGGGGAAAAAAGAGAAAGACGGCAAAAAAATAAAAACACAAAAATGAAAACGACAACAGCGCCGATAATCAACAAAACAACTAGGTCAGACAATATATCGTCGATCTCCCCTGCCTTTTTTACCTCTTTGATTTTTGCGCGGCAGCAACAGCCCTACTTGCCTGCTTTGATGCTCTGCTGCCATCAGCGGCCGTCATAACCGATCCGTTTTAATTTTTTTAAAAGAGTGAATAAAAAAAAGAGAAAAGAGAGAAATTGACCATTTACACGCCGATTTTCTGTTTTAATTTTGATTTTGAACGTTGTTTCTGTTCGCGCTGCTCCTGACAACCATTAAAATCTTTCAACGCAAAAAAAAAGTAGCAACAATTTTAGAATTGGAACAAAAACTGTGTCAGATAAATGCTCTTTTTAACCTAGAGGAGAATAAAGAAGGATTTGTGGAAATCTGTATCCCAAAAATGGATATCCCAAAATGCATTCCCCTCCTCCTCTTTCTAAAGCCTGAAGATCAAAAAAGTTTGTACTCGTTATTTTTGAAGAGGTTTAAAGTTTTTTCAGAAAAGATGAATGAGAGAAAAGTGAAAGATGAGTTTGTTTGAATGGAACAAAACTGGAAATTTAAGGAGATGGGTTAACATGCTTTTATGCAAAAAAGAAGAGGATAACGGTCAAAGAAGAAAAAAACGTTTTACAAAAAAGATGTTTTCACGTTTTTCAACGTTTTTTAACTTGTTTTCAAATTGCAATAAAACATTCAAATAAAAAAGACCCTATTTTTTATTGCTTTTATTGACGTTAAAACACGGAGAAAAAACGTTGTTGAAATCCAGAATGATTCAGAATCCACGAAAGAGTTGATCCAGTTATGAATCAACTTTTATCATATTTTCGACTGTTTTGGAACACGAGTATTGTGTCTATTAAATGAAAATGGAATTATTAATAAACATTTTGCGTCACAACATAAAACAAATCATCATCAATGCGGTCATTTTAATATGATACACACAAAAAAATTCTTTTCTGTCCTTTTTTCATGATCTCAGATCATCGAAGACGAAAATGAAAGTTCTTGCGAATAAAAAAAGAAAGTTATTTTTTCTGCAAAAAAATCTGCACACAAAAAAGACGGAACTTTGTTTGTATGGTTTCTAATAGCTTTAAACAAGGCTTAAAATATAAAACTAAGAAACATTTTAAAACAACAGTTTAACAGAAATTTCAAAACAAAAACTAAAAATTGCAATCATTTATGGTTTTTAAAGAAAAAAATAGAAAAAAAGTTAAATTAAATTGAGAGAGAAAATAGGGTAAAAAGGATACTGCTCGATAGATTACATCTTTAATAAAAAAAAAAAGAAAAAGATTCCAGATTTTTTGAAATAAACATTAAAAGTAAATTGACGTCAAAAAGAGAGAGATAACTACATTAAAATCAATGAAAAAACTTAATAAGAAAAATTGCAATTAGGTAATTGAAATATGTGGGATGTCTCGGTAATTGAAGTATAAAAATATATTTAAATTAAGAGATAATTAAGTTTATTTATAATAGCAATTTAAAGAAGCGTATCTTAGCTTAAATGAACTAATTTAAAAATTTGTCTTAACCAAAAATTGAATTAAAATAGCTTTTTCTGAACATTATTTATCTTATCAAAAAAGGCTCAAAATTAGTAAATCAGAATAAATAACTAAAATATTACAAGTTTAAACAACAACATAATACCCTTCTAAAAGAATTTTCTAACATACTTTATCTCATTTTTCAAGAAAAAGAAAAAAGAGGCAGTCAGTTAACGTCATATTTTTTAATTTTCAAAGTAGGGGAAAAACATTATATTATTGTCAGATCAGTTTTCATCGCAACTCTTTCTTCTTCATCTTCATCTAAAACAAGTGCGAATAACAACAAGAAGAAGAAAGTAAACGAATTTTTAGAAAAACCAAAGATTTCAAAGCCAAAAATACAGCAGCCGTAAAGGAGACAGGCTAGAAAAAAAGTGTGAAGTAAATTGAAAAGCGAGAAGGGGAAAGCGCAATTTGAGCTTCACTTTTTTTTGATTTCTTCTTATTTTTTATTGCGGCTTGTTGCTTGGCCGTTTAAAATGTTTTTGTATTTTTGAGAAGAAAAAAAAGCGTCATCAAAAAGTTTTATTTTTCGCGCAAACTTTTTGATTGACTTATTCGATTTTTTTTGATTTTCGAAAAAAAGAAGAGAGAAACCCGTAAAGGAAGGAAAATATAATAATAATAAATAAATACGATTTGTTATTTATTGTTGATAGAAGGGGGATTGAAAATTTATTTGTATGAGTCAAAATAAAGTTATATTCTGGGTTTACCTTATTTGTGCGTAAGCAAGCGAAATCAAAAAAGTAAACTTTTTTTATTGAGTAAGGAAATGAAGTGAAGATAGTTTAGAAGCGGCTATCGGAAAAGATTAACGGAAGATGTAAAAAAATAAGAGAGAAAATTAAAAGAAGTGATGGGTATTTTTCACGTTTTAAAACTGGTAAAACAAAAACACAAAATAAGGATTAGAAACGGTCAAATAGCTCGAAAAGTTTGAATTTGAAAATCTTAGAAGTACATGGAAATCAGCAGAAGAACAAAAAACAAGCAGCAAAAAATGTAAATTTTCTATTCAAATGCCATTACAGTAATTAGAAAAATTGCGAATTTGATGTTACTGTATTAAAATATCTTCAAGTAAACGTTCATTGTTGATCTCCAAATATTAAAAATATGCTATTCTTAACCACAATAGTACTATTTTAATAACTTTTGTCAAAATAAACTAAAAAAACATCCGCTACTTTAGCTATTTTTATTTATCAAAAATCTAAAAACAAAAAAATGTAAGCAGCCCCAGGCATTAGAAGAAGTAATTACATAAATTGCTGCTGTCGCTTAACGAGAGAAATGAATTAACAACTTTTTCTTCTTTTCGAAAATTTTGGCTTCAAACATTTTTTCCTTGACCATCGCCATCGCAGTTAAAGTTTGCAAAAAAGACTAAAGTTTATGTAGGTAGTTGCATGCTTATGAAAATAAGTTTTCAAGAGGAAAGAACAATAAATAAATGTACAAACAAACATACAGCAAAAAAAAATAATCAAACTGGTATTAAAAAAATAATACTTTCTTTTTTATTTTCTCATCCTTTCTTTGCTGCTCTCCTCAAGCTAAACCCCACTTCAATTTGAATGAAGAAAAAAACTTGTTTGTTTTCTATCAGTTACGACCACCACTACTACGATGCATATAAGCATGTCCTCCTTCATTTTCTTGTTCAAAAAAAATAAACATGGAAGATTTTTTTTTAAAACTGAAGCGTCTGAGGCGGTGATCATGAAAGCGATGCGAAAGAGATAAGCTTCAGATCAAAGAGGGGATTTGTTTCGTTCCAAAAATTTTTTTTCAACGACAATATGAAACTACACGATACTAATAATTCCCTCAAGGCATTATTGTTATAGAAGCAGCAGATTATAAAATCGTATAAGAAGAAAAAACAATGAAGAAAAGATGCGCACGAAATAAACGGAACCGGATTATTACGCTTCAATGAAAAAAAGAATGAGTTACGCAAAATCAGCTGCAGAAGAGAGATAATAAAGAAATAGAGTTAAGTGGTCAAAAATGAATGTAGGAATAACACTTGGCCAAAAAGAATGGAACGTGAAATAAATGAGTGAAAACAATTAACCGGATAAAAGCTTCGGAAGTTGTTGTGTCACACCAAAAAGTGGCTTTCATAAATTCCACCAACGTTATTCAATTCTGGGCAACAACTTTAACACTTACTTTTTGCTGTTTCAAAACTTTTCACTCAAAGACCTTAACTCAAAATTTGGAGAAAACAAAAATGTGTTAATTTTTTTGTTTCATGGAAGGAGCTTAAAGAACAATGGAAAATATGCAACCAAAAAAAGGACCGGAGAATGAACAATACACTTGAAGAATAAGATTTTTAACAGAAAAAAAACACAGATTTCTGAGTGAGCCACTTGAAGCAAAAAAGTGCTGAATCGGGAAGTAGCACCCCCATACTTTTTTCATGCTTCCTTGAAAATCTTGAAAGTTGAAGAATGTTTGAGGAAGCAATCAGCGGAAGTGGATTATGAATATTTAAATTTTTTGTGATAAAAAATGTTTTAGCAACAAAGCAAGTCTTAAAAAATGTTATGATGTTGTAAAAAATGTGAAACAAGATTGATTCAACGTAATTATAAAAAATAAGTTAATATCGGAGATATTTAAACCTTTAAATTAAAATTAATAAACTAACTGTTAACAAATTCAAAAATTGGATTTTCAAACGTAAAAGTTTATAGAAATTGTGTGAAGCATGAAAAAGAAAAAGAGAATTAGAAGTGGTCAAAACTACAAAGAAATAAAAGCCATTCAAAAAAGAAAATAAAATACAAAAGGAATTTTTTGAAGTGAAGATTTTAATACATTTTGAATGGTACTAAATAATTTTGAAAGGTCAAAAAATCTTCAAAATAGTAAACCCCGAATTTCAAGAATAAATTTTAAGAACACAAAGATGATGGCAGTTTTTCAATAAAGAAAGTTCAGTTTTTATAAATTTAGACAAATCAAAACACAATAATTGTCTACAGTATTCTTAAAGCATTACCAAGAGCTGCTGTTGATTCATACTAAAAATGATGTAATAAATTTTATAGAAAATCTAGCATCGATCAAAGATGTAAAGATGTGAATCAACAACAATAAATAAAAGAGCAAACTTATTCAAATTGAATACGGAAATGACTGATTTTTTATCTTCTATCAAAAGTCAATTCTTCTATTTTGCATGCATTAGCTGATGGTGTTGCTTCTGCTGCCGCCGCTGCTGCTATTACTGCAATACATGAACTGACTGTTAGCGCATTTTCTCGTTGAAAGAAGGGAAGACAAATAAATAATGACAGCTTTATTATTACTATTTCCGTAGAAAAAAAAGGAAGAATTCCACGCATCTTCTTTCCCCTCTTTTTATTTTTTATGTATATGTATTGTTGGAAGAAGAGAAGCTGCTGCTGAGTCTGAGGCTATAAAAAACAGGAAAAAGAAGACGCAATAATCAAAGGAAAAAAATCAGGTGAATAAACGTAATAGCTATTTCCCCTTCAACCTCTTTTTCTTCTTTGTTTATTTTTAGTACAATTGTGTGTTTAATAATACACCGATTATTTTTTTGCTGAAACAAACAATAGTGTTCCATTCTATTCTGTAGTAATGATGATGATGATGATGAGAGTGTTTGTTTCAAAAGTGCTTCTTCATGGATGAAGTATCTGTGGGTAAATGCCTTTGTTACTGATGTAATAGATATAAATTAATACACATGAAAATGGGAAAAATTAGTTTTTGCTGATGAAAATTTTATATTTTTGACAGTACTTCAGAGCTAGCCTCTTTTGTATTTATAAACAATGTTTAATGCCATTATAGACGATATTATGCAAAATTGTGGATCAAGGTTCTCAACATTGGTTGAATTGCTGAAATAAACTATAATTTAACTTAATAATAGCTTAAAAGCTCACGTTCTGGATTACGGTAATCACATAAAATAAAAGAGTCTCATAAAAAACTTAAAAAATTTGTATAATCTTTTTGTTTTTCGTTTTAACAATTTCTGCATTGACTGTATTTGCTCAACTGACAAACATCTTGTGTCCTTTGAAAAATGTCTCTTTATTTCAATGAAAGAATGTCTGAACAACAGAAAGAAGAAGATCCTTCGAAGGACAAAATAACATTCACATATCCATTGAGTATTGTGGTTCCAACAGGAACAACACCTAGTAATTCATTTTTTGGTGTTGATTTGATATTTGTAACAAGATACATGCATTATTCTGCAAAATGGAAACTTAAATTTAAGCGAGATCGCTTTCGTCTATCAAATCTACATTTTGTTATACATATAAATGATGATGGCACAAAAGAACTAATTTCAACTCGAGTATGGAATGGCTCTTGCTTTATCTCATATAACTTATTCTCTGAAAGTGATATTTTATTATGTAAGTCTAGCTTTTTTATGTTATTCTGTTATTGTTATGATCAATTTAGATTCATCTCCAAGGATTAAAATGGTAGGAACACGTGGTATGGATTCATTTAGAACTCCTTCGGAATTTATGGATGAATTAGAAGATGAATTGAATGAAAGAAATGTTGCAAAATTTGTTATCTTACTTGAAATACATCTTCCAACAAAATACTTCTTTCGTCCATTTGATATGCCTTCATGTGAATTGAGCAAATTATTGTATGAATATCCAAAAGATATTGAAAATGACTTCAGATTTGATTATTTGAAAGAATGGTAAGCATTTTCTTAATGCGGTTGTGTTTGGGTGTTAGATTAGGTTAGGGAATTTGACATCGAGACATACATACTTCTCGATGTCAAGTAGCAACAAGCATATATGAACGAACAGTAGGTAGCAGCTAATGTTTTTGTCTCTATTACACGAGCAAAATTCATGGTACTTATCTTTACGACCCGATTACTGTAGTATTTTAAACAACGTATTCGTCATAATATTTGCGCAATAAACAAAACATCCTTTTTAGTGATTATGTTATAAAATGTTCAGATGGAACAGTGCCAGCTTCACGATTACTTCTCAATATTAAAAGTGAATTTTTCGAAAAGCGTTTTCAAAAATCTGGAGATGAACATGAATTTGTTGTGGAACATTTGAGTGATGTCGTCAAACCCATTATAACTTATCTTCAAACATATTGCTTTCAAATGCCAAAATCTTTTGATCTGGAATATGCAAAACGTCTATTAAAAGCAATTGAATTTTTTGTTCCTGCAGTATATGGAGGAAAAGATTTTAAAATGAAATCTCTCTTGGAATCTTGTGTTCATAAAGAACTTTGTAAAAAATTTGTTGAGGTGAGTACATTTTATAAGATTTCAAGAAAACTTTATCTTATTTATTTTAGGAAAAGCATTCATTTACTTCAATCTTACAATGGCTTTCCATCGCATTATTTCGCTTTCAAGATCTTCAAAATATGATTATTACCGTGATTGTTGATAAATTTTATTTTGAATGGCATCAAACTTTCCCCGAAAATGTAAGCTCAGCGCTTTAATATATGTTAATAATAATAATTATGTTGTTTTTTTAGGCAAGAAATAATCAAAATCCAATTTATCGTGATGTTTTTGGTGAATTTGGCGATGATGATGAAAATCCTGAGATTTGTTTACTCTTTTTTTACGAAATTGGAAATTGTATGGTTTCTTCACGTTTAACTAATGTTATTTTGTGATATTTTGTGTGTGTACTGTATTGATAATAAATTAATTTCCTATTATAAATTTGTTTTTTGATGAGGGTATATATTGTAGCAGTCATAATAAATTTGCAAAAATCGTTTTTTGTTGATAGACAAATTTTAATGGTGAAAATAAAAAGTAAAAACTGCTAATATGGCAAAATCTATGTCTATAAACTTGTTAATTAGAAAATAATCTTGTTTGTCACACAAGCATGAAAAAAACATTTTGATATAAACACAAACAATGCAAACAACAAAATTATTAAATGTGACAAACATTGAAACAAAAAAAGAATACGGTAACTAAAAAACAATAAAAATCAAAGCTACCCCTACTCCAAATTGAGGTAATAGTTTTACAATGATAAATAAGGTAAATGTTGAGCAAAATTTGGATAACGCATCTTGAAATGTTCCATATCAGCACAGAAACTTAATTTGAATGCTTTTTGAATCATTTCTTTTGCTTTTGAAATATTGTTCAATGTAATACAGCAATGCGCAATATTAACAATATGATCAACAATTTTGAAATCATATTTGACAGGATTATCAAGAATGGTAACAACTTCTTCCAAGCATTTCATACACATTATTGTATTACCATTTTTGTAATACATTTGAGATAAAGTAACAAGCATTTCAACCATTTGAAATTTGTATTCTTTTCGGCTAACATAAGTTTCACGAATCTAGGAATATAACCATTATACACTATGTCTTTCAAAATCTAAATTTACCTTTTTCAAAATTGCTTCACCTTTGGCAATAACAGCTGCAACAGAGCCATTGCTTGCTTCAACAAAATTATTATATTCTTTAACCAATTGAGCTCTTTTTGAATAATTCTTATCTTTGGCATCAGTATCACAAAGCTTACATTGACAAACAAATTTCCAACCTTCAAATTTTTCTTTTCGAACAGAATAATCGAGCAAAGGACTAATGTACGATAAACAAATTTCTTCGCCTTTTTTAATATCAGCAGCTGCACGGATAATCATTACATCACCATAGATTATTCGATTAGAATTCGCTAAAATTTAAAAAAAACGTAATAATATATCGACAAAAAATCTCTTTCATGAATGTACAGTACCAATTCGTAAAACAAAAAAAAATTGCATTTTTAAAAATGATAAAAACAAACCTAAGCAAGAATGATTAAAATAAGATGGAAGAATAAATAAACGAGAATAATCTTTCTTAGATTCAAACATATCCATCATTTCAGCCATTTTATCTTTAGGTTGATCATTTGAACCAAATCGATTGTATGCACTAATTTGCTGGATACGAGCAGCATCAATAACACCTAAAAGATCATTGTTAAGCCAAAATAGTTACTGTAATTAAATATGAGTTTTAAGACGTACCAAAAGGAATTTCTTCTTCATTTTCTTTTTGATCACCAGAATATAGAGCATAAACTTCTTTAGCTTTTTGTGGATTATTTTGTAAATTTTGAATTGTCTTAACTACTTGTAACATTTGTGCAGCACTATCTTTTGTTTTCCGAATAAGATTAATAGCAAATAATACTGCAGGAAAATCTTTATCATAACCACATGCAAATGCTTTAGATATAAGAAGCAATGCTCCTTCTTTGATATCTTTAGTTGCGATAATGCCACGTCCTAAATTTAACAAAAAATTATGAATTTTTCAAAGCAAATAAAGTATACCTTTTCCAGGAATATCAGTAACTTCTATTGGCCCTTTGTAATCCGAAACATCCAATTCAGCATTTTCTTTTTTTGATTCCAAATACATTTTTTTAAAATCATATTTTCCATTTTTCTGTTCGGCTAATCGAGCAGTTGTACGTTTAAGTTGTTCAGAAGCAAGTTCATTTTTAGGAAACTCTTTTAAAACTTCAATAAAATGATTCGCAGCATTTTGCCATTCCCGCATTCCATAAGCAGCTTGACCCATTCTACAATATAACACATTATATCATTGAATACATACGAAGTTAAGTTTAAACATACCTATACAATGATTTTTCACGATCACCACCTTTTTCTAATGCAAGTTTTGCACTTTCATAAGCCATATAGAAAGCATCCATTCGTAAGCAAGTCAATGATTTATTTAAATGCAAAACTGGAAGCTCTGGATTATAACGGATAGCTCGATCATACAACATTAATGCATTTTTATAATCAGCTTTCTTGAAACATTCATTTGCCTTTACTCGCCAATATTCAGCATCTTTAGACATTGATTCAAACCTAAAACATTGAACAGATTAAATAACAATTCATTGTACAAAACAGCACCATTTCTTAGCACCAATTTTAGATAAAAGTTTATCATCAGTAGGATCAACGACAATAACATCTGATGGAGAATCGATTCTCAAGGTTGGAATTTTATTGTTTGAGCCATATCGAAGCCAAGGTTCTTTGATAATTAAAATAGTACCAGGGCATAACCAATTAAGATCATCACGCTTGTAATAAAAATTGTACATTGCAACAATTTCAACATCACCTAAAATTTTAAAGTTCATATTTTGTGAAGATATTTTGAATTCATACCATTCAAATCTTTGATTAGAATTTCTGCTCCAACAACAACAGATGGTTTACCAATAACTTGACAACCTAAATACCGTCCTTTATGAACCGTTGGAACTTTCATATCACGTAAATTGATTGATTTTAATCCTTCAAATGGTGTTTTACAGCTATGACTATCACCTAAAATTTGATGTGCGTAATTCGAATGTTTGAATACAAAAACTTACTTGATAAAAAAGTAGTTTTAAAAGAATATTTATTATCAGGCGGTAAATTTGATCTTCTTTGCCAATGCATAAGCTCAACATCAGGATTTCGATGTGGGCGAGGTTGTGGTGTGCTTTGATTCAAACGGCGAGATTCTTCAGCTTGATTCATATGTCTTTCAATATCAATATCCATCTTTGAATTGCTGAAATAAGCTAGTTTTAGGTCTAGTTACGGAGAGATAAACACGGCAAGAAATAAGCAGAAAAAATAATGCAAGCACATGAATAAACGATTATTTTAATAAATTCCACTCGCGTTATCGAATTTCAAATTTGACTTGAATGCCGTAATGCGCAAAATCAACTATCGATTGATTATTTCTTTTTTCTTTTTCAAATGACTTATTCCACTTAATCAAAACATCACTGTGAACTTTTTCATAATGCTTTACAAAAAATGTAACACACATTGCATTTCGAAGAAAAAACATCAAATCAAAAATGCTTTATTTAAAATTCAATTTTTAAATCACAAAAAAAATCGGCAACGTTTTTTTTATGAAAAACCATTTGGCATTGAAGAACATTTTGTAAAAACAAGCACTTTATTTGAAAAATGCCCGATTTTAATAAACATTAAAATCGAAGCGGATAAAAGATAAGAATCTGTTAAGAGAAATCAATTTTTGAAGAACTTGGAATTAAAAAAGTGTTTGATAAACAAAAGAAGAAGCGCAAAAGAATATAGTTAAAAATGAAAATGACGCAATTAAACCAGTATTGTAGTAGGGGATAACAGCAATTTCAACTTGATTATTATAGCCTCCAAAAGCATTGATTGGTACAAAATAAAATGTTACTGTATTTCCGGATGAATAACAAATTGAACCATTTTGAATTGGACAGTTTTGAACGTAGTTGTTGTCTCCAATGTTTCCATCATAAACTCGAATCTTTAAAATATGTTTTGTAAAACGGTGATGGCGTTAACTGAAACTTACATCAAAATTGGACGGAACAACTGTAAATCGAATTTTTATTTGTTTATTTTGGTCATTGCTTTGTGCAACTACAGTAAGACCTTGATAGCAGGATGATGGCTGGGAGGCAATTCCAGTTTCACTAAAATTTTTAAGACATTTACAAAAAGATTTTTTAGTCAATAGATAGTTTGATACTTCTGCATGAAATGTTAATGCCAAAAAAATAAATATGATTTTTAATTCATCGAAAAATGAGAAGCTTTTGTTTTTCGTTAAACAAAAAAGTTTATAAAATTTACCCTTCATTATCAAGTTGAATAGTTCTGGATGTATAGCCGCAGTCATAGCAAAGATTCTCATTAATTAATGAACAAAGAATCAAGATTATAACAAAAGATGTAGGAAACATTTTTCTTTTTTATTAAACTATTTTGAAGAAATCAAACACAAAAGCAAAAGATGCATGCTTTTATAGAAAACAAGAGTTGTGCCTTTATTTGGATTTTAGATTAAAATATTTTTTCCTTCAAGTTGATATTTTTTCTTTTTTGCATTTTTTGTTGATTCACACATTTTAAGGTAGTATAGAAGAAGAAGAAGAATACCATCTTTGGGGAAAAAAAGAAGAGTCAGATGATTTTTGATAAACAAAATTTTGTGAAATAAATAAAATCGCATTTTGAATATAACTCAGAATTCATTAAAACATTTAAGCCGTATGGCACAAGTTTAAAGCCCCATGGTCAAGTTTGTTTTTAATGATTTTTTAGAAAACGCTTACATTTTTACAGTCTTTCAGTTTTAAGTTTAAGTTTTAGGATTTTTATAAATTATTTTAGTTGTAAGTGCTTTGTGCAACTAAAGTAAGCCCTTGATAGCAGAATGATGGCTGGGAAACAATTAAAAGTTTATTAGAGAAAAATTTAATTAAAATATAACTGAAGCAGTAAAAAAAATAAAATTTAAGTTCTTTAAAAACTGATGCAAATAAATTATGAAATATCATCATCGGTTAAATAGTTTTTAACTAAAAATCCAAATTCATCATAATCAATGAAGCCATCAGAATCGACATCAAATTCCGTAAAAAGTTCATCAATTAGATATGGATTTTGGATTCCACCCATTTCACGAAGTACAAATTCAAAATCTTTTCGAGTTATCAACCCTGATTCTGACTAAAATATTTATTGATAATTATTATTTTATTTTTCTATCAGAAAACAAAATACCCGATCAAAAACTGCAAAACATTCTTTGATAATTTCATTCCAGTTTCGATTTTTTTCATTCATTTTTTGCATAACTTCACAAAATTCGTCGAAATCAATTTGATGATTTCCACGTTTATCGGCTTCTTTTATAATCGATTCTAAATCAACGGTTTTTGAATCCACGCCTAAATTTGTGATGGCATTTTCAAGTTCATCTAAACCAATAGCACCAGAGCGATCTAAAATTTAGATGATGGTTAAACCAAATCTCCATATTAGTTTTTCTTATTTTTGTACATAAGCTTTTTAAATTTATACGTCACACATTTCGAAAGCTAGCTAACACAACTTTTTAATTGTTTTTTGTACAGTAATAAAATTTAAAAAAAACTAACCCGCATCAAACATGTTAAAAACTTGTCGATATTCTTTCAGCTCATCAGAAGTGTATTTATCCAAATCATTGATAAGCAACGGATTTGATGCAGAATCATCTTGAGAATCATGTCCGAATTTTGCCTGAATAAATGAGATTGAACTATTTCCACTTTTTGTTCGAGACAATATGTTATTATTCCCTGATGAATTTGAAGTCATTCGACGTAAAAAAGTTTTTTGTGGAAGTTTTGAAAGGGATAACTTTTTTCTATCATCCATTTTTAAACTATTAGAATTTTGGCAAAATTAAAAACAACAAGTTTTTAAAGAAAATTTGAAATCAAGGTTTAAGTAAGAATAAGAATAGAATCAATGTATATTAATCTTAATTATTTTGAGGGCCTATTAGATCAGCTGAGTCCGAAACAAATAGATGGTTTCTTGTCGTATTTTACATCCAGTTCAGATTTAAACAAAAAAGCTGAACAAAGCTTTTTAAACAAAATTTTAAATAAAAACAGCTGCTTTATTATTTCGATAAACGAAAAATGAAAATAATTTTTTTTTAAATATTTTTTATAAAAAGCTAATTTTGCGTGTCTGTTAAACAAAAGGTAAGTAAAAAATTTTTTTTTCAAAAAAGGGATTCAATCCTTTTTTTCTTTCTTTCAGCCCACACAAAAAAGCCCCATATCTTTATTGCATTTTTCCGTGTTTGTTTGTAAATTGGATGAAAGTCAGTGAATGGCTTCTCCCCTGTTTTTGCTTTTTTTGAAATGCATTAAAAATATTTTCTTTTCAAACAAAAAAATTATTCATTCAAAAAATTGACTATTTATGAACTACAGCAGTTTATAGGGGGGATAAATATTTGAAATCTTTAAAACTTTTGTAATTTATCATAAATAAAATTGAAATTTTAAGTGCCAAAGGCGGAACATCGAAACAAAAGCCAAAAAAATGGTGGTCAAAACCAAAAATAAATTTACTGTCAGAAATGAAATCAGCTCATTAATTTAACATAAACATGCCCTAACTCAACATTTTTAATATTTAATTAAAATTTGGAAACTAAACTTACCCTTAAAGTTGCAGCAAGTAAACTTCTACCAGAAGACATTGTACTTCCACCCGGCTGTATCGTATCCTTTTTAGCTCCAGAAAATCTTCTTAAACTCATTTGTCCAGCAGATAATCGGCTACTCATACTTCGTTTCCCGCCATTTCCATTATTGTTTGCTGATGATGAAGAGGTTCCAGGAGCAGCAGCAGAAGCACGAGGTGGAAGAAGTTGTGAAAGGCGCCGAGTAGCTGTTGACGGGAAATCTAGAGTCATAAATTTTGAGACAGATGAAAATACACGAGATGGTGATGAAGTTTTACGTGAAGATGAAATAGAAGAAATTTTACGAGATGGTGGATCAATTGTTAAAATACTTGTTGGACTTATATTTGATTCGGACCTTCTTCCATCTCCTCCTCCTCCTCCCTCACGATCCCTTTCAAGTTCAGATGTTACTCCTCCAGCAGAAGCAGCAGAAATTGAAAGATGCCTTGTTGGATAGAGCAGAGGAGATGGAGGAAGAGATGTTGAAGAAGTCGAGGAAGTGACAGATGAGGGAGTTACAACTATTGGTTCAAGCATCTTTTTCCTCTCCTTTGTTGTTCTTGGATCAGAATATTTAATAAATACAATTCTTTAAGAAAAGTTGGAAGAAATAAAAACAAAAGTTTTTTAAAAATGCCAAAAAAGGAAGGCAATGCTATTTATATTAGCTTTCAGCAACTCCTTCTTCTTTCATTTTTTTCGGAAGCATTATGCTTCAGCAATTCCTTCCTTTTTCTTCCACTGTTTTCCATCCATTCCAACAACAACAACGACACAAAAAAAGAAAAGTGAAGTAAGTGAAGACAATCGATGCAACAAAAGTATGCATCAGTTTTCTTTTCTTTTTTTAAGGAAAAATATGCTTGTTGTCACCAAAAAAGTGCCTCCAAAAAACCTCAAGAAAGAGAGTAATAAATGGCATTCTTAGTGACATTTTTAAAGTCAACTTCTGTCACTCCAAAACAAGAAAAAGTTTATGGGATTGTTTAATTTTATGAAATGCAAGAAAGTTATTACAAGTCATGGCAGCAGGTTATCAACAACATTAATAGCAAAAAAGTAGAGCAATTTCAAAAAACGAGCAGTAAAAATATATAAACTAAAAACCAAAGTATTTTCTCTTATTTGAATAGAAATCTAAAAATGAAGAGATTATTATTTTTTTTCAAAAAAGGTGTCATGGCTGCTTTCTTGTTGTCATTGAAAAAAGCATTTATAAAAGGAAAAATGAAATCTGTGTCAACAAATGCTACCTGGGTAACCACCTTTGAAATCGAGGGATAAACATTATTTCACGCAATATATTTGTAAAAGATAAATATGTATTTAATTTACTTTTTATAGAACATTTATTACGCGTAAAAGAAACCGTTATAAATAAACTCTAATTAAAATCAAAGATTGAACACCATGGGTATGCATGAATTCATGGAATTGACAAAATAGTTTGAGCTTAATTATCACATGTTAACTGAAATCAAAAAGTCCTTCTTTGAAAAAAATGTTATCCAATTTGAAAAATTATAGTTTACGTTTGACATTGTCATTTTTACAGCTTCGATAAAATCTTTATCACAGTATTTATTCTTCAAAACAAATGTGGCATCTTGAACATTAAGATGGAATCATATGTGTCATTATTGCAAAGCACCTAAAATTTTTAGAAGCAGGCAGATAAAATTGTTTTTAAACATTTGAAAAAAAAATTTCTGCAAAAAACAAAATATATTTCTTAGATACTGTATTTAGTTGTGGCGTTTTGTGGTTTCGCTGCCAATAATTGTTCATCCAATAAAAATTTTTGCAAACAAAAAAATCTTTTTCGACACATTGTTGCGCAACATTTTTCGTTTACACATTTGTTATTTACATTACATACTTATATTTCAGATATTACCTTCTTAATAAGATGGATAGAACTTATTACCTCAATTTAAATTGTCAATATCGTGACGCAAGACTTTCTGCGATGGATAAGCTTAAAGAAATTAGCTCATATCTCACCTTTATCGAAGATCACAAGAAACAAAATCCAAGTAGTACTTTAACAGAATTGATGCTTCCTGTTGGATATGATGATATCAAAAAGTTTGCTGCTATTTATATTGATGATCCACAAAAGAAACATGTTTTTATTCGTGGTCATAATGGCAAATATCTTTCAAGTGAAAATGGCGAAGCTGGAATGCGCTGTGATCGAGATGTCCCACTTCATTGGGAGAAATTTACTATTGAAGAATTTGAAAATGGTAAATTTATTGCATTAAAATCAATGGGAAAATATGTATCATCTGAATGGGGTTTATTTTCAATGAAATGTAATCGAAAAAAAGCTGAAGCATGGGAATTATTTGAAATTACTGAACATGGTGATAATGTTGTTTCCTTCAACGGCAATAATAAAAGATTTGTTACTACAACTGAAGATGGAAAGAAGCTTTTTTGTTATGCTAAAGAAGACAAAGAAGGGGAAAAATTTCATCTTCAACGTTTACAATCTCCTGAAGGTGAACTTGAAATTGGCTGGACTTTATTGAATAAACATTTAATTGCTCTCTGTGATGACTATGATGCTGCAGAAGCTGAACGAGATGCTATTGATACAGAAGTGTTTTATTACATGAAACCAATTGAAGTTAAACATCATGGTCGTGGAAATAGCTATACCACTCAACATGAAGAAAGACTTTTTAATGTTGAAGAATTCAAGGGAGCTGTTAAAGTTGCTGATAAAAAGATTCTTGCTGCTCAAGAAGCTCTTGATAAACATGCTCAACATATTAATATTCTTATTGCTGATGAAAATAAACGTGCTCAAGAAATTACAAAAATGTTTAATCTTTGTTCTCCAGTTCTTCAAAATCTTGCTAATCAAAATAAGTCTGCTGCTACTGCCTCTGCTCCGAAAGTTACTAATGAAAATGATTATGGTTTTGTTTATTAATCTTTTGTTTTGAGGTAAACTTTTTTGTTGTGTTTCTGATTTTTTGTTGTTTGTTTTTTATGCAATAAATGAAAATAATGATTAATTATCTTGTAAATCTTTTGAAGGAAGAAAAAGGCACCTTTACCAATATTCATGGAAACATTTATTAAATGATTACAGTAGACTGGTTGTTCAAAAATCTTGTCAATCTAATAAATTAGGATGATTATTGGTGTGATCATGCATGATGTTATATGTGTCGTCTTCCAGATGAGAAAGACGGGAAGATAAACACATTTTTATTTTTGAGTTCATATCAGCAGACGAATAAGAGATTTTTTAATTGTTCGTCGAAAAGTACTTGAGTATTTTAAAGGGAAGAAAATGTGCGTTTATTGTGAGGGTGAGGCGACGCCCCGGAGTTAAAGGACTTGCAGGGCATTGAGCTAAGGAGGGGGCACTTTTTTTATCATCATTGTGATTGTGCTACAAAAAAAGTGATAATAATATTATAAAGTTTATTGTTTTTTTTTTCAAAAAAATGAATAATCGCAAAAAAATGTATAACAATCACCAATGATAACCAGTGTTTCTCAATATTCATGAAAACATTGGAATAATTACAAAATGGCAGTTGTTGGAAACAGCACACTAGATCAGAGTTAATCTAACATTGTAAAACTTATTGGAATTACACTGAAAAAAAATACCCCCGAAAAAAGGGGAAAAAACCCCCGAATATCGGGGATAAAAACCCCACCAACCAGGAAAGGGAGTATTTGGTTCAGCTGATTTATCTTCGGATGTTGGCGATTGTTCTTGAGTAGTTTGTTCAACAACTTTGTTATCAGATGAAATGGTTTCATCTTCTTCAATTTCAGCTTCTTTTGAACAATCAAATTGAACAATTACAGGTTCAGTTGAATTACTGGATTGAGGTTTTAGGAATTCAGAAATTCCATCTTTTGCATTTTCATCGAGAATTTCCATAACTTTTGGATCAAAAACAATTGACAAATTCAAGTTTAAATCACTTGTAACACAAGATGTGTAGGTGTAGTCATTCTTTTGTCCTAAAAAAGCGAAAATTTTAATCTATACAGCAAAAATAGTGAGAGTAAGACAATATTTAATTTTTAACTTTTTTTAACGTTATTTTTGTTACTATCCTTACATAACAATCTCAGAAATAAAATCTCAAAATCTTGTTCAGATAAATAACATGATACCAATAAATAAAAAGCTATTACAATTTATTTTTGTTACTATCTTTTTGTAAAAAATTGTAGAGGTGCTGAATGGGGAAATTCATACCTCCAATAAAATCATTTTTTTTACAATTATGTATCGTACTTGAACTTTTCCCTTTCCTTTATGACCAAAACAAAAACGTACCATTAATTTGAAGATTATGTGGATTTTCGATAGTTACTTCAACCAAATTTGCAGTAACCTTTTTAATATAAAATTGAAGTTTGTAAAATTTATAGTTTGAAACATAAAGAGTATTTTAAAAACATTCAAAAATATTCAAAGCTTTTAAAAGATCAGCTGAATATGTGAGTCTTGTTGGCCATTTGAGATATGCAACACTTTTAAATTCTACTTTGCATTCAACAACGAAATTATATGGTTTTTGAAGTTCATCAAAAGTTGTTGGATAACATTTCTTTGATGAATCATAGCGTAAATAACATGGAGAATCTGAAATTTTAAAGATAAAACATTTGTTTTATTATAATATCAAGATATGCAAGGCATAGTTGGAACTATTTATGCTGCGAACAGCAACTGAAAGTTCAATATTTTCATTAAAAACTATTTTAGTTTTAGAATTTAATGAAAGTTTTGCAGTTTGATAAAGATTGGTGGTAAGGAGCATTTTTGCAAGAGCAGTAGTGAGAGGAGATAAATGAAGATAAAATGATAAATTAACTAAATAATTTTTCAGTATTTATACTATTATAAGCCAGACGTATGCGTTCTCAAAAAATCCTGAAAATGACCTTTTTATCTCAAGATGTTCAAACCAACCGCCTCCTTTAAGAATTTGTTTTGTTTTTTATCTCAAGATGTTCAAACCAACCGCCTCCTTTAAGAATTTGTTTTGTCTATGGGCACTGATCTTTTTTGATTAATTTAGGATTGATGGTGAACTTCTGATAAAAAAACCGATAGTGCCTCTATTTTTTATTGAGGTACAGAAAAGATTGAAAAAAGGCCACACTCTTCTTATTGATTAATTGTAAACAAGAACAGTGTGGCCGGTAACGAAAGGTAAAAATGGAATTTGCAACCCAAATATTGGTTAAAAGTATCCCAAATATTTTAACCACCTTAATATTGGTTAAACTTGTCCCAAATATTTTTATTGACAATAATAAATAATAATAAGTGCAAAAATAATTTAAGAAATTTTATAAGTAAAATACATATTTCTGTTGCAAAAAAAAGGTGTGACATAATTCAATAAAGATTTTATTTTTGGGATTCGCTTAAAATTGCTATGGGGCATTACAAAAGTTTGTTAGTAAAGATGATTTTTCAGTGTCTTGGGTAATTTCGATTTTTAAGTGGTTTTACAATATTTGGGACATATTTTACCAATATTTGGGTTGTCCTTTAACCGCATACCGCAACGAAATGTCTTGGTCCACTTATATCAGAAAAGACAGACCAACATGTTGTGCACAGTCGTCACTGGTATCACTGAAGGTAGATACCAATGACGACTGTATTGGGTTAAAAAAGGAAAACTATGATGGCAACAAAAACTTTCAATCATCTTTTTTTATTTATTCATAAAATCTCAACAACAAAACAACATAGAATAAGAAATTTTTCACATCATCCAAATTTTGTTCAGTAATTCAATGATTTAGTAGATGTGGCTAGTAGGTAGGAGGAACAGCAGAATCTGGTCGGCTTTCAAGTTCTTGAGCATCTTGAAGGCTTTGTGTAACAGTTAAAGGATCAAAAACAAAGTTTAATACTTTCTTGACATTTTTGTTACTACTAAATTCTTCCTTGTAATCACCACGTTTTCCTAAAAGTTTGTTTGTTATCATTATGTTGATTTCAAGGAATCTAAATATTACTAACCTTCAATTTTTAGATTATAAGAATTTTTGATATGTATTTCAACAGCAAAATCATGTCTTTTTACATAGCATTTTAGCTTTAGATGCTCATATCCAAGCAAAACAATTTCATTTTCATAAAAATCAAACGTATCCATCATCAACATACGTTCTAATGGAATATTTATTTCATGTGAAACCTTCACATAATCAACGTTTTTGTAATCAATAAGACCTTCCGTGACAATCTTGCAATGAGTACGATAAATATCATTATGAATAAATGAATCGGTATTTGTGTTATAGTTGACTGGCCTCCAACATCGATCATATCCGAACAAGTAAACACCAAGGATTTCAAAATCACCAACAAAATTTTTTAACTGAAACATTTTTGTTTCGTCCATAACTTTTGGTTCTATTATGAATTCCCAATATTCGCATATTTTTACAGTAACAGGATTATGGGAAGAAAGTGAAAATGTCGTTTCAAACTTTTTTTTGAAGAGCATTTTGGTTGAAGCGGCTGCAAAACAACGAAGTAAACAATGAAAAATGGAAGAACAGTGTGCCATGCTGAACAAATTTTAAAAGACATAACCTAGGTCAATTCTCTGCGGTAATTTATCGAATAAAAATAGCGAATTCTTAAACACTGCTGATGCAAACAGCCACAAAAATCAAGTATTTTTTCCTTTCACCCTTGCTTGCTACAGTGTGCGTTTTACTATCTATAATTTTTTGGACAAACTGTTTCAAAGATTGTAAGAATGTAATGCTGAAGTTTAAATTTTTTCTTTTTTAACTCATGTTACTGGTTTTTTGAATATCACAAGGCATGTTATACTACTTGTGTTAGTTACTTTCTAATTGATGTAACTTCTGAAATGTTGCAGATAACGCTGTGTTCCAGCTATAAAAATTATTGATAGGGTCCATTAGTAATGCTGAAGTTTAAATTTTTTCTATTTTAACCCATTTTTCTGGTTTTTTGAATATGACAAGGCATGTTATAGTACTTGTGTTAGTTACTTTCTAATTGATGTAACTTCTGAAATGTTGCAGATAACGCTGTGTTCCAGCTATATAAATTATTGATAGGGTCCATTAGTAATGCTGATATTTTAATGTTTTCTTTTTTAACTCATGTTACTGGTTTTTTGAATATGACAAGGCATGTTATAGTACTTGTGTTAGTTACTTTCAAATTGATGTAACTTCTGAAATGTTGCAGATAACGCTGTGTTCCAGCTATATAAATTATTGATAGGGTCCATTAGTAATGCTGATATTTTAATGTTTTCTTTTTAACTCATGTTACTGGTTTTTTGAATATGACAAGGCATGTTATAGTACTTGTGTTAGTTACTTTCAAATTGATGTAACTTCTGAAATGTTGCAGATAAAGCAGTGTTCCAGCTATAAAAATTATTGTAAGGGTCCATTAGTAATGCTGAAATAGTATTTTTTTCTTTTTTAACCCATTTTTCTGGTTTTTTGAATATCACAAGACATGTTGTAGTACTTGTGTTAGTTACTTTCTAATTGATGTAACTTCTGAAATGTTGCAGATAACGCTGTGTTCCAGCTATAAAAATTATTGATAGGGTCCATTAGTAATGCTGAAGTTTAAATTTTTTCTTTTTTAACCCATTTTTCTGGTTTTTTGAATATGACAAGGCATGTTATAGTACTTGTGTTAGTTACTTTCTAATTGATGTAACTTCTGAAATGTTGCAGATAACGCTGTGTTCCAGCTATATAAATTATTGATAGGGTCCATTAGTAATGCTGAAGTTTAAATTTTTTCTTTTCTAACCCATTTTTCTGGTTTTTTGAATATGACAAGGCATGTTATAGTACTTGTGTTAGTTACTTTCTAATTGATGTAACTTCTGAAATGTTGCAGATAACGCTGTGTTCCAGCTATATAAATTATTGATAGGGTCCATTAGTAATGCTGATATTTTAATGTTTTCTTTTTTAACTCATGTTACTGGTTTTTTGAATATGACAAGGCATGTTATAGTACTTGTGTTAGTTACTTTCAAATTGATGTAACTTCTGAAATGTTGCAGATAACGCTGTGTTCCAGCTATATAAATTATTGATAGGGTCCATTAGTAATGCTGATATTTTAATGTTTTCTTTTTAACTCATGTTACTGGTTTTTTGAATATGACAAGGCATGTTATAGTACTTGTGTTAGTTACTTTCTAATTGATGTAACTTCTGAAATGTTGCAGATAAAGCTGAGTTCCAGCTTTATAAATTATTGATAGGGTCTATTAGTAATGCTGAAAATAAAATTTTTTCTTTTTTAACTAATTTTACTGGTTTTTTGAATATCACAAGACATGTTGTAGTACTTGTGTTAGTTACTTTCTAATTGATGTAACTTCTGAAATGTTGCAGATAAAGCTGAGTTCCAGCTTTATAAATTATTGATTGGGTCCATTAGTAATGCTGAAATAGTATTTTTTTCTTTTTTAACCCATTTTTCTGGTTTTTTGAATATGACAATGCATGTTATAGTACTTGTGTTAGTTACTTTCTAATTGATGTAACTTCTGAAATGTTGCAGATAAAGCTGAGTTCCAGCTTTATAAATTATTGATTGGGTCCATTAGTAATGCTGAAATAGTATTTTTTTCTTTTTTAACCCATTTTTCTGGTTTTTTGAATATGACAATGCATGTTATAGTACTTGTGTTAGTTACTTTCTAATTGATGTAACTTCTGAAATGTTGCAGATAAAGCTGTGTTCCAGCTATAAAAATTATTGATAGGGTCTATTAGTAATGCTGAAAATAAAATTTTTTCTTTTTTAACCCATTTTTCTGGTTTTTTGAATATGACAATGCATGTTATAGTACTCGTGTTAGTTACTTTCTAATTGATGTAACTTCTGAAATGTTGCAGATAAAGCTGAGTTCCAGCTTTATAAATTATTGATTGGGTCCATTAGTAATGCTGAAATAGTATTTTTTTCTTTTTTAACCCATTTTTCTGGTTTTTTGAATATGACAATGCATGTTATAGTACTTGTGTTAGTTACTTTCTAATTGATGTAACTTCTGAAATGTTGCAGATAAAGCTGAGTTCCAGCTTTATAAATTATTGATAGGGTCTATTAGTAATGCTGATATTTTAATGTTTTCTTTTTAACTCATGTTACTGGTTTTTTGAATATGACAAGACATGTTGTAGTACTTGTGTTAGTTACTTTCTAATTGATGTAACTTCTGAAATGTTGCAGATAAAGCTGAGTTCCAGCTTTATAAATTATTGATTGGGTCCATTAGTAATGCTGAAATAGTATTTTTTTCTTTTGTAACCCATTTTTCTGGTTTTTTGAATATGACAATGCATGTTATAGTACTTGTGTTAGTTACTTTCTAATTGATGTAACTTCTGAAATGTTGCAGATAACGCTGTGTTCCAGCTATATAAATTATTGATAGGGTCCATTAGTAATGCTGATATTTTAATGTTTTCTTTTTAACTCATGTTACTGGTTTTTTGAATATGACAAGGCATGTTATAGTACTTGTGTTAGTTACTTTCTAATTGATGTAACTTCTGAAATGTTGCAGATAAAGCTGAGTTCCAGCTATAAAAATTATTGATAGGGTCTATTAGTAATGCTGAAAATAAAATTTTTTCTTTTTTAACTAATTTTACTGGTTTTTTGAATATCACAAGACATGTTGTAGTACTTGTGTTAGTTACTTTCTAATTGATGTAACTTCTAAAATGTTGCAGATAAAGCTGAGTTCCAGCTTTATAAATTATTGATTGGGTCCATTAGTAATGCTGAAATAGTATTTTTTTCTTTTGTAACCCATTTTTCTGGTTTTTTGAATATGACAATGCATGTTATAGTACTCGTGTTAGTTACTTTCTAATTGATGTAACTTCTGAAATGTTGCAGATAAAGCTGAGTTCCAGCTTTATAAATTATTGATTGGGTCCATTAGTAATGCTGAAATAGTATTTTTTTCTTTTTTAACCCATTTTTCTGGTTTTTTGAATATGACAATGCATGTTATAGTACTTGTGTTAGTTACTTTCTAATTGATGTAACTTCTGAAATGTTGCAGATAAAGCTGTGTTCCAGCTATAAAAATTATTGATAGGGTCTATTAGTAATGCTGAAAATAAAATTTTTTCTTTTTTAACCCATTTTTCTGGTTTTTTGAATATGACAATGCATGTTATAGTACTCGTGTTAGTTACTTTCTAATTGATGTAACTTCTGAAATGTTGCAGATAAAGCTGAGTTCCAGCTTTATAAATTATTGATTGGGTCCATTAGTAATGCTGAAATAGTATTTTTTTCTTTTTTAACCCATTTTTCTGGTTTTTTGAATATGACAATGCATGTTATAGTACTTGTGTTAGTTACTTTCTAATTGATGTAACTTCTGAAATGTTGCAGATAAAGCTGAGTTCCAGCTTTATAAATTATTGATAGGGTCTATTAGTAATGCTGATATTTTAATGTTTTCTTTTTAACTCATGTTACTGGTTTTTTGAATATGACAAGACATGTTGTAGTACTTGTGTTAGTTACTTTCTAATTGATGTAACTTCTGAAATGTTGCAGATAAAGCTGAGTTCCAGCTTTATAAATTATTGATTGGGTCCATTAGTAATGCTGAAATAGTATTTTTTTCTTTTTTAACCCATTTTTCTGGTTTTTTGAATATGACAATGCATGTTATAGTACTCGTGTTAGTTACTTTCTAATTGATGTAACTTCTGAAATGTTGCAGATAAAGCTGAGTTCCAGCTTTATAAATTATTGATTGGGTCCATTAGTAATGCTGAAATAGTATTTTTTTCTTTTGTAACCCATTTTTCTGGTTTTTTGAATATGACAATGCATGTTATAGTACTTGTGTTAGTTACTTTCTAATTGATGTAACTTCTGAAATGTTGCAGATAACGCTGTGTTCCAGCTATATAAATTATTGATAGGGTCCATTAGTAATGCTGATATTTTAATGTTTTCTTTTTAACTCATGTTACTGGTTTTTTGAATATGACAAGGCATGTTATAGTACTTGTGTTAGTTACTTTCTAATTGATGTAACTTCTGAAATGTTGCAGATAAAGCTGAGTTCCAGCTTTATAAATTATTGATAGGGTCTATTAGTAATGCTGAAAATAAAATTTTTTCTTTTTTAACTAATTTTACTGGTTTTTTGAATATGACAATGCATGTTATAGTACTTGTGTTAGTTACTTTCTAATTGATGTAACTTCTGAAATGTTGCAGATAAAGCTGAGTTCCAGCTTTATAAATTATTGATTGGGTCCATTAGTAATGCTGAAATAGTATTTTTTTCTTTTGTAACCCATTTTTCTGGTTTTTTGAATATGACAATGCATGTTATAGTACTTGTGTTAGTTACTTTCTAATTGATGTAACTTCTGAAATGTTGCAGATAAAGCTGAGTTCCAGCTATAAAAATTATTGATAGGGTCTATTAGTAATGCTGAAAATAAAATTTTTTCTTTTTTAACTAATTTTACTGGTTTTTTGAATATCACAAGACATGTTGTAGTACTTGTGTTAGTTACTTTCTAATTGATGTAACTTCTGAAATGTTGCAGATAAAGCTGAGTTCCAGCTTTATAAATTATTGATTGGGTCCATTAGTAATGCTGAAATAGTATTTTTTTCTTTTGTAACCCATTTTTCTGGTTTTTTGAATATGACAATGCATGTTATAGTACTTGTGTTAGTTACTTTCTAATTGATGTAACTTCTGAAATGTTGCAGATAAAGCTGAGTTCCAGCTTTATAAATTATTGATAGGGTCTATTAGTAATGCTGAAAATAAAATTTTTTCTTTTTTAACTAATTTTACTGGTTTTTTGAATATGACAATGCATGTTATAGTACTTGTGTTAGTTACTTTCTAATTGATGTAACTTCTGAAATGTTGCAGATAAAGCTGAGTTCCAGCTTTATAAATTATTGATTGGGTCCATTAGTAATGCTGAAATAGTATTTTTTTCTTTTGTAACCCATTTTTCTGGTTTTTTGAATATGACAATGCATGTTATAGTACTTGTGTTAGTTACTTTCTAATTGATGTAACTTCTGAAATGTTGCAGATAAAGCTGAGTTCCAGCTATAAAAATTATTGATAGGGTCTATTAGTAATGCTGAAAATAAAATTTTTTCTTTTTTAACTAATTTTACTGGTTTTTTGAATATCACAAGACATGTTGTAGTACTTGTGTTAGTTACTTTCTAATTGATGTAACTTCTGAAATGTTGCAGATAAAGCTGAGTTCCAGCTTTATAAATTATTGATTGGGTCCATTAGTAATGCTGAAATAGTATTTTTTTCTTTTGTAACCCATTTTTCTGGTTTTTTGAATATGACAATGCATGTTATAGTACTTGTGTTAGTTACTTTCTAATTGATGTAACTTCTGAAATGTTGCAGATAAAGCTGTGTTCCAGCTATAAAAATTATTGATAGGGTCTATTAGTAATGCTGAAAATAAAATTTTTTCTTTTTTAACCCATTTTTCTGGTTTTTTGAATATGACAAGGCATGTTATAGTACTTGTGTTAGTTACTTTCTAATTGATGTAACTTCTGAAATGTTGCAGATAAAGCTGAGTTCCAGCTTTATAAATTATTGATTGGGTCCATTAGTAATGCTGAAATAGTATTTTTTTCTTTTTTAACCCATTTTTCTGGTTTTTTGAATATGACAATGCATGTTATAGTACTTGTGTTAGTTACTTTCTAATTGATGTAACTTCTGAAATGTTGCAGATAAAGCTGAGTTCCAGCTTTATAAATTATTGATTGGGTCCATTAGTAATGCTGAAATAGTATTTTTTTCTTTTTTAACCCATTTTTCTGGTTTTTTGAATATGACAATGCATGTTATAGTACTTGTGTTAGTTACTTTCTAATTGATGTAACTTCTGAAATGTTGCAGATAAAGCTGTGTTCCAGCTATAAAAATTATTGATTGGGTCCATTAGTAATGCTGAAATAGTATTTTTTTCTTTTGTAACCCATTTTTCTGGTTTTTTGAATATGACAATGCATGTTATAGTACTCGTGTTAGTTACTTTCTAATTGATGTAACTTCTGAAATGTTGCAGATAAAGCTGAGTTCCAGCTTTATAAATTATTGATTGGGTCCATTAGTAATGCTGAAATAGTATTTTTTTCTTTTTTAACCCATTTTTCTGGTTTTTTGAATATGACAATGCATGTTATAGTACTTGTGTTAGTTACTTTCTAATTGATGTAACTTCTGAAATGTTGCAGATAAAGCTGAGTTCCAGCTTTATAAATTATTGATTGGGTCCATTAGTAATGCTGAAATAGTATTTTTTTCTTTTTTAACCCATTTTTCTGGTTTTTTGAATATGACAATGCATGTTATAGTACTTGTGTTAGTTACTTTCTAATTGATGTAACTTCTGAAATGTTGCAGATAAAGCTGTGTTCCAGCTATAAAAATTATTGATAGGGTCTATTAGTAATGCTGAAAATAAAATTTTTTCTTTTTTAACCCATTTTTCTGGTTTTTTGAATATGACAATGCATGTTATAGTACTTGTGTTAGTTACTTTCTAATTGATGTAACTTCTGAAATGTTGCAGATAAAGCTGTGTTCCAGCTATAAAAATTATTGATAGGGTCTATTAGTAATGCTGAAAATAAAATTTTTTCTTTTTTAACCCATTTTTCTGGTTTTTTGAATATGACAATGCATGTTATAGTACTTGTGTTAGTTACTTTCTAATTGATGTAACTTCTGAAATGTTGCAGATAAAGCTGTGTTCCAGCTATAAAAATTATTGATAGGGTCTGTTAGTAATGCTGAAAATAAAATTTTTTCTTTTTTAACTAATTTTACTGGTTTTTTGAATATCACAAGACATGTTGTAGTACTTGTGTTAGTTACTTTCTAATTGATGTAACTTCTAAAATGTTGCAGATAAAGCTGAGTTCCAGCTTTATAAATTATTGATTGGGACCATTAGTAATGCTGAAATAGTATTTTTTTCTTTTTTAACCCATTTTTCTGGTTTTTTGAATATCACAATGCATGTTATAGTACTTGTGTTAGTTACTTTCTAATTGATGTAACTTCTAAAATGTTGCAGATAAAGCTGAGTTCCAGCTTTATAAATTATTGATTGGGTCCATTAGTAATGCTGAAATAGTATTTTTTTCTTTTTTAACCCATTTTACTGGTTTTTTGAATATCACAAGGCATGTTATAGTACTTGTGTTAGTTACTTTCTAATTGATGTAACTTCTGAAATGTTGCAGATAAAGCTGAGTTCCAGCTTTATAAATTATTGATTGGGTCCATTAGTAATGCTGAAATAGTATTTTTTTCTTTTTTAACCCATTTTACTGGTTTTTTGAATATCACAAGGCATGTTATAGTACTTGTGTTAGTTACTTTCTAATTGATGTAACTTCTGAAATGTTGCAGATAAAGCTGTGTTCCAGCTAAAAAAATTATTGTAAGGGTCCATTAGTAAAGCTGAAATAGTATTTTTTTCTTTTTTAACCCATTTTTCTGGTTTTTTGAATATGACAAGGCATGTTATAGTACTTGTGTTAGTTACTTTCTAATTGATGTAACTTCTGAAATGTTGCAGATAAAGCTGAGTTCCAGCTTTATAAATTATTGATTGGGTCCATTAGTAATGCTGAAATAGTATTTTTTTCTTTTTTAACCCATTTTTCTGGTTTTTTGAATATGACAAGGCATGTTATAGTACTTGTGTTAGTTACTTTCTAATTGATGTAACTTCTAAAATGTTGCAGATAAAGCTGAGTTCCAGCTTTATAAATTATTGATTGGGTCCATTAGTAATGCTGAAATAGTATTTTTTTCTTTTTTAACCCATTTTACTGGTTTTTTGAATATCACAAGGCATGTTATAGTACTTGTGTTAGTTACTTTCTAATTGATGTAACTTCTGAAATGTTGCAGATAAAGCTGTGTTCCAGCTAAAAAAATTATTGTAAGGGTCCATTAGTAATGCTGAAATAGTATTTTTTTCTTTTTTAACCCATTTTACTGGTTTTTTGAATATCACAAGGCATGTTATAGTACTTGTGTTAGTTACTTTCTAATTGATGTAACTTCTGAAATGTTGCAGATAAAGCTGTGTTCCAGCTTTATAAATTATTGATTGGGTCCATTAGTAATGCTGAAATAGTATTTTTTTCTTTTTTAACCCATTTTACTGGTTTTTTGAATATCACAAGGCATGTTATAGTACTTGTGTTAGTTACTTTCTAATTGATGTAACTTCTGAAATGTTGCAGATAAAGCTGTGTTCCAGCTAAAAAAATTATTGTAAGGGTCCATTAGTAATGCTGAAATAGTATTTTTTTCTTTTTTAACCCATTTTACTGGTTTTTTGAATATCACAATGCATGTTATAGTACTTGTGTTAGTTACTTTCTAATTGATGTAACTTCTGAAATGTTGCAGATAAAGCTGTGTTCCAGCTATAAAAATTATTGATAGGGTCTATTAGTAATGCTGAAAATAAAATTTTTTCTTTTTTAACTAATTTTACTGGTTTTTTGAATATCACAAGACATGTTGTAGTACTTGTGTTAGTTACTTTCTAATTGATGTAACTTCTAAAATGTTGCAGATAAAGCTGTGTTCCAGCTATAAAAATTATTGATAGGGTCTATTAGTAATGCTGAAAATAAAATTTTTTCTTTTTTAACTAATTTTACTGGTTTTTTGAATATCACAAGACATGTTGTAGTACTTGTGTTAGTTACTTTCTAATTGATGTAACTTCTGAAATGTTGCAGATAAAGCTGAGTTCCAGCTTTATAAATTATTGATTGGGTCCATTAGTAATGCTGAAATAGTATTTTTTTCTTTTTTAACCCATTTTACTGGTTTTTTGAATATCACAAGACATGTTGTAGTACTTGTGTTAGTTACTTTCTAATTGATGTAACTTCTGAAATGTTGCAGATAAAGCTGTGTTCCAGCTAAAAAAATTATTGTAAGGGTCCATTAGTAATGCTGAAATAGTATTTTTTTCTTTTTTAACCCATTTTACTGGTTTTTTGAATATCACAATGCATGTTATAGTACTTGTGTTAGTTACTTTCTAATTGATGTAACTTCTGAAATGTTGCAGATAAAGCTGTGTTCCAGCTATAAAAATTATTGATAGGGTCTATTAGTAATGCTGAAAATAAAATTTTTTCTTTTTTAACTAATTTTACTGGTTTTTTGAATATCACAAGACATGTTGTAGTACTTGTGTTAGTTACTTTCTAATTGATGTAACTTCTAAAATGTTGCAGATAAAGCTGTGTTCCAGCTATAAAAATTATTGATAGGGTCTATTAGTAATGCTGAAAATAAAATTTTTTCTTTTTTAACTAATTTTACTGGTTTTTTGAATATCACAAGACATGTTGTAGTACTTGTGTTAGTTACTTTCTAATTGATGTAACTTCTGAAATGTTGCAGATAAAGCTGAGTTCCAGCTTTATAAATTATTGATTGGGTCCATTAGTAATGCTGAAATAGTATTTTTTTCTTTTTTAACCCATTTTACTGGTTTTTTGAATATCACAAGACATGTTGTAGTACTTGTGTTAGTTACTTTCTAATTGATGTAACTTCTGAAATGTTGCAGATAAAGCTGAGTTCCAGCTTTATAAATTATTGATTGGGTCCATTAGTAATGCTGAAATAGTATTTTTTTCTTTTTTAACCCATTTTACTGGTTTTTTGAATATCACAAGGCATGTTATAGTACTTGTGTTAGTTACTTTCTAATTGATGTAACTTCTGAAATGTTGCAGATAAAGCTGAGTTCCAGCTTTATAAATTATTGATTGGGTCCATTAGTAATGCTGAAATAGTATTTTTTTCTTTTTTAACCCATTTTACTGGTTTTTTGAATATCACAAGGCATGTTATAGTACTTGTGTTAGTTACTTTCTAATTGATGTAACTTCTGAAATGTTGCAGATAAAGCTGTGTTCCAGCTAAAAAAATTATTGTAAGGGTCCATTAGTAATGCTGAAATAGTATTTTTTTCTTTTTTAACCCATTTTACTGGTTTTTTGAATATCACAAGGCATGTTATAGTACTTGTGTTAGTTACTTTCTAATTGATGTAACTTCTGAAATGTTGCAGATAAAGCTGTGTTCCAGCTAAAAAAATTATTGTAAGGGTCCATTAGTAATGCTGAAAATAAAATTTTTTCTTTTTTAACTAATTTTACTGGTTTTTTGAATATCACAAGACATGTTGTAGTACTTGTGTTAGTTACTTTCTAATTGATGTAACTTCTGAAATGTTGCAGATAAAGCTGAGTTCCAGCTTTATAAATTATTGATTGGGTCCATTAGTAATGCTGAAATAGTATTTTTTTCTTTTTTAACCCATTTTACTGGTTTTTTGAATATCACAAGACATGTTGTAGTACTTGTGTTAGTTACTTTCTAATTGATGTAACTTCTGAAATGTTGCAGATAAAGCTGAGTTCCAGCTTTATAAATTATTGATTGGGTCCATTAGTAATGCTGAAATAGTATTTTTTTCTTTTTTAACCCATTTTACTGGTTTTTTGAATATCACAAGGCATGTTATAGTACTTGTGTTAGTTACTTTCTAATTGATGTAACTTCTGAAATGTTGCAGATAAAGCTGTGTTCCAGCTAAAAAAATTATTGTAAGGGTCCATTAGTAATGCTGAAATAGTATTTTTTTCTTTTTTAACCCATTTTACTGGTTTTTTGAATATCACAAGGCATGTTATAGTACTTGTGTTAGTTACTTTCTAATTGATGTAACTTCTAAAATGTTGCAGATAAAGCTGTGTTCCAGCTATAAAAATTATTGATAGGGTCTATTAGTAATGCTGAAAATAAAATTTTTTCTTTTTTAACTAATTTTACTGGTTTTTTGAATATCACAAGACATGTTGTAGTACTTGTGTTAGTTACTTTCTAATTGATGTAACTTCTGAAATGTTGCAGATAAAGCTGAGTTCCAGCTTTATAAATTATTGATTGGGTCCATTAGTAATGCTGAAATAGTATTTTTTTCTTTTTTAACCCATTTTACTGGTTTTTTGAATATCACAAGACATGTTATAGTACTTGTGTTAGTTACTTTCTAATTGATGTAACTTCTGAAATGTTGCAGATAAAGCTGAGTTCCAGCTTTATAAATTATTGATTGGGTCCATTAGTAATGCTGAAATAGTATTTTTTTCTTTTTTAACCCATTTTACTGGTTTTTTGAATATCACAAGGCATGTTATAGTACTTGTGTTAGTTACTTTCTAATTGATGTAACTTCTGAAATGTTGCAGATAAAGCTGTGTTCCAGCTAAAAAAATTATTGTAAGGGTCCATTAGTAATGCTGAAATAGTATTTTTTTCTTTTTTAACCCATTTTACTGGTTTTTTGAATATCACAAGGCATGTTATAGTACTTGTGTTAGTTACTTTCTAATTGATGTAACTTCTAAAATGTTGCAGATAAAGCTGTGTTCCAGCTATAAAAATTATTGATAGGGTCTATTAGTAATGCTGAAAATAAAATTTTTTCTTTTTTAACTAATTTTACTGGTTTTTTGAATATCACAAGACATGTTGTAGTACTTGTGTTAGTTACTTTCTAATTGATGTAACTTCTGAAATGTTGCAGATAAAGCTGAGTTCCAGCTTTATAAATTATTGATTGGGTCCATTAGTAATGCTGAAATAGTATTTTTTTCTTTTTTAACCCATTTTACTGGTTTTTTGAATATCACAAGACATGTTGTAGTACTTGTGTTAGTTACTTTCTAATTGATGTAACTTCTGAAATGTTGCAGATAAAGCTGAGTTCCAGCTTTATAAATTATTGATTGGGTCCATTAGTAATGCTGAAATAGTATTTTTTTCTTTTTTAACCCATTTTACTGGTTTTTTGAATATCACAAGGCATGTTATAGTACTTGTGTTAGTTACTTTCTAATTGATGTAACTTCTGAAATGTTGCAGATAAAGCTGAGTTCCAGCTTTATAAATTATTGATTGGGTCCATTAGTAATGCTGAAATAGTATTTTTTTCTTTTTTAACCCATTTTACTGGTTTTTTGAATATCACAAGGCATGTTATAGTACTTGTGTTAGTTACTTTCTAATTGATGTAACTTCTGAAATGTTGCAGATAAAGCTGTGTTCCAGCTAAAAAAATTATTGTAAGGGTCCATTAGTAATGCTGAAATAGTATTTTTTTCTTTTTTAACCCATTTTACTGGTTTTTTGAATATCACAAGGCATGTTGTAGTACTTGTGTTAGTTACTTTCTAATTGATGTAACTTCTAAAATGTTGCAGATAAAGCTGTGTTCCAGCTATAAAAATTATTGATAGGGTATATTAGTAATGCTGAAAATAAAATTTTTTCTTTTTTAACTAATTTTACTGGTTTTTTGAATATCACAAGACATGTTGTAGTACTTGTGTTAGTTACTTTCTAATTGATGTAACTTCTAAAATGTTGCAGATAAAGCTGTGTTCCAGCTAAAAAAATTATTGTAAGGGTCCATTAGTAATGCTGAAATAGTATTTTTTTCTTTTTTAACCCATTTTACTGGTTTTTTGAATATCACAAGACATGTTGTAGTACTTGTGTTAGTTACTTTCTAATTGATGTAACTTCTGAAATGTTGCAGATAAAGCTGTGTTCCAGCTAACAAAATTATTGTAACGGTCCATTAGTAATGCTGAAATAGTATTTTTTTCTTTTTTAACCCATTTTACTGGTTTTTTGAATATCACAAGGCATGTTATAGTACTTGTGTTAGTTACTTTCTAATTGATGTAACTTCTGAAATGTTGCAGATAAAGCTGAGTTCCAGCTTTATAAATTATTGATTGGGTCCATTAGTAATGCTGATATTTTAATGTTTTCTTTTTTAACCCATTTTACTGGTTTTTTGAATATCACAAGGCATGTTATAGTACTTGTGTTAGTTACTTTCTAATTGATGTAACTTCTGAAATGTTGCAGATAAAGCTGTGTTCCAGCTAACAAAATTATTGTAACGGTCCATTAGTAATGCTGAAATAGTATTTTTTTCTTTTTTAACCCATTTTACTGGTTTTTTGAATATCACAAGGCATGTTATAGTACTTGTGTTAGTTACTTTCTAATTGATGTAACTTCTGAAATGTTGCAGATAAAGCTGAGTTCCAGCTTTATAAATTATTGATTGGGTCCATTAGTAATGCTGAAATAGTATTTTTTTCTTTTTTAACCCATTTTTCTGGTTTTTTGAATATGACAAGGCATGTTATAGTACTTGTGTTAGTTACTTTCTAATTGATGTAACTTCTGAAATGTTGCAGATAAAGCTGTGTTCCAGCTAACAAAATTATTGTAACGGTCCATTAGTAATGCTGAAATAGTATTTTTTTCTTTTTTAACCCATTTTTCTGGTTTTTTGAATATCACAAGGCATGTTATAGTACTTGTGTTAGTTACTTTCTAATTGATGTAACTTCTGAAATGTTGCAGATAAAGCTGTGTTCCAGCTAACAAAATTATTGTAACGGTCCATTAGTAATGCTGAAATAGTATTTTTTTCTTTTTTAACCCATTTTTCTGGTTTTTTGAATATCACAAGGCATGTTATAGTACTTGTGTTAGTTACTTTCTAATTGATGTAACTTCTGAAATGTTGCAGATAAAGCTGAGTTCCAGCTTTATAAATTATTGATTGGGTCCATTAGTAATGCTGAAATAGTATTTTTTTCTTTTTTAACCCATTTTTCTGGTTTTTTGAATATCACAATGCATGTTATAGTACTTGTGTTAGTTACTTTCTAATTGATGTAACTTCTGAAATGTTGCAGATAAAGCTGAGTTCCATCTTTATAAATTATTGATTGGGTCCATTAGTAATGCTGAAATAGTATTTTTTTCTTTTTTAACCCATTTTTCTGGTTTTTTGAATATCACAAGGCATGTTATAGTACTTGTGTTAGTTACTTTCTAATTGATGTAACTTCTGAAATGTTGCAGATAAAGCTGAGTTCCAGCTTTATAAATTATTGATTGGGTCCATTAGTAATGCTGAAATAGTATTTTTTTCTTTTTTAACCCATTTTACTGGTTTTTTGAATATCACAAGGCATGTTATAGTACTTGTGTTAGTTACTTTCTAATTGATGTAACTTCTGAAATGTTGCAGATAAAGCTGAGTTCCAGCTTTATAAATTATTGATTGGGTCCATTAGTAATGCTGAAATAGTATTTTTTTCTTTTTTAACCCATTTTTCTGGTTTTTTGAATATGACAAGGCATTATATAGTACTTGTGTTAGTTACTTTCTAATTGATGTAACTTCTGAAATGTTGCAGATAAAGCTGTGTTCCAGCTTTATAAATTATTGATTGGGTCCATTAGTAATGCTGAAATAGTATTTTTTTCTTTTTTAACCCATTTTTCTGGTTTTTTGAATATGACAATGCATGTTATAGTACTTGTGTTAGTTACTTTCTAATTGATGTAACTTCTGAAATGTTGCAGATAAAGCTGTGTTCCAGCTATAAAAATTATTGATAGGGTCTATTAGTAATGCTGAAATAGTATTTTTTTCTTTTTTAACCCATTTTTCTGGTTTTTTGAATATGACAAGGCATTATATAGTACTTGTGTTAGTTACTTTCTAATTGATGTAACTTCTGAAATGTTGCAGATAAAGCTGTGTTCCAGCTTTATAAATTATTGATTGGGTCCATTAGTAATGCTGAAATAGTATTTTTTTCTTTTTTAACCCATTTTTCTGGTTTTTTGAATATGACAATGCATGTTGTAGTACTTGTGTTAGTTACTTTCTAATTGATGTAACTTCTAAAATGTTGCAGATAAAGCTGAGTTCCAGCTTTATAAATTATTGATTGGGTCCATTAGTAATGCTGAAATAGTATTTTTTTCTTTTTTAACCCATTTTTCTGGTTTTTTGAATATCACAATGCATGTTATAGTACTTGTGTTAGTTACTTTCTAATTGATGTAACTTCTGAAATGTTGCAGATAAAGCTGTGTTCCAGCTATAAAAATTATTGATAGGGTCTATTAGTAATGCTGAAATAGTATTTTTTTCTTTTTTAACCCATTTTTCTGGTTTTTTGAATATGACAAGGCATTATATAGTACTTGTGTTAGTTACTTTCTAATTGATGTAACTTCTGAAATGTTGCAGATAAAGCTGTGTTCCAGCTTTATAAATTATTGATTGGGTCCATTAGTAATGCTGAAATAGTATTTTTTTCTTTTTTAACCCATTTTTCTGGTTTTTTGAATATGACAATGCATGTTGTAGTACTTGTGTTAGTTACTTTCTAATTGATGTAACTTCTAAAATGTTGCAGATAAAGCTGAGTTCCAGCTTTATAAATTATTGATTGGGTCCATTAGTAATGCTGAAATAGTATTTTTTTCTTTTTTAACCCATTTTTCTGGTTTTTTGAATATCACAATGCATGTTATAGTACTTGTGTTAGTTACTTTCTAATTGATGTAACTTCTGAAATGTTGCAGATAAAGCTGTGTTCCAGCTAACAAAATTATTGTAACGGTCCATTAGTAATGCTGAAATAGTATTTTTTTCTTTTTTAACCCATTTTTCTGGTTTTTTGAATATCACAATGCATGTTATAGTACTTGTGTTAGTTACTTTCTAATTGATGTAACTTCTGAAATGTTGCAGATAAAGCTGAGTTCCAGCTTTATAAATTATTGATTGGGTCCATTAGTAATGCTGAAATAGTATTTTTTTCTTTTTTAACCCATTTTTCTGGTTTTTTGAATATGACAAGGCATTATATAGTACTTGTGTTAGTTACTTTCTAATTGATGTAACTTCTGAAATGTTGCAGATAAAGCTGAGTTCCAGCTTTATAAATTATTGATTGGGTCCATTAGTAATGCTGATATTTTAATGTTTTCTTTTTTAACCCATTTTACTGGTTTTTTGAATATCACAAGGCATGTTATAGTACTTGTGTTAGTTACTTTCTAATTGATGTAACTTCTGAAATGTTGCAGATAAAGCTGTGTTCCAGCTTTATAAATTATTGATTGGGTCCATTAGTAATGCTGAAATAGTATTTTTTTCTTTTTTAACCCATTTTTCTGGTTTTTTGAATATGACAATGCATGTTATAGTACTTGTGTTAGTTACTTTCTAATTGATGTAACTTCTGAAATGTTGCAGATAAAGCTGTGTTCCAGCTATAAAAATTATTGATAGGGTCTATTAGTAATGCTGATATTTTAATGTTTTCTTTTTTAACCCATTTTACTGGTTTTTTGAATATCACAAGGCATGTTATAGTACTTGTGTTAGTTACTTTCTAATTGATGTAACTTCTGAAATGTTGCAGATAAAGCTGTGTTCCAGCTTTATAAATTATTGATTGGGTCCATTAGTAATGCTGATATTTTAATGTTTTCTTTTTTAACCCATTTTACTGGTTTTTTGAATATCACAAGGCATGTTATAGTACTTGTGTTAGTTACTTTCTAATTGATGTAACTTCTGAAATGTTGCAGATAAAGCTGTGTTCCAGCTTTATAAATTATTGATTGGGTCCATTAGTAATGCTGAAATAGTATTTTTTTCTTTTTTAACCCATTTTTCTGGTTTTTTGAATATCACAAGGCATGTTATAGTACTTGTGTTAGTTACTTTCTAATTGATGTAACTTCTGAAATGTTGCAGATAAAGCTGTGTTCCAGCTATAAAAATTATTGATAGGGTCTATTAGTAATGCTGAAAATAAAATTTTTTCTTTTTTAACTAATTTTACTGGTTTTTTGAATATCACAAGACATGTTGTAGTACTTGTGTTAGTTACTTTCTAATTGATGTAACTTCTAAAATGTTGCAGATAAAGCTGAGTTCCAGCTTTATAAATTATTGATTGGGTCCATTAGTAATGCTGAAATAGTATTTTTTTCTTTTTTAACCCATTTTTCTGGTTTTTTGAATATCACAAGGCATGTTATAGTACTTGTGTTAGTTACTTTCTAATTGATGTAACTTCTGAAATGTTGCAGATAAAGCTGAGTTCCAGCTTTATAAATTATTGATTGGGTCCATTAGTAATGCTGAAATAGTATTTTTTTCTTTTTTAACCCATTTTTCTGGTTTTTTGAATATCACAATGCATGTTATAGTACTTGTGTTAGTTACTTTCTAATTGATGTAACTTCTGAAATGTTGCTGATAAAGCTGTGTTCCAGCTAACAAAATTATTGTAACGGTCCATTAGTAATGCTGAAATAGTATTTTTTTCTTTTTTAACCCATTTTTCTGGTTTTTTGAATATCACAAGGCATGTTATAGTACTTGTGTTAGTTACTTTCTAATTGATGTAACTTCTGAAATGTTGCAGATAAAGCTGAGTTCCAGCTTTATAAATTATTGATTGGGTCCATTAGTAATGCTGAAATAGTATTTTTTTCTTTTTTAACCCATTTTTCTGGTTTTTTGAATATGACAAGGCATTATATAGTACTTGTGTTAGTTACTTTCTAATTGATGTAACTTCTGAAATGTTGCAGATAAAGCTGAGTTCCAGCTTTATAAATTATTGATTGGGTCCATTAGTAATGCTGATATTTTAATGTTTTCTTTTTTAACCCATTTTACTGGTTTTTTGAATATCACAAGGCATGTTATAGTACTTGTGTTAGTTACTTTCTAATTGAAGTAACTTCTGAAATGTTGCAGATAAAGCTGTGTTCCAGCTTTATAAATTATTGATTGGGTCCATTAGTAATGCTGAAATAGTATTTTTTTCTTTTTTAACCCATTTTTCTGGTTTTTTGAATATGACAATGCATGTTATAGTACTTGTGTTAGTTACTTTCTAATTGATGTAACTTCTGAAATGTTGCAGATAAAGCTGTGTTCCAGCTATAAAAATTATTGATAGGGTCTATTAGTAATGCTGAAAATAAAATTTTTTCTTTTTTAACTAATTTTACTGGTTTTTTGAATATCACAAGACATGTTGTAGTACTTGTGTTAGTTACTTTCTAATTGATGTAACTTCTAAAATGTTGCAGATAAAGCTGAGTTCCAGCTTTATAAATTATTGATTGGGTCCATTAGTAATGCTGAAATAGTATTTTTTTCTTTTTTAACCCATTTTTCTGGTTTTTTGAATATCACAATGCATGTTATAGTACTTGTGTTAGTTACTTTCTAATTGATGTAACTTCTGAAATGTTGCAGATAAAGCTGTGTTCCAGCTATAAAAATTATTGATAGGGTCTATTAGTAATGCTGAAAATAAAATTTTTTCTTTTTTAACTAATTTTACTGGTTTTTTGAATATCACAAGACATGTTGTAGTACTTGTGTTAGTTACTTTCTTATTGATGTAACTTCTAAAATGTTGCAGATAAAGCTGAGTTCCAGCTTTATAAATTATTGATTGGGTCCATTAGTAATGCTGAAATAGAATTTTTTCTTTTTTAACTAATTTTACTGGTTTTTTGAATATCACAAGACATGTTGTAGTACTTGTGTTAGTTACTTTCTAATTGATGTAACTTCTAAAATGTTGCAGATAAAGCTGAGTTCCAGCTTTATAAATTATTGATTGGGTCCATTAGTAATGCTGAAATAGTACTTTTTTCTTTTTTAACTCTTTTTACTGGTTTTTACATATCACAATGCATGTTATAGTACTTGTGTTAGTTACTTTCTAATTGATGTAACTTCTGAAATGTTGCAGATAAAGCTGTGTTCCAGCTATATAAATTATTGATAGGGTCCATTAGTAATGCTGAAAATTAAATTTTATAAAAATAAAAAAAATGAACACAACGATCATGGTATGGAATAAAAATGAACACAACGATCATGGTAAAGCATTTTCATAATAAAAAATACCCATTTTGAGAAATTTACAAATCTCGAGCCTTAGGTTTAGAACTAAGCCTAGGCTACAGTAGAAAAAGTAAAACATGAAAAAGTGGGAGTAATTCATTAGCAATGTAGTGCTTTGGAATAAATATGAACAAAACGATCATGTTGAAGCATTTTCATAATAAAAAATACTCATTTTGAGAAGTTTACAAATCTCGAGTCTTGGGCACTAGTAGAAGAAGTAAAATATAAAAAAGTGGGAGTTATTCATTGGCAATGGAGTGCTTTGGAATAAAAATGAACAAAACGATCATGTTGAAGCATTTTCATAATAAAAAATACCCATTTTGAGAAGTTTACAAATCTCGAGTCTTGGGCACTAGTAGAAGAAGTAAAATATAAAAAAGTGGGAGTTATTCATTGGCAATGGAGTGCTTTGGAATAAATATGAACAAAACGATCATGTTGAAGCATTTTCATAATAAGAAATACTCATTTTGAGAAGTTTACAAATCTCGAGTCTTGGGCACTAGTAGAAGAAGTAAAATATAAAAAAGTGGGAGTTATTCATTGGCAATGGAGTGCTTTGGAATAAAAATGAACAAAACGATCATGTTGAAGCATTTTCATAATAAAAAATACCCATTTTGAGAAGTTTACAAATCTCGAGCCTTAGGCTTAGAACTAAGCCTAAGGCTACAGTAGAAAAAGTAAAACATAAAAAAGTGGGAGTAATTCATTAGCAATGGAGTGCTTTGGAATAAAAATGAACAAAAGGATCATGGTAAAGCATTTTCATAATAAAAAATACCCATTTTGAGAAGTTTACAAATCTCGAGCCTTAGGCTTAGAACTAAACCTAGGCTACAGTAGAAAAAGTAAAACATAAAAAAGTGGGAGTAATTCATTAGCAATGGAGTGCTTTGGAATAAAAATGAACAAAAGAATCATGGTAAAGCATTTTCATAATAAAAAATACCCATTTTGAGAAGCATACAAATCTCGAGTCTTGGGCACTAGTAGATGAAGCAAAATATAAAAAAGAGGCAGTAATTCATTAGCAATGGAGTGCTTTGGAATAAAAATGAACAAAAGGATCATGTTGAAGCATTTTCATAATAAAAAATACTCATTTTGAGAAGTTTACAAATCTCGAGTCTTGGGCACTAGTAGAAGAAGTAAAATATAAAAAAGTGGGAGTTATTCATTGGCAATGGAGTGCTTTGGAATAAATATGAACAAAACGATCATGTTGAAGCATTTTCATAATAAAAAATACTCATTTTGAGAAGTTTACAAATCTCGAGTCTTGGGCACTAGTAGAAGAAGTAAAATATAAAAAAGTGGGAGTTATTCATTGGCAATGGAGTGCTTTGGAATAAAAATGAACAAAACGATCATGTTGAAGCATTTTCATAATAAAAAATACCCATTTTGAGAAGTTTACAAATCTCGAGCCTTAGGCTTAGAACTAAGCCTAAGGCTACAGTAGAAAAAGTAAAACTTAAAAAAGTGGGAGTAATTCATTAGCAATGGAGTGCTTTGGAATAAAAATGAACAAAAGGATCATGGTAAAGCATTTTCATAATAAAAAATACTCATTTTGAGAAGTTTACAAATCTCGAGTCTTGGGCACTAGTAGAAGAAGTAAAATATAAAAAAGTGGGAGTTATTCATTGGCAATGGAGTGCTTTGGAATAAAAATGAACAAAACGATGATGTTGAAGCATTTTCATAATAAAAAATACTCATTTTGAGAAGTTTACAAATCTCGAGCCTTAGGCTTAGAACTAAGCCTAAGGCTACAGTAGAAAAAGTAAAACATAAAAAAGTGGGAGTAATTCATTAGCAATGGAGTGCTTTGGAATAAAAATGAACAAAAGGATCATGGTAAAGCATTTTCATAATAAAAAATACCCATTTTGAGAAGTTTACAAATCTCGAGCCTTAGGCTTAGAACTAAACCTAGGCTACAGTAGAAAAAGTAAAACATAAAAAAGTGGGAGTAATTCATTAGCAATGGAGTGCTTTGGAATAAATATGAACAAAACGATCATGTTGAAGCATTTTCATAATAAAAAATACTCATTTTGAGAAGTTTACAAATCTCGAGTCTTGGGCACTAGTAGAAGAAGTAAAATATAAAAAAGTGGGAGTTATTCATTGGCAATGGAGTGCTTTGGAATAAATATGAACAAAACGATCATGTTGAAGCATTTTCATAATAAAAAATACCCATTTTGAGAAGTTTACAAATCTCGAGTCTTGGGCACTAGTAGAAGAAGTAAAATATAAAAAAGTGGGAGTAATTCATTAGCAATGGAGTGCTTTGGAATAAAAATGAACAAAAGGATCATGGTAAAGCATTTTCATAATAAAAAATACTCATTTTGAGAAGTTTACAAATCTCGAGTCTTGGGCACTAGTAGAAGAAGTAAAATATAAAAAAGTGGGAGTTATTCATTGGCAATGGAGTGCTTTGGAATAAAAATGAACAAAACGATCATGTTGAAGCATTTTCATAATAAAAAATACCCATTTTGAGAAGTTTACAAATCTCGAGCCTTAGGCTTAGAACTAAGCCTAAGGCTACAGTAGAAAAAGTAAAACATAAAAAAGTGGGAGTAATTCATTAGCAATGGAGTGCTTTGGAATAAAAATGAACAAAAGGATCATGGTAAAGCATTTTCATAATAAAAAATACTCATTTTGAGAAGTTTACAAATCTCGAGTCTTGGGCACTAGTAGAAGAAGTAAAATATAAAAAAGTGGGAGTTATTCATTGGCAATGGAGTGCTTTGGAATAAAAATGAACAAAACGATCATGTTGAAGCATTTTCATAATAAAAAATACTCATTTTGAGAAGTTTACAAATCTCGAGCCTTAGGCTTAGAACTAAGCCTAAGGCTACAGTAGAAAAAGTAAAACATGAAAAAGTGGGAGTAATTCATTAGCAATGGAGTGCTTTGGAATAAAAATGAACAAAAGGATCATGGTAAAGCATTTTCATAATAAAAAATACTCATTTTGAGAAGTTTACAAATCTCGAGTCTTGGGCACTAGTAGAAGAAGTAAAATATAAAAAAGTGGGAGTTATTCATTGGCAATGGAGTGCTTTGGAATAAATATGAACAAAACGATCATGTTGAAGCATTTTCATAATAAAAAATACTCATTTTGAGAAGTTTACAAATCTCGAGTCTTGGGCACTAGTAGAAGAAGTAAAATATAAAAAAGTGGGAGTTATTCATTGGCAATGGAGTGCTTTGGAATAAAAATGAACAAAACGATCATGTTGAAGCATTTTCATAATAAAAAATACCCATTGTGAAAAGTTTACAAATCTCGAGCCTTAGGCTTGGAACTAAGCCTAAGGCTACAGTAGGAGAAGTAAAACATAAAAAAGTGGCAGTAATTCATTAGCAATCGAGTGCTTTGGAATAAAAATGAACAAAACGATCATGTTGAAGCATTTTCATAATAAAAAATACCCATTTTGAGAAGTTTACAAATCTCGAGCCTTAGGCTTGGAACTAAGCCTAAGGCTACAGTAGAAGAAGTAAAACATAAAAAAGTGGCAGTAATTCATTAGCAATCGAGTGCTTTGGAATAAAAAGGAACGCAACGATCATGGAAAAGCATTTTCATAATAAAAAATACCCATTTTGAGAAGTTCACAAATCTCGAGCCTTAGGCTTAGAACTAAGCCTAAGGCTACAGTAGGAGAAGTAAAACATAAAAAAGTGGCAGTAATTCATTAGCAATCGAGTGCTTTGGTATAAAAATGAACGCAACGATCATGGTAAAGCATTTTCATAATAAAAAATACCCATTTTGAGAAGTTTACAAATCTCGAGCCTTAGGCTTGGAACTAAGCCTAAGGCTACAGTAGAAGAAGTAAAACATAAAAAAGTGGCAGTAATTCATTAGCAATCGAGTGCTTTGGAATAAAAAGGAACGCAACGATCATGGAAAAGCATTTTCATAATAAAAAATACCCATTTTGAGAAGTTCACAAATCTCGAGCCTTAGGCTTAGAACTAAGCCTAAGGCTACAGTAGAAGAAGTAAAACATAAAAAAGTGGCAGTAATTCATTAGCAATCGAGTGCTTTGGAATGAAGATGAACAAAACGATCATGTTGAAGCATTTTCATAATAAAAAATACCCATTTTGAGAAGCTTACAAATCTCGAGTCTTGGGCACTAGTAGAAAAAGTAAAACATATAAAAGTGGCAGTAATTCATTAGCAATCGAGTGCTTTGGAATAAAAATGAACGCAACGATCATGGTAAAGCATTTTCATAATAAAAAATACCCTTTTTGAGAACCTTACAAATCTCGAGTCTTGGGCTTAGAACTAAGCCTAAGGCTACAGTAGGAGAAGTAAAACATAAAAAAGTGGCAGTAATTCATTAGCAATCGAGTGCGTTGGAATAAAAATGAACGCAATGATCATGGTAAAGCATTTTCATAATAAAAAATACCAATTTTGAGAAGTTCACAAATCTCGAGCCTTAGGCTTAGAACTAAGCCTAAGGCTACAGTAGGAGAAGTAAAACATAAAAAAGTGGCAGTAATTCATTAGCAATCGAGTGCTTTGGAATAAAAATGAACGCAACGATCACGGTAAAGCATTTTCATAATAAAAAATACCCATTTTGAAAAGTTTACAAATCTCGAGCCTTAGGCTTAGAACTAAGCCTAAGGCTACAGTAGGAGAAGTAAAACATAAAAAAGTGGCAGTAATTCATTAGCAATCGAGTGCTTTGGAATAAAAATGAACGCAACGATCATGGTAAAGCATTTTCAAAATAAAAAATACCCATTTTGAGAAGTTCACAAATCTCGAGTCTTGGGCACTAGCAGAAGAAGTAAAACATAAAAAAGTGGCAGTAATTCATTAGCAATCGAGTGCTTTGGAATAAAAAGGAACGCAACGATCATGGAAAAGCATTTTCATAATAAGAAATACTCATTTTGAGAAGTTTACAAATCTCGAGTCTTGGGCACTAGTAGAAGAAGTAAAATATAAAAAAGTGGGAGTTATTCATTGGCAATGGAGTGCTTTGGAATAAAAATGAACAAAACGATCATGTTGAAGCATTTTCATAATAAAAAATACCCATTTTGAGAAGTTTACAAATCTCGAGCCTTAGGCTTAGAACTAAGCCTAAGGCTACAGTAGAAAAAGTAAAACATAAAAAAGTGGGAGTAATTCATTAGCAATGGAGTGCTTTGGAATAAAAATGAACAAAAGGATCATGGTAAAGCATTTTCATAATAAAAAATACCCATTTTGAGAAGTTTACAAATCTCGAGCCTTAGGCTTAGAACTAAACCTAGGCTACAGTAGAAAAAGTAAAACATAAAAAAGTGGGAGTAATTCATTAGCAATGGAGTGCTTTGGAATAAAAATGAACAAAAGAATCATGGTAAAGCATTTTCATAATAAAAAATACCCATTTTGAGAAGCATACAAATCTCGAGTCTTGGGCACTAGTAGATGAAGCAAAATATAAAAAAGAGGCAGTAATTCATTAGCAATGGAGTGCTTTGGAATAAAAATGAACAAAAGGATCATGTTGAAGCATTTTCATAATAAAAAATACTCATTTTGAGAAGTTTACAAATCTCGAGTCTTGGGCACTAGTAGAAGAAGTAAAATATAAAAAAGTGGGAGTTATTCATTGGCAATGGAGTGCTTTGGAATAAATATGAACAAAACGATCATGTTGAAGCATTTTCATAATAAAAAATACTCATTTTGAGAAGTTTACAAATCTCGAGTCTTGGGCACTAGTAGAAGAAGTAAAATATAAAAAAGTGGGAGTTATTCATTGGCAATGGAGTGCTTTGGAATAAAAATGAACAAAACGATCATGTTGAAGCATTTTCATAATAAAAAATACCCATTTTGAGAAGTTTACAAATCTCGAGCCTTAGGCTTAGAACTAAGCCTAAGGCTACAGTAGAAAAAGTAAAACTTAAAAAAGTGGGAGTAATTCATTAGCAATGGAGTGCTTTGGAATAAAAATGAACAAAAGGATCATGGTAAAGCATTTTCATAATAAAAAATACTCATTTTGAGAAGTTTACAAATCTCGAGTCTTGGGCACTAGTAGAAGAAGTAAAATATAAAAAAGTGGGAGTTATTCATTGGCAATGGAGTGCTTTGGAATAAAAATGAACAAAACGATGATGTTGAAGCATTTTCATAATAAAAAATACTCATTTTGAGAAGTTTACAAATCTCGAGTCTTGGGCACTAGTAGAAGAAGTAAAATATAAAAAAGTGGGAGTAATTCATTAGCAATGGAGTGCTTTGGAATAAATATGAACAAAACGATCATGTTGAAGCATTTTCATAATAAAAAATACTCATTTTGAGAAGTTTACAAATCTCGAGTCTTGGGCACTAGTAGAAGAAGTAAAATATAAAAAAGTGGGAGTTATTCATTGGCAATGGAGTGCTTTGGAATAAATATGAACAAAACGATCATGTTGAAGCATTTTCATAATAAAAAATACCCATTTTGAGAAGTTTACAAATCTCGAGTCTTGGGCACTAGTAGAAGAAGTAAAATATAAAAAAGTGGGAGTAATTCATTAGCAATGGAGTGCTTTGGAATAAAAATGAACAAAAGGATCATGGTAAAGCATTTTCATAATAAAAAATACTCATTTTGAGAAGTTTACAAATCTCGAGTCTTGGGCACTAGTAGAAGAAGTAAAATATAAAAAAGTGGGAGTTATTCATTGGCAATGGAGTGCTTTGGAATAAAAATGAACAAAACGATCATGTTGAAGCATTTTCATAATAAAAAATACCCATTTTGAGAAGTTTACAAATCTCGAGCCTTAGGCTTAGAACTAAGCCTAAGGCTACAGTAGAAAAAGTAAAACATAAAAAAGTGGGAGTAATTCATTAGCAATGGAGTGCTTTGGAATAAAAATGAACAAAAGGATCATGGTAAAGCATTTTCATAATAAAAAATACTCATTTTGAGAAGTTTACAAATCTCGAGTCTTGGGCACTAGTAGAAGAAGTAAAATATAAAAAAGTGGGAGTTATTCATTGGCAATGGAGTGCTTTGGAATAAAAATGAACAAAACGATCATGTTGAAGCATTTTCATAATAAAAAATACTCATTTTGAGAAGTTTACAAATCTCGAGCCTTAGGCTTAGAACTAAGCCTAAGGCTACAGTAGAAAAAGTAAAACATGAAAAAGTGGGAGTAATTCATTAGCAATGGAGTGCTTTGGAATAAAAATGAACAAAAGGATCATGGTAAAGCATTTTCATAATAAAAAATACTCATTTTGAGAAGTTTACAAATCTCGAGTCTTGGGCACTAGTAGAAGAAGTAAAATATAAAAAAGTGGGAGTTATTCATTGGCAATGGAGTGCTTTGGAATAAATATGAACAAAACGATCATGTTGAAGCATTTTCATAATAAAAAATACTCATTTTGAGAAGTTTACAAATCTCGAGTCTTGGGCACTAGTAGAAGAAGTAAAATATAAAAAAGTGGGAGTTATTCATTGGCAATGGAGTGCTTTGGAATAAAAATGAACAAAACGATCATGTTGAAGCATTTTCATAATAAAAAATACCCATTGTGAAAAGTTTACAAATCTCGAGCCTTAGGCTTGGAACTAAGCCTAAGGCTACAGTAGGAGAAGTAAAACATAAAAAAGTGGCAGTAATTCATTAGCAATCGAGTGCTTTGGAATAAAAATGAACAAAACGATCATGTTGAAGCATTTTCATAATAAAAAATACCCATTTTGAGAAGTTTACAAATCTCGAGCCTTAGGCTTGGAACTAAGCCTAAGGCTACAGTAGAAGAAGTAAAACATAAAAAAGTGGCAGTAATTCATTAGCAATCGAGTGCTTTGGAATAAAAAGGAACGCAACGATCATGGAAAAGCATTTTCATAATAAAAAATACCCATTTTGAGAAGTTCACAAATCTCGAGCCTTAGGCTTAGAACTAAGCCTAAGGCTACAGTAGGAGAAGTAAAACATAAAAAAGTGGCAGTAATTCATTAGCAATCGAGTGCTTTGGTATAAAAATGAACGCAACGATCATGGTAAAGCATTTTCATAATAAAAAATACCCATTTTGAGAAGTTTACAAATCTCGAGCCTTAGGCTTGGAACTAAGCCTAAGGCTACAGTAGAAGAAGTAAAACATAAAAAAGTGGCAGTAATTCATTAGCAATCGAGTGCTTTGGAATAAAAAGGAACGCAACGATCATGGAAAAGCATTTTCATAATAAAAAATACCCATTTTGAGAAGTTCACAAATCTCGAGCCTTAGGCTTAGAACTAAGCCTAAGGCTACAGTAGAAGAAGTAAAACATAAAAAAGTGGCAGTAATTCATTAGCAATCGAGTGCTTTGGAATGAAGATGAACAAAACGATCATGTTGAAGCATTTTCATAATAAAAAATACCCATTTTGAGAAGCTTACAAATCTCGAGTCTTGGGCACTAGTAGAAAAAGTAAAACATATAAAAGTGGCAGTAATTCATTAGCAATCGAGTGCTTTGGAATAAAAAGGAACGCAACGATCATGGAAAAGCATTTTCATAATAAAAAATACCCATTTTGAGAAGTTCACAAATCTCGAGCCTTAGGCTTAGAACTAAGCCTAAGGCTACAGTAGGAGAAGTGAAACATAAAAAAGTCGCAGTAATTCATTAGCAATCGAGTGCTTTGGAATAAAAATGAACGCAACGATCATGGTAAAGCATTTTCATAATAAAAAATACCCATTTTGAGAAGTTTACAAATCTCGAGCCTTAGGCTTGGACCTACGCCTAAGGCTACAGTAGAAGAAGTAAAACGTAAAAAAGTGGCAGTAATTCATTAGCAATCGAGTGCTTTGGAATAAAAATGCACACAACGATCATGGTAAAGCATTTTCATGATAAAAAATACCCATTTTGAGAAGCTTACAAATCTCGAGTCTTGGGCACTAGTAGACGAAGCAAAATATAAAAAAGTGGCAGTAATTCGTTAGCAATGGAGTGCGTTGGAATAAAAATGAACGCAACGATCATGGTAAAGCATTTTCATAATAAAAAAATACCCATTTTGAGAAGTTCACAAATCTCGAGCCTTAGGCTTAGAACTAAGCCTAAGGCTACAGTAGGAGAAGTAAAACATAAAAAAGTGGCAGTAATTCATTAGCAATCGAGTGCTTTGGAATAAAAATGAACGCAACGATCACGGTAAAGCATTTTCATAATAAAAAATACCCATTTTGAGAAGTTCACAAATCTCGAGTCTTGGGCACTAGCAGAAGAAGTAAAACATAAAAAAGTGGCAGTAATTCATTAGCAATCGAGTGCTTTGGAATAAAAAGGAACGCAACGATCATGGAAAAGCATTTTCATAATAAAAAATACCCATTTTGAGAAGTTCACAAATCTCGAGCCTTAGGCTTAGAACTAAGCCTAAGGCTACAGTAGGAGAAGTAAAACATAAAAAAGTGGCAGTAATTCATTAGCAATCGAGTGCTTTGGAATAAAAATGAACGCAACGATCATGGTAAAGCATTTTTATAATAAAAAATACCCATTTTGAGAAGTTTACAAATCTCGAGCCTTAGGCTTGGAACTACGCCTAAGGCTACAGTAGAAGAAGTAAAACGTAAAAAAGTGGCAGTAATTCATTAGCAATCGAGTGCTTTGGAATAAAAATGAACGCAACGATCATGGTAAAGCATTTTCATAATAAAAAATACCCATTTTGAGAAGCTTACAAATCTCGAGTCTTGGGCACTAGTAGACGAAGCAAAATATAAAAAAGTGGCAGTAATTCGTTAGCAATGGAGTGCGTTGGAATAAAAATGAACGCAACGATCATGGTAAAGCATTTTCATAATAAAAAAATACCCATTTTGAGAAGTTCACAAATCTCGAGCCTTAGGCTTAGAACTAAGCCTAAGGCTACAGTAGGAGAAGTAAAACATAAAAAAGTGGCAGTAATTCATTAGCAATCGAGTGCTTTGGAATAAAAATGAACGCAACGATCACGGTAAAGCATTTTCATAATAAAAAATACCCATTTTGAGAAGTTCACAAATCTCGAGCCTTAGGCTTGGAACTAAGCCTAAGGCTACAGTAGAAGAAGTAAAACATAAAAAAGTGGCAGTAATTCATTAGCAATCGAGTGCTTTGGAATAAAAATGAACGCAACGATCACGGTAAAGCATTTTCATAATAAAAAATACCCATTTTGAGAAGTTCACAAATCTCGAGCCTTAGGCTTGGAACTAAGCCTAAGGCTACAGTAGAAGAAGTAAAACATATAAAAGTGGCAGTAATTCATTAGCAATCGAGTGCTTTGGAATAAAAATGAACGCAACGATCATGGTAAAGCATTTTCATAATAAAAAATACCCATTTTGAAAAGTTTACAAATCTCGAGCCTTAGGCTTAGAACTAAGCCTAAGGCTACAGTAGGAGAAGTAAAACATAAAAAAGTGGCAGTAATTCATTAGCAATCGAGTGCTTTGGAATAAAAATGAAAGCAACGATCATGGTAAAGCACTTTCATAATAAAAAATACCCATTTTGAGAAGTTCACAAATCTCGAGCCTTAGGCTCAGTTCTAAGCCTAAGGCTACAGTAGAAGAAGTAAAACATAAAAAAGCGGCAGTAATTCATTAGCAATCGAGTGCTTTGGAATGAAGATGAACAAAACGATCATGGTAAAGCATTTTCATAATAAAAAATACCCATTTTGAGAAGTTCACAAATCTCGAGCCTTAGGCTTAGAACTAAGCCTAAGGCTACAGTAGGAGAAGTAAAACATAAAAAAGTGGCAGTAATTCATTAGCAATCGAGTGCTTTGGAATAAAAATGAACGCAACGATCATGGTAAAGCATTTTCATAATAAAAAATACCCATTTTGAGAAGTTTACAAATCTCGAGCCTTAGGCCTAAGGCTACAGTAGGAGAAGTAAAACATAAAAAAGTGGCAGTAATTCATTAGCAATCGAGTGCTTTGGAATGAAGATGAACAAAACGATCATGTTGAAGCATTTTCATAATAAAAAATACCCATTTTGAGAAGCTTACAAATCTCGAGTCTTGGGCACTAGTAGAAAAAGTAAAACATATAAAAGTGGCAGTAATTCATTAGCAATCGAGTGCTTTGGAATAAAAATGAACGCAACGATCATGGTAAAGCATTTTCATAATAAAAAATACCCATTTTGAGAAGTTCACAAATCTCGAGCCTTAGGCTTAGAACTAAGCCTAAGGCTACAGTAGGAGAAGTAAAACATAAAAAAGTGGCAGTAATTCATTAGCAATCGAGTGCTTTGGAATGAAGATGAACAAAACGATCATGTTGAAGCATTTTCATAATAAAAAATACCCATTTTGAGAAGCTTACAAATCTCGAGTCTTGGGCACTAGTAGAAGAAGTAAAATATAAAAAAGTGGCAGTAATTCATTAGCAATCGAGTGCTTTGGAATGAAGATGAACAAAACGATCATGTTGAAGCATTTTCATAATAAAAAATACCCATTTTGAGAAGCTTACAAATCTCGAGTCTTGGGCACTAGTAGAAGAAGTAAAATATAAAAAAGTGGCAGTAATTCATTAGCAATCGAGTGCTTTGGAATAAAAATGAACGCAACGATCATGGTAAAGCATTTTCATAATAAAAAATACCCATTTTGAAAAGTTTACAAATCTCGAGCCTTAGGCTTAGAACTAAGCCTAAGGCTACAGTAGGAGAAGTAAAACATAAAAAAGTGGCAGTAATTCATTAGCAATCGAGTGCTTTGGAATAAAAATGAAAGCAACGATCATGGTAAAGCACTTTCATAATAAAAAATACCCATTTTGAGAAGTTCACAAATCTCGAGCCTTAGGCTCAGTTCTAAGCCTAAGGCTACAGTAGGAGAAGTAAAACATAAAAAAGCGGCAGTAATTCATTAGCAATCGAGTGCTTTGGAATGAAGATGAACAAAACGATCATGGTAAAGCATTTTCATAATAAAAAATACCCATTTTGAGAAGTTCACAAATCTCGAGCCTTAGGCTTAGAACTAAGCCTAAGGCTACAGTAGGAGAAGTAAAACATAAAAAAGTGGCAGTAATTCATTAGCAATCGAGTGCTTTGGAATAAAAATGAACGCAACGATCATGGTAAAGCATTTTCATAATAAAAAATACCCATTTTGAGAAGCTTACAAATCTCGAGTCTTGGGCACTAGTAGAAAAAGTAAAACATATAAAAGTGGCAGTAATTCATTAGCAATCGAGTGCTTTGGAATAAAAATGAACGCAACGATCATGGTAAAGCATTTTCATAATAAAAAATACCCATTTTGAGAAGTTTACAAATCTCGAGCCTTAGGCCTAAGGCTACAGTAGGAGAAGTAAAACATAAAAAAGTGGCAGTAATTCATTAGCAATCGAGTGCTTTGGAATGAAGATGAACAAAACGATCATGTTGAAGCATTTTCATAATAAAAAATACCCATTTTGAGAAGCTTACAAATCTCGAGTCTTGGGCACTAGTAGAAAAAGTAAAACATATAAAAGTGGCAGTAATTCATTAGCAATCGAGTGCTTTGGAATAAAAATGAACGCAACGATCATGGTAAAGCATTTTCATAATAAAAAATACCCATTTTGAGAAGTTCACAAATCTCGAGCCTTAGGCTTAGAACTAAGCCTAAGGCTACAGTAGGAGAAGTAAAACATAAAAAAGTGGCAGTAATTCATTAGCAATCGAGTGCTTTGGAATGAAGATGAACAAAACGATCATGTTGAAGCATTTTCATAATAAAAAATACCCATTTTGAGAAGCTTACAAATCTCGAGTCTTGGGCACTAGTAGAAGAAGTAAAATATAAAAAAGTGGCAGTAATTCATTAGCAATCGAGTGCTTTGGAATAAAAATGAACGCAACGATCATGGTAAAGCATTTTCATAATAAAAAATACCCATTTTGAGAAGTTCACAAATCTCGAGCCTTAGGCTTAGAACTAAGCCTAAGGCTACAGTAGGAGAAGTAAAACATAAAAAAGTGGCAGTAATTCATTAGCAATCGAGTGCTTTGGAATGAAGATGAACAAAACGATCATGTTGAAGCATTTTCATAATAAAAAATACCCATTTTGAGAAGCTTACAAATCTCGAGTCTTGGGCACTAGTAGAAGAAGTAAAATATAAAAAAGTGGCAGTAATTCATTAGCAATCGAGTGCTTTGGAATGAAGATGAACAAAACGATCATGTTGAAGCATTTTCATAATAAAAAATACCCATTTTGAGAAGCTTACAAATCTCGAGTCTTGGGCACTAGTAGAAGAAGTAAAATATAAAAAAGTGGCAGTAATTCATTAGCAATCGAGTGCTTTGGAATGAAGATGAACAAAACGATCATGTTGAAGCATTTTCATAATAAAAAATACCCATTTTGAGAAGCTTACAAATCTCGAGTCTTGGGCACTAGTAGAAGAAGTAAAATATAAAAAAGTGGCAGTAATTCATTAGCAATCGAGTGCTTTGGAATGAAGATGAACAAAACGATCATGTTGAAGCATTTTCATAATAAAAAATACCCATTTTGAGAAGCTTACAAATCTCGAGTCTTGGGCACTAGTAGAAGAAGTAAAATATAAAAAAGTGGCAGTAATTCATTAGCAATCGAGTGCTTTGGAATAAAAATGAACGCAACGATCATGGTAAAGCATTTTCATAATAAAAAATACCCATTTTGAGAAGCTTACAAATCTCGAGTCTTGGGCACTAGCAGAAGAAGTAAAACATAATAAAGTGGCAGTAATTCATTAGCAATCGAGTGCTTTGGAATAAAAATGAACGCAACGATCATGGTAAAGCATTTTCATAATAAAAAATACCCATTTTGAAAAGTTTACAAATCTCGAGCCTTAGGCTTAGAACTAAGCCTAAGGCTACAGTAGGAGAAGTAAAACATAAAAAAGTGGCAGTAATTCATTAGCAATCGAGTGCTTTGGAATAAAAATGAAAGCAACGATCATGGTAAAGCACTTTCATAATAAAAAATACCCATTTTGAGAAGTTCACAAATCTCGAGCCTTAGGCTTAGTTCTAAGCCTAAGGCTACAGTAGAAGAAGTAAAACATAAAAAAGTGGCAGTAATTCATTAGCAATCGAGTGCTTTGGAATGAAGATGAACAAAACGATCATGTTGAAGCATTTTCATAATAAAAAATACCCATTTTGAGAAGTTCACAAATCTCGAGCCTTAGGCTTAGAACTAAGCCTAAGGCTACAGTAGGAGAAGTAAAACATAAAAAAGTGGCAGTAATTCATTAGCATTCGAGTGCTTTGGAATAAAAATGAACGCAACGATCATGGTAAAGCATTTTCATAATAAAAAATACCCATTTTGAGAAGTTTACAAATCTCGAGCCTTAGGCCTAAGGCTACAGTAGGAGAAGTAAAACATAAAAAAGTGGCAGTAATTCATTAGCAATCGAGTGCTTTGGAATGAAGATGAACAAAACGATCATGTTGAAGCATTTTCATAATAAAAAATACCCATTTTGAGAAGCTTACAAATCTCGAGTCTTGGGCACTAGTAGAAAAAGTAAAACATATAAAAGTGGCAGTAATTCATTAGCAATCGAGTGCTTTGGAATAAAAATGAACGCAACGATCATGGTAAAGCATTTTCATAATAAAAAATACCCATTTTGAGAAGCTTACAAATCTCGAGTCTTGGGCACTAGCAGAAGAAGTAAAACATAATAAAGTGGCAGTAATTCATTAGCAATCGAGTGCTTTGGAATAAAAATGAACGCAACGATCATGAAAAAGCATGTTCATAATAAAAAATACCCATTTTGAGAAGTTTACAAATCTCGAGCCTTAGGCTTGGAACTAAGCCTAAGGCTACAGTAGAAGAAGTAAAACATAAAAAAGTGGCAGTAATTCATTAGCAATCGAGTGCTTTGGAATAAAAATGAACGCAACGATCATGAAAAAGCATGTTCATAATAAAAAATACCCATTTTGAGAAGTTTACAAATCTCGAGCCTTAGGCTTGGAACTAAGCCTAAGGCTACAGTAGAAGAAGTAAAACATAAAAAAGTGGAAGTAATTCATTAGCAATCGAGTGCTTTGGAATAAAAATGAACGCAACGATCATGGTAAAGCATTTTCATAATAAAAAATACCCATTTTGAGAAGTTTACAAATCTCGAGCCTTAGGCTTGGAACTACGCCTAAGGCTACAGTAGAAGAAGTAAAACGTAAGAAGTGGCAGCAATTCATTAGCAATCGAGTGCTTTGGAATAAAAATGAACGCAACGATCATGGTAAAGCATTTTCATAATAAAAAATACACATTTTGAGAAGCTTACAAATCTCGAGACTTGGGCACTAGTAGAAAAAGTAAAACATATAAAAGTGGCAGTAATTCATTAGCAATCGAGTGCTTTGGAATAAAAATGAACGCAACGATCATGGTAAAGCATTTTCATAATAAAAAATACCCATTTTGAGAAGTTCACAAATCTCGAGCCTTAGGCTTAGAACTAAGCCTAAGGCTACAGTAGAAGAAGTAAAACATAAAAAAGTGGCAGTAATTCATTAGCATTCGAGTGCTTTGGAATAAAAATGAACGCAACGATCATGGTAAAGCATTTTCATAATAAAAAATACCCATTTTGAGAAGTTTACAAATCTCGAGCCTTAGGCTTGGAACTACGCCTAAGGCTACAGTAGAAGAAGTAAAACGTAAGAAGTGGCAGCAATTCATTAGCAATCGAGTGCTTTGGAATAAAAATGAACGCAACGATCATGGTAAAGCATTTTCATAATAAAAAATACACATTTTGAGAAGCTTACAAATCTCGAGACTTGGGCACTAGTAGAAAAAGTAAAACATATAAAAGTGGCAGTAATTCATTAGCAATCGAGTGCTTTGGAATAAAAATGAACGCAACGATCATGGTAAAGCATTTTCATAATAAAAAATACCCATTTTGAGAAGTTCACAAATCTCGAGCCTTAGGCTTAGAACTAAGCCTAAGGCTACAGTAGAAGAAGTAAAACATAAAAAAGTGGCAGTAATTCATTAGCATTCGAGTGCTTTGGAATAAAAATGAACGCAACGATCATGGTAAAGCATTTTCATAATAAAAAATACCCATTTTGAGAAGTTTACAAATCTCGAGCCTTAGGCCTAAGGCTACAGTAGGAGAAGTAAAACATAAAAAAGTGGCAGTAATTCATTAGCAATCGAGTGCTTTGGAATAAAAATGAACGCAACGATCATGGTAAAGCATTTTCATAATAAAAAATACCCATTTTGAGAAGCTTACAAATCTCGAGACTTGGGCACTAGTAGAAAAAGTAAAACATATAAAAGTGGCAGTAATTCATTAGCAATCGAGTGCTTTGGAATAAAAATGAACGCAACGATCATGGTAAAGCATTTTCATAATAAAAAATACCCATTTTGAGAAGTTCACAAATCTCGAGCCTTAGGCTTAGAACTAAGCCTAAGGCTACAGTAGAAGAAGTAAAACATAAAAAAGTGGCAGTAATTCATTAGCATTCGAGTGCTTTGGAATAAAAATGAACGCAACGATCATGGTAAAGCATTTTCATAATAAAAAATACCCATTTTGAGAAGTTTACAAATCTCGAGCCTTAGGCCTAAGGCTACAGTAGGAGAAGTAAAACATAAAAAAGTGGCAGTAATTCATTAGCAATCGAGTGCTTTGGAATGAAGATGAACAAAACGATCATGTTGAAGCATTTTCATAATAAAAAATACCCATTTTGAGAAGCTTACAAATCTCGAGTCTTGGGCACTAGTAGAAAAAGTAAAACATATAAAAGTGGCAGTAATTCATTAGCAATCGAGAGCTTTGGAATAAAAATGAACGCAACGATCATGGTAAAGCATTTTCATAATAAAAAATACCCATTTTGAGAAGTTTACAAATCTCGAGCCTTAGGCTTGGAACTAAGCCTAAGGCTACAGTAGAAGAAGTAAAACATAAAAAAGTGGCAGTAATTCATTAGCAATCGAGTGCTTTGGAATAAAAAGGAACGCAACGATCATGGAAAAGCATTTTCATAATAAAAAATACCCATTTTGAGAAGTTCACAAATCTCGAGCCTTAGGCTTAGAACTACGCCTAAGGCTACAGTAGAAGAAGTAAAACGTAAGAAGTGGCAGCAATTAATTAGCAATCGAGTGCTTTGGAATAAAAATGAACGCAACGATCATGGTAAAGCATTTTCATAATAAAAAATACCCATTTTGAGAAGTTCACAAATCTCGAGACTTGGGCACTAGTAGAAAAAGTAAAACATATAAAAGTGGCAGTAATTCATTAGCAATCGAGTGCTTTGGAATAAAAATGAACGCAACGATCATGGTAAAGCATTTTCATAATAAAAAATACCCATTTTGAGAAGTTCACAAATCTCGAGCCTTAGGCTTAGAACTAAGCCTAAGGCTACAGTAGAAGAAGTAAAACATAAAAAAGTGGCAGTAATTCATTAGCATTCGAGTGCTTTGGAATAAAAATGAACGCAACGATCATGGTAAAGCATTTTCATAATAAAAAATACCCATTTTGAGAAGTTTACAAATCTCGAGCCTTAGGCCTAAGGCTACAGTAGGAGAAGTAAAACATAAAAAAGTGGCAGTAATTCATTAGCAATCGAGTGCTTTGGAATGAAGATGAACAAAACGATCATGTTGAAGCATTTTCATAATAAAAAATACCCATTTTGAGAAGCTTACAAATCTCGAGTCTTGGGCACTAGTAGAAAAAGTAAAACATATAAAAGTGGCAGTAATTCATTAGCAATCGAGTGCTTTGGAATAAAAATGAACGCAACGATCATGGTAAAGCATTTTCATAATAAAAAATACCCATTTTGAGAAGTTCACAAATCTCGAGCCTTAGGCTTAGAACTAAGCCAAAGGCTACAGTAGGAGAAGTAAAACATAAAAAAGTGGCAGTAATTCATTAGCAATCGAGTGCTTTGGAATAAAAATGAACGCAACGATCATGGTAAAGCATTTTCATAATAAAAAATACCCATTTTGAGAAGCTTACAAATCTCGAGTCTTGGGCACTAGCAGAAGAAGTAAAACATAATAAAGTGGCAGTAATTCATTAGCAATCGAGTGCTTTGGAATAAAAATGAACGCAACGATCATGAAAAAGCATGTTCATAATAAAAAATACCCATTTTGAGAAGTTTACAAATCTCGAGCCTTAGGCTTGGAACTAAGCCTAAGGCTACAGTAGAAGAAGTAAAACATAAAAAAGTGGCAGTAATTCATTAGCAATCGAGTGCTTTGGAATAAAAATGAACGCAACGATCATGGTAAAGCATTTTCATAATAAAAAATACCCATTTTGAGAAGTTCACAAATCTCGAGCCTTAGGCTTAGAACTAAGCCTAAGGCTACAGTAGGAGAAGTAAAACATAAAAAAGTGGCAGTAATTCATTAGCAATCGAGTGCTTTGGAATAAAAATGAACGCAACGATCATGGTAAAGCATTTTCATAATAAAAAATACCCATTTTGAGAAGTATACAAATCTCGAGCCTTAGGCTTGGAACTACGCCTAAGGCTACAGTAGAAGAAGTAAAACGTAAGAAGTGGCAGCAATTCATTAGCAATCGAGTGCTTTGGAATAAAAATGAACGCAACGATCATGGTAAAGCATTTTCATAATAAAAAATACCCATTTTGAGAAGCTTACAAATCTCGAGACTTGGGCACTGGTAGAAAAAGTAAAACATATAAAAGTGGCAGTAATTCATTAGCAATCGAGTGCTTTGGAATAAAAATGAACGCAACGATCATGGTAAAGCATTTTCATAATAAAAAATACCCATTTTGAGAAGTTCACAAATCTTGAGCCTTAGGCTTAGAACTAAGCCTAAGGCTACAGTAGGAGAAGTAAAACATAAAAAAGTGGCAGTAATTCATTAGCAATCGAGTGCTTTGGAATAAAAATGAACGCAACGATCATGGTAAAGCATTTTCATAATAAAAAATACCCATTTTGAGAAGCTTACAAACCTCGAGTCTTGGGCACTAGCAGAAGAAGTAAAACATAATAATGTGGCAGTAATTCATTAGCAATCGAGTGCTTTGGAATAAAAATGAACGCAACGATCATGAAAAAGCATTTTCATAATAAAAAATACCCATTTTGAGAAGTTCACAAATCTCGAGCCTTAGGCTTAGAACTAAGCCTAAGGCTACAGTAGGAGAAGTAAAACATAAAAAAGTGGCAGTAATTCATTAGCAATCGAGTGCTTTGGAATAAAAATGAACGCAACGATCATGGTAAAGCATTTTCATAATAAAAAATACCCATTTTGAGAAGTTTACAAATCTCGAGCCTTAGGCTTGGAACTACGCCTAAGGCTACAGTAGAAGAAGTAAAACGTAAAAAAGTGGCAGCAATTCATTAGCAATCGAGTGCTTTGGAATAAAAATGAACGCAACGATCATGGTAAAGCATTTTCATAATAAAAAATACCCATTTTGAGAAGTTCACAAATCTCGAGCCTTAGGCTTAGAACTAAGCCTAAGGCTACAGTAGGAGAAGTAAAACATAAAAAAGTGGCAGTAATTCATTAGCAATCGAGTGCTTTGGAATAAAAATGAACGCAACGATCATGGTAAAGCATTTTCATAATAAAAAATACCCATTTTGAGAAGCTTACAAATCTCGAGTCTTGGGCACTAGCAGAAGAAGTAAAACATAATAAAGTGGCAGTAATTCATTAGCAATCGAGTGCTTTGGAATAAAAATGAACGCAACGATCATGAAAAAGCATGTTCATAATAAAAAATACCCATTTTGAGAAGTTCACAAATCTCGAGCCTTAGGCTTAGAACTAAGCCTAAGGCTACAGTAGAAGAAGTAAAACATAAAAAAGTGGCAGTAATTCATTAGCAATCGAGTGCTTTGGAATGAAGATGAACAAAACGATCATGTTGAAGCATTTTCATAATAAAAAATACCCATTTTGAGAAGCTTACAAATCTCGAGTCTTGGGCACTAGCAGAAGAAGTAAAACATAATAAAGTGGCAGTAATTCATTAGCAATCGAGTGCTTTGGAATAAAAATGAACGCAACGATCATGGTAAAGCATTTTCATAATAAAAAATACCCATTTTGAGAAGCTTACAAATCTCGAGTCTTGGGCACTAGTAGACGAAGCAAAATATAAAAAAGTGGCAGTAATTCGTTAGAAATGGAGTGCGTTGGAATGAAGATGAACAAAACGATCATGTTGAAGCATTTTCATAATAATAAATACCCATTTTGAGAAGCTTACAAATCTCGAGTCTTGGGCACTAGTAGACGAAGCAAAATATAAAAAAGTGGCAGTAATTCGTTAGCACTGGAGTGCGTTGGAATGAAGATGAACAAAACGATCATGGTAAAGCATTTTCATAATAAAAAATACCCATTTTGAGAAGTTCACAAATCTCGAGCCTTAGGCTTAGAACTAAGCCTAAGGCTACAGTAGAAGAAGTAAAACGTAAAAAAGTGGCAGTAATTCATTAGCAATCGAGTGCTTTGGAATAAAAATGCACACAACGATCATGGTAAAGCATTTTCATAATAAAAAATACCCATTTTGAGAAGTTCACAAATCTCGAGCCTTAGGCTTAGAACTACGCCTAAGGCTTCAGTAGAAGAAGTAAAACGTAAAAAAGTGGCAGTAATTCATTAGCAATCGAGTGCTTTGGAATAAAAATGCACACAACGATCATGGTAAAGCATTTTCATAATAAAAAATACCCATTTTGAGAAGCTTACAAATCTCGAGTCTTGGGCACTAGTAGACGAAGCAAAATATAAAAAAGTGGCAGTAATTCGTTAGCAATGGAGTGCGTTGGAATGAAGATGAACAAAACGATCATGGTAAAGCATTTTCATAATAAAAAATACCCATTTTGAGAAGTTCACAAATCTCGAGTCTTGGGCACTAGTAGACGAAGCAAAATATAAAAAAGTGGCAGTAATTCATTAGCAATCGAGTGCTTTGGAATAAAAATGCACACAACAATCATGGTAAAGCATTTTCATAATAAAAAATACCCATTTTGAGAAGCTTACAAATCTCGAGTCTTGGGCACTAGTAGACGAAGCAAAATATAAAAAAGTGGCAGTAATTCATTAGCAATCGAGTGCTTTGGAATAAAAATGCACACAACAATCATGGTAAAGCATTTTCATAATAAAAAATACCCATTTTGAGAAGTTCACAAATCTCGAGTCTTGGGCACTAGTAGACGAAGCAAAATATAAAAAAGTGGCAGTAATTCATTAGCAATCGAGTGCTTTGGAATAAAAATGAACGCAACGATCATGGTAAAGCATTTTCATAATAAAAAATACCCATTTTGAGAAGCTTACAAATCTCGAGTCTTGGGCACTAGTAGACGAAGCAAAATATAAAAAAGTGGCAGTAATTCGTTAGAAATGGAGTGCGTTGGAATGAAGATGAACAAAACGATCATGTTGAAGCATTTTCATAATAATAAATACCCATTTTGAGAAGCTTACAAATCTCGAGTCTTGGGCACTAGTAGACGAAGCAAAATATAAAAAAGTGGCAGTAATTCGTTAGCATTGGAGTGCGTTGGAATGAAGATGAACAAAACGATCATGGTAAAGCATTTTCATAATAAAAAATACCCATTTTGAGAAGTTCACAAATCTCGAGCCTTAGGCTTAGAACTAAGCCTAAGGCTACAGTAGAAGAAGTAAAACGTAAAAAAGTGGCAGTAATTCATTAGCAATCGAGTGCTTTGGAATAAAAATGAACGCAACGATCATGGTAAAGCATTTTCATAATAAAAAATACCCATTTTGAGAAGCTTACAAATCTCGAGTCTTGGGCACTAGTAGTAAAAGTAAAACATATAAAAGTGGCAGTAATTCATTAGCAATCGAGTGCTTTGGAATAAAAATGAACGCAACGATCATGGTAAAGCATTTTCATAATAAAAAATACCCATTTTGAGAAGTTCACAAATCTCGAGCCTTAGGCTTAGAACTAAGCCTAAGGCTACAGTAGGAGAAGTAAAACATAAAAAAGTGTCAGTAATTCATTAGCAATCGAGTGCTTTGGAATAAAAATGAACGCAACGATCATGGTAAAGCATTTTCATAATAAAAAATACCCATTTTGAGAAGCTTACAAATCTCGAGTCTTGGGCACTAGTAGACGAAGCAAAATATAAAAAAGTGGCAGTAATTCGTTAGCATTGGAGTGCGTTGGAATGAAGATGAACAAAACGATCATGGTAAAGCATTTTCATAATAAAAAATACCCATTTTGAGAAGTTCACAAATCTCGAGCCTTAGGCTTAGAACTAAGCCTAAGGCTACAGTAGGAGAAGTAAAACATAAAAAAGTGGCAGTAATTCATTAGCAATCGAGTGCTTTGGAATAAAAATGAACGCAACGATCACGGTAAAGCATTTTCATAATAAAAAATGGGATGCTTTGGAATAAAAATGAACAAAAGGATCATGTTGAAGCATTTTCATAATAAAAAATACCCATTTTGAGAAGTTTACAAATCTCGAGCCTTAGGCTTAGAACTAAGCCTAAGGCTACAGTAGGAGAAGTAAAACATAAAAAAGTGGCAGTAATTCATTAGCAATCGAGTGCTTTGGAATAAAAATGAACGCAACGATCATGGTAAAGCATTTTCATAATAAAAAATACCCATTTTGAGAAGTTTACAAATCTCGAGCCTTAGGCTTAGAACTAAGCCTAAGGCTACAGTAGAAAAAGTAAAACATGAAAAAGTGGGAGTAATTCATTAGCAATGGAGTGCTTTGGAATAAAAATGAACACAGCGATCATGGTAAAGCATTTTCATAATAAAAAATACCCATTTTGAGAAGTTTACAAATCTCGAGCCTTAGGCTTAGAACTAAGCCTAAGGCTACAGTAGAAAAAGTAAAACATAAAAAAGTGGGAGTAATTCATTAGCAATCGAGTGCTTTGGAATAAAAATGAACACAGCGATCATGGTAAAGCATTTTCATAATAAAAAATACCCATTTTGAGAAGTTTACAAATCTCGAGCCTTAGGCTTAGAACTAAGCTTAAGGCTACAGTAGAAGAAGTAAAACATAAAAAAGTGGCAGTAATTCATTAGCAATCGAGTGCTTTGGAATAAAAATGAACGCAACGATCATGGTAAAGCATTTTCATAATAAAAAATACCCATTTTGAGAAGTTCACAAATCTCGAGCCTTAGGCTTAGAACTAAGCCTAAGGCTACAGTAGGAGAAGTAAAACATAAAAAAGTGTCAGTAATTCATTAGCAATCGAGTGCTTTGGAATAAAAATGAACGCAACGATCATGGTAAAGCATTTTCATAATAAAAAATACCCATTTTGAGAAGCTTACAAATCTCGAGCCTTAGGCTTAGAACTAAGCCTAAGGCTACAGTAGAAAAAGTAAAACATAAAAAAGTGGGAGTAATTCATTAGCAATCGAGTGCTTTGGAATAAAAATGAACACAGCGATCATGGTAAAGCATTTTCATAATAAAAAATACCCATTTTGAGAAGTTCACAAATCTCGAGCCTTAGGCTTAGAACTAAGCCTAAGGCTACAGTAGGAGAAGTAAAACATAAAAAAGTGTCAGTAATTCATTAGCAATCGAGTGCTTTGGAATAAAAATGAACGCAACGATCATGGTAAAGCATTTTCATAATAAAAAATACCCATTTTGAGAAGCTTACAAATCTCGAGTCTTGGGCACCAGCAGAAGAAGTAAAACATAAAAAAGTGGCAGTAATTCATTAGCAATCGAGTGCTTTGGAATAAAAATGAACGCAACGATCATGGTAAAGCATTTTCATAATAAAAAATACCCATTTTGAGAAGTTCACAAATCTCGAGCCTTAGGCTTAGAACTAAGCCTAAGGCTACAGTAGGAGAAGTAAAACATAAAAAAGTGGCAGTAATTCATTAGCAATCGAGTGCTTTGGAATAAAAATGAACGCAACGATCACGGTAAAGCATTTTCATAATAAAAAATGGGGTGCTTTGGAATAAAAATGAACAAAAGGATCATGTTGAAGCATTTTCATAATAAAAAATACCCATTTTGAGAAGTTTACAAATCTCGAGCCTTAGGCTTAGAACTAAGCCTAAGGCTACAGTAGGAGAAGTAAAACATAAAAAAGTGGCAGTAATTCATTAGCAATCGAGTGCTTTGGAATAAAAATGAACGCAACGATCATGGTAAAGCATTTTCATAATAAAAAATACCCATTTTGAGAAGTTTACAAATCTCGAGCCTTAGGCTTAGAACTAAGCCTAAGGCTACAGTAGAAAAAGTAAAACATGAAAAAGTGGGAGTAATTCATTAGCAATGGAGTGCTTTGGAATAAAAATGAACACAGCGATCATGGTAAAGCATTTTCATAATAAAAAATACCCATTTTGAGAAGTTTACAAATCTCGAGCCTTAGGCTTAGAACTAAGCCTAAGGCTACAGTAGAAAAAGTAAAACATAAAAAAGTGGGAGTAATTCATTAGCAATCGAGTGCTTTGGAATAAAAATGAACACAGCGATCATGGTAAAGCATTTTCATAATAAAAAATACCCATTTTGAGAAGTTTACAAATCTCGAGCCTTAGGCTTAGAACTAAGCTTAAGGCTACAGTAGAAGAAGTAAAACATAAAAAAGTGGCAGTAATTCATTAGCAATCGAGTGCTTTGGAATAAAAATGAACGCAACGATCATGGTAAAGCATTTTCATAATAAAAAATACCCATTTTGAGAAGTTTACAAATCTCGAGCCTTAGGCTTAGAACTAAGCTTAAGGCTACAGTAGAAGAAGTAAAACATAAAAAAGTGGCAGTAATTCATTAGCAATCGAGTGCTTTGGAATAAAAATGAACGCAACGATCACGGTAAAGCATTTTCATAATAAAAAATGGGGTGCTTTGGAATAAAAATGAACAAAAGGATCATGTTGAAGCATTTTCATAATAAAAAGTAGTAATCCATAGACTATAACGTATTTTTTGCCAAATGGGCGGAGCATAGCGAAGCACATGCAAAAGCTAGTACTGTAGCTGGGATACTGTAACCTTCTAGGATTCTCATTTTTAGGATTCTGGATTACTGTAGTTTGATTACTGTATTTGCGGCAAATAAATGTTTTGAAATGAATCTGTTGTAATTAATACCTTTCTTACCTTCGATGTCCGCTCGCAAACGATTAATCGGTCTCCTCCGAGTCATCGCGTTATCCTTCCTTCTCTCTCTCACCTTCCATCACCTTTCTTTTCTGCGGGACAGCAATTATCCTTTTTCTGTGGGATAAAAATGTGGACCAATCTAACGGTGTCTTTGGCAATACAACCCCGAGAGTCGGCTCTTGTCGGACTAATTAACTTGCAACAAAGAGTTTGTCAACGCTTTTTTAGTGACTTTGATGGCTCTTTCATGACGTCAGCGGCGTCTCCTTTTTTAGTGACTCTTTTTTTTAAGTGACCACGATGGGATGCCATCGCAAACTGTCCATTTTTGTCCGAGATTTTCTAAAAAGATAATTGCTGGCAAACCAAGGAAAAGAAAAAAATTTTTTTTCAAAAAATCGAGGAAGGAAAGAAAATGCTGCTGCTGAAATCGAGGAAGGAAAGAAAAAAATGTTGCCGTCAAAGACAAGGCAATCGAGTCGGCAAATCGAGGGAGAGAGAGAAAAAATGTTGCCGTCAAAATCGAGGAAGGAAAGATTTGTTTGTTGTTTAATCGAACACAGTTTTATTTGTGGGGGGTTTTTGTTTTATTAAAAAATTACAATACAATTAAAAAAAATTACATTACAATAAAAAAGGGTGAGATAATATAAATATTACAATAAAAAGTGATTACAATTAAAAAGTTACAATTAAAAAAAGGATTATTATTAAACAGAAAGAGATTGTTATTCGTTAGCAAATTTCCATTTGCCAAGTGTACGTGTTGGTTTTTGGATTGAAATATTGCAATTAACGCTTATGATTAACAAATGCAAGAGCAAAATGACCGTGAGCATTATCACATGCAATTGGATTTCCAAAAAAGTCTGTAAATTCGAGCGATATTGTGTCAATTCTTGTCGTTTCTAGTTTAAACCACATTGGTAAGCTAAAGTAACTTTGAATGACTTTTTCTTTGTCATTAATAGGAATTGTTCCAATCTCTGCGTCTTTTTCATCAGTAAGCGGACGCAGAATATTTTTAACGGATATACAAATATGACTTGCAGAAGTTTTAAATGACGGACTATCAAGTGCAGTTGTTTCGTTTAATAAAAGATAATTTCGAGTAAAACCCAAAGCTTTAGCAAAACCATCACTTAACTGAATTGCACTGACATATTTTGGATCAAACTTAACTACATATTTTTGTAAGAGGTTTCTTGTAAATTTAATTGATTCAAAGCCAGCTTTAGTGAAAGGATCAGCATATGGATCGACAAAAATATCAGGTATTTGTTCTTCAACGGGTTCAGGTGTAACTATAGGTGACTCTGTTGGTAAAATTGGGGGGATTGTTTCCTCTGATTCTTCCATTGGAGTTGGTAAAGTTATTGTTTCCATTGTGGGTGCACTTGTTGGTTCAGCTGGTGGAAGTACAGTTGTTGTGTCTGCAGTTGGAACTATATTCTTGTCTCTTTCATCGTCAATAATAATTACTTGATTTTCCCCATCATTAGGTACAGGGATGTTAATATCTAACTCTTCGTCGTCGGTTTCATCGTTTGGAAACTGCGGATGGCCTTTGGTTTCTTCTGTTGTTTCAGATTTTGGTGAAGAGGGAAACTGTGGATGTTCAGTTTCTTCTGTTTTTCCTTCTTCTGTTTTTTCGGGTTCAGGTGAAGACGGAAATTGAGGGTGTTCGACTTCGGTCTTATCATCAACTGCATCCTCGTCATCTGAATCAGAATCCCAAACAAAAGCTGATGCTGGAGGTAATTTCGGTGTATGTCCTTCAACAGTATGATCAGCACTAACAGGTGGATTTCTGACTTTTTCTTTGTCTTCAATATTAGGTTTATCCCAGTGATGGATATAATCCGTTTTTGCTTCTATTTGTTCTCGATGAGCTTTTGGTGGTTGTGTAACAGGATCCGGAGCATTCCAAGATTGAGTTTGGACTTGCTCTGTTTTTCTCTTTTTATTCCATGGAGGAATAAAATCGCCTTTATCTTTTTCAAAATATTGTGCGTTTGTTTCAGTTTGTTCTCGAAGCGATTTCCCTGATTCAGGTTCAGTTGTTTTCGGGGGTTCTGTTGTTGCAATAATTGGTGGTTGAGTTGGAGTTATTGCATCATTTTTCACTTCTTTAGTTTTCGTTTCAGGACCACTTTTTGGTTTTTCAGTTTTGGTCTCATCAGTTGATATAAAATCCTTATCAGTAGCAGGTAAATTCTTATCAGTTGTGCTTTCGGTCTTATCAGTCGGTGCAGTTTCCTTATCAGTTCTTGATTCAACCTTATCAGTTTTCGAATTATCGATTTTTTCTTCTGTTTTCTTTTTTGCTTCTTTTTGATCAGTTTCCATTTCGTCGTCGTCTTCTTCCTCTTCGTAAATAATGACCTGATCTTGCACTTCATCGTCATCATCGTCATCTCCTATTCCAATTACTGCACGTTTTTGACGTTTTTCTGGAAACATTTCTTCCAAAACTTTATCAATTTGTGCAACAGAATGATAATATCCTGGTTTAACAAGAGACTTTTTTCCATTTTGATAAATAATTGTCATATCTTCATTAGCTAAAGACCATTTTTGCTCGAGGCTAAACTCTTTTAAGCCACAATACCACTGATTTCCAGGTAGTTCAAATGGTGAATCTAATCGCAAATCAAGTTTATTTCCGCGATCGAGTGTGAACTTTTTACAAATATATTCCATTTTTATCAGAGCAAAAGAATTTTCGTACTATTCAGTAGAAAGATTTTTGTAAATGAATAAAAATTTTAAGAAAATTTCCCTATTTATACATTTTTTTCAGCACACGCGCGAAAATTTTGTTAATTTTTTTGAAAAAACACAATTTCCTTTGATCTTGCCGACAAATTTTTTACATTTTTTTAGTTTTTTCACGTGATTTTTTATAAAATTTTTGACAAAATATTTTTTTGGTGTCAAATTACAGAAATTTTTTTATTTTTTATGAAAATTTTTACATTTTTTGCATTTTCCTTTGATCTTGCCGACAAAATTTTGTTATTTTTTGTGAAATTGTCTTATTTTCCTTTGATCTTTGCCGACAAATCGTGTGCGTGTGTGCACTTCGTGTATGCTCTCTTCACGTGTTCATTTTTTTTCGCGTGTGTGTAATTTGATCTCACCGACAAATCACGTGATCTTTCCAGAAAAATTTTTTGAAAAAGTATAAATACAGGTGAAAATGTGAAATGCGTCAGTCTTACTTTATTGACACCCTACTGGTAAGTACGATTTTTTTTCGCTCTGATAAGAAATCATGTCGCATGATAACGAAAATTCTGATGAACAAATTCCGAATATCTTGGATCTTTTTACTTCTAAGCAAGTAAATGTTGGTTTTTCTCAAACAAATATCATTGAGTATAATCCTGTTAATGCAATTGGAACTTGGCCAGCGAAATTTGTAATAAATACAGGTCAATCCTATCTTAATCTTGCACAATGTTATTTGCAATCCACTTTTGCCCTCTTTAAAAAACAAGTTACAAAAGATGGTGATGGTAAAGAGATAACAAAGTTACTCCCTGTAACAAAGGACGACAAAGTAAGTTTCATCAATGGATTTGGTGCAACAGCAATCAAAAACTTGAAAGTTTTATTCAGTGGACGTCAAGTTTACAATTCAAACGACCTTTATGCTTACAATGCATATTTTCGTCGTCGATTAGGGATTGACACTGTCAGGAACGAAGAAGATTTACAACTTGCTGGTTACTTTGAAGATGACGATGACAGTCAAATTTCTGGTACAGGATTTGAAAAAAGGCGTAAATTCTTTGAAAATGGTGGTCAATTTCACGCAATTACTCAACTTGACGCTGATATTTTCCACCAAAAGAAGCTATTACTCAATAATATTAACGTTGAAATTGAAGTTACACCCCAAAATATTGATTATTACTTGATTATTCAAGATGGAAACACCTATGTTGCAAACGTATCAGGATACAAACTTTATGTAAAACAACATATACTTTTGCCAACACTTGATGCAACAATCAATACAAGATTAATGAATGGGGAAACTGTAAAATACCCTTACACAAGAAATTTGATTAATAGCTTTTTTATTGGACCCGGAAGACACGATTACACTCAAACATTGTTTACTGATTATGTACCAAAACGTGTTTTTGTTGCACTTGTTGATGCAAATGCCTTCAAGGGAAATAAAGTTGCTTCACCATTCACATTTAACAAATTTAATTTGGACAGAATTCATATGAGTGTAAACAATAATATCGTTCCAACTTATCCATACGACTTGGGAAAAAAAGAATATGCACGTGCATTTAAAGATCTTATTGATAACACGGAAAACACAGGATTAACTTATCACAAATATCTAAATCATTCATGTATTTTTGCGTTCGATTTCCACCATTATTACAGCGAAAAATCTGTTGATCCTCAAGAACAGGGAACAACATCACTTTCAATTAAATTTTCGTCACCTGTACCAGCAAACGGAATCCAAGCTATCGTTTATTCGGAATTTGATTCAATTCTTTTCTTAGATTTTGCTCGAAATGTTTCGACCGCAATCCCAGTTTAAGGTCAATTTTTATAAAGTTTAAAGTAATAAATACACAAATTTTTTAGAAAAATGAGTAATAAATTAATTTTAGTCCCGTTTGAACGCTATAAAGATATGCAAGAAAAAATAAAAAATTTTGGAGGATATGAAGTTAAAGAACTGAAAAAAGATATCGATGCTAGCTTAAAAAATCAAGAAATGCAGGAATTAATCTCTCGAAAGCAAGAATACAAAGAAGTAAAAGAAGAAATTCCTAAAACTTTGGATAAAAAATTCCCTCAAGAAGCAGTTTCTTTAGTCCCTCCACCGCAAAATAAAAGAAAAAGAGCAGTCTCTGTCAAAAAAGAACCAAAAAAACCAAAAAAAGCAGTTTCAAAAAAGACAGATACACAGAAAAAATTAGCAACATGGATAGCAAGAAATGCACCCAGAATATCAGCTTTTCAAACCCAAAAACCAACACGTACACTTGGCAAATGGAAATTTGCTAACGAATAACAATCTCTTTCTGTTTAATAATAATCCTTTTTTTAATTGTAACTTTTTAATTGTAATCACTTTTTATTGTAATATTTATATTATCTCACCCTTTTTTATTGTAATGTAATTTTTTTTAATTGTATTGTAATTTTTTAATAAAACAAAAACCCCCCACAAATAAAACTGTGTTCGATTAAACAACAAACAAATCTTTCCTTCCTCGATTTTGACGGCAACATTTTTTCTCTCTCTCCCTCGATTTGCCGACTCGATTGCCTTGTCTTTGACGGCAACATTTTTTTCTTTCCTTCCTCGATTTCAGCAGCAACATTTTCTTTCCTTCCTCGATTTTTTGAAAAAAAATTTTTTCTTTTCCTGGGTTTGCCAGCAATTATCTTTTTAGAAAATCTCGGACAAAAATGGACAGTTTGCGATGGCATCCCATCGTGGTCACTTAAAAAAAAGAGTCACTAAAAAAGGAGACGCCGCTGACGTCATGAAAGAGCCATCAAAGTCACTAAAAAAGCGTTGACAAACTCTTTGTTGCAAGTTAATTAGTCCGACAAGAGCCGACTCTCGGGGTTGTATTGCCAAAGACACCGTTAGATTGGTCCACATTTTTATCCCACAGAAAAAGGATAATTGCTGTCCCGCAGAAAAGAAAGGTGATGGAAGGTGAGAGAGAGAAGGAAGGATAATTAGCAGCGCGATGACTCGGAGGAGACCGATTAATCGTTTGCGAGCGGACATCGAAGGTGAGAGACATCGAAGAGAGGTGTTAATTACAACAGATTCATTTCAAAACATTTATTTCCCGCAAAAATACAGTAATCAAACTACAGTAATCCAGAATCCTAAAAAATGAGAATCCTAGAAGGTTACAGTATCCCAGCTACACGGATGGACAAATTTCGATACTGAATCTGTACAAACATTCTATATAAAATCATATGTCGAAAACGGGGGGAAAAATGGGGCTATACCTTATGGATTACTACTATAAAAAATACCCATTTTGAGAAGTTTACAAATCTCGAGCCTTAGGCTTAGAACTAAGCCTAAGGCTACAGTAGAAAAAGTAAAACATGAAAAAGTGGGAGTAATTCATTAGCAATGGAGTGCTTTGGAATAAAAATGAACACAGCGATCATGGTAAAGCATTTTCATAATAAAAAATACCCATTTTGAGAAGTTCACAAATCTCGAGCCTTAGGCTTAGAACTAAGCCTAAGGCTACAGTAGGAGAAGTAAAACATAAAAAAGTGGCAGTAATTCATTAGCAATCGAGTGCTTTGGAATAAAAATGAACGCAACGATCATGGTAAAGCATTTTCATAATAAAAAATACCCATTTTGAGAAGTTTACAAATCTCGAGCCTTAGGCTTAGAACTAAGCCTAAGGCTACAGTAGGAGAAGTAAAACATAAAAAAGTGGCAGTAATTCATTAGCAATCGAGTGCTTTGGAATAAAAATGAACACAGCGATCATGGTAAAGCATTTTCATAATAAAAAATACCCATTTTGAGAAGTTTACAAATCTCGAGCCTTAGGCTTGGAACTACGCCTAAGGCTACAGTAGAAGAAGTAAAACGTAAAAAAGTGGCAGCAATTCATTAGCAATCGAGTGCTTTGGAATAAAAATGAACGCAACGATCATGGTAAAGCATTTTCATAATAAAAAATACCCATTTTGAGAAGTTCACAAATCTCGAGCCTTAGGCTTAGAACTAAGCCTAAGGCTACAGTAGGAGAAGTAAAACATAAAAAAGTGGCAGTAATTCATTAGCAATCGAGTGCTTTGGAATAAAAATGAACGCAACGATCATGGTAAAGCATTTTCATAATAAAAAATACCCATTTTGAGAAGCTTACAAATCTCGAGTCTTGGGCACTAGCAGAAGAAGTAAAACATAATAAAGTGGCAGTAATTCATTAGCAATCGAGTGCTTTGGAATAAAAATGAACGCAACGATCATGGTAAAGCATTTTCATAATAAAAAATACCCATTTTGAGAAGCTTACAAATCTCGAGTCTTGGGCACTAGCAGAAGAAGTAAAACATAATAAAGTGGCAGTAATTCATTAGCAATCGAGTGCTTTGGAATGAAGATGAACAAAACGATCATGTTGAAGCATTTTCATAATAAAAAATACCCATTTTGAGAAGCTTACAAATCTCGAGTCTTGGGCACTAGTAGTAAAAGTAAAACATATAAAAGTGGCAGTAATTCATTAGCAATCGAGTGCTTTGGAATAAAAATGAACGCAACGATCATGGTAAAGCATTTTCATAATAAAAAATACCCATTTTGAGAAGTTCACAAATCTCGAGCCTTAGGCTTAGAACTAAGCCTAAGGCTACAGTAGGAGAAGTAAAACATAAAAAAGTGGCAGTAATTCATTAGCAATCGAGTGCTTTGGAATAAAAATGAACGCAACGATCATGGTAAAGCATTTTCATAATAAAAAATACCCATTTTGAGAAGTTTACAAATCTCGAGCCTTAGGCTTAGAACTAAGCCAAAGGCTACAGTAGAAAAAGTAAAACATGAAAAAGTGGGAGTAATTCATTAGCAATGGAGTGCTTTGGAATAAAAATGAACACAGCGATCATGGTAAAGCATTTTCATAATAAAAATTACCCATTTTGAGAAGTTTACAAATCTCGAGCCTTAGGCTTAGAACTAAGCCTAAGGCTACAGTAGAAGAAGTAAAACATAAAAAAGTGGCAGTAATTCATTAGCAATCGAGTGCTTTGGAATAAAAATGAACGCAACGATCATGAAAAAGCATGTTCATAATAAAAAATACCCATTTTGAGAAGTTTACAAATCTCGAGCCTTAGGCTTGGAACTAAGCCTAAGGCTACAGTAGAAGAAGTAAAACATAAAAAAGTGGCAGTAATTCATTAGCAATCGAGTGCTATGGAATAAAAATGAACGCAACGATCATGGTAAAGCATTTTCATAATAAAAAATACCCATTTTGAGAAGCTTACAAATCTCGAGTCTTGGGCACTAGCAGAAGAAGTAAAACATAATAAAGTGGCAGTAATTCATTAGCAATCGAGTGCTTTGGAATAAAAATGAACGCAACGATCATGGTAAAGCATTTTCATAATAAAAAATACCCATTTTGAGAAGCTTACAAATCTCGAGTCTTGGGCACTAGCAGAAGAAGTAAAACATAATAAAGTGGCAGTAATTCATTAGCAATCGAGTGCTTTGGAATAAAAATGAACGCAACGATCATGGTAAAGCATTTTCATAATAAAAAATACCCATTTTGAGATACTTACAAATCTCGAGTCTTGGGCACTAGCAGAAGAAGTAAAACATAATAAAGTGGCAGTAATTCATTAGCAATCGAGTGCTTTGGAATAAAAATGAACGCAACGATCATGGTAAAGCATTTTCATAATAAAAAATACCCATTTTGAGAAGTTTACAAATCTCGAGCCTTAGGCTTAGAACTAAGCCTAAGGCTACAGTAGAAAAAGTAAAACATGAAAAAGTGGGAGTAATTCATTAGCAATGGAGTGCTTTGGAATAAAAATGAACACAGCGATCATGGTAAAGCATTTTCATAATAAAAAATACCCATTTTGAGAAGTTTACAAATCTCGAGCCTTAGGCTTGGAACTAAGCCTAAGGCTACAGTAGAAGAAGTAAAACATAAAAAAGTGGCAGTAATTCATTAGCAATCGAGTGCTATGGAATAAAAATGAACGCAACGATCATGGTAAAGCATTTTCATAATAAAAAATACCCATTTTGAGAAGCTTACAAATCTCGAGTCTTGGGCACTAGCAGAAGAAGTAAAACATAATAAAGTGGCAGTAATTCATTAGCAATCGAGTGCTTTGGAATAAAAATGAACGCAACGATCATGGTAAAGCATTTTCATAATAAAAAATACCCATTTTGAGAAGCTTACAAATCTCGAGTCTTGGGCACTAGCAGAAGAAGTAAAACATAATAAAGTGGCAGTAATTCATTAGCAATCGAGTGCTTTGGAATAAAAATGAACGCAACGATCATGGTAAAGCATTTTCATAATAAAAAATACCCATTTTGAGAAGCTTACAAATCTCGAGTCTTGGGCACTAGCAGAAGAAGTAAAACATAATAAAGTGGCAGTAATTCATTAGCAATCGAGTGCTTTGGAATAAAAATGAACGCAACGATCATGGTAAAGCATTTTCATAATAAAAAATACCCATTTTGAGAAGCTTACAAATCTCGAGTCTTGGGCACTAGCAGAAGAAGTAAAACATAATAAAGTGGCAGTAATTCATTAGCAATCGAGTGCTTTGGAATAAAAATGAACGCAACGATCATGGTAAAGCATTTTCATAATAAAAAATACCCATTTTGAGATACTTACAAATCTCGAGTCTTGGGCACTAGCAGAAGAAGTAAAACATAATAAAGTGGCAGTAATTCATTAGCAATCGAGTGCTTTGGAATAAAAATGAACGCAACGATCATGGTAAAGCATTTTCATAATAAAAAATACCCATTTTGAGAAGTTTACAAATCTCGAGCCTTAGGCTTAGAACTAAGCCTAAGGCTACAGTAGAAAAAGTAAAACATGAAAAAGTGGGAGTAATTCATTAGCAATGGAGTGCTTTGGAATAAAAATGAACACAGCGATCATGGTAAAGCATTTTCATAATAAAAAATACCCATTTTGAGAAGTTTACAAATCTCGAGCCTTAGGCTTGGAACTAAGCCTAAGGCTACAGTAGAAGAAGTAAAACATAAAAAAGTGGCAGTAATTCATTAGCAATCGAGTGCTATGGAATAAAAATGAACGCAACGATCATGGTAAAGCATTTTCATAATAAAAAATACCCATTTTGAGAAGCTTACAAATCTCGAGTCTTGGGCACTAGCAGAAGAAGTAAAACATAATAAAGTGGCAGTAATTCATTAGCAATCGAGTGCTTTGGAATAAAAATGAACGCAACGATCATGGTAAAGCATTTTCATAATAAAAAATACCCATTTTGAGAAGCTTACAAATCTCGAGTCTTGGGCACTAGCAGAAGAAGTAAAACATAATAAAGTGGCAGTAATTCATTAGCAATCGAGTGCTTTGGAATAAAAATGAACGCAACGATCATGGTAAAGCATTTTCATAATAAAAAATACCCATTTTGAGATACTTACAAATCTCGAGTCTTGGGCACTAGCAGAAGAAGTAAAACATAATAAAGTGGCAGTAATTCATTAGCAATCGAGTGCTTTGGAATAAAAATGAACGCAACGATCATGGTAAAGCATTTTCATAATAAAAAATACCCATTTTGAGATACTTACAAATCTCGAGTCTTGGGCACTAGCAGAAGAAGTAAAACATAATAAAGTGGCAGTAATTCATTAGCAATCGAGTGCTTTGGAATAAAAATGAACGCAACGATCATGGTAAAGCATTTTCATAATAAAAAATACCCATTTTGAGAAGTTTACAAATCTCGAGCCTTAGGCTTGGAACTAAGCCTAAGGCTACAGTAGAAGAAGTAAAACATAAAAAAGTGGCAGTAATTCATTAGCAATCGAGTGCTATGGAATAAAAATGAACGCAACGATCATGGTAAAGCATTTTCATAATAAAAAATACCCATTTTGAGAAGCTTACAAATCTCGAGTCTTGGGCACTAGCAGAAGAAGTAAAACATAATAAAGTGGCAGTAATTCATTAGCAATCGAGTGCTTTGGAATAAAAATGAACGCAACGATCATGGTAAAGCATTTTCATAATAAAAAATACCCATTTTGAGAAGCTTACAAATCTCGAGTCTTGGGCACTAGCAGAAGAAGTAAAACATAATAAAGTGGCAGTAATTCATTAGCAATCGAGTGCTTTGGAATAAAAATGAACGCAACGATCATGGTAAAGCATTTTCATAATAAAAAATACCCATTTTGAGATACTTACAAATCTCGAGTCTTGGGCACTAGCAGAAGAAGTAAAACATAATAAAGTGGCAGTAATTCATTAGCAATCGAGTGCTTTGGAATAAAAATGAACGCAACGATCATGGTAAAGCATTTTCATAATAAAAAATACCCATTTTGAGAAGTTTACAAATCTCGAGCCTTAGGCTTGGAACTAAGCCTAAGGCTACAGTAGAAGAAGTAAAACATAAAAAAGTGGCAGTAATTCATTAGCAATCGAGTGCTATGGAATAAAAATGAACGCAACGATCATGGTAAAGCATTTTCATAATAAAAAATACCCATTTTGAGAAGCTTACAAATCTCGAGTCTTGGGCACTAGCAGAAGAAGTAAAACATAATAAAGTGGCAGTAATTCATTAGCAATCGAGTGCTTTGGAATAAAAATGAACGCAACGATCATGGTAAAGCATTTTCATAATAAAAAATACCCATTTTGAGAAGCTTACAAATCTCGAGTCTTGGGCACTAGCAGAAGAAGTAAAACATAATAAAGTGGCAGTAATTCATTAGCAATCGAGTGCTTTGGAATAAAAATGAACGCAACGATCATGGTAAAGCATTTTCATAATAAAAAATACCCATTTTGAGAAGCTTACAAATCTCGAGTCTTGGGCACTAGCAGAAGAAGTAAAACATAATAAAGTGGCAGTAATTCATTAGCAATCGAGTGCTTTGGAATAAAAATGAACGCAACGATCATGGTAAAGCATTTTCATAATAAAAAATACCCATTTTGAGAAGCTTACAAATCTCGAGTCTTGGGCACTAGTAGTAAAAGTAAAACATATAAAAGTGGCAGTAATTCATTAGCAATCGAGTGCTTTGGAATAAAAATGAACGCAACGATCATGGTAAAGCATTTTCATAATAAAAAATACCCATTTTGAGAAGTTCACAAATCTCGAGCCTTAGGCTTAGAACTAAGCCTAAGGCTACAGTAGAAAAAGTAAAACATGAAAAAGTGGGAGTAATTCATTAGCAATGGAGTGCTTTGGAATAAAAATGAACACAGCGATCATGGTAAAGCATTTTCATAATAAAAAATACCCATTTTGAGAAGTTTACAAATCTCGAGCCTTAGGCTTGGAACTAAGCCTAAGGCTACAGTAGAAGAAGTAAAACATAAAAAAGTGGCAGTAATTCATTAGCAATCGAGTGCTATGGAATAAAAATGAACGCAACGATCATGGTAAAGCATTTTCATAATAAAAAATACCCATTTTGAGAAGCTTACAAATCTCGAGTCTTGGGCACTAGCAGAAGAAGTAAAACATAATAAAGTGGCAGTAATTCATTAGCAATCGAGTGCTTTGGAATAAAAATGAACGCAACGATCATGGTAAAGCATTTTCATAATAAAAAATACCCATTTTGAGAAGCTTACAAATCTCGAGTCTTGGGCACTAGCAGAAGAAGTAAAACATAATAAAGTGGCAGTAATTCATTAGCAATCGAGTGCTTTGGAATAAAAATGAACGCAACGATCATGGTAAAGCATTTTCATAATACAAAATACCCATTTTGAGAAGCTTACAAATCTCGAGTCTTGGGCACTAGCAGAAGAAGTAAAACATAATAAAGTGGCAGTAATTCATTAGCAATCGAGTGCTTTGGAATAAAAATGAACGCAACGATCATGGTAAAGCATTTTCATAATAAAAAATACCCATTTTGAGATACTTACAAATCTCGAGTCTTGGGCACTAGCAGAAGAAGTAAAACATAATAAAGTGGCAGTAATTCATTAGCAATCGAGTGCTTTGGAATAAAAATGAACGCAACGATCATGGTAAAGCATTTTCATAATAAAAAATACCCATTTTGAGAAGTTTACAAATCTCGAGCCTTAGGCTTGGAACTAAGCCTAAGGCTACAGTAGAAGAAGTAAAACATAAAAAAGTGGCAGTAATTCATTAGCAATCGAGTGCTATGGAATAAAAATGAACGCAACGATCATGGTAAAGCATTTTCATAATAAAAAATACCCATTTTGAGAAGCTTACAAATCTCGAGTCTTGGGCACTAGCAGAAGAAGTAAAACATAATAAAGTGGCAGTAATTCATTAGCAATCGAGTGCTTTGGAATAAAAATGAACGCAACGATCATGGTAAAGCATTTTCATAATAAAAAATACCCATTTTGAGAAGCTTACAAATCTCGAGTCTTGGGCACTAGCAGAAGAAGTAAAACATAATAAAGTGGCAGTAATTCATTAGCAATCGAGTGCTATGGAATAAAAATGAACGCAACGATCATGGTAAAGCATTTTCATAATAAAAAATACCCATTTTGAGAAGCTTACAAATCTCGAGTCTTGGGCACTAGCAGAAGAAGTAAAACATAATAAAGTGGCAGTAATTCATTAGCAATCGAGTGCTTTGGAATAAAAATGAACGCAACGATCATGGTAAAGCATTTTCATAATAAAAAATACCCATTTTGAGAAGCTTACAAATCTCGAGTCTTGGGCACTAGTAGTAAAAGTAAAACATATAAAAGTGGCAGTAATTCATTAGCAATCGAGTGCTTTGGAATAAAAATGAACGCAACGATCATGGTAAAGCATTTTCATAATAAAAAATACCCATTTTGAGAAGTTCACAAATCTCGAGCCTTAGGCTTAGAACTAAGCCTAAGGCTACAGTAGAAAAAGTAAAACATGAAAAAGTGGGAGTAATTCATTAGCAATGGAGTGCTTTGGAATAAAAATGAACACAGCGATCATGGTAAAGCATTTTCATAATAAAAAATACCCATTTTGAGAAGTTTACAAATCTCGAGCCTTAGGCTTAGAACTAAGCCTAAGGCTACAGTAGAAAAAGTAAAACATAAAAAAGTGGGAGTAATTCATTAGCAATCGAGTGCTTTGGAATAAAAATGAACACAGCGATCATGGTAAAGCATTTTCATAATAAAAAATACCCATTTTGAGAAGTTTACAAATCTCGAGCCTTAGGCTTAGAACTAAGCTTAAGGCTACAGTAGAAGAAGTAAAACATAAAAAAGTGGCAGTAATTCATTAGCAATCGAGTGCTTTGGAATAAAAATGAACGCAACGATCATGGTAAAGCATTTTCATAATAAAAAATACCCATTTTGAGAAGTTCACAAATCTCGAGCCTTAGGCTTAGAACTAAGCCTAAGGCTACAGTAGGAGAAGTAAAACATAAAAAAGTGTCAGTAATTCATTAGCAATCGAGTGCTTTGGAATAAAAATGAACGCAACGATCATGGTAAAGCATTTTCATAATAAAAAATACCCATTTTGAGAAGCTTACAAATCTCGAGTCTTGGGCACCAGCAGAAGAAGTAAAACATAAAAAAGTGGCAGTAATTCATTAGCAATCGAGTGCTTTGGAATAAAAATGAACGCAACGATCATGGTAAAGCATTTTCATAATAAAAAATACCCATTTTGAGAAGTTCACAAATCTCGAGCCTTAGGCTTAGAACTAAGCCTAAGGCTACAGTAGGAGAAGTAAAACATAAAAAAGTGGCAGTAATTCATTAGCAATCGAGTGCTTTGGAATAAAAATGAACGCAACGATCACGGTAAAGCATTTTCATAATAAAAAATGGGGTGCTTTGGAATAAAAATGAAAAAAAGGATCATGTTGAAGCATTTTCATAATAAAAAATACCCATTTTGAGAAGTTTACAAATCTCGAGCCTTAGGCTTAGGACTAAGCCTAAGGCTACAGTAGAAAAAGTAAAACATGAAAAAGTGGGAGTAATTCATTAGCAATGGAGTGCTTTGGAATAAAAATGAACGCAACGATCATGGTAAAGCATTTTCATAATAAAAAATACCCATTTTGAGAAGTTTACAAATCTCGAGCCTTAGGCTTAGAACTAAGCCTAAGGCTACAGTAGAAAAAGTAAAACATGAAAAAGTGGGAGTAATTCATTAGCAATGGAGTGCTTTGGAATAAAAATGAACACAGCGATCATGGTAAAGCATTTTCATAATAAAAAATACCCATTTTGAGAAGTTTACAAATCTCGAGCCTTAGGCTTAGAACTAAGCCTAAGGCTACAGTAGAAAAAGTAAAACATAAAAAAGTGGGAGTAATTCATTAGCAATCGAGTGCTTTGGAATAAAAATGAACACAGCGATCATGGTAAAGCATTTTCATAATAAAAAATACCCATTTTGAGAAGTTTACAAATCTCGAGCCTTAGGCTTGGAACTACGCCTAAGGCTACAGTAGAAGAAGTAAAACGTAAAAAAGTGGCAGCAATTCATTAGCAATCGAGTGCTTTGGAATAAAAATGAACGCAACGATCATGGTAAAGCATTTTCATAATAAAAAATACCCATTTTGAGAAGTTCACAAATCTCGAGCCTTAGGCTTAGAACTAAGCCTAAGGCTACAGTAGGAGAAGTAAAACATAAAAAAGTGGCAGTAATTCATTAGCAATCGAGTGCTTTGGAATAAAAATGAACGCAACGATCATGGTAAAGCATTTTCATAATAAAAAATACCCATTTTGAGAAGCTTACAAATCTCGAGTCTTGGGCACTAGCAGAAGAAGTAAAACATAATAAAGTGGCAGTAATTCATTAGCAATCGAGTGCTTTGGAATAAAAATGAACGCAACGATCATGGTAAAGCATTTTCATAATAAAAAATACCCATTTTGAGAAGCTTACAAATCTCGAGTCTTGGGCACTAGCAGAAGAAGTAAAACATAATAAAGTGGCAGTAATTCATTAGCAATCGAGTGCTTTGGAATAAAAATGAACGCAACGATCATGGTAAAGCATTTTCATAATAAAAAATACCCATTTTGAGAAGTTCACAAATCTCGAGCCTTAGGCTTAGAACTAAGCCTAAGGCTACAGTAGAAGAAGTAAAACATAAAAAAGTGGCAGTAATTCATTAGCAATCGAGTGCTTTGGAATGAAGATGAACAAAACGATCATGTTGAAGCATTTTCATAATAAAAAATACCCATTTTGAGAAGCTTACAAATCTCGAGTCTTGGGCACTAGTAGTAAAAGTAAAACATATAAAAGTGGCAGTAATTCATTAGCAATCGAGTGCTTTGGAATAAAAATGAACGCAACGATCATGGTAAAGCATTTTCATAATAAAAAATACCCATTTTGAGAAGTTCACAAATCTCGAGCCTTAGGCTTAGAACTAAGCCTAAGGCTACAGTAGGAGAAGTAAAACATAAAAAAGTGTCAGTAATTCATTAGCAATCGAGTGCTTTGGAATAAAAATGAACGCAACGATCATGGTAAAGCATTTTCATAATAAAAAATACCCATTTTGAGAAGCTTACAAATCTCGAGTCTTGGGCACCAGCAGAAGAAGTAAAACATAAAAAAGTGGCAGTAATTCATTAGCAATCGAGTGCTTTGGAATAAAAATGAACGCAACGATCATGGTAAAGCATTTTCATAATAAAAAATACCCATTTTGAGAAGTTCACAAATCTCGAGCCTTAGGCTTAGAACTAAGCCTAAGGCTACAGTAGGAGAAGTAAAACATAAAAAAGTGGCAGTAATTCATTAGCAATCGAGTGCTTTGGAATAAAAATGAACGCAACGATCACGGTAAAGCATTTTCATAATAAAAAATGGGGTGCTTTGGAATAAAAATGAACAAAAGGATCATGTTGAAGCATTTTCATAATAAAAAATACCCATTTTGAGAAGTTTACAAATCTCGAGCCTTAGGCTTAGAACTAAGCCTAAGGCTACAGTAGAAAAAGTAAAACATGAAAAAGTGGGAGTAATTCATTAGCAATGGAGTGCTTTGGAATAAAAATGAACACAGCGATCATGGTAAAGCATTTTCATAATAAAAAATACCCATTTTGAGAAGTTCACAAATCTCGAGCCTTAGGCTTAGAACTAAGCCTAAGGCTACAGTAGGAGAAGTAAAACATAAAAAAGTGGCAGTAATTCATTAGCAATCGAGTGCTTTGGAATAAAAATGAACGCAACGATCATGGTAAAGCATTTTCATAATAAAAAATACCCATTTTGAGAAGTTTACAAATCTCGAGCCTTAGGCTTAGAACTAAGCCTAAGGCTACAGTAGAAAAAGTAAAACATAAAAAAGTGGGAGTAATTCATTAGCAATCGAGTGCTTTGGAATAAAAATGAACACAGCGATCATGGTAAAGCATTTTCATAATAAAAAATACCCATTTTGAGAAGTTTACAAATCTCGAGCCTTAGGCTTGGAACTACGCCTAAGGCTACAGTAGAAGAAGTAAAACGTAAAAAAGTGGCAGCAATTCATTAGCAATCGAGTGCTTTGGAATAAAAATGAACGCAACGATCATGGTAAAGCATTTTCATAATAAAAAATACCCATTTTGAGAAGTTCACAAATCTCGAGCCTTAGGCTTAGAACTAAGCCTAAGGCTACAGTAGGAGAAGTAAAACATAAAAAAGTGGCAGTAATTCATTAGCAATCGAGTGCTTTGGAATAAAAATGAACGCAACGATCATGGTAAAGCATTTTCATAATAAAAAATACCCATTTTGAGAAGCTTACAAATCTCGAGTCTTGGGCACTAGCAGAAGAAGTAAAACATAATAAAGTGGCAGTAATTCATTAGCAATCGAGTGCTTTGGAATAAAAATGAACGCAACGATCATGGTAAAGCATTTTCATAATAAAAAATACCCATTTTGAGAAGCTTACAAATCTCGAGTCTTGGGCACTAGCAGAAGAAGTAAAACATAATAAAGTGGCAGTAATTCATTAGCAATCGAGTGCTTTGGAATAAAAATGAACGCAACGATCATGGTAAAGCATTTTCATAATAAAAAATACCCATTTTGAGAAGTTCACAAATCTCGAGCCTTAGGCTTAGAACTAAGCCTAAGGCTACAGTAGAAGAAGTAAAACATAAAAAAGTGGCAGTAATTCATTAGCAATCGAGTGCTTTGGAATGAAGATGAACAAAACGATCATGTTGAAGCATTTTCATAATAAAAAATACCCATTTTGAGAAGCTTACAAATCTCGAGTCTTGGGCACTAGTAGTAAAAGTAAAACATATAAAAGTGGCAGTAATTCATTAGCAATCGAGTGCTTTGGAATAAAAATGAACGCAACGATCATGGTAAAGCATTTTCATAATAAAAAATACCCATTTTGAGAAGTTCACAAATCTCGAGCCTTAGGCTTAGAACTAAGCCTAAGGCTACAGTAGGAGAAGTAAAACATAAAAAAGTGTCAGTAATTCATTAGCAATCGAGTGCTTTGGAATAAAAATGAACGCAACGATCATGGTAAAGCATTTTCATAATAAAAAATACCCATTTTGAGAAGCTTACAAATCTCGAGTCTTGGGCACCAGCAGAAGAAGTAAAACATAAAAAAGTGGCAGTAATTCATTAGCAATCGAGTGCTTTGGAATAAAAATGAACGCAACGATCATGGTAAAGCATTTTCATAATAAAAAATACCCATTTTGAGAAGTTCACAAATCTCGAGCCTTAGGCTTAGAACTAAGCCTAAGGCTACAGTAGGAGAAGTAAAACATAAAAAAGTGGCAGTAATTCATTAGCAATCGAGTGCTTTGGAATAAAAATGAACGCAACGATCACGGTAAAGCATTTTCATAATAAAAAATGGGGTGCTTTGGAATAAAAATGAACAAAAGGATCATGTTGAAGCATTTTCATAATAAAAAATACCCATTTTGAGAAGTTTACAAATCTCGAGCCTTAGGCTTAGAACTAAGCCTAAGGCTACAGTAGAAAAAGTAAAACATGAAAAAGTGGGAGTAATTCATTAGCAATGGAGTGCTTTGGAATAAAAATGAACACAGCGATCATGGTAAAGCATTTTCATAATAAAAAATACCCATTTTGAGAAGTTCACAAATCTCGAGCCTTAGGCTTAGAACTAAGCCTAAGGCTACAGTAGGAGAAGTAAAACATAAAAAAGTGGCAGTAATTCATTAGCAATCGAGTGCTTTGGAATAAAAATGAACGCAACGATCATGGTAAAGCATTTTCATAATAAAAAATACCCATTTTGAGAAGTTTACAAATCTCGAGCCTTAGGCTTAGAACTAAGCCTAAGGCTACAGTAGAAAAAGTAAAACATGAAAAAGTGGGAGTAATTCATTAGCAATGGAGTGCTTTGGAATAAAAATGAACACAGCGATCATGGTAAAGCATTTTCATAATAAAAAATACCCATTTTGAGAAGTTTACAAATCTCGAGCCTTAGGCTTAGAACTAAGCCTAAGGCTACAGTAGAAGAAGTAAAACATAAAAAAGTGGCAGTAATTCATTAGCAATCGAGTGCTTTGGAATAAAAATGAACGCAACGATCATGAAAAAGCATGTTCATAATAAAAAATACCCATTTTGAGAAGTTTACAAATCTCGAGCCTTAGGCTTGGAACTAAGCCTAAGGCTACAGTAGAAGAAGTAAAACATAAAAAAGTGGCAGTAATTCATTAGCAATCGAGTGCTATGGAATAAAAATGAACGCAACGATCATGGTAAAGCATTTTCATAATAAAAAATACCCATTTTGAGAAGCTTACAAATCTCGAGTCTTGGGCACTAGCAGAAGAAGTAAAACATAATAAAGTGGCAGTAATTCATTAGCAATCGAGTGCTTTGGAATAAAAATGAACGCAACGATCATGGTAAAGCATTTTCATAATAAAAAATACCCATTTTGAGAAGCTTACAAATCTCGAGTCTTGGGCACTAGCAGAAGAAGTAAAACATAATAAAGTGGCAGTAATTCATTAGCAATCGAGTGCTTTGGAATAAAAATGAACGCAACGATCATGGTAAAGCATTTTCATAATAAAAAATACCCATTTTGAGATACTTACAAATCTCGAGTCTTGGGCACTAGCAGAAGAAGTAAAACATAATAAAGTGGCAGTAATTCATTAGCAATCGAGTGCTTTGGAATAAAAATGAACGCAACGATCATGGTAAAGCATTTTCATAATAAAAAATACCCATTTTGAGAAGTTTACAAATCTCGAGCCTTAGGCTTAGAACTAAGCCTAAGGCTACAGTAGAAAAAGTAAAACATGAAAAAGTGGGAGTAATTCATTAGCAATGGAGTGCTTTGGAATAAAAATGAACACAGCGATCATGGTAAAGCATTTTCATAATAAAAAATACCCATTTTGAGAAGTTTACAAATCTCGAGCCTTAGGCTTGGAACTAAGCCTAAGGCTACAGTAGAAGAAGTAAAACATAAAAAAGTGGCAGTAATTCATTAGCAATCGAGTGCTATGGAATAAAAATGAACGCAACGATCATGGTAAAGCATTTTCATAATAAAAAATACCCATTTTGAGAAGCTTACAAATCTCGAGTCTTGGGCACTAGCAGAAGAAGTAAAACATAATAAAGTGGCAGTAATTCATTAGCAATCGAGTGCTTTGGAATAAAAATGAACGCAACGATCATGGTAAAGCATTTTCATAATAAAAAATACCCATTTTGAGAAGCTTACAAATCTCGAGTCTTGGGCACTAGCAGAAGAAGTAAAACATAATAAAGTGGCAGTAATTCATTAGCAATCGAGTGCTTTGGAATAAAAATGAACGCAACGATCATGGTAAAGCATTTTCATAATAAAAAATACCCATTTTGAGATACTTACAAATCTCGAGTCTTGGGCACTAGCAGAAGAAGTAAAACATAATAAAGTGGCAGTAATTCATTAGCAATCGAGTGCTTTGGAATAAAAATGAACGCAACGATCATGGTAAAGCATTTTCATAATAAAAAATACCCATTTTGAGAAGTTTACAAATCTCGAGCCTTAGGCTTAGAACTAAGCCTAAGGCTACAGTAGAAAAAGTAAAACATGAAAAAGTGGGAGTAATTCATTAGCAATGGAGTGCTTTGGAATAAAAATGAACACAGCGATCATGGTAAAGCATTTTCATAATAAAAAATACCCATTTTGAGAAGTTTACAAATCTCGAGCCTTAGGCTTGGAACTAAGCCTAAGGCTACAGTAGAAGAAGTAAAACATAAAAAAGTGGCAGTAATTCATTAGCAATCGAGTGCTATGGAATAAAAATGAACGCAACGATCATGGTAAAGCATTTTCATAATAAAAAATACCCATTTTGAGAAGCTTACAAATCTCGAGTCTTGGGCACTAGCAGAAGAAGTAAAACATAATAAAGTGGCAGTAATTCATTAGCAATCGAGTGCTTTGGAATAAAAATGAACGCAACGATCATGGTAAAGCATTTTCATAATAAAAAATACCCATTTTGAGAAGCTTACAAATCTCGAGTCTTGGGCACTAGCAGAAGAAGTAAAACATAATAAAGTGGCAGTAATTCATTAGCAATCGAGTGCTTTGGAATAAAAATGAACGCAACGATCATGGTAAAGCATTTTCATAATAAAAAATACCCATTTTGAGAAGCTTACAAATCTCGAGTCTTGGGCACTAGCAGAAGAAGTAAAACATAATAAAGTGGCAGTAATTCATTAGCAATCGAGTGCTTTGGAATAAAAATGAACGCAACGATCATGGTAAAGCATTTTCATAATAAAAAATACCCATTTTGAGAAGCTTACAAATCTCGAGTCTTGGGCACTAGCAGAAGAAGTAAAACATAATAAAGTGGCAGTAATTCATTAGCAATCGAGTGCTTTGGAATAAAAATGAACGCAACGATCATGGTAAAGCATTTTCATAATAAAAAATACCCATTTTGAGATACTTACAAATCTCGAGTCTTGGGCACTAGCAGAAGAAGTAAAACATAATAAAGTGGCAGTAATTCATTAGCAATCGAGTGCTTTGGAATAAAAATGAACGCAACGATCATGGTAAAGCATTTTCATAATAAAAAATACCCATTTTGAGAAGTTTACAAATCTCGAGCCTTAGGCTTAGAACTAAGCCTAAGGCTACAGTAGAAAAAGTAAAACATGAAAAAGTGGGAGTAATTCATTAGCAATGGAGTGCTTTGGAATAAAAATGAACACAGCGATCATGGTAAAGCATTTTCATAATAAAAAATACCCATTTTGAGAAGTTTACAAATCTCGAGCCTTAGGCTTGGAACTAAGCCTAAGGCTACAGTAGAAGAAGTAAAACATAAAAAAGTGGCAGTAATTCATTAGCAATCGAGTGCTATGGAATAAAAATGAACGCAACGATCATGGTAAAGCATTTTCATAATAAAAAATACCCATTTTGAGAAGCTTACAAATCTCGAGTCTTGGGCACTAGCAGAAGAAGTAAAACATAATAAAGTGGCAGTAATTCATTAGCAATCGAGTGCTTTGGAATAAAAATGAACGCAACGATCATGGTAAAGCATTTTCATAATAAAAAATACCCATTTTGAGAAGCTTACAAATCTCGAGTCTTGGGCACTAGCAGAAGAAGTAAAACATAATAAAGTGGCAGTAATTCATTAGCAATCGAGTGCTTTGGAATAAAAATGAACGCAACGATCATGGTAAAGCATTTTCATAATAAAAAATACCCATTTTGAGATACTTACAAATCTCGAGTCTTGGGCACTAGCAGAAGAAGTAAAACATAATAAAGTGGCAGTAATTCATTAGCAATCGAGTGCTTTGGAATAAAAATGAACGCAACGATCATGGTAAAGCATTTTCATAATAAAAAATACCCATTTTGAGAAGCTTACAAATCTCGAGTCTTGGGCACTAGCAGAAGAAGTAAAACATAATAAAGTGGCAGTAATTCATTAGCAATCGAGTGCTTTGGAATAAAAATGAACGCAACGATCATGGTAAAGCATTTTCATAATAAAAAATACCCATTTTGAGAAGCTTACAAATCTCGAGTCTTGGGCACTAGCAGAAGAAGTAAAACATAATAAAGTGGCAGTAATTCATTAGCAATCGAGTGCTTTGGAATAAAAATGAACGCAACGATCATGGTAAAGCATTTTCATAATAAAAAATACCCATTTTGAGAAGCTTACAAATCTCGAGTCTTGGGCACTAGCAGAAGAAGTAAAACATAATAAAGTGGCAGTAATTCATTAGCAATCGAGTGCTTTGGAATAAAAATGAACGCAACGATCATGGTAAAGCATTTTCATAATAAAAAAACCCATTTTGAGATACTTACAAATCTCGAGTCTTGGGCACTAGCAGAAGAAGTAAAACATAATAAAGTGGCAGTAATTCATTAGCAATCGAGTGCTTTGGAATAAAAATGAACGCAACGATCATGGTAAAGCATTTTCATAATAAAAAATACCCATTTTGAGAAGTTTACAAATCTCGAGCCTTAGGCTTAGAACTAAGCCTAAGGCTACAGTAGAAAAAGTAAAACATGAAAAAGTGGGAGTAATTCATTAGCAATGGAGTGCTTTGGAATAAAAATGAACACAGCGATCATGGTAAAGCATTTTCATAATAAAAAATACCCATTTTGAGAAGTTTACAAATCTCGAGCCTTAGGCTTGGAACTAAGCCTAAGGCTACAGTAGAAGAAGTAAAACATAAAAAAGTGGCAGTAATTCATTAGCAATCGAGTGCTATGGAATAAAAATGAACGCAACGATCATGGTAAAGCATTTTCATAATAAAAAATACCCATTTTGAGAAGCTTACAAATCTCGAGTCTTGGGCACTAGCAGAAGAAGTAAAACATAATAAAGTGGAAGTAATTCATTAGCAATCGAGTGCTTTGGAATAAAAATGAACGCAACGATCATGGTAAAGCATTTTCATAATAAAAAATACCCATTTTGAGAAGCTTACAAATCTCGAGTCTTGGGCACTAGCAGAAGAAGTAAAACATAATAAAGTGGCAGTAATTCATTAGCAATCGAGTGCTTTGGAATAAAAATGAACGCAACGATCATGATAAAGCATTTTCATAATAAAAAATACCCATTTTGAGAAGCTTACAAATCTCGAGTCTTGGGCTCTAGCAGAAGAAGTAAAACATAATAAAGTGGCAGTAATTCATTAGCAATCGAGTGCTTTGGAATAAAAATGAACGCAACGATCATGGTAAAGCATTTTCATAATAAAAAATACCCATTTTGAGATACTTACAAATCTCGAGTCTTGGGCACTAGCAGAAGAAGTAAAACATAATAAAGTGGCAGTAATTCATTAGCAATCGAGTGCTTTGGAATAAAAATGAACGCAACGATCATTGTAAAGCATTTTCATAATAAAAAATACCCATTTTGAGAAGTTTACAAATCTCGAGCCTTAGGCTTGGAACTAAGCCTAAGGCTACAGTAGAAGAAGTAAAACATAAAAAAGTGGCAGTAATTCATTAGCAATCGAGTGCTATGGAATAAAAATGAACGCAACGATCATGGTAAAGCATTTTCATAATAAAAAATACCCATTTTGAGAAGCTTACAAATCTCGAGTCTTGGGCACTAGCAGAAGAAGTAAAACATAATAAAGTGGCAGTAATTCATTAGCAATCGAGTGCTTTGGAATAAAAATGAACGCAACGATCATGGTAAAGCATTTTCATAATAAAAAATACCCATTTTGAGAAGCTTACAAATCTCGAGTCTTGGGCACTAGCAGAAGAAGTAAAACATAATAAAGTGGCAGTAATTCATTAGCAATCGAGTGCTTTGGAATAAAAATGAACGCAACGATCATGGTAAAGCATTTTCATAATAAAAAATACCCATTTTGAGAAGTTTACAAATCTCGAGCCTTAGGCTTGGAACTAAGCCTAAGGCTACAGTAGAAGAAGTAAAACATAAAAAAGTGGCAGTAATTCATTAGCAATCGAGTGCTATGGAATAAAAATGAACGCAACGATCATGGTAAAGCATTTTCATAATAAAAAATACCCATTTTGAGAAGCTTACAAATCTCGAGTCTTGGGCACTAGCAGAAGAAGTAAAACATAATAAAGTGGCAGTAATTCATTAGCAATCGAGTGCTTTGGAATAAAAATGAACGCAACGATCATGGTAAAGCATTTTCATAATAAAAAATACCCATTTTGAGAAGCTTACAAATCTCGAGTCTTGGGCACTAGCAGAAGAAGTAAAACATAATAAAGTGGCAGTAATTCATTAGCAATCGAGTGCTTTGGAATAAAAATGAACGCAACGATCATGGTAAAGCATTTTCATAATAAAAAATACCCATTTTGAGAAGCTTACAAATCTCGAGTCTTGGGCACTAGCAGAAGAAGTAAAACATAATAAAGTGGCAGTAATTCATTAGCAATCGAGTGCTTTGGAATAAAAATGAACGCAACGATCATGGTAAAGCATTTTCATAATAAAAAATACCCATTTTGAGAAGCTTACAAATCTCGAGTCTTGGGCACTAGCAGAAGAAGTAAAACATAATAAAGTGGCAGTAATTCATTAGCAATCGAGTGCTTTGGAATAAAAATGAACGCAACGATCATGGTAAAGCATTTTCATAATAAAAAATACCCATTTTGAGATACTTACAAATCTCGAGTCTTGGGCACTAGCAGAAGAAGTAAAACATAATAAAGTGGCAGTAATTCATTAGCAATCGAGTGCTTTGGAATAAAAATGAACGCAACGATCATGGTAAAGCATTTTCATAATAAAAAATACCCATTTTGAGAAGTTTACAAATCTCGAGCCTTAGGCTTGGAACTAAGCCTAAGGCTACAGTAGAAGAAGTAAAACATAAAAAAGTGGCAGTAATTCATTAGCAATCGAGTGCTATGGAATAAAAATGAACGCAACGATCATGGTAAAGCATTTTCATAATAAAAAATACCCATTTTGAGAAGCTTACAAATCTCGAGTCTTGGGCACTAGCAGAAGAAGTAAAACATAATAAAGTGGCAGTAATTCATTAGCAATCGAGTGCTTTGGAATAAAAATGAACGCAACGATCATGGTAAAGCATTTTCATAATAAAAAATACCCATTTTGAGAAGCTTACAAATCTCGAGTCTTGGGCACTAGCAGAAGAAGTAAAACATAATAAAGTGGCAGTAATTCATTAGCAATCGAGTGCTTTGGAATAAAAATGAACGCAACGATCATGGTAAAGCATTTTCATAATAAAAAATACCCATTTTGAGAAGTTCACAAATCTCGAGCCTTAGGCTTGGAACTAAGCCTAAGGCTACAGTAGAAGAAGTAAAACATAAAAAAGTGGCAGTAATTCATTAGCAATCGAGTGCTTTGGAATGAAGATGAACAAAACGATCATGTTGAAGCATTTTCATAATAAAAAATACCCATTTTGAGAAGCTTACAAATCTCGAGTCTTGGGCACTAGTAGTAAAAGTAAAACATATAAAAGTGGCAGTAATTCATTAGCAATCGAGTGCTTTGGAATAAAAATGAACGCAACGATCATGGTAAAGCATTTTCATAATAAAAAATACCCATTTTGAGAAGTTCACAAATCTCGAGCCTTAGGCTTAGAACTAAGCCTAAGGCTACAGTAGAAGAAGTAAAACGTAAAAAAGTGGCAGTAATTCATTATCAATCGAGTGCTTTGGAATGAAGATGAACAAAACGATCATGTTGCAGCATTTTCATAATAAAAAATACCCATTTTGAGAAGTTCACAAATCTCGAGCCTTAGGCTTAGAACTAAGCCTAAGGCTACAGTAGAAGAAGTAAAACATAAAAAAGTGGCAGTAATTCATTAGCAATCGAGTGCTTTGGAATGAAGATGAACAAAACGATCATGTTGAAGCATTTTCATAATAAAAAATACCCATTTTGAGAAGCTTACAAATCTCGAGTCTTGGGCACTAGTAGTAAAAGTAAAACATATAAAAGTGGCAGTAATTCATTAGCAATCGAGTGCTTTGGAATAAAAATGAACGCAACGATCATGGTAAAGCATTTTCATAATAAAAAATACCCATTTTGAGAAGTTCACAAATCTCGAGCCTTAGGCTTAGAACTAAGCCTAAGGCTACAGTAGGAGAAGTAAAACATAAAAAAGTGTCAGTAATTCATTAGCAATCGAGTGCTTTGGAATAAAAATGAACGCAACGATCATGGTAAAGCATTTTCATAATAAAAAATACCCATTTTGAGAAGCTTACAAATCTCGAGTCTTGGGCACTAGCAGAAGAAGTAAAACATAATAAAGTGGCAGTAATTCATTAGCAATCGAGTGCTTTGGAATAAAAATGAACGCAACGATCATGGTAAAGCATTTTCATAATAAAAAATACCCATTTTGAGATAGTTACAAATCTCGAGTCTTGGGCACTAGCAGAAGAAGTAAAACATAAAAAAGTGGCAGTAATTCATTAGCAATCGAGTGCTTTGGAATAAAAATGAACGCAACGATCATGAAAAAGCATGTTCATAATAAAAAATACCCATTTTGAGAAGTTCACAAATCTCGAGCCTTAGGCTTAGAACTAAGCCTAAGGCTACAGTAGAAGAAGTAAAACATAAAAAAGTGGCAGTAATTCATTAGCAATCGAGTGCTTTGGAATGAAGATGAACAAAACGATCATGTTGAAGCATTTTCATAATAAAAAATACCCATTTTGAGAAGCTTACAAATCTCGAGTCTTGGGCACTAGTAGTAAAAGTAAAACATATAAAAGTGGCAGTAATTCATTAGCAATCGAGTGCTTTGGAATAAAAATGTACGCAACGATCATGGTAAAGCATTTTCATAATAAAAAATACCCATTTTGAGAAGTTCACAAATCTCGAGCCTTAGGCTTAGAACTAAGCCTAAGGCTACAGTAGGAGAAGTAAAACATAAAAAAGTGTCAGTAATTCATTAGCAATCGAGTGCTTTGGAATAAAAATGAACGCAACGATCATGGTAAAGCATTTTCATAATAAAAAATACCCATTTTGAGAAGCTTACAAATCTCGAGTCTTGGGCACCAGCAGAAGAAGTAAAACATAAAAAAGTGGCAGTAATTCATTAGCAATCGAGTGCTTTGGAATAAAAATGAACGCAACGATCACGGTAAAGCATTTTCATAATAAAAAATGGGGTGCTTTGGAATAAAAATGAAAAAAAGGATCATGTTGAAGCATTTTCATAATAAAAAATACCCATTTTGAGAAGTTTACAAATCTCGAGCCTTAGGCTTAGAACTAAGCCTAAGGCTACAGTAGAAAAAGTAAAACATGAAAAAGTGGGAGTAATTCATTAGCAATGGAGTGCTTTGGAATAAAAATGAACACAGCGATCATGGTAAAGCATTTTCATAATAAAAAATACCCATTTTGAGAAGTTCACAAATCTCGAGCCTTAGGCTTAGAACTAAGCCTAAGGCTACAGTAGGAGAAGTAAAACATAAAAAAGTGGCAGTAATTCATTAGCAATCGAGTGCTTTGGAATAAAAATGAACGCAACGATCATGGTAAAGCATTTTCATAATAAAAAATACCCATTTTGAGAAGTTTACAAATCTCGAGCCTTAGGCTTAGAACTAAGCCTAAGGCTACAGTAGAAAAAGTAAAACATGAAAAAGTGGGAGTAATTCATTAGCAATGGAGTGCTTTGGAATAAAAATGAACACAGCGATCATGGTAAAGCATTTTCATAATAAAAAATACCCATTTTGAGAAGTTTACAAATCTCGAGCCTTAGGCTTAGAACTAAGCTTAAGGCTACAGTAGAAGAAGTAAAACATAAAAAAGTGGCAGTAATTCATTAGCAATCGAGTGCTTTGGAATAAAAATGAACGCAACGATCATGAAAAAGCATGTTCATAATAAAAAATACCCATTTTGAGAAGTTTACAAATCTCGAGCCTTAGGCTTGGAACTAAGCCTAAGGCTACAGTAGAAGAAGTAAAACATAAAAAAGTGGCAGTAATTCATTAGCAATCGAGTGCTATGGAATAATAATGAACGCAACGATCATGGTAAAGCATTTTCATAATAAAAAATACCCATTTTGAGAAGCTTACAAATCTCGAGTCTTGGGCACTAGCAGAAGAAGTAAAACATAATAAAGTGGCAGTAATTCATTAGCAATCGAGTGCTTTGGAATAAAAATGAACGCAACGATCATGGTAAAGCATTTTCATAATAAAAAATACCCATTTTGAGAAGCTTACAAATCTCGAGTCTTGGGCACTAGCAGAAGAAGTAAAACATAATAAAGTGGCAGTAATTCATTAGCAATCGAGTACTTTGGAATAAAAATGAACGCAACGATCATGGTAAAGCATTTTCATAATAAAAAATACCCATTTTGAGATACTTACAAATCTCGAGTCTTGGGCACTAGCAGAAGAAGTAAAACATAATAAAGTGGCAGTAATTCATTAGCAATCGAGTACTTTGGAATAAAAATGAACGCAACGATCATGGTAAAGCATTTTCATAATAAAAAATACCCATTTTGAGATACTTACAAATCTCGAGTCTTGGGCACTAGTAGACGAAGCAAAATATAAAAAAGTGGCAGTAATTCGTTAGCAATGGAGTGCGTTGGAATAAAAATGAACGCAACGATCATGGTAAAGCATTTTCATAATAAAAAATACCCATTTTGAGAAGTTCACAAATCTCGAGCCTTAGGCTTAGAACTAAGCCTAAGGCTACAGTAGGAGAAGTAAAACATAAACAAGTGGCAGTAATTCATTAGCAATCGAGTGCTTTGGAATAAAAATGAACGCAACGATCACGGTAAAGCATTTTCATAATAAAAAATACCCATTTTAAGAAGTTCACAAATCTCGAGCCTTAGGCTTGGAACTAAGCCTAAGGCTACAGTAGAAGAAGTAAAACATAAAAAAGTGGCAGTAATTCATTAGCAATCGAGTGCTTTGGAATGAAGATGAACAAAACGATCATGTTGAAGCATTTTCATAATAAAAAATACCCATTTTGAGAAGCTTACAAATCTCGAGTCTTGGGCACTAGTAGAAAAAGTAAAACATAATAAAGTGGCAGTAATTCATTAGCAATCGAGTGCTTTGGAATAAAAATGAACAAAAGGATCATGTTGAAGCATTTTCATAATAAAAAATACCCATTTTGAGAAGCTTACAAATCTCGAGTCTTGGGCACTAGCAGAAGAAGTAAAACATAATAAAGTGGCAGTAATTCATTAGCAATCGAGTGCTTTGGAATAAAAATGAACGCAACGATCATGGTAAAGCATTTTCATAATAAAAAATACCCATTTTGAGATACTTACAAATCTCGAGTCTTGGGCACTAGTAGACGAAGCAAAATATAAAAAAGTGGCAGTAATTCGTTAGCAATGGAGTGCGTTGGAATAAAAATGAACGCAACGATCATGGTATAGCATTTTCAGAATAAAAAATACCCATTTTGAGATACTTACAAATCTCGAGTCTTGGGCACTAGCAGAAGAAGTAAAACATAATAAAGTGGCAGTAATTCATTAGCAATCGAGTGCTTTGGAATAAAAATGAACGCAACGATCATGGTAAAGCATTTTCATAATAAAAAATACCCATTTTGAGATACTTACAAATCTCGAGTCTTGGGCACTAGTAGACGAAGCATAATATAAAAAAGTGGCAGTAATTCGTTAGCAATGGAGTGCGTTGGAATAAAAATGAACGCAACGATCATGGTAAAGCATTTTCATAATAAAAAATACCCATTTTGAGAAGTTCACAAATCTCGAGCCTTAGGCTTAGAACTAAGCCTAAGGCTACAGTAGGAGAAGTAAAACATAAACAAGTGGCAGTAATTCATTAGCAATCGAGTGCTTTGGAATAAAAATGAACGCAACGATCACGGTAAAGCATTTTCATAATAAAAAATACCCATTTTAAGAAGTTCACAAATCTCGAGCCTTAGGCTTGGAACTAAGCCTAAGGCTACAGTAGAAGAAGTAAAACATAAAAAAGTGGCAGTAATTCATTAGCAATCGAGTGCTTTGGAATGAAGATGAACAAAACGATCATGTTGAAGCATTTTCATAATAAAAAATGCCCATTTTGAGAAGCTTACAAATCTCGAGTCTTGGGCACTAGTAGTAAAAGTAAAACATATAAAAGTGGCAGTAATTCATTAGCAATCGAGTGCTTTGGAATAAAAATGAACGCAACGATCATGGTAAAGCATTTTCATAATAAAAAATACCCATTTTGAGAAGTTCACAAATCTCGAGCCTTAGGCTTAGAACTAAGCCTAAGGCTACAGTAGGAGAAGTAAAACATAAAAAAGTGTCAGTAATTCATTAGCAATCGAGTGCTTTGGAATAAAAATGAACGCAACGATCATGGTATAGCATTTTCGTAATAAAAAATACCCATTTTGAGATACTTACAAATCTCGAGTCTTGGGCACTAGTAGACGAAGCAAAATATAAAAAAGTGGCAGTAATTCGTTAGCAATGGAGTGCGTTGGAATAAAAATGAACGCAACGATCATGGTAAAGCATTTTCATAATAAAAAATACCCATTTTGAGAAGTTCACAAATCTCGAGCCTTAGGCTTAGAACTAAGCCTAAGGCTACAGTAGGAGAAGTAAAACATAAAAAAGTGTCAGTAATTCATTAGCAATCGAGTGCTTTGGAATAAAAATGAACGCAACGATCATGGTATAGCATTTTCGTAATAAAAAATACCCATTTTGAGATACTTACAAATCTCGAGTCTTGGGCACTAGTAGACGAAGCAAAATATAAAAAAGTGGCAGTAATTCGTTAGCAATGGAGTGCGTTGGAATAAAAATGAACGCAACGATCATGGTAAAGCATTTTCATAATAAAAAATACCCATTTTGAGAAGTTCACAAATCTCGAGCCTTAGGCTTAGAACTAAGCCTAAGGCTACAGTAGGAGAAGTAAAACATAAACAAGTGGCAGTAATTCATTAGCAATCGAGTGCTTTGGAATAAAAATGAACGCAACGATCACGGTAAAGCATTTTCATAATAAAAAATACCCATTTTAAGAAGTTCACAAATCTCGAGCCTTAGGCTTGGAACTAAGCCTAAGGCTACAGTAGAAGAAGTAAAACATAAAAAAGTGGCAGTAATTCATTAGCAATCGAGTGCTTTGGAATGAAGATGAACAAAACGATCATGTTGAAGCATTTTCATAATAAAAAATACCCATTTTGAGAAGCTTACAAATCTCGAGTCTTGGGCACTAGTAGAAAAAGTAAAACATAATAAAGTGGCAGTAATTCATTAGCAATCGAGTGCTTTGGAATAAAAATGAACGCAACGATCATGGTAAAGCATTTTCATAATAAAAAATACCCATTTTGAGAAGCTTACAAATCTCGAGTCTTGGGCACTAGCAGAAGAAGTAAAACATAATAAAGTGGCAGTAATTCATTAGCAATCGAGTGCTTTGGAATAAAAATGAACGCAACGATCATGGTATAGCATTTTCATAATAAAAAATACCCATTTTGAGATACTTACAAATCTCGAGTCTTGGGCACTAGCAGAAGAAGTAAAACATAATAAAGTGGCAGTAATTCATTAGCAATCGAGTGCTTTGGAATAAAAATGAACGCAACGATCATGGTAAAGCATTTTCATAATAAAAAATACCCATTTTGAGATACTTACAAATCTCGAGTCTTGGGCACTAGTAGACGAAGCAAAATATAAAAAAGTGGCAGTAATTCGTTAGCAATGGAGTGCGTTGGAATAAAAATGAACGCAACGATCATGGTAAAGCATTTTCATAATAAAAAATACCCATTTTGAGAAGTTCACAAATCTCGAGCCTTAGGCTTAGAACTAAGCCTAAGGCTACAGTAGGAGAAGTAAAACATAAACAAGTGGCAGTAATTCATTAGCAATCGAGTGCTTTGGAATAAAAATGAACGCAACGATCACGGTAAAGCATTTTCATAATAAAAAATACCCATTTTAAGAAGTTCACAAATCTCGAGCCTTAGGCTTGGAACTAAGCCTAAGGCTACAGTAGAAGAAGTAAAACATAAAAAAGTGGCAGTAATTCATTAGCAATCGAGTGCTTTGGAATGAAGATGAACAAAACGATCATGTTGAAGCATTTTCATAATAAAAAATACCCATTTTGAGAAGCTTACAAATCTCGAGTCTTGGGCACTAGTAGTAAAAGTAAAACATATAAAAGTGGCAGTAATTCATTAGCAATCGAGTGCTTTGGAATAAAAATGAACGCAACGATCATGGTAAAGCATTTTCATAATAAAAAATACCCATTTTGAGAAGTTCACAAATCTCGAGTCTTGGGCACCAGCAGAAGAAGTAAAACATAAAAAAGTGGCAGTAATTCATTAGCAATCGAGTGCTTTGGAATAAAAATGAACGCAACGATCATGGTAAAGCATTTTCATAATAAAAAATACCCATTTTGAGAAGTTCACAAATCTCGAGCCTTAGGCTTAGAACTAAGCATAAGGCTACAGTAGGAGAAGTAAAACATAAAAAAGTGGCAGTAATTCATTAGCAATCGAGTGCTTTGGAATAAAAATGAACGCAACGATCACGGTAAAGCATTTTCATAATAAAAAATGGGGTGCTTTGGAATAAAAATGAACAAAAGGATCATGTTGAAGCATTTTCATAATAAAAAATACCCATTTTGAGAAGTTTACAAATCTCGAGCCTTAGGCTTAGAACTAAGCCTAAGGCTACAGTAGAAAAAGTAAAACATGAAAAAGTGGGAGTAATTCATTAGCAATGGAGTGCTTTGGAATAAAAATGAACACAGCGATCATGGTAAAGCATTTTCATAATAAAAAATACCCATTTTGAGAAGTTCACAAATCTCGAGCCTTAGGCTTAGAACTAAGCCTAAGGCTACAGTAGGAGAAGTAAAACATAAAAAAGTGGCAGTAATTCATTAGCAATCGAGTGCTTTGGAATAAAAATGAACGCAACGATCATGGTAAAGCATTTTCATAATAAAAAATACCCATTTTGAGAAGTTTACAAATCTCGAGCCTTAGGCTTAGAACTAAGCCTAAGGCTACAGTAGAAAAAGTAAAACATGAAAAAGTGGGAGTAATTCATTAGCAATGGAGTGCTTTGGAATAAAAATGAACACAGCGATCATGGTAAAGCATTTTCATAATAAAAAATACCCATTTTGAGAAGTTTACAAATCTCGAGCCTTAGGCTTAGAACTAAGCCTAAGGCTACAGTAGGAGAAGTAAAACATAAAAAAGTGGGAGTAATTCATTAGCAATCGAGTGCTTTGGAATAAAAATGAACACAGCGATCATGGTAAAGCATTTTCATAATAAAAAATACCCATTTTGAGAAGTTTACAAATCTCGAGCCTTAGGCTTAGAACTAAGCTTAAGGCTACAGTAGAAGAAGTAAAACATAAAAAAGTGGCAGTAATTCATTAGCAATCGAGTGCTATGGAATAATAATGAACGCAACGATCATGGTAAAGCATTTTCATAATAAAAAATACCCATTTTGAGAAGCTTACAAATCTCGAGTCTTGGGCACTAGCAGAAGAAGTAAAACATAATAAAGTGGCAGTAATTCATTAGCAATCGAGTGCTTTGGAATAAAAATGAACGCAACGATCATGAAAAAGCATGTTCATAATAAAAAATACCCATTTTGAGAAGTTTACAAATCTCGAGCCTTAGGCTTGGAACTAAGTCTAAGGCTACAGTAGAAGAAGTAAAACATAAAAAAGTGGCAGTAATTCATTAGCAATCGAGTGCTATGGAATAATAATGAACGCAACGATCATGGTAAAGCATTTTCATAATAAAAAATACCCATTTTGAGAAGCTTACAAATCTCGAGTCTTGGGCACTAGCAGAAGAAGTAAAACATAATAAAGTGGCAGTAATTCATTAGCAATCGAGTGCTTTGGAATAAAAATGAACGCAACGATCATGGTAAAGCATTTTCATAATAAAAAATACCCATTTTGAGAAGCTTACAAATCTCGAGTCTTGGGCACTAGCAGAAGAAGTAAAACATAATAAAGTGGCAGTAATTCATTAGCAATCGAGTGCTTTGGAATAAAAATGAACGCAACGATCATGGTATAGCATTTTCATAATAAAAAATACCCATTTTGAGATACTTACAAATCTCGAGTCTTGGGCACTAGCAGAAGAAGTAAAACATAATAAAGTGGCAGTAATTCATTAGCAATCGAGTGCTTTGGAATAAAAATGAACGCAACGATCATGGTAAAGCATTTTCATAATAAAAAATACCCATTTTGAGATACTTACAAATCTCGAGTCTTGGGCACTAGTAGACGAAGCAAAATATAAAAAAGTGGCAGTAATTCGTTAGCAATGGAGTGCGTTGGAATAAAAATGAACGCAACGATCATGGTAAAGCATTTTCATAATAAAAAATACCCATTTTGAGAAGTTCACAAATCTCGAGCCTTAGGCTTAGAACTAAGCCTAAGGCTACAGTAGGAGAAGTAAAACATAAACAAGTGGCAGTAATTCATTAGCAATCTAGTGCTTTGGAATAAAAATGAACGCAACGATCACGGTAAAGCATTTTCATAATAAAAAATACCCATTTTAAGAAGTTCACAAATCTCGAGCCTTAGGCTTGGAACTAAGCCTAAGGCTACAGTAGAAGAAGTAAAACATAAAAAAGTGGCAGTAATTCATTAGCAATCGAGTGCTTTGGAATGAAGATGAACAAAACGATCATGTTGAAGCATTTTCATAATAAAAAATACCCATTTTGAGAAGCTTACAAATCTCGAGTCTTGGGCACTAGTAGAAAAAGTAAAACATAATAAAGTGGCAGTAATTCATTAGCAATCGAGTGCTTTGGAATAAAAATGAACAAAAGGATCATGTTGAAGCATTTTCATAATAAAAAATACCCATTTTGAGAAGCTTACAAATCTCGAGTCTTGGGCACTAGCAGAAGAAGTAAAACATAATAAAGTGGCAGTAATTCATTAGCAATCGAGTGCTTTGGAATAAAAATGAACGCAACGATCATGGTATAGCATTTTCATAATAAAAAATACCCATTTTGAGATACTTACAAATCTCGAGTCTTGGGCACTAGCAGAAGAAGTAAAACATAATAAAGTGGCAGTAATTCATTAGCAATCGAGTGCTTTGGAATAAAAATGAACGCAACGATCATGGTAAAGCATTTTCATAATAAAAAATACCCATTTTGAGATACTTACAAATCTCGAGTCTTGGGCACTAGTAGACGAAGCAAAATATAAAAAAGTGGCAGTAATTCGTTAGCAATGGAGTGCGTTGGAATAAAAATGAACGCAACGATCATGGTAAAGCATTTTCATAATAAAAAATACCCATTTTGAGAAGTTCACAAATCTCGAGCCTTAGGCTTAGAACTAAGCCTAAGGCTACAGTAGGAGAAGTAAAACATAAACAAGTGGCAGTAATTCATTAGCAATCGAGTGCTTTGGAATAAAAATGAACGCAACGATCACGGTAAAGCATTTTCATAATAAAAAATACCCATTTTGAGAAGTTCACAAATCTCGAGCCTTAGGCTTGGAACTAAGCCTAAGGCTACAGTAGAAGAAGTAAAACATAAAAAAGTGGCAGTAATTCATTAGCAATCGAGTGCTTTGGAATGAAGATGAACAAAACGATCATGTTGAAGCATTTTCATAATAAAAAATACCCATTTTGAGAAGCTTACAAATCTCGAGTCTTAGGCTTGGAACTAAGCCTAAGGCTACAGTAGAAAAAGTAAAACATATAAAAGTGGCAGTAATTCATTAGCAATCGAGTGCTTTGGAATAAAAATGAACGCAACGATCATGGTAAAGCATTTTCATAATAAAAAATACCCATTTTGAGAAGTTCACAAATCTCGAGCCTTAGGCTTAGAACTAAGCCTAAGGCTACAGTAGAAAAAGTAAAACATAAAAAAGTGGGAGTAATTCATTAGCAATGGAGTGCTATGGAATAAAAATGAACAAAAGGATCATGTTGAAGCATTTTCATAATAAAAAATACCCATTTTGAGAAGCATACAAATCTCGAGTCTTGGGCACTAGCAGAAGAAGTAAAACATAATAAAGTGGCAGTAATTCATTAGCAATCGAGTGCTTTGGAATAAAAATGAACGCAACGATCATGGTATAGCATTTTCATAATAAAAAATACCCATTTTGAGATACTTACAAATCTCGAGTCTTGGGCACTAGCAGAAGAAGTAAAACATAATAAAGTGGCAGTAATTCATTAGCAATCGAGTGCTTTGGAATAAAAATGAACGCAACGATCATGGTAAAGCATTTTCATAATAAAAAATACCCACTTTGAGATACTTACAAATCTCGAGTCTTGGGCACTAGTAGACGAAGCAAAATATAAAAAAGTGGCAGTAATTCGTTAGCAATGGAGTGCGTTGGAATAAAAATGAACGCAACGATCATGGTAAAGCATTTTCATAATAAAAAATACCCATTTTGAGAAGTTCACAAATCTCGAGCCTTAGGCTTAGAACTAAGCCTAAGGCTACAGTAGGAGAAGTAAAACATAAACAAGTGGCAGTAATTCATTAGCAATCGAGTGCTTTGGAATAAAAATGAACGCAACGATCACGGTAAAGCATTTTCATAATAAAAAATACCCATTTTGAGAAGTTCACAAATCTCGAGCCTTAGGCTTGGAACTAAGCCTAAGGCTACAGTAGAAGAAGTAAAACATAAAAAAGTGGCAGTAATTCATTAGCAATCGAGTGCTTTGGAATGAAGATGAACAAAACGATCATGTTGAAGCATTTTCATAATAAAAAATACCCATTTTGAGAAGCTTACAAATCTCGAGTCTTGGGCACTAGTAGAAAAAGTAAAACATATAAAAGTGGCAGTAATTCATTAGCAATCGAGTGCTTTGGAATAAAAATGAACGCAACGATCATGGTAAAGCATTTTCATAATAAAAAATACCCATTTTGAGAAGTTCACAAATCTCGAGCCTTAGGCTTAGAACTAAGCCTAAGGCTACAGTAGAAAAAGTAAAACATAAAAAAGTGGGAGTAATTCATTAGCAATGGAGTGCTTTGGAATAAAAATGAACAAAAGGATCATGTTGAAGCATTTTCATAATAAAAAATACCCATTTTGAGAAGCATACAAATCTCGAGTCTTGGGCACTAGTAGATGAAGCAAAATATAAAAAAGAGGCAGTAATTCATTAGCAATCGAGTGCTTTGGAATAAAAATGAACGCAACGATCACGGTAAAGCATTTTCATAATAAAAAATACCCATTTTGAGAAGCATATAAATCTCGAGTCTTGGGCACTAGTAGATGAAGCAAAATATAAAAAAGAGGCAGTAATTCATTAGCAATCGAGTGCTTTGGAATAAAATAGAACAAAAGGATCATGTTGAAGCATTTTCATAATAAAAAATACCCATTTTGAGAAGCATACAAATCTCGAGTCTTGGGCACTAGTAGATGAAGCAAAATATAAAAAAGAGGCAGTAATTCATTAGCAATGGATTGCTTTGGAATAAAAATGAACAAAAGGATCATGTTGAAGCATCTTCATAATAAAAAATACCCATTTTGAGAAGCATACAAATCTCGAGTCTTGGGCACTAGTAGATGAAGCAAAATATAAAAAAGAGGCAGTAATTCATTAGCAATCGAGTGCTTTGGAATAAAAATGAACAAAAGGATCATGTTGAAGCATTTTCATAATAAAAAATACCCGTTTTGAGAAGCACACAAATCTCGAGTCTTGGGCACTAGTAGATGAAGCAAAATATAAAAAAGAGGCAGTAATTCATTAGCAATGGAGTGCTTTGGAATAAAAATGAACAAAAGGATCATGTTGAAGCATTTTCATAATAAAAAATTCCCATTTTGAGAAGCATACAAATCTCGAGTCTTGGGCACTAGTAGATGAAGCAAAATATAAAAAAGAGGCAGTAATTCATTAGCAATCGAGTGCTTTGGAATAAAAATGAACGCAATGATCATGGTAAAGCATTTTCATAATAAAAAATACCCATTTTGAGAAGTTTACAAATCTCGAGCCTTAGGCTTGGAACTAAGCCTAAGGCTACAGTAGAAGAAGTAAAACGTAAAAAAGTGGCAGTAATTCATTATCAATCGAGTGCTTTGGAATAAAAATGCACACAACGATCATGGTAAAGCATTTTCATAATAAAAAATACCCATTTTGAGAAGTTTACAAATCTCGAGCCTTAGGCTTGGAACTACGCCTAAGGCTACAGTAGAAGAAGTAAAACGTAAAAAAGTGGCAGTAATTCATTATCAATCGAGTGCTTTGGAATAAAAATGCACACAACGATCATGGTAAAGCATTTTCATAATAAAAAATACCCATTTTGAGAAGTTTACAAATCTCGAGCCTTAGGCTTGGAACTACGCCTAAGGCTACAGTAGAAGAAGTAAAACGTAAAAAAGTGGCAGTAATTCGTTAGCAATGGAGTGCGTTGGAATAAAAATGAACGCAACGATCATGGTAAAGCATTTTCATAATAAAAAATACCCATTTTGAGAAGTTCACAAATCTCGAGCCTTAGGCTTAGAACTAAGCCTAAGGCTACAGTAGGAGAAGTAAAACATAAACAAGTGGCAGTAATTCATTAGCAATCTAGTGCTTTGGAATAAAAATGAACGCAACGATCACGGTAAAGCATTTTCATAATAAAAAATACCCATTTTAAGAAGTTCACAAATCTCGAGCCTTAGGCTTGGAACTAAGCCTAAGGCTACAGTAGAAGAAGTAAAACATAAAAAAGTGGCAGTAATTCATTAGCAATCGAGTGCTTTGGAATGAAGATGAACAAAACGATCATGTTGAAGCATTTTCATAATAAAAAATACCCATTTTGAGAAGCTTACAAATCTCGAGTCTTGGGCACTAGTAGAAAAAGTAAAACATAATAAAGTGGCAGTAATTCATTAGCAATCGAGTGCTTTGGAATAAAAATGAACAAAAGGATCATGTTGAAGCATTTTCATAATAAAAAATACCCATTTTGAGAAGCTTACAAATCTCGAGTCTTGGGCACTAGCAGAAGAAGTAAAACATAATAAAGTGGCAGTAATTCATTAGCAATCGAGTGCTTTGGAATAAAAATGAACGCAACGATCATGGTATAGCATTTTCATAATAAAAAATACCCATTTTGAGATACTTACAAATCTCGAGTCTTGGGCACTAGCAGAAGAAGTAAAACATAATAAAGTGGCAGTAATTCATTAGCAATCGAGTGCTTTGGAATAAAAATGAACGCAACGATCATGGTAAAGCATTTTCATAATAAAAAATACCCATTTTGAGATACTTACAAATCTCGAGTCTTGGGCACTAGTAGACGAAGCAAAATATAAAAAAGTGGCAGTAATTCGTTAGCAATGGAGTGCGTTGGAATAAAAATGAACGCAACGATCATGGTAAAGCATTTTCATAATAAAAAATACCCATTTTGAGAAGTTCACAAATCTCGAGCCTTAGGCTTAGAACTAAGCCTAAGGCTACAGTAGGAGAAGTAAAACATAAACAAGTGGCAGTAATTCATTAGCAATCGAGTGCTTTGGAATAAAAATGAACGCAACGATCACGGTAAAGCATTTTCATAATAAAAAATACCCATTTTGAGAAGTTCACAAATCTCGAGCCTTAGGCTTGGAACTAAGCCTAAGGCTACAGTAGAAGAAGTAAAACATAAAAAAGTGGCAGTAATTCATTAGCAATCGAGTGCTTTGGAATGAAGATGAACAAAACGATCATGTTGAAGCATTTTCATAATAAAAAATACCCATTTTGAGAAGCTTACAAATCTCGAGTCTTAGGCTTGGAACTAAGCCTAAGGCTACAGTAGAAAAAGTAAAACATATAAAAGTGGCAGTAATTCATTAGCAATCGAGTGCTTTGGAATAAAAATGAACGCAACGATCATGGTAAAGCATTTTCATAATAAAAAATACCCATTTTGAGAAGTTCACAAATCTCGAGCCTTAGGCTTAGAACTAAGCCTAAGGCTACAGTAGAAAAAGTAAAACATAAAAAAGTGGGAGTAATTCATTAGCAATGGAGTGCTATGGAATAAAAATGAACAAAAGGATCATGTTGAAGCATTTTCATAATAAAAAATACCCATTTTGAGAAGCATACAAATCTCGAGTCTTGGGCACTAGCAGAAGAAGTAAAACATAATAAAGTGGCAGTAATTCATTAGCAATCGAGTGCTTTGGAATAAAAATGAACGCAACGATCATGGTATAGCATTTTCATAATAAAAAATACCCATTTTGAGATACTTACAAATCTCGAGTCTTGGGCACTAGCAGAAGAAGTAAAACATAATAAAGTGGCAGTAATTCATTAGCAATCGAGTGCTTTGGAATAAAAATGAACGCAACGATCATGGTAAAGCATTTTCATAATAAAAAATACCCACTTTGAGATACTTACAAATCTCGAGTCTTGGGCACTAGTAGACGAAGCAAAATATAAAAAAGTGGCAGTAATTCGTTAGCAATGGAGTGCGTTGGAATAAAAATGAACGCAACGATCATGGTAAAGCATTTTCATAATAAAAAATACCCATTTTGAGAAGTTCACAAATCTCGAGCCTTAGGCTTAGAACTAAGCCTAAGGCTACAGTAGGAGAAGTAAAACATAAACAAGTGGCAGTAATTCATTAGCAATCGAGTGCTTTGGAATAAAAATGAACGCAACGATCACGGTAAAGCATTTTCATAATAAAAAATACCCATTTTGAGAAGTTCACAAATCTCGAGCCTTAGGCTTGGAACTAAGCCTAAGGCTACAGTAGAAGAAGTAAAACATAAAAAAGTGGCAGTAATTCATTAGCAATCGAGTGCTTTGGAATGAAGATGAACAAAACGATCATGTTGAAGCATTTTCATAATAAAAAATACCCATTTTGAGAAGCTTACAAATCTCGAGTCTTGGGCACTAGTAGAAAAAGTAAAACATATAAAAGTGGCAGTAATTCATTAGCAATCGAGTGCTTTGGAATAAAAATGAACGCAACGATCATGGTAAAGCATTTTCATAATAAAAAATACCCATTTTGAGAAGTTCACAAATCTCGAGCCTTAGGCTTAGAACTAAGCCTAAGGCTACAGTAGAAAAAGTAAAACATAAAAAAGTGGGAGTAATTCATTAGCAATGGAGTGCTTTGGAATAAAAATGAACAAAAGGATCATGTTGAAGCATTTTCATAATAAAAAATACCCATTTTGAGAAGCATACAAATCTCGAGTCTTGGGCACTAGTAGATGAAGCAAAATATAAAAAAGAGGCAGTAATTCATTAGCAATCGAGTGCTTTGGAATAAAAATGAACGCAACGATCACGGTAAAGCATTTTCATAATAAAAAATACCCATTTTGAGAAGCATATAAATCTCGAGTCTTGGGCACTAGTAGATGAAGCAAAATATAAAAAAGAGGCAGTAATTCATTAGCAATCGAGTGCTTTGGAATAAAATAGAACAAAAGGATCATGTTGAAGCATTTTCATAATAAAAAATACCCATTTTGAGAAGCATACAAATCTCGAGTCTTGGGCACTAGTAGATGAAGCAAAATATAAAAAAGAGGCAGTAATTCATTAGCAATGGATTGCTTTGGAATAAAAATGAACAAAAGGATCATGTTGAAGCATCTTCATAATAAAAAATACCCATTTTGAGAAGCATACAAATCTCGAGTCTTGGGCACTAGTAGATGAAGCAAAATATAAAAAAGAGGCAGTAATTCATTAGCAATCGAGTGCTTTGGAATAAAAATGAACAAAAGGATCATGTTGAAGCATTTTCATAATAAAAAATACCCGTTTTGAGAAGCATACAAATCTCGAGTCTTGGGCACTAGTAGATGAAGCAAAATATAAAAAAGAGGCAGTAATTCATTAGCAATGGAGTGCTTTGGAATAAAAATGAACAAAAGGATCATGTTGAAGCATTTTCATAATAAAAAATTCCCATTTTGAGAAGCATACAAATCTCGAGTCTTGGGCACTAGTAGATGAAGCAAAATATAAAAAAGAGGCAGTAATTCATTAGCAATCGAGTGCTTTGGAGTAAAAATGAACGCAATGATCATGGTAAAGCATTTTCATAATAAAAAATACCCATTTTGAGAAGTTTACAAATCTCGAGCCTTAGGCTTGGAACTAAGCCTAAGGCTACAGTAGAAGAAGTAAAACGTAAAAAAGTGGCAGTAATTCATTATCAATCGAGTGCTTTGGAATAAAAATGCACACAACGATCATGGTAAAGCATTTTCATAATAAAAAATACCCATTTTGAGAAGTTTACAAATCTCGAGCCTTAGGCTTGGAACTACGCCTAAGGCTACAGTAGAAGAAGTAAAACGTAAAAAAGTGGCAGTAATTCATTATCAATCGAGTGCTTTGGAATAAAAATGCACACAACGATCATGGTAAAGCATTTTCATAATAAAAAATACCCATTTTGAGAAGTTTACAAATCTCGAGCCTAAGGCTTGGAACTACGCCTAAGGCTACAGTAGAAGAAGTAAAACGTAAAAAAGTGGCAGTAATTCATTATCAATCGAGTGCTTTGGAATAAAAATGCACACAACGATCATGGTAAAGCATTTTCATAATAAAAAATACCCATTTTGAGAAGTTTACAAATCTCGAGCCTTAGGCTTGGAACTACGCCTAAGGCTACAGTAGAAGAAGTAAAACGTAAAAAAGTGGCAGTAATTCATTATCAATCGAGAGCTTTGGAATAAAAATGCACACAACGATCATGGTAAAGCATTTTCATAATAAAAAATACCCATTTTGAGAAGTTTACAAATCCCGAGCCTTAGGCTTGGAACTACGCCTAAGGCTACAGTAGAAGAAGTAAAACGAAAAAAAGTGGCAGTAATTCATTATCAATCGAGTGCTTTGGAATAAAAATGCACACAACGATCATGGTAAAGCATTTTCATAATAAAAAATACCCATTTTGAGAAGCATACTAATCTCGAGTCTTCGGCACTAGTAGATGAAGCAAAATATAAAAAAGAGGCAGTAATTCATTAGCAATCGAGTGCTTTGGAATAAAAATGAACAAAACGATCATGTTGAAGCATTTTCATAATAAAAAATACCCATTTTGAGAAGCATATAAATCTCGAGTCTTGGGCACTAGTAGATGAAGCAAAATATAAAAAAGAGGCAGTAATTCATTAGCAATGGAGTGCTTTGGAATAAAAATGAACAAAAGGATCATGTTGAAGCATTTTCATAATAAAAAATACCCATTTTGAGAAGCATACAAATCTCGAGTCTTGGGCACTAGTAGATGAAGCAAAATATAAAAAAGAGGCAGTAATTCATTAGCAATGGAGTGCTTTGGAATAAAAATGAACAAAAGGATCATGTTGAAGCATTTTCATAATAAAAAATACCCATTTTGAGAAGCATACAAATCTCGAGTCTTGGGCACTAGTAGATGAAGCAAAATATAAAAAAGAGGCAGTAATTCATTAGCAATGGAGTGCTTTGGAATAAAAATGAACAAAAGGATCATGTTGAAGCATTTTCATAATAAAAAATACCCATTTTGAGAAGCATACAAATCTCGAGTCTTGGGCACTAGTAGATGAAGCAAAATATAAAAAAGAGGCAGTAATTCATTAGCAATGGAGTGCTTTGGAATAAAAATGAACAAAAGGATCATGTTGAAGCATTTTCATAATAAAAAATACCCATTTTGAGAAGCATACAAATCTCGAGTCTTGGGCACTAGTAGATGAAGCAAAATATAAAAAAGAGGCAGTAATTCATTAGCAATCGAGTGCTTTGGAATAAAAATGCACACAACGATCATGGTAAAGCATTTTCTTAATAAAAAATACCCATTTTGAGAAGTTTACAAATCTCGAGCCTAAGGCTTGGAACTACGCCTAAGGCTACAGTAGAAGAAGTAAAACGTAAAAAAGTGGCAGTAATTCATTATCAATCGAGTGCTTTGGAATAAAAATGCACACAACGATCATGGTAAAGCATTTTCATAATAAAAAATACCCATTTTGAGAAGCATACAAATCTCGAGTCTTGGGCACTAGTAGATGAAGCAAAATATAAAAAAGAGGCAGTAATTCATTAGCAATCGAGTGCTTTGGAATAAAAATGAACAAAACGATCATGTTGAAACATTTTCATAATAAAAAATACCCATTTTGAGAAGCATATAAATCTCGAGTCTTGGGCACTAGTAGATGAAGCAAAATATAAAAAAGAGGCAGTAATTCATTAGCAATGGAGTGCTTTGGAATAAAAATGAACAAAAGGATCATGTTGAAGCATTTTCATAATAAAAAATACCCATTTTGAGAAGCATACAAATCTCGAGTCTTGGGCACTAGTAGATGAAGCAAAATATAAAAAAGAGGCAGTAATTCATTAGCAATGGAGTGCTTTGGAATAAAAATGAACAAAAGGATCATGTTGAAGCATTTTCATAATAAAAAATACCCATTTTGAGAAGCATACAAATCTCGAGTCTTGGGCACTAGTAGATGAAGCAAAATATAAAAAAGAGGCAGTAATTCATTAGCAATCGAGTGCTTTGGAATAAAAATGAACAAAAGGATCATGTTGAAGCATTTTCATAATAAAAAATACCTATTTTGAGAAGCATACAAATCTCGAGTCTTGGGCACTAGTAGAAGAAGTAAAACATAAAAAAGTGGCAGTAATTCATTAGCAATCGAGTGCGTTGGAGTAAAAATGAACGCAATGATCATGGTAAAGCATTTTCATAATAAAAAATACCCATTTTGAGAAGTTTACAAATCTCGAGCCTTAGGCTTGGAACTAAGCCTAAGGCTACAGTAGAAGAAGTAAAACGTAAAAAAGTGGCAGTAATTCATTATCAATCGAGTGCTTTGGAATAAAAATGCACACAACGATCATGGTAAAGCATTTTCATAATAAAAAATACCCATTTTGAGAAGTTTACAAATCTCGAGCCTTAGGCTTGGAACTACGCCTAAGGCTACAGAAGAAGAAGTAAAACGTAAAAAAGTGGCAGTAATTCATTATCAATCGAGTGCTTTGGAATAAAAATGCACACAACGATCATGGTAAAGCATTTTCATAATAAAAAATACCCATTTTGAGAAGTTTACAAATCTCGAGCCTAAGGCTTGGAACTACGCCTAAGGCTACAGTAGAAGAAGTAAAACGTAAAAAAGTGGCAGTAATTCATTATCAATCGAGTGCTTTGGAATAAAAATGCACACAACGATCATGGTAAAGCATTTTCATAATAAAAAATACCCATTTTGAGAAGTTTACAAATCTCGAGCCTTAGGCTTGGAACTACGCCTAAGGCTACAGTAGAAGAAGTAAAACGTAAAAAAGTGGCAGTAATTCATTATCAATCGAGTGCTTTGGAATAAAAATGCACACAACGACCATGGTAAAGCATTTTCATAATAAAAAATACCCATTTTGAGAAGTTTACAAATCCCGAGCCTTAGGCTTGGAACTACGCCTAAGGCTACAGTAGAAGAAGTAAAACGAAAAAAAGTGGCAGTAATTCATTATCAATCGAGTGCTTTGGAATAAAAATGAACAAAACGATCATGTTGAAGCATTTTCATAATAAAAAATACCCATTTTGAGAAGCATATAAATCTCGAGTCTTGGGCACTAGTAGATGAAGCAAAATATAAAAAAGAGGCAGTAATTCATTAGCAATCGAGTGCTTTGGAATAAAAATGAACAAAACGATCATGTTGAAGCATTTTCATAATAAAAAATACCCATTTTGAGAAGCATATAAATCTCGAGTCTTGGGCACTAGTAGATGAAGCAAAATATAAAAAAGAGGCAGTAATTCATTAGCAATCGAGTGCTTTGGAATAAAAATGAACAAAACGATCATGTTGAAGCATTTTCATAATAAAAAATACCCATTTTGAGAAGCATACAAATCTCGAGTCTTGGGCACTAGTAGATGAAGCAAAATATAAAAAAGAGGCAGTAATTCATTAGCAATCGAGTGCTTTGGAATAAAAATGAACAAAACGATCATGTTGAAGCATTTTCATAATAAAAAATACCCATTTTGAGAAGCATATAAATCTCGAGTCTTGGGCACTAGTAGATGAAGCAAAATATAAAAAAGAGGCAGTAATTCATTAGCAATCGAGTGCTTTGGAATAAAAATGAACAAAACGATCATGTTGAAGCATTTTCATAATAAAAAATACCCATTTTGAGAAGCATACAAATCTCGAGTCTTGGGCACTAGTAGATGAAGCAAAATATAAAAAAGAGGCAGTAATTCATTAGCAATCGAGTGCTTTGGAATAAAAATGAACAAAACGATCATGTTGAAGCATTTTCATAATAAAAAATACCCATTTTGAGAAGCATATAAATCTCGAGTCTTGGGCACTAGTAGATGAAGCAAAATATAAAAAAGAGGCAGTAATTCATTAGCAATGGAGTGCTTTGGAATAAAAATGAACAAAAGGATCATGTTGAAGCATTTTCATAATAAAAAATACCCATTTTGAGAAGCATACAAATCTCGAGTCTTGGGCACTAGTAGATGAAGCAAAATATAAAAAAGAGGCAGTAATTCATTAGCAATGGAGTGCTTTGGAATAAAAATGAACAAAAGGATCATGTTGAAGCATTTTCATAATAAAAAATACCCATTTTGAGAAGCATACAAATCTCGAGTCTTGGGCACTAGTAGATGAAGCAAAATATAAAAAAGAGGCAGTAATTCATTAGCAATCGAGTGCTTTGGAATAAAAATGAACAAAAGGATCATGTTGAAGCATTTTCATAATAAAAAATACCTATTTTGAGAAGCATACAAATCTCGAGTCTTGGGCACTAGTAGAAGAAGTAAAACATAAAAAAGTGGCAGTAATTCATTAGCAATCGAGTGCGTTGGAATAAAAATGAACGCAATGATCATGGTAAAGCATTTTCATAATAAAAAATACCCATTTTGAGAAGTTTACAAATCTCGAGCCTTAGGCTTGGAACTAAGCCTAAGGCTACAGTAAAAGAAGTAAAACGTAAAAAAGTGGCAGCAATTCATTATCAATCGAGTGCTTTGGAATAAAAATGCACACAACGATCATGGTAAAGCATTTTCATAATAAAAAATACCCATTTTGAGAAGTTTACAAATCTCGAGCCTTAGGCTTGGAACTACGCCTAAGGCTACAGTAGAAGAAGTAAAACGTAAAAAAGTGGCAGTAATTCATTATCAATCGAGTGCTTTGGAATAAAAATGCTCACAACGATCATGGTAAAGCATTTTCATAATAAAAAATACCCATTTTGAGAAGTTTACAAATCTCGAGCCTTAGGCTTGGAACTACGCCTAAGGCTACAGTAGAAGAAGTAAAACGTAAAAAAGTGGCAGTAATTCATTATCAATCGAGTGCTTTGGAATAAAAATGCACACAACGATCATGGTAAAGCATTTTCATAATAAAAAATACCCATTTTGAGAAGTTTACAAATCTCGAGCCTTAGGCTTGGAACTACGCCTAAGGCTACAGTAGAAGAAGTAAAACGTAAAAAAGTGGCAGTAATTCATTATCAATCGAGTGCTTTGGAATAAAAATGCACACAACGATCATGGTAAAGCATTTTCATAATAAAAAATACCCATTTTGAGAAGCATACAAATCTCGAGTCTTGGGCACTAGTAGATGAAGCAAAATATAAAAAAGAGGCAGTAATTCATTAGCAATCGAGTGCTTTGGAATAAAAATGAACAAAACGATCATGTTGAAGCATTTTCATAATAAAAAATACCCATTTTGAGAAGCATATAAATCTCGAGTCTTGGGCACTAGTAGATGAAGCAAAATATAAAAAAGAGGCAGTAATTCATTAGCAATGGAGTGCTTTGGAATAAAAATGAACAAAAGGATCATGTTGAAGCATTTTCATAATAAAAAATACCCATTTTGAGAAGCATATAAATCTCGAGTCTTGGGCACTAGTAGATGAAGCAAAATATAAAAAAGAGGCAGTAATTCATTAGCAATCGAGTGCTTTGGAATAAAAACGAACGCAATGATCATGGTAAAGCATTTTCATAATAAAAAATACCCATTTTGAGAAGTTTACAAATCTCGAGCCTTAGGCTTGGAACTAAGCCTAAGGCTACAGTAGAAGAAGTAAAACGTAAAAATGTGGCAGTAATTCATTATCAATCGAGTGCTTTGGAATAAAAATGCACACAACAATCATGGTAAAGCATTTTCATAATAAAAAATACCCATTTTGAGAAGCTTACAAATCTCGAGTCTTGGGCACTAGCAGAAAAAGTAAAACATAAAAAAGTGGCAGTAATTCATTAGCAATGGAGTGCTTTGGAAAAAAAATGAACGCAACGATCATGGTAAAGCATTTTCATAATAAAAAATACCCATTTTGAGAAGTTCACAAATCTCGAGCCTTAGGCTTAGAACTAAGCCTAAGGCTACAGTAGGAGAAGTAAAACATAAAAAAGTGGCAGTAATTCATTAGCAATCGAGTGCTTTGGAATAAAAATGAACGCAACGATCATGGTAAAGCATTTTCATAATAAAAAATACCCATTTTGAGAAGTTTACAAATCTCGAGCCTTAGGCTTGGAACTACGCCTAAGGCTACAGTAGAAGAAGTAAAACGTAAAAAAGTGGCAGTAATTCATTAGCAATCGAGTGCTTTGGAATAAAAATGAACGCAACGATCATGGTAAAGCATTTTCATAATAAAAAATACCCATTTTGAGAAGTTCACAAATCTCGAGCCTTAGGCTTAGAACTAAGCCTAAGGCTACAGTTGGAGAAGTAAAACATAAAAAAGTGGCAGTAATTCATTAGCAATCGAGTGCTTTGGAATAAAAATGAACGCAATGATCATGGTAAAGCATTTTCCTAATAAAAAATACCAATTTTGAGAAGTTCACAAATCTCGAGCCTTAGGCTTAGAACTAAGCCTAAGGCTACAGTAGGAGAAGTAAAACATAAAAAAGTGGCAGTAATTCATTAGCAATCGAGTGCTTTGGAATAAAAATGAACGCAACGATCATGGTAAAGCATTTTCATAATAAAAAATACCCATTTTGAGAAGTTTACAAATCTCGAGCCTTAGGCTTGGAACTACGCCTAAGGCTACAGTAGAAGAAGTAAAACGTAAAAAAGTGGCAGTAATTCATTAGCAATCGAGTGCTTTGGAATAAAAATGAACGCAACGATCATGGTAAAGCATTTTCATAATAAAAAATACCCATTTTGAGAAGTTCACAAATCTCGAGCCTTAGGCTTAGAACTAAGCCTAAGGCTACAGTTGGAGAAGTAAAACATAAAAAAGTGGCAGTAATTCATTAGCAATCGAGTGCTTTGGAATAAAAATGAACGCAATGATCATGGTAAAGCATTTTCCTAATAAAAAATACCAATTTTGAGAAGTTCACAAATCTCGAGCCTTAGGCTTAGAACTAAGCCTAAGGCTACAGTAGGAGAAGTAAAACATAAAAAAGTGGCAGTAATTCATTAGCAATCGAGTGCTTTGGAATAAAAATGAACGCAACGATCATGGTAAAGCATTTTCATAATAAAAAATACCCATTTTGAGAAGTTTACAAATCTCGAGCCTTAGGCTTGGAACTACGCCTAAGGCTACAGTAGAAGAAGTAAAACGTAAAAAAGTGGCAGTAATTCATTAGCAATCGAGTGCTTTGGAATAAAAATGAACGCAACGATCATGGTAAAGCATTTTCATAATAAAAAATACCCATTTTGAGAAGTTCACAAATCTCGAGCCTTAGGCTTAGAACTAAGCCTAAGGCTACAGTTGGAGAAGTAAAACATAAAAAAGTGGCAGTAATTCATTAGCAATCGAGTGCTTTGGAATAAAAATGAACGCAATGATCATGGTAAAGCATTTTCATAATAAAAAATACCAATTTTGAGAAGCTTACAAATCTCGAGTCTTGGGCACTAGCAGAAGAAGTAAAACATAAAAAACTGGCAGTAATTCATTAGCAATCGAGTGCTTTGGAATAAAAAGGAACGCAACGATCATGGAAAAGCATTTTCATAATAAAAAATACCCATTTTGAGAAGTTCACAAATCTCGAGTCTTGGGCACCAGCAGAAGAAGTAAAACATAAAAAAGTGGCAGTAATTCATTAGCAATCGAGTGCTTTGGAATAAAAATGAACGCAACGATCATGGTAAAGCATTTTCATAATAAAAAATACCCATTTTGAGAAGCTTACAAATCTCGAGTCTTGGGCACCAGCAGAAGAAGTAAAACATAAAAAAGTGGCAGTAATTCATTAGCAATCGAGTGCTTTGGAATAAAAATGCACGCAACGATCATGGTAAAGCATTTTCATAATAAAAAATACCCATTTTGAGAAGCTTACAAATCTCGAGTCTTGGGCACCAGCAGAAGAAGTAAAACATAAAAAAGTGGCAGTAATTCATTAGCAATCGAGTGCATTGGAATAAAAATGAACGCAACGATCATGGAAAAGCATTTTCATAATAAAAAATACCCATTTTGAGGAGCTTACAAATCTCGAGTCTTGGGCACCAGCAGAAGAAGTAAAACATAAAAAAGTGGCAGTAATTCATTAGCAATCGAGTGCTTTGGAATAAAAATGCACGCAACGATCATGGTAAAGCATTTTCATAATAAAAAATACCCATTTTGAGAAGCTTACAAATCTCGAGTCTTGGGCCCTAGCAGAAGAAGTAAAACATAAAAAAGTGGCAGTAATTCATTATCAATCGAGTGCTTTGGAATAAAAATGCACACAACGATCATGGTAAAGCATTTTCATAATAAAAAATACCCATTTTGAGAAGTTTACAAATCTCGAGCCTTAGGCTTGGAACTACGCCTAAGGCTACAGTAGAAGAAGTAAAACGTAAAAAAGTGGCAGTAATTCATTAGCAATCGAGTGCTTTGGAATAAAAATGAACGCAACGATCATGGTAAAGCATTTTCATAATAAAAAATACCCATTTTGAGAAGTTCACAAATCTCGAGCCTTAGGCTTAGAACTAAGCCTAAGGCTACAGTTGGAGAAGTAAAACATAAAAAAGTGGCAGTAATTCATTAGCAATCGAGTGCTTTGGAATAAAAATGAACGCAATGATCATGGTAAAGCATTTTCATAATAAAAAATACCAATTTTGAGAAGTTCACAAATCTCGAGCCTTAGGCTTAGAACTAAGCCTAAGGCTACAGTAGGAGAAGTAAAACATAAAAAAGTGGCAGTAATTCATTAGCAATCGAGTGCTTTGGAATAAAAATGAACGCAACGATCATGGTAAAGCATTTTCATAATAAAAAATACCCTTTTTGAGAAGCTTACAAATCTCGAGTCTTGGGCACCAGCAGAAGAAGTAAAACATAAAAAAGTGGCAGTAATTCATTAGCAATCGAGTGCTTTGGAATAAAAATGCACGCAACGATCATGGTAAAGCATTTTCATAATAAAAAATACCCATTTTGAGAAGCTTACAAATCTCGAGTCTTGGGCACCAGCAGAAGAAGTAAAACATAAAAAAGTGGCAGTAATTCATTAGCAATCGAGTGCTTTGGAATAAAAATGAACGCAACGATCATGGAAAAGCATTTTCATAATAAAAAATACCCATTTTGAGGAGCTTACAAATCTCGAGTCTAGGGCACCAGCAGAAGAAGTAAAACATAAAAAAGTGGCAGTAATTCATTAGCAATCGAGTGCTTTGGAATAAAAATGCACGCAACGATCATGGTAAAGCATTTTCATAATAAAAAATACCCATTTTGAGAAGCTTACAAATCTCGAGTCTTGGGCCCTAGCAGAAGAAGTAAAACATAAAAAAGTGGCAGTTATTCATTATCAATCGAGTGCTTTGGAATAAAAATGCACACAACGATCATGGTAAAGCATTTTCATAATAAAAAATACCCATTTTGAGAAGTTTACAAATCTCGAGCCTTAGGCTTGGAACTACGCCTAAGGCTACAGTAGAAGAAGTAAAACGTAAAAAAGTGGCAGTAATTCATTATCAATCGAGTGCTTTGGAATAAAAATGCACACAACGATCATGGTAAAGCATTTTCATAATAAAAAATACCCATTTTGAGAAGTTTACAAATCTCGAGCCTTAGGCTTGGAACTACGCCTAAGGCTACAGTAGAAGAAGTAAAACGTAAAAAAGTGGCAGTAATTCATTATCAATCGAGTGCTTTGGAATAAAAATGCACACAACGATCATGGTAAAGCATTTTCATAATAAAAAATACCCATTTTGAGAAGCATACAAATCTCGAGTCTTGGACACTAGTAGATGAAGCAAAATATAAAAAAGAGGCAGTAATTCATTAGCAATCGAGTGCTTTGGAATAAAAATAAACAAAACGATCATGTTGAAGCATTTTCATAATAAAAAATACCCATTTTGAGAAGCATATAAATCTCGAGTCTTGGGCACTAGTAGATGAAGCAAAATATAAAAAAGAGGCAGTAATTCATTAGCAATGGAGTGCTTTGGAATAAAAATGAACAAAAGGATCATGTTGAAGCATTTTCATAATAAAAAATACCCATTTTGAGATGCATATAAATCTCGAGTCTTGGGCACTAGTAGATGAAGCAAAATATAAAACAGAGGCAGTAATTCATTAGCAATGGAGTGCTTTGGAATAAAAATGAACAAAAGGATCATGTTGGAGCATTTTCATAATAAAAAATACCCATTTTGAGAAGCATATAAATCTCGAGTCTTGGGCACTAGCAGATGAAGCAAAATATAAAAAAGAGGCAGTAATTCATTAGCAATCGAGTGCTTTGGAATAAAAATGAACGCAATGATCATGGTAAAGCATTTTCATAATAAAAAATACCCATTTTGAGAAGTTTACAAATCTCGAGCCTTAGGCTTGGAACTACGCCTAAGGCTACAGTAGAAGAAATAAAACGTAAAAAAGTGGCAGTAATTCATTAGCAATCGAGTGCTTTGGAATAAAAATGAACGCAACGATCATGGTAAAGCATTTTCATAATAAAAAATACCCATTTTGAGAAGTTCACAAATCTAGAGCCTTAGGCTTAGAACTAAGCCTAAGGCTACAGTAGGAGAAGTAAAACATAAAAAAGTGGCAGTAATTCATTAGCAATCGAGTGCTTTGGAATAAAAATGAACGCAATGATCATGGTAAAGCATTTTCATAATAAAAAATACCAATTTTGAGAAGTTCACAAATCTCGAGCCTTAGGCTTAGAACTAAGCCTAAGGCTACAGTAGGAGAAGTAAAACATAAAAAAGTGGCAGTAATTCATTAGCAATCGAGTGCTTTGGAATAAAAATGAACGCAACGATCATGGTAAAGCATTTTCATAATAAAAAATACCCATTTTGAGAAGCTTACAAATCTCGAGTCTTGGGCACTAGCAGAAGAAGTAAAACATAAAAAAGTGGCAGTAATTCATTAGCAATCGAGTGCTTTGGAATAAAAAGGAACGCAACGATCATGGAAAAGCATTTTCATAATAAAAAATACCCATTTTGAGAAGTTCACAAATCTCGAGTCTTGGGCACCAGCAGAAGAAGTAAAACATAAAAAAGTGGCAGTAATTCATTAGCAATCGAGTGCTTTGGAATAAAAATGAACGCAACGATCATGGTAAAGCATTTTCATAATAAAAAATACCCATTTTGAGAAGCTTACAAATCTCGAGTCTTGGGCACCAGCAGAAGAAGTAAAACATAAAAAAGTGGCAGTAATTCATTAGCAATCGAGTGCTTTGGAATAAAAATGCACGCAACGATCATGGTAAAGCATTTTCATAATAAAAAATACCCATTTTGAGAAGCTTACAAATCTCGAGTCTTGGGCACCAGCAGAAGAAGTAAAACATAAAAAAGTGGCAGTAATTCATTAGCAATCGAGTGCTTTGGAATAAAAATGCACGCAACGATCATGGTAAAGCATTTTCATAATAAAAAATACCCATTTTGAGAAGCTTACAAATCTCGAGTCTTGGGCACTAGCAGAAAAAGTAAAACATAAAAAAGTGGCAGTAATTCATTAGCAATGGAGTGCTTTGGAAAAAAAATGCACGCAACGATCATGGTAAAGCATTTTCATAATAAAAAATACCCATTTTGAGAAGCTTACAAATCTCGAGTCTTGGGCACCAGCAGAAGAAGTAAAACATAAAAAAGTGGCAGTAATTCATTAGCAATCGAGTGCTTTGGAATAAAAATGCACGCAACGATCATGGTAAAGCATTTTCATAATAAAAAATACCCATTTTGAGAAGCTTACAAATCTCGAGTCTTGGGCACCAGCAGAAGAAGTAAAACATAAAAAAGTGGCAGTAATTCATTAGCAATCGAGTGCTTTGGAATAAAAATGCACGCAACGATCATGGTAAAGCATTTTCATAATAAAAAATACCCATTTTGAGAAGCTTACAAATCTCGAGTCTTGGGCACTAGCAGAAGAAGTAAAACATAAAAAAGTGGCAGTAATTCATTAGCAATCGAGTGCTTTGGAATAAAAATGAACGCAACGATCATGGTAAAGCATTTTCATAATAAAAAATACCCATTTTGAGAAGCTTACAAATCTCGAGTCTTGGGCACCAGCAGAAGAAGTAAAACATAAAAAAGTGGCAGTAATTCATTAGCAATCGAGTGCTTTGGAATAAAAATGCACGCAACGATCATGGTAAAGCATTTTCATAATAAAAAATACCCATTTTGAGAAGCTTACAAATCTCGAGTCTTGGGCACCAGCAGAAGAAGTAAAACATAAAAAAGTGGCAGTAATTCATTAGCAATCGAGTGCTTTGGAATAAAAATGCACGCAACGATCATGGTAAAGCATTTTCATAATAAAAAATACCCATTTTGAGAAGCTTACAAATCTCGAGTCTTGGGCACTAGCAGAAAAAGTAAAACATAAAAAAGTGGCAGTAATTCATTAGCAATGGAGTGCTTTGGAAAAAAAATGCACGCAACGATCATGGTAAAGCATTTTCATAATAAAAAATACCCATTTTGAGAAGCTTACAAATCTCGAGTCTTGGGCACTAGCAGAAAAAGTAAAACATAAAAAAGTGGCAGTAATTCATTAGCAATCGAGTGCTTTGGAATAAAAATGCACGCAACGATCATGGTAAAGCATTTTCATAATAAAAAATACCCATTTTGAGAAGCTTACAAATCTCGAGTCTTGGGCACCAGCAGAAGAAGTAAAACATAAAAAAGTGGCAGTAATTCATTAGCAATCGAGTGCTTTGGAATAAAAATGCACGCAACGATCATGGTAAAGCATTTTCATAATAAAAAATACCCATTTTGAGAAGCTTACAAATCTCGAGTCTTGGGCACTAGCAGAAGAAGTAAAACATAAAAAAGTGGCAGTAATTCATTAGCAATCGAGTGCTTTGGAATAAAAAGGAACGCAACGATCATGGAAAAGCATTTTCATAATAAAAAATACCCATTTTGAGAAGTTCACAAATCTCGAGCCTTAGGCTTAGAACTAAGCCTAAGGCTACAGTAGGAGAAGTAAAACATAAAAAAGTGGCAGTAATTCATTAGCAATCGAGTGCTTTGGAATAAAAATAAACGCAACGATCATGGTAAAGCATTTTCATAATAAAAAATACCCATTTTGAGAAGCTCACAAATCTCGAGCCTTAGGCTTAGAACTAAGCCTAAGGCTACAGTAGGAGAAGTAAAACATAAAAAAGTGGCAGTAATTCATTAGCAATCGAGTGCTTTGGAATAAAAATAAACGCAACGATCATGGTAAAGCATTTTCATAATAAAAAATACCCATTTTGAGAAGCTCACAAATCTCGAGCCTTAGGCTTAGAACTAAGCCTAAGGCTACAGTAGGAGAAGTAAAACATAAAAAAGTGGCAGTAATTCATTAGCAATCGAATGCTTTGGAATAAAAATGAACGCAACGATCATGGTAAAGCATTTTCATAATAAAAAATACCCATTTTGAGAAGCTTACAAATCTCGAGTCTTGGGCACCAGCAGAAGAAGTAAAACATAAAAAAGTGGCAGTAATTCATTAGCAATCGAGTGCTTTGGAATAAAAATGAACGCAACGATCATGGAAAAGCATTTTTATAATAAAAAATACCCATTTTGAGAAGTTTACAAATCTCGAGCCTTAGGCTTAGAACTAAGCCTAAGGCTGCAGTAGGAGAAGTAAAACATAAAAAGTGGCAGTAATTCATTAGCAATCGAGTGCTTTGGAATAAAAATGAACGCAACGATCATGGTAAAGCATTTTCATAATAAAAAATACCCATTTTGAGAAGCTTACAAATCTCGAGTCTTGGGCACCAGCAGAAGAAGTAAAACATAAAAAAGTGGCAGTAATTCATTAGCAATCGAGTGCTTTGGAATAAAAATGAACGCAACGATCATGGAAAAGCATTTTCATAATAAAAAATACCCATTTTGAGAAGCTTACAAATCTCGAGTCTTGGGCACTAGCAGAAAAAGTAAAACATAAAAAAGTGGCAGTAATTCATTAGCAATGGAGTGCTTTGGAAAAAAAATGAACGCAATGATCATGGTAAAGCATTTTTATAATAAAAAATACCCATTTTGAGAAGCTTACAAATATCGAGTCTTGGGCACTAGCAGAAGAAGTAAAACATAAAAAAGTGGCAGTAATTCATTAGCAATCGAGTGCTTTGGAATAAAAATGAACGCAACGATCATGGTAAAGCATTTTCATAATAAAAAATACCCATTTTGAGAAGCTTACAAATCTCGAGTCTTGGGCACTAGCAGAAGAAGTAAAACATAAAAAAGTGGCAGTAATTCATTAGCAATCGAGTGCTTTGGAATAAAAAGGAACGCAACGATCATGGAAAAGCATTTTCATAATAAAAAATACCCATTTTAAGAAGTTCACAAATCTCGAGCCTTAGGCTTAGAACTAAGCCTAAGGCTACAGTAGGAGAAGTAAAACATAAAAAAGTGGCAGTAATTCATTAGCAATCGAGTGCTTTGGAATAAAAATAAACGCAACGATCATGGTAAAGCATTTTCATAATAAAAAATACCCATTTTGAGAAGCTCACAAATCTCGAGCCTTAGGCTTAGAACTAAGCCTAAGGCTACAGTAGGAGAAGTAAAACATAAAAAAGTGGCAGTAATTCATTAGCAATCGAATGCTTTGGAATAAAAATGAACGCAACGATCATGGTAAAGCATTTTCATAATAAAAAATACCCATTTTGAGAAGCTTACAAATCTCGAGTCTTGGGCACCAGCAGAAGAAGTAAAACATAAAAAAGTGGCAGTACTTCATTAGCAATCGAGTGCTTTGGAATAAAAATGAACGCAACGATCATGGAAAAGCATTTTCATAATAAAAAATACCCATTTTGAGAAGCTTACAAATCTCGAGTCTTGGGCACTAGCAGAAAAAGTAAAACATAAAAAAGTGGCAGTAATTCATTAGCAATCGAGTGCTTTGGAATAAAAAGGAACGCAACGATCATGGAAAAGCATTTTCATAATAAAAAATACCCATTATGAGAAGTTCACAAATCTCGAGCCTTAGGCTTAGAACTAAGCCTAAGGCTACAGTAGGAGAAGTAAAACATAAAAAAGTGGCAGTAATTCATTAGCAATCGAGTGCTTTGGAATAAAAATGAACGCAACGATCATGGTAAAGCATTTTCATAATAAAAAATACCCATTTTGAGAAGCTCACAAATCTCGAGCCTTAGGCTTAGAACTAAGCCTAAGGCTACAGTAGGAGAAGTAAAACATAAAAAAGTGGCAGTAATTCATTAGCAATCGAGTGCTTTGGAATAAAAATGCACGCAACGATCATGGTAAAGCATTTTCATAATAAAAAATACCCATTTTGAGAAGCTTACAAATCTCGAGTCTTGGGCACCAGCAGAAGAAGTAAAACATAAAAAAGTGGCAGTAATTCATTAGCAATCGAGTGCTTTGGAATAAAAATGAACGCAACGATCATGGAAAAGCATTTTCATAATAAAAAATACCCATTTTGAGAAGGTTACAAATCTCGAGCCTTAGGCTTGGAAGTACGCCTAAGGCTACAGTAGAAGAAGTGAAACGTAAAAAAGTGGCAGTAATTCATTAGCAATCGAGTGCTTTGGAATAAAAATGAACGCAACGATCATGGAAAAGCATTTTCATAATAAAAAATACCCATTTTGAGAAGCTTACAAATCTCGAGTCTTGGGCACTAGCAGAAAAAGTAAAACATAAAAAAGTGGCAGTAATTCATTAGCAATGGAGTGCTTTGGAAAAAAAATGAACGCAATGATCATGGTAAAGCATTTTCATAATAAAAAATACCCATTTTGAGAAGCTTACAAATCTCGAGTCTTGGGCACTAGCAGAAAAAGTAAAACATAAAAAAGTGGCAGTAATTCATTAGCAATCGAGTGCTTTGGAATAAAAAGGAACGCAACGATCATGGAAAAGCATTTTCATAATAAAAAATACCCATTTTGAGAAGCTTACAAATCTCGAGTCTTGGGCACTAGCAGAAGAAGTAAAACATAAAAAAGTGGCAGTAATTCATTAGCAATCGAGTGCTTTGGAATAAAAATGAACGCAACGATCATGGTAAAGCATTTTCATAATAAAAAATACCCATTTTGAGAAGCTTACAAATCTCGAGTCTTGGGCACTAGCAGAAAAAGTAAAACATAAAAAAGTGGCAGTAATTCATTAGCAATCGAGTGCTTTGGAATAAAAAGGAACGCAACGATCATGGAAAAGCATTTTCATAATAAAAAATACCCATTATGAGAAGTTCACAAATCTCGAGCCTTAGGCTTAGAACTAAGCCTAAGGCTACAGTAGGAGAAGTAAAACATAAAAAAGTGGCAGTAATTCATTAGCAATCGAGTGCTTTGGAATAAAAATGAACGCAACGATCATGGTAAAGCATTTTCATAATAAAAAATACCCATTTTGAGAAGCTCACAAATCTCGAGCCTTAGGCACCAGCAGAAGAAGTAAAACATAAAAAAGTGGCAGTAATTCATTAGCAATCGAGTGCTTTGGAATAAAAATGAACGCAACGATCATGGAAAAGCATTTTCATAATAAAAAATACCCATTTTGAGAAGGTTACAAATCTCGAGCCTTAGGCTTGGAAGTACGCCTAAGGCTACAGTAGAAGAAGTAAAACGTAAAAAAGTGGCAGTAATTCATTAGCAATCGAGTGCTTTGGAATAAAAATGAACGCAACGATCATGGAAAAGCATTTTCATAATAAAAAATACCCATTTTGAGAAGCTTACAAATCTCGAGTCTTGGGCACTAGCAGAAAAAGTAAAACATAAAAAAGTGGCAGTAATTCATTAGCAATCGAGTGCTTTGGAATAAAAATGAACGCAACGATCATGGTAAAGCATTTTCATAATAAAAAATACCCATTTTGAGAAGCTTACAAATCTCGAGTCTTGGGCACTAGCAGAAGAAGTAAAACATAAAAAAGTGGCAGTAATTCATTAGCAATCGAGTGCTTTGGAATAAAAATGAACGCAACGATCATGGTAAAGCATTTTCATAATAAAAAATACCCATTTTGAGAAGCTTACAAATCTCGAGTCTTGGGCACTAGCAGAAGAAGTAAAACATAAAAAAGTGGCAGTAATTCATTAGCAATCGAGTGCTTTGGAATAAAAAGGAACGCAACGATCATGGAAAAGCATTTTCATAATAAAAAACACCCATTTTGAGAAGTTCACAAATCTCGAGCCTTAGGCTTAGAACTAAGCCTAAGGCTACAGTAGGAGAAGTAAAACATAAAAAAGTGGCAGTAATTCATTAGCAATCGAGTGCTTTGGAATAAAAATAAACGCAACGATCATGGTAAAGCATTTTCATAATAAAAAATACCCATTTTGAGAAGCTCACAAATCTCGAGCCTTAGGCTTAGAACTAAGCCTAAGGCTACAGTAGGAGAAGTAAAACATAAAAAAGTGGCAGTAATTCATTAGCAATCGAATGCTTTGGAATAAAAATGAACGCAACGATCATGGTAAAGCATTTTCATAATAAAAAATACCCATTTTGAGAAGCTTACAAATCTCGAGTCTTGGGCACCAGCAGAAGAAGTAAAACATAAAAAAGTGGCAGTAATTCATTAGCAATCGAGTGCTTTGGAATAAAAATGAACGCAACGATCATGGAAAAGCATTTTCATAATAAAAAATACCCATTTTGAGAAGTTTACAAATCTCGAGCCTTAGGCTTGGAACTAAGCCTAAGGCTACAGTAGAAGAAGTAATACATAAAAAAGTGGCAGTAATTCATTAGCAATCGAGTGCTTTGGAATAAAAATGAACGCAACGATCATGGTAAAGCATTTTCATAATAAAAAATACCCATTTTGAGAAGTTCACAAATCTCGAGCCTTAGGCTTAGAACTAAGCCTAAGGCTACAGTAGGAGAAGTAAAACATAAAAAAGTGGCAGTAATTCATTAGCAATCGAGTGCTTTGGAATAAAAATGAACGCAACGATCATGGTAAAGCATTTTCATAATAAAAAATACCCATTTTGAGAAGTTCACAAATCTCGAGCCTTAGGCTTAGAACTAAGCCTAAGGCTGCAGTAGGAGAAGTAAAACATAAAAAGTGGCAGTAATTCATTAGCAATCGAGTGCTTTGGAATAAAAATGAACGCAACGATCATGGTAAAGCATTTTCATAATAAAAAATACCCATTTTGAGAAGCTTACAAATCTCGAGTCTTGGGCACCAGCAGAAGAAGTAAAACATAAAAAAGTGGCAGTAATTCATTAGCAATCGAGTGCTTTGGAATAAAAATGAACGCAACGATCATGGAAAAGCATTTTCATAATAAAAAATACCCATTTTGAGAAGCTTACAAATCTCGAGTCTTGGGCACTAGCAGAAAAAGTAAAACATAAAAAAGTGGCAGTAATTCATTAGCAATGGAGTGCTTTGGAAAAAAAATGAACGCAATGATCATGGTAAAGCATTTTCATAATAAAAAATACCCATTTTGAGAAGCTTACAAATCTCGAGTCTTGGGCACTAGCAGAAGAAGTAAAACATAAAAAAGTGGCAGTAATTCATTAGCAATCGAGTGCTTTGGAATAAAAAGGAACGCAACGATCATGGAAAAGCATTTTCATAATAAAAAATACCCATTATGAGAAGTTCACAAATCTCGAGCCTTAGGCTTAGAACTAAGCCTAAGGCTACAGTAGGAGAAGTAAAACATAAAAAAGTGGCAGTAATTCATTAGCAATCGAGTGCTTTGGAATAAAAAGGAACGCAACGATCATGGTAAAGCATTTTCATAATAAAAAATACCCATTATGAGAAGTTCACAAATCTCGAGCCTTAGGCTTAGAACTAAGCCTAAGGCTACAGTAGGAGAAGTAAAACATAAAAAAGTGGCAGTAATTCATTAGCAATCGAGTGCTTTGGAATAAAAATGAACGCAACGATCATGGTAAAGCATTTTCATAATAAAAAATACCCATTTTGAGAAGCTCACAAATCTCGAGCCTTAGGCTTAGAACTAAGCCTAAGGCTACAGTAGGAGAAGTAAAACATAAAAAAGTGGCAGTAATTCATTAGCAATCGAGTGCTTTGGAATAAAAATGAACGCAACGATCATGGTAAAGCATTTTCATAATAAAAAATACCCATTTTGAGAAGCTTACAAATCTCGAGTCTTGGGCACCAGCAGAAGAAGTAAAACATAAAAAAGTGGCAGTAATTCATTAGCAATCGAGTGCTTTGGAATAAAAATGAACGCAACGATCATGGTAAAGCATTTTCATAATAAAAAATACCCATTTTGAGAAGTTTACAACTAGTGCCCAAGACTCGAGATTTGTATGCTTCTCAAAATGGGTATTTTTTATTATGAAAATGCTTGACCATGATAGTTGCGTTCATTTTTATTCCAAAGCACTCCATTGCTAATGAATTACTGCAACTTTTTTTTATTTTGCTTCGTCTACTAGTGCCCAAGACTCGAGATTTGTATGCTTCTCAAAATGGGTATTTTTTATTATGAAAATGCTTTACCATGATCGTTGCGTTCATTTTTATTCCAAAGCACTCGATTGCTAATGAATTACTGCAACTTTTTTTTATTTTGCTTCGTCTACTAGTGCCCAAGACTCGAGATTTGTATGCTTCTCAAAATGGGTATTTTTTATTATGAAAATGCCTTTCCATGATTGTTGCGTTCATTTTTATTCCAAAGCACTCGATTGCTAATGAATTACTGCAACTTTTTTTTATTTTGCTTCGTCTACTAGTGCCCAAGACTCGAGATTTGTATGCTTCTCAAAATGGGTATTTTTTATTATGAAAATGCTTGACCATGATAGTTGCGTTCATTTTTATTCCAAAGCACTCGATTGCTAATGAATTACTGCCACTTTTTTATGTTTTACTCTTTCTACTAGTGCCCAAGACTCGAGATTTGTATGCTTCTCAAAACGGGTATTTTTTATTATGAAAATGCTTCAACATGATCGTTTTGTTCATCTTCATTCCAAAGCACTCGATTGCTAATGAATTACTGCCACTTTTTTATGTTTTACTTCTCCTACTGTAGCCTTAGGCTTAGTTCTATGCCTAAGGCTCGAGATTTGTGAACTTCTCAAAATGGGTATTTTTTATTATGAAAATGCTTTACCATGATCGTTGCGTTCATTTTTATTCCAACGCACTCCATTGCTAATGAATTACTGCCACTTTTTTATATTTTGCTTCGTCTACTAGTGCCCAAGACTCGAGATTTGTAAGCTTCTCAAAATGGGTATTTTTTATTATGAAAATGCTTTACCATGATCGTTGCGTTCATTTTTATTCCAAAGCACTCGATTGCTAATGAATTACTGCCACTTTTTTATGTTTTACTTCTCCTACTGTAGCCTCAGGCTTAGTTCTAAGCCTAAGGCTCGAGATTTGTGAACTTCTCAAAATGGGTATTTTTTATTTTGAAAATGCTTTACCATGATCGTTGTGTTCATTTTTATTCCAAAGCACTCGATTGCTAATGAATTACTGCCACTTTTTTATGTTTTACTTCTCCTACTGTAGCCTTAGGCTTAGTTCTAAGCCTAAGGCTCGAGATTTGTGAACTTCTCAAAATGGGTATTTTTTATTATGAAAATGCTTTACCATGATCATTGCGTTCATTTTTTTTCCAACGCACTCCATTGCTTATTAATTACTGCCACTTTTTTATATTTTGCTTCGTCTACTAGTGCCCAAGACTCGAGATTTGTAAGCTTCTCAAAATGGGTATTTTTTATTATGAAAATGCTTTACCATGATCGTTGCGTTCATTTTTATTCCAACGCACTCCATTGCTAATGAATTACTGCCACTTTTTTATGTTTTACTTCTCCTACTGTAGCCTCAGGCTTAGTTCTAAGCCTAAGGCTCGAGATTTGTGAACTTCTCAAAATGGGTATTTTTTATTATGAAAATGCTTTACCATGATCGTTGTGTTCATTTTTATTCCAAAGCCTCGATTGCTAATGAATTACTGCAACTTTTTTATGTTTTACTTTTTCTGCTAGTGCCTAAGACTCGAGATTTGTAAGCTTCTCTAAATGGGTATTTTTTATTATGAAAATGCTTTACCATGATCGTTGCGTTCATTTTTATTCCAAAGCACTCGATTTCTAATGAATTGCCGCCACTTTTTTATGTTTTACTTCTCCTACTATAGCCTTAGGCTTAGTTCTAAGCCTAAGGCTCGAGATTTGTGAACTTCTCAAAATGGGTATTTTTTATTATGAAAATGCTTTACCATGATCGTTGCGTTCATTTTTATTCCAAAGCACTCGATTGCTAATGAATTACTGCCACTTTTTTATGTTTTACTTCTCCTACTGTAGCCTTAGGCTTAGTTCTAAGCCTAAGGCTCGTGATTTGTGAACTTCTCAAAATGGGTATTTTTTATTATGAAAATGCTTTACCATGATCGTTGCGTTCATTTTTATTCCAACGCACTCCATTGCTAATGAATTACTGCCACTTTTTTATATTTTGTTTCGTCTACTAGTGCCCAAGACTCGAGATTTGTAAGCTTCTCAAAATGGGTATTTTTTATTATGAAAATGCTTTACCATGATCATTGCGTTCATTTTTTTTCCAACGCACTCCATTGCTAATGAATTACTGCCACTTTTTTATGTTTTACATCTCCTACTGTAGCCTTAGGCTTAGTTCTAAGCCTAAGGCTCGAGATTTGTGAACTGCTCAAAATGGGTATTTTTTATTATGAAAATGCTTTACCATGATCGTTGCGTTCATTTTTATTCCAAAGCACTCGATTGCTAATGAATTACTGCCACTTTTTTATGTTTTACTTCTCCTACTGTAGCCTTAGGCTTAGTTCTAAGCCTAAGGCTCGAGATTTGTGAACTTCTCAAAATGGGTATTTTTTATTATGAAAATGCTTTACCATGATCGTTGCGTTCATTTTTATTCCAAAGCACTCGATTTCTAATGAATTACTGCCACTTTTTTATGTTTCACTTCTTCTACTGTAGCCTTAGGCTTTGTTCTAAGCCTAAGGCTCGAGATTTGTGAACTTCTCAAAATGGGTATTTTTTATTATGAAAATGCTTTACCGTGATCGTTGCGTTCATTTTTATTCCAAAGCACTCGATTGCTAATGAATTACTGCCACTTTTTTATGTTTTACATCTCCTACTGTAGCCTTAGGCTTAGTTCTAAGCCTAAGGCTCGAGATTTGTGAACTGCTCAAAATGGGTATTTTTTATTATGAAAATGCTTTACCATGACCGTTGCGTTAATTTTTATTCCAAAGCACTCGATTGCTAATGAATTACTGCAACTTTTTTATGTTTTACTTTTTCTGCTAGTGCCTAAGACTCGAGATTTGTAAGCTTCTCAAAATGGGTATTTTTTATTATGAAAATGCTTTACCGTGATAGTTGCGTTCATTTTTATTCCAAAGCACTCGATTGCTAATGAATTACTGCAACTTTTTTATATTTTGCTTCGTCTACTAGTGCCCAAGACTCGAGATTTGTATGCTTCTCAATAGGGGTATTTTTTATTATGAAAATGCTTTACCATGATCACTGCGTTCATTTTTTTTCCAACGCACTCCATTGCTAATGAATTACTGCCACTTTTTTATATTTTGCTTCGTCTACTAGTGCCCAAGACTCGAGATTTGTAAGCTTCTCAAAATGGGTATTTTTTATTATGAAAATGCTTTACCATGATCGTTGCGTTCATGTTTATTCCAAAGCACTCGATTGCTAATGAATTACTGCCACTTTTTTATGTTTTACTTTTCCTACTGTAGCCTTAGGCTTAGTTCTAAGCCTAAGGCTCGAGATTTGTGAACTTCTCAAAATGGGTATTTTTTATTATGAAAATGCTTTACCATGATCGTTGCGTTCATTTTTATTCCAAAGCACTCGATTGCTAATGAATTACTGCCACTTTTTTATGTTTTACTTCTCCTACTGTAGCCTTAGGCTTAGTTCTAAGCCTAAGGCTCGTGATTTGTGAACTTCTCAAAATGGGTATTTTTTATTATGAAAATGCTTTACCATGATCGTTGCGTTCATTTTTATTCCAACGCACTCCATTGCTAATGAATTACTGCCACTTTTTTATATTTTGTTTCGTCTACTAGTGCCCAAGACTCGAGATTTGTAAGCTTCTCAAAATGGGTATTTTTTATTATGAAAATGCTTTACCATGATCATTGCGTTCATTTTTTTTCCAACGCACTCCATTGCTAATGAATTACTGCCACTTTTTTATGTTTTACATCTCCTACTGTAGCCTTAGGCTTAGTTCTAAGCCTAAGGCTCGAGATTTGTGAACTGCTCAAAATGGGTATTTTTTATTATGAAAATGCTTTACCATGATCGTTGCGTTCATTTTTATTCCAAAGCACTCGATTGCTAATGAATTGCTGCCACTTTTTTATGTTTTACTTCTCCTACTGTAGCCTTAGGCTTAGTTCTAAGCCTAAGGCTCGAGATTTGTGAACTTCTCAAAATGGGTATTTTTTATTATGAAAATGCTTTACCATGATCGTTGCGTTCATTTTTATTCCAAAGCACTCGATTTCTAATGAATTACTGCCACTTTTTTATGTTTCACTTCTTCTACTGTAGCCTTAGGCTTTGTTCTAAGCCTAAGGCTCGAGATTTGTGAACTTCTCAAAATGGGTATTTTTTATTATGAAAATGCTTTACCATGATCGTTGCGTTCATTTTTATTCCAAAGCACTCGATTGCTAATGAATTACTGCCACTTTTTTATGTTTTACATCTCCTACTGTAGCCTTAGGCTTAGTTCTAAGCCTAAGGCTCGAGATTTGTGAACTGCTCAAAATGGGTATTTTTTATTATGAAAATGCTTTACCATGACCGTTGCGTTAATTTTTATTCCAAAGCACTCGATTGCTAATGAATTACTGCCACTTTTTTATATTTTGCTTCGTCTACTAGTGCCCAAGACTCGAGATTTGTATGCTTCTCAATAGGGGTGTTTTTTATTATGAAAATGCTTTATTATGATCGTTGCGTTCATTTTTATTCCAAAGCACTCGATTGCTAATGAATTACTGCAACTTTTTTATGTTTTACTTTTTCTGCTAGTGCCTAAGACTCGAGATTTGTAAGCTTCTCAAAATGGGTATTTTTTATTATGAAAATGCTTTACCGTGATAGTTGCGTTCATTTTTATTCCAAAGCACTCGATTGCTAATGAATTACTGCAACTTTTTTATATTTTGCTTCGTCTACTAGTGCCCAAGACTCGAGATTTGTATGCTTCTCAATAGGGGTATTTTTTATTATGAAAATGCTTTACCATGATCACTGCGTTCATTTTTTTTCCAACGCACTCCATTGCTAATGAATTACTGCCACTTTTTTATGTTTTACATCTCCTACTGTAGCCTTAGGCTTAGTTCTAAGCCTAAGGCTCGAGATTTGTGAACTGCTCAAAATGGGTATTTTTTATTATGAAAATGCTTTACCATGACCGTTGCGTTAATTTTTATTCCAAAGCACTCGATTGCTAATGAATTACTGCCACTTTTTTATATTTTGCTTCGTCTACTAGTGCCCAAGACTCGAGATTTGTATGCTTCTCAATAGGGGTGTTTTTTATTATGAAAATGCTTTATTATGATCGTTGCGTTCATTTTTATTCCAAAGCACTCGATTGCTAATGAATTACTGCAACTTTTTTATGTTTTACTTTTTCTGCTAGTGCCTAAGACTCGAGATTTGTAAGCTTCTCAAAATGGGTATTTTTTATTTTGAAAATGCTTTACCGTGATAGTTGCGTTCATTTTTATTCCAAAGCACTCGATTGCTAATGAATTACTGCAACTTTTTTATATTTTGCTTCGTCTACTAGTGCCAAAGACTCGAGATTTGTATGCTTCTCAATAGGGGTATTTTTTATTATGAAAATGCTTTACCATGATCACTGCGTTCATTTTTTTTCCAACGCACTCCATTGCTAATGAATTACTGCCACTTTTTTATATTTTGCTTCGTCTACTAGTGCCCAAGACTCGAGATTTGTAAGCTTCTCAAAATGGGTATTTTTTATTATGAAAATGCTTTACCGTGATCGTTGCGTTCATTTTTATTCCAAAGCACTCGATTGCTAATGAATTACTGCCACTTTTTTATGTTTTACTTCTCCTACTGTAGCCTTAGGCTTAGTTCTAAGCCTAAGGCTCGAGATTTGTGAACTTCTCAAAATGGGTATTTTTTATTATGAAAATGCTTTACCATGATCGTTGCGTTCATTTTTATTCCAAAGCACTCGATTGCTAATGAATAACTGCCACTTTTTTATGTTTTACTTCTCCTACTGTAGCCTTAGGCTTAGTTCTAAGCCTAAGGCTCGAGATTTGTGAACTTCTCAAAATGGGTATTTTTTATTATGAAAATGCTTTACCATGATCGTTGCGTTCATTTTTATTCCAACGCACTCCATTGCTAATGAATTACTGCCGCTTTTTTATATTTTGCTTCGTCTACTAGTGCCCAAGACTCGAGATTTGTAAGCTTCTCAAAATGGGTATTTTTTATTATGAAAATGCTTTACCATGATCGTTGCGTTCATTTTTATTCCAAAGCACTCGATTGCTAATGAATTACTGCCACTTTTTTATGTTTTACATCTCCTACTGTAGCCTTAGGCTTAGTTCTAAGCCTAAGGCTCGAGATTTGTGAACTGCTCAAAATGGGTATTTTTTATTATGAAAATGCTTTACCATGATCGTTGCGTTCATTTTTATTCCAAAGCACTCGATTGCTAATGAATTACTGCCACTTTTTTATGTTTTACTTCTTCTACTGTAGCCTTAGGCTTAGTTCTAAGCCTAAGACTCGAGATTTGTAAGCTTCTCAAAATGGGTATTTTTTATTATGAAAATGCTTTACCATGATCGTTGCTTTCATTTTTATTCCAAAGCACTCGATTGCTAATGTATTACTTCCACTTTTTTATGTTTTACTTCTTCTACTGTAGCCTTAGGCTTAGTTCTAAGCCTAAGACTCGAGATTTGTAAGCTTCTCAAAATGGGTATTTTTTATTATGAAAATGCTTTACCGTGATAGTTGCGTTCATTTTTATTCCAAAGCACTCGATTGCTAATGAATTACTGCAACTTTTTTATATTTTGCTTCGTCTACTAGTGCCCAAGACTCGAGATTTGTATGCTTCTCAATAGGGGTATTTTTTATTATGAAAATGCTTTACCATGATCACTGCGTTCATTTTTTTTCCAACGCACTCCATTGCTAATGAATTACTGCCACTTTTTTATATTTTGCTTCGTCTACTAGTGCCCAAGACTCGAGATTTGTAAGCTTCTCAAAATGGGTATTTTTTATTATGAAAATGCTTTACCGTGATCGTTGCGTTCATTTTTATTCCAAAGCACTCGATTGCTAATGAATTACTGCCACTTTTTTATGTTTTACTTCTCCTACTGTAGCCTTAGGCTTAGTTCTAAGCCTAAGGCTCGAGATTTGTGAACTTCTCAAAATGGGTATTTTTTATTATGAAAATGCTTTACCATGATCGTTGCGTTCATTTTTATTCCAAAGCACTCGATTGCTAATGAATAACTGCCACTTTTTTATGTTTTACTTCTCCTACTGTAGCCTTAGGCTTAGTTCTAAGCCTAAGGCTCGAGATTTGTGAACTTCTCAAAATGGGTATTTTTTATTATGAAAATGCTTTACCATGATCGTTGCGTTCATTTTTATTCCAACGCACTCCATTGCTAATGAATTACTGCCGCTTTTTTATATTTTGCTTCGTCTACTAGTGCCCACGACTCGAGTTTTGTAAGCTTCTCAAAATGGGTATTTTTTATTAAAAATATGCTTTACCATGATCGTTGCGTTCATTTTTATTCCAAAGCACTCGATTGCTAATGAATTACTGCCACTTTTTTATGTTTTACATCTCCTACTGTAGCCTTAGGCTTAGTTCTAAGCCTAAGGCTCGAGATTTGTGAACTGCTCAAAATGGGTATTTTTTATTATGAAAATGCTTTACCATGATCGTTGCGTTCATTTTTATTCCAAAGCACTCGATTGCTAATGAATTACTGCCACTTTTTTATGTTTTACTTCTCCTACTGTAGCCTTAGGCTTAGTTCTAAGCCTAAGGCTCGAGATTTGTGAACTGCTCAAAACGGGTATTTTTTATTATGAAAATGCTTTACCATGATCGTTGCTTTCATTTTTATTCCAAAGCACTCGATTGCTAATGAATTACTGCCACTTTTTTATGTTTTACTTCTCCTACTGTAGCCTTAGGCTTAGTTCTAAGCCTAAGGCTCGAGATTTGTGAACTTCTCAAAATGGGTATTTTTTATTATGAAAATGCTTTACCATGATCGTTGCGTTCATTTTTATTCCAAAGCACTCGATTGCTAATGAATAACTGCCACTTTTTTATGTTTTACTTCTCCTACTGTAGCCTTAGGCTTAGTTCTAAGCCTAAGGCTCGAGATTTGTGAACTTCTCAAAATGGGTATTTTTTATTATGAAAATGCTTTACCATGATCGTTGCGTTCATTTTTATTCCAACGCACTCCATTGCTAATGAATTACTGCCGCTTTTTTATATTTTGCTTCGTCTACTAGTGCCCAAGACTCGAGATTTGTAAGCTTCTCAAAATGGGTATTTTTTATTATGAAAATGCTTTACCATGATCGTTGCGTTCATTTTTATTCCAAAGCACTCGATTGCTAATGAATTACTGCCACTTTTTTATGTTTTACATCTCCTACTGTAGCCTTAGGCTTAGTTCTAAGCATAAGGCTCGAGATTTGTGAACTGCTCAAAATGGGTATTTTTTATTATGAAAATGCTTTACCATGATCGTTGCGTTCATTTTTATTCCAAAGCACTCGATTGCTAATGAATTACTGCCACTTTTTTATGTTTTACTTCTTCTACTGTAGCCTTAGGCTTAGTTCTAAGCCTAAGACTCGAGATTTGTAAGCTTCTCAAAATGGGTATTTTTTATTATGAAAATGCTTTACCATGATCGTTGCTTTCATTTTTATTCCAAAGCACTCGATTGCTAATGTATTACTTCCACTTTTTTATGTTTTACTTCTTCTACTGTAGCCTTAGGCTTAGTTCTAAGCCTAAGACTCGAGATTTGTAAGCTTCTCAAAATGGGTATTTTTTATTATGAAAATGCTTTACCGTGATAGTTGCGTTCATTTTTATTCCAAAGCACTCGATTGCTAATGAATTACTGCAACTTTTTTATATTTTGCTTCGTCTACTAGTGCCCAAGACTCGAGATTTGTATGCTTCTCAATAGGGGTATTTTTTATTATGAAAATGCTTTACCATGATCACTGCGTTCATTTTTTTTCCAACGCACTCCATTGCTAATGAATTACTGCCACTTTTTTATATTTTGCTTCGTCTACTAGTGCCCAAGACTCGAGATTTGTAAGCTTCTCAAAATGGGTATTTTTTATTATGAAAATGCTTTACCGTGATCGTTGCGTTCATTTTTATTCCAAAGCACTCGATTGCTAATGAATTACTGCCACTTTTTTATGTTTTACTTCTCCTACTGTAGCCTTAGGCTTAGTTCTAAGCCTAAGGCTCGAGATTTGTGAACTTCTCAAAATGGGTATTTTTTATTATGAAAATGCTTTACCATGATCGTTGCGTTCATTTTTATTCCAAAGCACTCGATTGCTAATGAATAACTGCCACTTTTTTATGTTTTACTTCTCCTACTGTAGCCTTAGGCTTAGTTCTAAGCCTAAGGCTCGAGATTTGTGAACTTCTCAAAATGGGTATTTTTTATTATGAAAATGCTTTACCATGATCGTTGCGTTCATTTTTATTCCAACGCACTCCATTGCTAATGAATTACTGCCGCTTTTTTATATTTTGCTTCGTCTACTAGTGCCCACGACTCGAGATTTGTAAGCTTCTCAAAATGGGTATTTTTTATTAAGAAAATGCTTTACCATGATCGTTGCGTTCATTTTTATTCCAAAGCACTCGATTGCTAATGAATTACTGCCACTTTTTTATGTTTTACATCTCCTACTGTAGCCTTAGGCTTAGTTCTAAGCCTAAGGCTCGAGATTTGTGAACTGCTCAAAATGGGTATTTTTTATTATGAAAATGCTTTACCATGATCGTTGCGTTCATTTTTATTCCAAAGCACTCGATTGCTAATGAATTACTGCCACTTTTTTATGTTTTACTTCTCCTACTGTAGCCTTAGGCTTAGTTCTAAGCCTAAGGCTCGAGATTTGTGAACTGCTCAAAATGGGTATTTTTTATTATGAAAATGCTTTACCATGATCGTTGCATTCATTTTTATTCCAAAGCACTCGATTTCTAATGAATTACTGCCACTTTTTTATGTTTTACTTCTTCTACTGTAGCCTTAGGCTTAGTTCTAAGCCTAAGGCTCGAGATTTGTAAACTTTTCAAAATGGGTATTTTTTATTATAAAAATGCTTTACCGTGATCGTTGCGTTCATTTTTATTCCAAAGCACTCGATTGCTAATGAATTACTGCCACTTTTTTATGTTTTACTTCTCCTACTGTAGCCTTAGGCTTAGTTCTAAGCCTAAGGCTCGAGATTTGTGAACTTCTCAAAATGGGTATTTTTTATTATGAAAATGCTTTATTATGATCGTTGCGTTCATTTTTATTCCAAAGCACTCGATTGCTAATGAATTACTGCCACTTTTATATGTTTTACTTTTTCTACTAGTGCCCAAGACTCGAGATTTGTTTGCTTCTCAAAATGGGTATTTTTTATTATGAAAATGCTTTATTATGATCGTTGCGTTCATTTTTATTCCAAAGCACTCGATTGCTAATGAATTACTGCAACTTTTTTATATTTTGCTTCGTCTACTAGTGCCCAAGACTCGAGATTTGTATGCTTCTCAATAGGGGTATTTTTTATTATGAAAATGCTTTACCATGATCACTGCGTTCATTTTTTTTCCAACGCACTCCATTGCTAATGAATTACTGCCACTTTTTTATATTTTGCTTCGTCTACTAGTGCCCAAGACTCGAGATTTGTAAGCTTCTCAAAATGGGTATTTTTTATTATGAAAATGCTTTACCGTGATCGTTGCGTTCATTTTTATTCCAAAGCACTCGATTGCTAATGAATAACTGCCACTTTTTTATGTTTTACTTCTCCTACTGTAGCCTTAGGCTTAGTTCTAAGCCTAAGGCTCGAGATTTGTGAACTTCTCAAAATGGGTATTTTTTATTATGAAAATGCTTTACCAAGATCGTTGCGTTCATTTTTATTCCAACGCACTCCATTGCTAATGAATTACTGCCACTTTTTTATATTTTGCTTCGTCTACTAGTGCCCAAGACTCGAGATTTGTAAGCTTCTCAAAATGGGTATTTTTTATTATGAAAATGCTTTACCATGATCGTTGCGTTCATTTTTATTCCAAAGCACTCGATTGCTAATGAATTACTGCCACTTTTTTATGTTTTACATCTCCTACTGTAGCCTTAGGCTTAGTTCTAAGCCTAAGGCTCGAGATTTGTGAACTTCTCAAAATGGGTATTTTTTATTATGAAAATGCTTTACCATGATCGTTGCATTCATTTTTATTCCAAAGCACTCGATTTCTAATGAATTACTGCCACTTTTTTATGTTTTACTTCTTCTACTGTAGCCTTAGGCTTAGTTCCAAGCCTAAGGCTCGAGATTTGTGAACTTCTCAAAATGGGTATTTTTTATTATGAAAATGCTTTACCATGATCGTTGCTTTCATTTTTATTCCAACGCACTCCATTGCTAATGAATTACGTTGCGTTCATTTTTATTCCAAAGCACTCGATTGCTAATGTATTACTTCCACTTTATTATGTTTTACTTCACCTACTGTAGCCTTAGGCTTTGTTTTAAGCCTAAGACTCGAGATTTGTATGCTTCTCAATAGGTGTATTTTTTATTATGAAAATGCCTTACCATGATCGTTGCGTTCATTTTTATTCCAAAGCACTCGATTGCTAATGAATTACTGCCACTTTTTTATATTTTGCTTCGTCTACTAGTTCCCAAGACTCGAGATTTGTAAGCTTCTCAAAATGGGTATTTTTTATTATGAAAATGCCTTACCATGATCGTTGCGTTCATTTTTATTCCAAAGCACTCGATTGCTAATGAATTACTGCCACTTTTTTATATTTTGCTTCGTCTACTAGTGCCCAAGACTCGAGATTTGTATGCTTCTCAATAGGGGTATTTTTTATTATGAAAATGCTTTACCATGATCACTGCGTTCATTTTTTTTCCAACGCACTCCATTGCTAATGAATTACTGCCACTTTTTTATATTTTGCTTCGTCTACTAGTTCCCAAGACTCGAGATTTGTAAGCTTCTCAAAATGGGTATTTTTTATTATGAAAATGCTTTACCGTGATCGTTGCGTTCATTTTTATTCCAAAGCACTCGATTGCTAATGAATAACTGCCACTTTTTTATGTTTTACTTCTCCTACTGTAGCCTTAGGCTTAGTTCTAAGCCTAAGGCTCGAGATTTGTGAACTTCTCAAAATGGGTATTTTTTATTATGAAAATGCTTTACCATGATCGTTGCGTTCATTTTTATTCCAACGCACTCCATTGCTAATGAATTACTGCCACTTTTTTATATTTTGCTTCGTCTACTAGTGCCCAAGACTCGAGATTTGTAAGCTTCTCAAAATGGGTATTTTTTATTATGAAAATGCTTTACCATGATCGTTGCGTTCATTTTTATTCCAAAGCACTCGATTGCTAATGAATTACTGCCACTTTTTTATGTTTTACTTCTCCTACTGTAGCCTTAGGCTTAGTTCTAAGCCTAAGGCTCGAGATTTGTAAACTTTTCAAAATGGGTATTTTTTATTATGAAAATGCTTTATTATGATCGTTGCGTTCATTTTTATTCCAAAGCACTCGATTGCTAATGAATTACTGCCACTTTTTTATGTTTTACTTCTTCTACTGTAGCCTTAGGCTTAGTTCTAAGCCTAAGGCTCGAGATTTGTGAACTTCTCAAAATGGGTATTTTTTATTATGAAAATGCTTTACCATGATCGTTGCTTTCATTTTTATTCCAACGCACTCCATTGCTAATGAATTACGTTGCGTTCATTTTTATTCCAAAGCACTCGATTGCTAATGTATTACTTCCACTTTATTATGTTTTACTTCACCTACTGTAGCCTTAGGCTTTGTTTTAAGCCTAAGACTCGAGATTTGTATGCTTCTCAATAGGTGTATTTTTTATTATGAAAATGCCTTACCATGATCGTTGCGTTCATTTTTATTCCAAAGCACTCGATTGCTAATGAATTACTGCCACTTTTTTATGTTTTACTTCTCCTACTGTAGCCTTAGGCTTAGTTCTAAGCCTAAGGCTCGAGATTTGTGAACTTCTCAAAATGGGTATTTTTTATTATGAAAATGCTTTATTATGATCGTTGCGTTCATTTTTATTCCAAAGCACTCGATTGCTAATGAATTACTGCCACTTTTATATGTTTTACTTTTTCTACTAGTGCCCAAGACTCGAGATTTGTGAACTTCTCAAAATGGGTATTTTTTATTATGAAAATGCTTTATTATGATCGTTGCGTTCATTTTTATTCCAAAGCACTCGATTGCTAATGAATTACTGCAACTTTTTTATGTTTTACTTTTTCTGCTAGTGCCCAAGACTCGAGATTTGTAAGCTTCTCAAAATGGGTATTTTTTATTATGAAAATGCTTTACCGTGATCGTTGCGTTCATTTTTATTCCAAAGCACTCGATTGCTAATGAATTACTGCCACTTTTTTATGTTTTACTTCTCCTACTGTAGCCTTAGGCTTAGTTCTAAGCCTAAGGCTCGAGATTTGTGAACTTCTCAAAATGGGTATTTTTTATTATGAAAATGCTTTATTATGATCGTTGCGTTCATTTTTATTCCAAAGCACTCGATTGCTAATGAATAACTGCCACTTTTTTATGTTTTACTTCTCCTACTGTAGCCTTAGGCTTAGTTCTAAGCCTAAGGCTCGAGATTTGTGAACTTCTCAAAATGGGTATTTTTTATTATGAAAATGCTTTACCATGATCGTTGCGTTCATTTTTATTCCAACGCACTCCATTGCTAATGAATTACTGCCACTTTTTTATATTTTGCTTCGTCTACTAGTGCCCAAGACTCGAGATTTGTAAGCTTCTCAAAATGGGTATTTTTTATTATGAAAATGCTTTACCATGATCGTTGCGTTCATTTTTATTCCAAAGCACTCGATTGCTAATGAATTACGTTGCGTTCATTTTTATTCCAAAGCACTCGATTGCTAATGTATTACTTCCACTTTATTATGTTTTACTTCACCTACTGTAGCCTTAGGCTTTGTTTTAAGCCTAAGGCTCGAGATTTGTGAACTTCTCAAAATGGGTATTTTTTATTATGAAAATGCTTTATTATGATCGTTGCGTTCATTTTTATTCCAAAGCACTCGATTGCTAATGAATTACTGCAACTTTTTTATGTTTTACTTTTTCTGCTAGTGCCCAAGACTCGAGATTTGTAAGCTTCTCAAAATGGGTATTTTTTATTATGAAAATGCTTTACCATGATCGTTGCGTTCATTTTTATTCCAACGCACTCCATTGCTAATGAATTACTGCCACTTTTTTATGTTTTACTTCTCCTACTGTAGCCTTAGGCTTAGTTCTAAGCCTAAGGCTCGAGATTTGTGAACTTCTCAAAATGGGTATTTTTTATTATGAAAATGCTTTACCGTGATCGTTGCGTTCATTTTTATTCCAAAGCACTCGATTGCTAATGAATTACTGCCACTTTTTTATGTTTTACTTCTCCTACTGTAGCCTTAGGCTTAGTTCTAAGCCTAAGGCTCGAGATTTGTGAACTTCTCAAAATGGGTATTTTTTATTATGAAAATGCTTTATTATGATCGTTGCGTTCATTTTTATTCCAAAGCACTCGATTGCTAATGAATTACTGCAACTTTTTTATGTTTTACTTTTTCTGCTAGTGCCCAAGACTCGAGATTTGTAAGCTTCTCAAAATGGGTATTTTTTATTATGAAAATGCTTTACCGTGATAGTTGCGTTCATTTTTATTCCAAAGCACTCGATTGCTAATGAATTACTGCAACTTTTTTATATTTTGCTTCGTCTACTAGTGCCCAAGACTCGAGATTTGTATGCTTCTCAATAGGGGTATTTTTTATTATGAAAATGCTTTACCATGATCGTTGCGTTCATTTTTATTCCAAAGCACTCGATTGCTAATGAATTACTGCAACTTTTTTATGTTTTACTTTTTCTGCTAGTGCCCAAGACTCGAGATTTGTGAACTTCTCAAAATGGGTCATTTTTATTATGAAAATGCTTAACCATGATCGTTGCGTTCATTTTTATTCCAAAGCACTCGATTGCTAATGAATTACTGCAACTTTTTTATATTTTGCTTCGTCTACTAGTGCCCAAGACTCGAGATTTGTAAGCTTCTCAAAATGGGTATTTTTTATTATGAAAATGCTTTACCATGATCGTTGCGTTCATTTTTATTCCAACGCACTCCATTGCTAATGAATTACTGCCACTTTTTTATATTTTGTTTCGTCTACTAGTGCCCAAGACTCGAGATTTGTAAGCTTCTCAAAATGGGTATTTTTTATTATGAAAATGCTTTACCATGATCGTTGCGTTCATTTTTATTCCAACGCACTCCATTGCTAATGAATTACTGCCACTTTTTTATGTTTTACTTCTCCTACTGTAGCCTCAGGCTTAGTTCTAAGCCTAAGGCTCGAGATTTGTGAACTTCTCAAAATGGGTATTTTTTATTATGAAAATGCTTTACCATGATCGTTGTGTTCATTTTTATTCCAAAGCACTCGATTGCTAATGAATTACTGCCACTTTTTTATGTTTTACTTCTCCTACTGTAGCCTTAGGCTTAGTTCTAAGCCTAAGGCTCGAGATTTGTGAACTTCTCAAAATGGGTATTTTTTATTATGAAAATGCTTTACCGTGATCGTTGCGTTCATTTTTATTCCAAAGCACTCGATTGCTAATGAATTACTGCCACTTTTTTATGTTTTACTTCTCCTACTGTAGCCTTAGGCTTAGTTCTAAGCCTAAGGCTCGAGATTTGTGAACTTCTCAAAATGGGTATTTTTTATTATGAAAATGCTTTATTATGATCGTTGCGTTCATTTTTATTCCAAAGCACTCGATTGCTAATGAATTACTGCAACTTTTTTATGTTTTACTTTTTCTGCTAGTGCCCAAGACTCGAGATTTGTAAGCTTCTCAAAATGGGTATTTTTTATTATGAAAATGCTTTACCGTGATAGTTGCGTTCATTTTTATTCCAAAGCACTCGATTGCTAATGAATTACTGCAACTTTTTTATATTTTGCTTCGTCTACTAGTGCCCAAGACTCGAGATTTGTATGCTTCTCAATAGGGGTATTTTTTATTATGAAAATGCTTTACCATGATCGTTGCGTTCATTTTTATTCCAAAGCACTCGATTGCTAATGAATTACTGCAACTTTTTTATGTTTTACTTTTTCTGCTAGTGCCCAAGACTCGAGATTTGTGAACTTCTCAAAATGGGTCATTTTTATTATGAAAATGCTTAACCATGATCGTTGCGTTCATTTTTATTCCAAAGCACTCGATTGCTAATGAATTACTGCAACTTTTTTGTATTTTGCTTCGTCTACTAGTGCCCAAGACTCGAGATTTGTAAGCTTCTCAAAATGGGTATTTTTTATTATGAAAATGCTTTACCGTGATCGTTGCGTTCATTTTTATTCCAAAGCACTCGATTGCTAATGAATTACTGCCACTTTTTTATGTTTTACTTCTCCTACTGTAGCCTTAGGCTTAGTTCTAAGCCTAAGGCTCGAGATTTGTGAACTTCTCAAAATGGGTATTTTTTATTATGAAAATGCTTTATTATGATCGTTGCGTTCATTTTTATTCCAAAGCACTCGATTGCTAATGAATTACTGCCACTTTTTTATGTTTTACTTCTCCTACTGTAGCCTTAGGCTTAGTTCTAAGCCTAAGGCTCGAGATTTGTGAACTTCTCAAAATGGGTATTTTTTATTATGAAAATGCTTTATTATGATCGTTGAGTTCATTTTTATTCCAAAGCACTCGATTGCTAATGAATTACTGCAACTTTTTTATGTTTTACTTCTCCTACTGTAGCCTTAGGCTTAGTTCTAAGCCTAAGGCTCGAGATTTGTGAACTTCTCAAAATGGGTATTTTTTATTATGAAAATGCTTTATTATGATCGTTGCGTTCATTTTTATTCCAAAGCACTCGATTGCTAATGAATTACTGCCACTTTTTTATGTTTTACTTCTCCTACTGTAGCCTTAGGCTTAGTTCTAAGCCTAAGGCTCGAGATTTGTGAACTTCTCAAAATGGGTATTTTTTATTATGAAAATGCTTTACCGTGATCGTTGCGTTCATTTTTATTCCAAAGCACTCGATTGCTAATGAATTACTGCCACTTTTTTATGTTTTACTTCTCCTACTGTAGCCTTAGGCTTAGTTCTAAGCCTAAGGCTCGAGATTTGTGAACTTCTCAAAATGGGTATTTTTTATTATGAAAATGCTTTATTATGATCGTTGCGTTCATTTTTATTCCAAAGCACTCGATTGCTAATGAATTACTGCAACTTTTTTATGTTTTACTTTTTCTGCTAGTGCCCAAGACTCGAGATTTGTAAGCTTCTCAAAATGGGTATTTTTTATTATGAAAATGCTTTACCGTGATAGTTGCGTTCATTTTTATTCCAAAGCACTCGATTGCTAATGAATTACTGCAACTTTTTTATATTTTGCTTCGTCTACTAGTGCCCAAGACTCGAGATTTGTATGCTTCTCAATAGGGGTATTTTTTATTATGAAAATGCTTTACCATGATCGTTGCGTTCATTTTTATTCCAAAGCACTCGATTGCTAATGAATTACTGCAACTTTTTTATGTTTTACTTTTTCTGCTAGTGCCCAAGACTCGAGATTTGTGAACTTCTCAAAATGGGTCATTTTTATTATGAAAATGCTTAACCATGATCGTTGCGTTCATTTTTATTCCAAAGCACTCGATTGCTAATGAATTACTGCAACTTTTTTGTATTTTGCTTCGTCTACTAGTGCCCAAGACTCGAGATTTGTAAGCTTCTCAAAATGGGTATTTTTTATTATGAAAATGCTTAACCATGATCGTTGCGTTCATTTTTATTCCAAAGCACTCGATTGCTAATGAATTACTGCAACTTTTTTATATTTTGCTTCGTCTACTAGTGCCCAAGACTCGAGATTTGTAAGCTTCTCAAAATGGGTATTTTTTATTATGAAAATGCTTTACCATGATCGTTGCGTTCATTTTTGTTCCAACGCACTCCATTGCTAATGAATTACTGCCACTTTTTTATGTTTTACTTCTCCTACTGTAGCCTCAGGCTTAGTTCTAAGCCTAAGGCTCGAGATTTGTGAACTTCTCAAAATGGGTATTTTTTATTATGAAAATGCTTTACCATGATCGTTGTGTTCATTTTTATTCCAAAGCACTCGATTGCTAATGAATTACTGCCACTTTTATATGTTTTACTTTTTCTGCTAGTGCCTAAGACTCGAGATTTGTAAGCTTCTCTAAATGGGTATTTTTTATTATGAAAATGCTTTACCATGATCGTTGTGTTCATTTTTATTCCAAAGCCTCGATTGCTAATGAATTACTGCAACTTTTTTATGTTTTACTTTTTCTGCTAGTGCCTAAGACTCGAGATTTGTAAGCTTCTCTAAATGGGTATTTTTTATTATGAAAATGCTTTACCATGATCGTTGCGTTCATTTTTATTCCAAAGCACTCGATTTCTAATGAATTGCCGCCACTTTTTTATGTTTTACTTCTCCTACTATAGCCTTAGGCTTAGTTCTAAGCCTAAGGCTCGAGATTTGTGAACTTCTCAAAATGGGTATTTTTTATTATGAAAATGCTTTACCATGATCGTTGCGTTCATGTTTATTCCAAAGCACTCGATTGCTAATGAATTACTGCCACTTTTTTATGTTTTACTTCTCCTACTGTAGCCTTAGGCTTAGTTCTAAGCCTAAGGCTCGAGATTTGTGAACTTCTCAAAATGGGTATTTTTTATTATGAAAATGCTTTACAATGATCGTTGCGTTCATTTTTATTCCAAAGCACTCGATTGCTAATGAATTACTGCAACTTTTTTATGTTTTACTTTTTCTGCTAGTGCCCAAGACTCGAGATTTGTAAGCTTCTCAAAATGGGTATTTTTTATTATGAAAATGCTTTACCGTGATAGTTGCGTTCATTTTTATTCCAAAGCACTCGATTGCTAATGAATTACTGCAACTTTTTTATATTTTGCTTCGTCTACTAGTGCCCAAGACTCGAAATTTGTATGCTTCTCAATAGGGGTATTTTTTATTATGAAAATGCTTTACCATGATCGTTGCGTTCATTTTTATTCCAAAGCACTCGATTGCTAATGAATTACTGCAACTTTTTTATGTTTTACTTTTTCTGCTAGTGCCCAAGACTCGAGATTTGTGAACTTCTCAAAATGGGTCATTTTTATTATGAAAATGCTTAACCATGATCGTTGCGTTCATTTTTATTCCAAAGCACTCGATTGCTAATGAATTACTGCAACTTTTTTATGTTTTACTTTTTCTGCTAGTGCCCAAGACTCGAGATTTGTGAACTTCTCAAAATGGGTATTTTGTATTATGAAAATGCTTTACCATGATCGTTGCGTTCATTTTTATTCCAAAGCACTCGATTGCTAATGAATTACTGCCACTTTTTTATGTTTTACTTCTCCTACTGTAGCCTTAGGCTTAGTTCTAAGCCTAAGGCTCGAGATTTGTGAACTTCTCAAAATGGGTAATTTTTATTTCGAAAATGCTTTATTATGATCGTTGCGTTCATTTTTATTCCAAAGCACTCGATTGCTAATGAATTACTGCCACTTTTTTATGTTTTACTTCTCCTACTGTAGCCTTAGGCTTAGTTCTAAGCCTAAGGCTCGAGATTTGTGAACTTCTCAAAATGGGTATTTTTTATTATGAAAATGCTTTACCATGATCGTTGCGTTCATTTTTATTCCAACGCACTCCATTGCTAATGAATTACTGCAACTTTTTTATGTTTTACTTTTTCTGCTAGTGCCCAAGACTCGAGATTTGTAAGCTTCTCAAAATGGGTATTTTTTATTATGAAAAGGCTTTACCGTGATCGTTGCGTTCATTTTTATTCCAAAGCACTCGATTGCTAATGAATTACTGCCACTTTTTTATGTTTTACTTCTCCTACTGTAGCCTTAGGCTTAGTTCTAAGCCTAAGGCTCGAGATTTGTAAACTTTTCAAAATGGGTATTTTTTATTATGAAAATGCTTTACCGTGATCGTTGCGTTCATTTTTATTCCAAAGCACTCGATTGCTAATGAATTACTGCCACTTTTTTATGTTTTACTTCTCCTACTGTAGCCTTAGGCTTAGTTCTAAGCCTAAGGCTCGAGATTTGTGAACTTCTCAAAATGGGTATTTTGTATTATGAAAATGCTTTACCATGATCGTTGCGTTCATTTTTATTCCAAAGCACTCGATTGCTAATGAATTACTGCCACTTTTTTATGTTTTACTTCTCCTACTGTAGCCTTAGGCTTAGTTCTAAGCCTAAGGCTCGAGATTTGTGAACTTCTCAAAATGGGTAATTTTTATTTCGAAAATGCTTTATTATGATCGTTGCGTTCATTTTTATTCCAAAGCACTCGATTGCTAATGAATTACTGCAACTTTTTTATGTTTTACTTTTTCTGCTAGTGCCCAAGACTCGAGATTTGTAAGCTTCTCAAAATGGGTATTTTTTATTATGAAAATGCTTTACCATGATCGTTGCGTTCATTTTTATTCCAAAGCACTCGATTGCTAATGAATTACTGCCACTTTTTTATGTTTTACTTCTCCTACTGTAGCCTTAGGCTTAGTTCTAAGCCTAAGGCTCGAGATTTGTGAACTTCTCAAAATGGGTATTTTTTATTATGAAAATGCTTTACCATGATCGTTGCGTTCATGTTTATTCCAAAGCACTCGATTGCTAATGAATTACTGCCACTTTTTTATGTTTTACTTCTCCTACTGTAGCCTTAGGCTTAGTTCTAAGCCTAAGGCTCGAGATTTGTGAACTTCTCAAAATGGGTATTTTTTATTATGAAAATGCTTTACCATGATCGTTGCGTTCATTTTTATTCCAAAGCACTCGATTGCTAATGAATTACTGCAACTTTTTTATGTTTTACTTTTTCTGCTAGTGCCCAAGACTCGAGATTTGTAAGCTTCTCAAAATGGGTATTTTTTATTATGAAAATGCTTTACCGTGATAGTTGCGTTCATTTTTATTCCAAAGCACTCGATTGCTAATGAATTACTGCAACTTTTTTATATTTTGCTTCGTCTACTAGTGCCCAAGACTCGAAATTTGTATGCTTCTCAATAGGGGTATTTTTTATTATGAAAATGCTTTACCATGATCGTTGCGTTCATTTTTATTCCAAAGCACTCGATTGCTAATGAATTACTGCAACTTTTTTATGTTTTACTTTTTCTGCTAGTGCCCAAGACTCGAGATTTGTGAACTTCTCAAAATGGGTCATTTTTATTATGAAAATGCTTAACCATGATCGTTGCGTTCATTTTTATTCCAAAGCACTCGATTGCTAATGAATTACTGCAACTTTTTTATGTTTTACTTTTTCTGCTAGTGCCCAAGACTCGAGATTTGTGAACTTCTCAAAATGGGTATTTTGTATTATGAAAATGCTTTACCATGATCGTTGCGTTCATTTTTATTCCAAAGCACTCGATTGCTAATGAATTACTGCCACTTTTTTATGTTTTACTTCTCCTACTGTAGCCTTAGGCTTAGTTCTAAGCCTAAGGCTCGAGATTTGTAAACTTTTCAAAATGGGTAATTTTTATTTCGAAAATGCTTTATTATGATCGTTGCGTTCATTTTTATTCCAAAGCACTCGATTGCTAATGAATTACTGCCACTTTTTTATGTTTTACTTCTCCTACTGTAGCCTTAGGCTTAGTTCTAAGCCTAAGGCTCGAGATTTGTGAACTTCTCAAAATGGGTATTTTTTATTATGAAAATGCTTTACCATGATCGTTGCGTTCATTTTTATTCCAACGCACTCCATTGCTAATGAATTACTGCAACTTTTTTATGTTTTACTTTTTCTGCTAGTGCCCAAGACTCGAGATTTGTAAGCTTCTCAAAATGGGTATTTTTTATTATGAAAATGCTTTACCGTGATTGTTGCGTTCATTTTTATTCCAAAGCACTCGATTGCTAATGAATTACTGCAACTTTTTTATATTTTGCTTCGCCTACTAGTGCCCAAGGCTCGAGATTTGTATGCTTCTCAATAGGGGTATTTTTTATTATGAAAATGCTTTACCATGATCGTTGCGTTCATTTTTATTCCAAAGCACTCGATTGCTAATGAATTACTGCAACTTTTTTATGTTTTACTTTTTCTGCTAGTGCCCAAGACTCGAGATTTGTGAACTTCTCAAAATGGGTAATTTTTATTTTGAAAATGCTTTAATATGATCGTTGCGTTCATTTTTATTCCAAAGCACTCGATTGCTAATGAATTACTGCCACTTTTTTATGTTTTACTTCTCCTACTGTAGCCTTAGGCTTAGTTCTATGCCTAAGGCTCGAGATTTGTAAACTTTTCAAAATGGGTATTTTTTATTATGAAAATGCTTTACCGTGATCGTTGCGTTCATTTTTATTCCAAAGCACTCGATTGCTAATGAATTACTGCCACTTTTTTATGTTTTACTTCTCCTACTGTAGCCTTAGGCTTGGTTCTAAGCCTAAGGCTCGAGATTTGTGAACTTCTCAAAATGGGTAATTTTTATTTTGAAAATGCTTTATTATGATCGTTGCGTTCATTTTTATTCCAAAGCACTCGATTGCTAATGAATTACTGCCACTTTTTTATGTTTTACTTCTCCTACTGTAGCCTTAGGCTTAGTTCTAAGCCTAAGGCTCGAGATTTGTGAACTTCTCAAAATGGGTATTTTTTATTATGAAAATGCTTAACCATGATCGTTGCGTTCATTTTTATTCCAAAGCACTCGATTGCTAATGAATTACTGCAACTTTTTTATATTTTGCTTCGTCTACTAGTGCCCAAGACTCGAAATTTGTATGCTTCTCAATAGGGGTATTTTTTATTATGAAAATGCTTTACCATGATCGTTGCGTTCATTTTTATTCCAAAGCACTCGATTGCTAATGAATTACTGCAACTTTTTTATGTTTTACTTTTTCTGCTAGTGCCCAAGACTCGAGATTTGTGAACTTCTCAAAATGGGTCATTTTTATTATGAAAATGCTTAACCATGATCGTTGCGTTCATTTTTATTCCAAAGCACTCGATTGCTAATGAATTACTGCAACTTTTTTGTATTTTGCTTCGTCTACTAGTGCCCAAGACTCGAGATTTGTAAGCTTCTCAAAATGGGTATTTTTTATTATGAAAATGCTTTACCATGATCGTTGCGTTCATTTTTATTCCAACGCACTCCATTGCTAATGAATTACTGCCACTTTTTTATATTTTGTTTCGTCTACTAGTGCCCAAGACTCGAGATTTGTAAGCTTCTCAAAATGGGTATTTTTTATTATGAAAATGCTTTACCATGATCATTGCGTTCATTTTTTTTCCAACGCACTCCATTGCTAATGAATTACTGCCACTTTTTTATATTTTGCTTCGTCTACTAGTGCCCAAGACTCGAGATTTGTAAGCTTCTCAAAATGGGTATTTTTTATTATGAAAATGCTTTACCATGATCGTTGCGTTCATTTTTATTCCAAAGCACTCGATTTCTAATGAATTGCCGCCACTTTTTTATGTTTTACTTCTCCTACTATAGCCTTAGGCTTAGTTCTAAGCCTAAGGCTCGAGATTTGTGAACTTCTCAAAATGGGTATTTTTTATTATGAAAATGCTTTACCATGATCGTTGCGTTCATGTTTATTCCAAAGCACTCGATTGCTAATGAATTACTGCCACTTTTTTATGTTTTACTTCTCCTACTGTAGCCTTAGGCTTAGTTCTAAGCCTAAGGCTCGAGATTTGTGAACTTCTCAAAATGGGTATTTTTTATTATGAAAATGCTTTATTATGATCGTTGCGTTCATTTTTATTCCAAAGCACTCGATTGCTAATGAATTACTGCAACTTTTTTATGTTTTACTTTTTCTGCTAGTGCCCAAGACTCGAGATTTGTAAGCTTCTCAAAATGGGTATTTTTTATTATGAAAATGCTTTACCATGATCGTTGCGTTCATTTTTATTCCAAAGCACTCGATTGCTAATGAATTACTGCAACTTTTTTATGTTTTACTTTTTCTGCTAGTGCCCAAGACTCGAGATTTGTGAACTTCTCAAAATGGGTAATTTTTATTTCGAAAATGCTTTATTATGATCGTTGCGTTCATTTTTATTCCAAAGCACTCGATTGCTAATGAATTACTGCCACTTTTTTATGTTTTACTTCTCCTACTGTAGCCTTAGGCTTAGTTCTAAGATAAGGCTCGAGATTTGTGAACTTTTCAAAATGGGTATTTTTTATTATGAAAATGCTTTACCGTGATCGTTGCGTTCATTTTTATTCCAAAGCACTCGATTGCTAATGAATTACTGCCACTTTTTTATGTTTTACTTCTCCTACTGTAGCCTTAGGCTTAGTTCTAAGCCTAAGGCTCGAGATTTGTGAACTTCTCAAAATGGGTATTTTTTATTATGAAAATGCTTTATTATGATCGTTGCGTTCATTTTTATTCCAAAGCACTCGATTGCTAATGAATTACTGCAACTTTTTTATGTTTTACTTTTTCTGCTAGTGCCCAAGACTCGAGATTTGTAAGCTTCTCAAAATGGGTATTTTTTATTATGAAAATGCTTTACCATGATCGTTGCGTTCATTTTTATTCCAAAGCACTCGATTGCTAATGAATTACTGCCACTTTTTTATGTTTTACTTCTCCTACTGTAGCCTTAGGCTTAGTTCTAAGCCTAAGGCTCGAGATTTGTAAACTTTTCAAAATGGGTATTTTTTATTATGAAAATGCTTTACCGTGATCGTTGCGTTCATTTTTATTCCAAAGCACTCGATTGCTAATGAATTACTGCCACTTTTTTATGTTTTACTTCTCCTACTGTAGCCTTAGGCTTAGTTCTAAGCCTAAGGCTCGAGATTTGTGAACTTCTCAAAATGGGTATTTTTTATTATGAAAATGCTTTATTATGATCGTTGCGTTCATTTTTATTCCAAAGCACTCGATTGCTAATGAATTACTGCCACTTTTTTATGTTTTACTTCTCCTACTGTAGCCTTAGGCTTAGTTCTAAGCCTAAGGCTCGAGATTTGTGAACTTCTCAAAATGGGTATTTTTTATTATGAAAATGCTTAACCATGATCGTTGCGTTCATTTTTATTCCAAAGCACTCGATTGCTAATGAATTACTGCAACTTTTTTATATTTTGCTTCGTCTACTAGTGCCCAAGACTCGAAATTTGTATGCTTCTCAATAGGGGTATTTTTTATTATGAAAATGCTTTACCATGATCGTTGCGTTCATTTTTATTCCAAAGCACTCGATTGCTAATGAATTACTGCAACTTTTTTATGTTTTACTTTTTCTGCTAGTGCCCAAGACTCGAGATTTGTGAACTTCTCAAAATGGGTCATTTTTATTATGAAAATGCTTAACCATGATCGTTGCGTTCATTTTTATTCCAAAGCACTCGATTGCTAATGAATTACTGCAACTTTTTTGTATTTTGCTTCGTCTACTAGTGCCCAAGACTCGAGATTTGTAAGCTTCTCAAAATGGGTATTTTTTATTATGAAAATGCTTTACCATGATCGTTGCGTTCATTTTTATTCCAACGCACTCCATTGCTAATGAATTACTGCCACTTTTTTATATTTTGTTTCGTCTACTAGTGCCCAAGACTCGAGATTTGTAAGCTTCTCAAAATGGGTATTTTTTATTATGAAAATGCTTTACCATGATCATTGCGTTCATTTTTTTTCCAACGCACTCCATTGCTAATGAATTACTGCCACTTTTTTATATTTTGCTTCGTCTACTAGTGCCCAAGACTCGAGATTTGTAAGCTTCTCAAAATGGGTATTTTTTATTATGAAAATGCTTTACCATGATCGTTGCGTTCATTTTTATTCCAAAGCACTCGATTTCTAATGAATTGCCGCCACTTTTTTATGTTTTACTTCTCCTACTATAGCCTTAGGCTTAGTTCTAAGCCTAAGGCTCGAGATTTGTGAACTTCTCAAAATGGGTATTTTTTATTATGAAAATGCTTTATTATGATCGTTGCGTTCATTTTTATTCCAAAGCACTCGATTGCTAATGAATTACTGCAACTTTTTTATGTTTTACTTTTTCTGCTAGTGCCCAAGACTCGAGATTTGTAAGCTTCTCAAAATGGGTATTTTTTATTATGAAAATGCTTTACCATGATCGTTGCGTTCATTTTTATTCCAAAGCACTCGATTGCTAATGAATTACTGCAACTTTTTTATGTTTTACTTTTTCTGCTAGTGCCCAAGACTCGAGATTTGTGAACTTCTCAAAATGGGTAATTTTTATTTCGAAAATGCTTTATTATGATCGTTGCGTTCATTTTTATTCCAAAGCACTCGATTGCTAATGAATTACTGCCACTTTTTTATGTTTTACTTCTCCTACTGTAGCCTTAGGCTTAGTTCTAAGATAAGGCTCGAGATTTGTGAACTTTTCAAAATGGGTATTTTTTATTATGAAAATGCTTTACCGTGATCGTTGCGTTCATTTTTATTCCAAAGCACTCGATTGCTAATGAATTACTGCCACTTTTTTATGTTTTACTTCTCCTACTGTAGCCTTAGGCTTAGTTCTAAGCCTAAGGCTCGAGATTTGTGAACTTCTCAAAATGGGTATTTTTTATTATGAAAATGCTTTATTATGATCGTTGCGTTCATTTTTATTCCAAAGCACTCGATTGCTAATGAATTACTGCAACTTTTTTATGTTTTACTTTTTCTGCTAGTGCCCAAGACTCGAGATTTGTAAGCTTCTCAAAATGGGTATTTTTTATTATGAAAATGCTTTACCATGATCGTTGCGTTCATTTTTATTCCAAAGCACTCGATTGCTAATGAATTACTGCCACTTTTTTATGTTTTACTTCTCCTACTGTAGCCTTAGGCTTAGTTCTAAGCCTAAGGCTCGAGATTTGTAAACTTTTCAAAATGGGTATTTTTTATTATGAAAATGCTTTACCGTGATCGTTGCGTTCATTTTTATTCCAAAGCACTCGATTGCTAATGAATTACTGCCACTTTTTTATGTTTTACTTCTCCTACTGTAGCCTTAGGCTTAGTTCTAAGCCTAAGGCTCGAGATTTGTGAACTTCTCAAAATGGGTATTTTTTATTATGAAAATGCTTTATTATGATCGTTGCGTTCATTTTTATTCCAAAGCACTCGATTGCTAATGAATTACTGCAACTTTTTTATATTTTGCTTCGTCTACTAGTGCCCAAGACTCGAGATTTGTATGCTTCTCAATAGGGGTATTTTTTATTATGAAAATGCTTTACCATGATCGTTGCGTTCATTTTTATTCCAAAGCACTCGATTGCTAATGAATTACTGCAACTTTTTTATGTTTTACTTTTTCTGCTAGTGCCCAAGACTCGAGATTTGTGAACTTCTCAAAATGGGTAATTTTTATTTTGAAAATGCTTTAATATGATCGTTGCGTTCATTTTTATTCCAAAGCACTCGATTGCTAATGAATTACTGCCACTTTTTTATGTTTTACTTCTCCTACTGTAGCCTTAGGCTTAGTTCTATGCCTAAGGCTCGAGATTTGTAAACTTTTCAAAATGGGTATTTTTTATTATGAAAATGCTTTACCGTGATCGTTGCGTTCATTTTTATTCCAAAGCACTCGATTGCTAATGAATTACTGCCACTTTTTTATGTTTTACTTCTCCTACTGTAGCCTTAGGCTTAGTTCTAAGCCTAAGGCTCGAGATTTGTGAACTTCTCAAAATGGGTAATTTTTATTTTGAAAATGCTTTATTATGATCGTTGCGTTCATTTTTATTCCAAAGCACTCGATTGCTAATGAATTACTGCCACTTTTTTATGTTTTACTTCTCCTACTGTAGCCTTAGGCTTAGTTCTATGCCTAAGGCTCGAGATTTGTAAACTTTTCAAAATGGGTATTTTTTATTATGAAAATGCTTTACCGTGATCGTTGCGTTCATTTTTATTCCAAAGCACTCGATTGCTAATGAATTACTGCCACTTTTTTATGTTTTACTTCTCCTACTGTAGCCTTAGGCTTAGTTCTAAGCCCAAGACTCGAGATTTGTAAGCTTCTCAAAATGGGTATTTTTTATTATGAAAATGCTTTACCATGATCGTTGCGTTCATTTTTATTCCAAAGCACTCGATTGCTAATGAATTACTGCCACTTTTTTATGTTTTACTTCTCCTACTGTAGCCTTAGGCTTAGTTCTAAGCCTAAGGCTCGAGATTTGTAAACTTTTCAAAATGGGTATTTTTTATTATGAAAATGCTTTACCGTGATCGTTGCGTTCATTTTTGTTCCAAAGCACTCGATTGCTAATGAATTACTGCCACTTTTTTATGTTTTACTTCTCCTACTGTAGCCTTAGGCTTAGTTCTAAGCCTAAGGCTCGAGATTTGTGAACTTCTCAAAATGGGTATTTTTTATTATGAAAATGCTTTATTATGATCGTTGCGTTCATTTTTATTCCAAAGCACTCGATTGCTAATGAATTACTGCAACTTTTTTATATTTTGCTTCGTCTACTAGTGCCCAAGACTCGAGATTTGTATGCTTCTCAATAGGGGTATTTTTTATTATGAAAATGCTTTACCATGATCGTTGCGTTCATTTTTATTCCAAAGCACTCGATTGCTAATGAATTACTGCAACTTTTTTATGTTTTACTTTTTCTGCTAGTGCCCAAGACTCGAGATTTGTGAACTTCTCAAAATGGGTAATTTTTATTTTGAAAATGCTTTAATATGATCGTTGCGTTCATTTTTATTCCAAAGCACTCGATTGCTAATGAATTACTGCCACTTTTTTATGTTTTACTTCTCCTACTGTAGCCTTAGGCTTAGTTCTATGCCTAAGGCTCGAGATTTGTAAACTTTTCAAAATGGGTATTTTTTATTATGAAAATGCTTTACCGTGATCGTTGCGTTCATTTTTATTCCAAAGCACTCGATTGCTAATGAATTACTGCCACTTTTTTATGTTTTACTTCTCCTACTGTAGCCTTAGGCTTAGTTCTAAGCCTAAGGCTCGAGATTTGTGAACTTCTCAAAATGGGTAATTTTTATTTTGAAAATGCTTTATTATGATCGTTGCGTTCATTTTTATTCCAAAGCACTCGATTGCTAATGAATTACTGCCACTTTTTTATGTTTTACTTCTCCTACTGTAGCCTTAGGCTTAGTTCTATGCCTAAGGCTCGAGATTTGTAAACTTTTCAAAATGGGTATTTTTTATTATGAAAATGCTTTACCGTGATCGTTGCGTTCATTTTTATTCCAAAGCACTCGATTGCTAATGAATTACTGCCACTTTTTTATGTTTTACTTCTCCTACTGTAGCCTTAGGCTTAGTTCTAAGCCCAAGACTCGAGATTTGTAAGCTTCTCAAAATGGGTATTTTTTATTATGAAAATGCTTTACCATGATCGTTGCGTTCATTTTTATTCCAAAGCACTCGATTGCTAATGAATTACTGCCACTTTTTTATGTTTTACTTCTCCTACTGTAGCCTTAGGCTTAGTTCTAAGCCCAAGACTCGAGATTTGTAAGCTTCTCAAAATGGGTATTTTTTATTATGAAAATGCTTTACCATGATCGTTGCGTTCATTTTTGTTCCAAAGCACTCGATTGCTAATGAATTACTGCCACTTTTTTATGTTTTACTTCTCCTACTGTAGCCTTAGGCTTAGTTCTAAGCCTAAGGCTCGAGATTTGTAAACTTTTCAAAATGGGTATTTTTTATTATGAAAATGCTTTACCGTGATCGTTGCGTTCATTTTTATTCCAAAGCACTCGATTGCTAATGAATTACTGCCACTTTTTTATGTTTTACTTCTCCTACTGTAGCCTTAGGCTTAGTTCTAAGCCTAAGGCTCGAGATTTGTGAACTTCTCAAAATGGGTATTTTTTATTATGAAAATGCTTTATTATGATCGTTGCGTTCATTTTTATTCCAAAGCACTCGATTGCTAATGAATTACTGCAACTTTTTTATATTTTGCTTCGTCTACTAGTGCCCAAGACTCGAGATTTGTATGCTTCTCAATAGGGGTATTTTTTATTATGAAAATGCTTTACCATGATCGTTGCGTTCATTTTTATTCCAAAGCACTCGATTGCTAATGAATTACTGCAACTTTTTTATGTTTTACTTTTTCTGCTAGTGCCCAAGACTCGAGATTTGTGAACTTCTCAAAATGGGTAATTTTTATTTTGAAAATGCTTTAATATGATCGTTGCGTTCATTTTTATTCCAAAGCACTCGATTGCTAATGAATTACTGCCACTTTTTTATGTTTTACTTCTCCTACTGTAGCCTTAGGCTTAGTTCTATGGCTAAGGCTCGAGATTTGTAAACTTTTCAAAATGGGTATTTTTTATTATGAAAATGCTTTACCGTGATCGTTGCGTTCATTTTTATTCCAAAGCACTCGATTGCTAATGAATTACTGCCACTTTTTTATGTTTTACTTCTCCTACTGTAGCCTTAGGCTTAGTTCTAAGCCTAAGGCTCGAGATTTGTGAACTTCTCAAAATGGGTAATTTTTATTTTGAAAATGCTTTATTATGATCGTTGCGTTCATTTTTATTCCAAAGCACTCGATTGCTAATGAATTACTGCCACTTTTTTATGTTTTACTTCTCCTACTGTAGCCTTAGGCTTAGTTCTATGCCTAAGGCTCGAGATTTGTAAACTTTTCAAAATGGGTATTTTTTATTATGAAAATGCTTTACCGTGATCGTTGCGTTCATTTTTATTCCAAAGCACTCGATTGCTAATGAATTACTGCCACTTTTTTATGTTTTACTTCTCCTACTGTAGCCTTAGGCTTAGTTCTAAGCCTAAGGCTCGAGATTTGTGAACTTCTCAAAATGGGTATTTTTTATTATGAAAATGCTTTACCGTGATCGTTGCGTTCATTTTTATTCCAAAGCACTCGATTGCTAATGAATTACTGCCACTTTTTTATGTTTTACTTCTCCTACTGTAGCCTTAGGCTTAGTTCTAAGCCTAAAGCTCGAGATTTGTGAACTTCTCAAAATGGGTATTTTTTATTATGAAAATGCTTAACCATGATCGTTGCGTTCATTTTTATTCCAAAGCACTCGATTGCTAATGAATTACTGCAACTTTTTTATATTTTGCTTCGTCTACTAGTGCCCAAGACTCGAAATTTGTATGCTTCTCAATAGGGGTATTTTTTATTATGAAAATGCTTTACCATGATCGTTGCGTTCATTTTTATTCCAAAGCACTCGATTTCTAATGAATTGCCGCCACTTTTTTATGTTTTACTTCTCCTACTGTAGCCTTAGGATTAGTTCTAAGCCTAAGGCTCGAGATTTGTGAACTTTTCAAAATGGGTATTTTTTATTATGAAAATGCTTTACCGTGATCGTTGCGTTCATTTTTATTCCAAAGCACTCGATTGCTAATGAATTACTGCCACTTTTTTATGTTTTACTTCTCCTACTGTAGCCTTAGGCTTAGTTCTAAGCCTAAGGCTCGAGATTTGTGAACTTCTCAAAATGGGTATTTTTTATTATGAAAATGCTTTACCATGATCGTTGCGTTCATGTTTATTCCAAAGCACTCGATTGCTAATGAATTACTGCCACTTTTTTATGTTTTACTTCTCCTACTGTAGCCTTAGGCTTAGTTCTAAGCCCAAGACTCGAAATTTGTATGCTTCTCAATAGGGGTATTTTTTATTATGAAAATGCTTTACCATGATCGTTGCGTTCATTTTTATTCCAAAGCACTCGATTGCTAATGAATTACTGCAACTTTTTTATGTTTTACTTTTTCTGCTAGTGCCCAAGACTCGAGATTTGTGAACTTCTCAAAATGGGTCATTTTTATTATGAAAATGCTTAACCATGATCGTTGCGTTCATTTTTATTCCAAAGCACTCGATTGCTAATGAATTACTGCAACTTTTTTGTATTTTGCTTCGTCTACTAGTGCCCAAGACTCGAGATTTGTAAGCTTCTCAAAATGGGTATTTTTTATTATGAAAATGCTTTACCATGATCGTTGCGTTCATTTTTATTCCAACGCACTCCATTGCTAATGAATTACTGCCACTTTTTTATATTTTGTTTCGTCTACTAGTGCCCAAGACTCGAGATTTGTAAGCTTCTCAAAATGGGTATTTTTTATTATGAAAATGCTTTACCATGATCATTGCGTTCATTTTTTTTCCAACGCACTCCATTGCTAATGAATTACTGCCACTTTTTTATATTTTGCTTCGTCTACTAGTGCCCAAGACTCGAGATTTGTAAGCTTCTCAAAATGGGTATTTTTTATTATGAAAATGCTTTACCATGATCGTTGCGTTCATTTTTATTCCAAAGCACTCGATTTCTAATGAATTGCCGCCACTTTTTTATGTTTTACTTCTCCTACTATAGCCTTAGGCTTAGTTCTAAGCCTAAGGCTCGAGATTTGTGAACTTCTCAAAATGGGTATTTTTTATTATGAAAATGCTTTACCATGATCGTTGCGTTCATGTTTATTCCAAAGCACTCGATTGCTAATGAATTACTGCCACTTTTTTATGTTTTACTTCTCCTACTGTAGCCTTAGGCTTAGTTCTAAGCCTAAGGCTCGAGATTTGTGAACTTCTCAAAATGGGTATTTTTTATTATGAAAATGCTTTATTATGATCGTTGCGTTCATTTTTATTCCAAAGCACTCGATTGCTAATGAATTACTGCAACTTTTTTATGTTTTACTTTTTCTGCTAGTGCCCAAGACTCGAGATTTGTAAGCTTCTCAAAATGGGTATTTTTTATTATGAAAATGCTTTACCGTGATTGTTGCGTTCATTTTTATTCCAAAGCACTCGATTGCTAATGAATTACTGCAACTTTTTTATATTTTGCTTCGCCTACTAGTGCCCAAGACTCGAAATTTGTATGCTTCTCAATAGGGGTATTTTTTATTATGAAAATGCTTTACCATGATCGTTGCGTTCATTTTTATTCCAAAGCACTCGATTGCTAATGAATTACTGCAACTTTTTTATGTTTTACTTTTTCTGCTAGTGCCCAAGACTCGAGATTTGTGAACTTCTCAAAATGGGTCATTTTTATTATGAAAATGCTCAACCATGATCGTTGCGTTCATTTTTATTCCAAAGCACTCGATTGCTAATGAATTACTGTAACTTTTTTATGTTTTACTTTTTCTGCTAGTGCCCAAGACTCGAGATTTGTAAACTTTTCAAAATGGGTATTTTTTATTATGAAAATGCTTTACCGTGATCGTTGCGTTCATTTTTATTCCAAAGCACTCGATTGCTAATGAATTACTGCCACTTTTTTAAGTTTTACTTCTCCTACTGTAGCCTTAGGCTTAGTTCTAAGCCTAAGGCTCGAGATTTGTGAACTTCTCAAAATGGGTATTTTGTATTATGAAAATGCTTTACCATGATCGTTGCGTTCATTTTTATTCCAAAGCACTCGATTGCTAATGAATTACTGCCACTTTTTTATGTTTTACTTCTCCTACTGTAGCCTTAGGCTTAGTTCTAAGCCTAAGGCTCGAGATTTGTGAACTTCTCAAAATGGGTATTTTTTATTATGAAAATGCTTTACCGTGATCGTTGCGTTCATTTTTATTCCAAAGCACTCGATTGCTAATGAATTACTGCCACTTTTTTATGTTTTACTTCTCCTACTGTAGCCTTAGGCTTAGTTCTAAGATAAGGCTCGAGATTTGTGAACTTTTCAAAATGGGTATTTTTTATTATGAAAATGCTTTACCGTGATCGTTGCGTTCATTTTTATTCCAAAGCACTCGATTGCTAATGAATTACTGCCACTTTTTTATGTTTTACTTCTCCTACTGTAGCCTTAGGCTTAGTTCTAAGCCTAAGGCTCGAGATTTGTGAACTTCTCAAAATGGGTATTTTTTATTATGAAAATGCTTTATTATGATCGTTGCGTTCATTTTTATTCCAAAGCACTCGATTGCTAATGAATTACTGCCACTTTTTTATGTTTTACTTCTCCTACTGTAGCCTTAGGCTTAGTTCTAAGCCTAAGGCTCGAGATTTGTAAACTTTTCAAAATGGGTATTTTTTATTATGAAAATGCTTTACCATGATCGTTGCGTTCATTTTAATTCCAAATCACTCGATTGCTAATGAATTACTGCCACTTTTTTATGTTTTACTTCTCCTACTGTAGCCTTAGGCTTAGTTCTAAGCCTAAGGCTCGAGATTTGTAAACTTTTCAAAATGGGTATTTTTTATTATGAAAATGCTTTATTATGATCGTTGCGTTCATTTTTATTCCAAAGCACTCGATTGCTAATGAATTACTGCCACTTTTTTATGTTTTACTTCTCCTACTGTAGCCTTAGGCTTAGTTCTAAGCCTAAGGCTCGAGATTTGTGAACTTCTCAAAATGGGTATTTTTTATTATGAAAATGCTTTATTATGATCGTTGCGTTCATTTTTATTCCAAAGCACTCGATTGCTAATGAATTACTGCAACTTTTTTATATTTTGCTTCGTCTACTAGTGCCCAAGACTCGAGATTTGTATGCTTCTCAAAATGGGTATTTTTTATTATGAAAATGCTTTACCATGATCGTTGCGTTCATTTTTATTCCAAAGCACTCTATTGCTAATGAATTACTGCAACTTTTTTATGTTTTACTTTTTCTGCTAGTGCCCAAGACTCGAGATTTGTGAACTTCTCAAAATGGGTAATTTTTATTTTGAAAATGCTTTAATATGATCGTTGCGTTCATTTTTATTCCAAAGCACTCGATTGCTAATGAATTACTGCCACTTTTTTATGTTTTACTTCTCCTACTGTAGCCTTAGGCTTAGTTCTAAGCCTAAGGCTCGAGATTTGTAAACTTTTCAAAATGGGTATTTTTTATTATGAAAATGCTTTATTATGATCGTTGCGTTCATTTTTATTCCAAAGCACTCGATTGCTAATGAATTACTGCAACTTTTTTATGTTTTACTTTTTCTGCTAGTGCCCAAGACTCGAGATTTGTAAGCTTCTCAAAATGGGTATTTTTTATTATGAAAATGCTTTACCATGATCGTTGCGTTCATTTTTATTCCAAAGCACTCGATTGCTAATGAATTACTGCCACTTTTTTATGTTTTACTTCTCCTACTGTAGCCTTAGGCTTAGTTCTAAGCCTAAGGCTCGAGATTTGTAAACTTTTCAAAATGGGTATTTTTTATTATGAAAATGCTTTATTATGATCGTTGCGTTCATTTTTATTCCAAAGCACTCGATTGCTAATGAATTACTGCCACTTTTTTATGTTTTACTTCTCCTACTGTAGCCTTAAGCTTAGTTCTAAGCCTAAGGCTCGAGATTTGTGAACTTCTCAAAATGGGTATTTTTTATTATGAAAATGCTTTATTATGATCGTTGCGTTCATTTTTATTCCAAACCACTCGATTGCTAATGAATTACTGCCACTTTTTTATGTTTTACTTCTCCTACTGTAGCCTTAGGCTTAGTTCTATGCCTAAGGCTCGAGATTTGTAAACTTTTCAAAATGGGTATTTTTTATTATGAAAATACTTTACCGTGATCGTTGCGTTCATTTTTATTCCAAAGCACTCGATTCTAATGAATTACTGCCACTTTTTTATGTTTTACTTCTCCTACTGTAGCCTTAGGCTTAGTTCTAAGCCTAAGGCTCGAGATTTGTGAACTTCTCAAAATGGGTAATTTTTATTTTGAAAATGCTTTATTATGATCGTTGCGTTCATTTTTATTCCAAACCACTCGATTGCTAATGAATTACTGCCACTTTTTTATGTTTTACTTCTCCTACTGTAGCCTTAGGCTTAGTTCTAAGCCTAAGGCTCGAGATTTGTAAACTTTTCAAAATGGGTATTTTTTATTATGAAAATACTTTACCGTGATCGTTGCGTTCATTTTTATTCCAAAGCACTCGATTGCTAATGAATTACTGCAACTTTTTTATATTTTGCTTCGTCTACTAGTGCCCAAGACTCGAGATTTGTATGCTTCTCAATAGGGGTATTTTTTATTATGAAAATGCTTTACCATGATCGTTGCGTTCATTTTTATTCCAAAGCACTCTATTGCTAATGAATTACTGCAACTTTTTTATGTTTTACTTTTTCTGCTAGTGCCCAAGACTCGAGATTTGTGAACTTCTCAAAATGGGTAATTTTTATTTTGAAAATGCTTTAATATGATCGTTGCGTTCATTTTTATTCCAAAGCACTCGATTGCTAATGAATTACTGCCACTTTTTTATGTTTTACTTCTCCTACTGTAGCCTTAGGCTTAGTTCTATGCCTAAGGCTCGAGATTTGTAAACTTTTCAAAATGGGTATTTTTTATTATGAAAATGCTTTACCGTGATCGTTGCGTTCATTTTTATTCCAAAGCACTCGATTGCTAATGAATTACTGCCACTTTTTTATGTTTTACTTCTCCTACTGTAGCCTTAGGCTTAGTTCTAAGCCTAAGGCTCGAGATTTGTGAACTTCTCAAAATGGGTAATTTTTATTTTGAAAATGCTTTATTATGATCGTTGCGTTCATTTTTATTCCAAACCACTCGATTGCTAATGAATTACTGCCACTTTTTTATGTTTTACTTCTCCTACTGTAGCCTTAGGCTTAGTTCTATGCCTAAGGCTCGAGATTTGTAAACTTTTCAAAATGGGTATTTTTTATTATGAAAATACTTTACCGTGATCGTTGCGTTCATTTTTATTCCAAAGCACTCGATTCTAATGAATTACTGCCACTTTTTTATGTTTTACTTCTCCTACTGTAGCCTTTGGCTTAGTTCTAAGCCTAAGGCTCGAGATTTGTGAACTTCTCAAAATGGGTATTTTTTATTATGAAAATGCTTTACCGTGATCGTTGCGTTCATTTTTATTCCAAAGCACTCGATTGCTAATGAATTACTGCCACTTTTTTATGTTTTACTTCTCCTACTGTAGCCTTAGGCTTAGTTCTAAGCCTAAAGCTCGAGATTTGTGAACTTCTCAAAATGGGTATTTTTTATTATGAAAATGCTTTATTATGATCGTTGCGTTCATTTTTATTCCAAAGCACTCGATTGCTAATGAATTACTGCCACTTTTATATGTTTTACTTTTTCTACTAGTGCCCAAGACTCGAGATTTGTGAACTTCTCAAAATGGGTATTTTTTATTATGAAAATGCTTTACCGTGATAGTTGCGTTCATTTTTATTCCAAAGCACTCGATTGCTAATGAATTACTGCAACTTTTTTATGTTTTACTTTTTCTGCTAGTGCCCAAGACTCGAGATTTGTGAACTTCTCAAAATGGGTCATTTTTATTATGAAAATGCTTAACCATGATCGTTGCGTTCATTTTTATTCCAAAGCACTCGATTGCTAATGAATTACTGCCACTTTTTTATGTTTTACTTCTCCTACTGTAGCCTTAGGCTTAGTTCTAAGCCTAAGGCTCGAGATTTGTAAGCTTCTCAAAATGGGTATTTTTTATTATGAAAATGCTTTACCATGATCGTTGCGTTCATTTTTATTCCAAAGCACTCGATTGCTAATGAATTACTGCCACTTTTTTATGTTTTACTTCTCCTACTGTAGCCTTAGGCTTAGTTCTAAGCCTAAGGCTCGAGATTTGTGAACTTCTCAAAATGGGTATTTTTTATTATGAAAATGCTTTATTATGATCGTTGCGTTCATTTTTATTCCAAAGCACTCGATTGCTAATGAATTACTGCAACTTTTTTATATTTTGCTTCGTCTACTAGTGCCCAAGACTCGAGATTTGTATGCTTCTCAATAGGGGTATTTTTTATTATGAAAATGCTTTACCATGATCGTTGCGTTCATTTTTATTCCAAAGCACTCGATTGCTAATGAATTACTGCAACTTTTTTATGTTTTACTTTTTCTGCTAGTGCCCAAGACTCGAGATTTGTGAACTTCTCAAAATGGGTAATTTTTATTTTGAAAATGCTTTAATATGATCGTTGCGTTCATTTTTATTCCAAAGCACTCGATTGCTAATGAATTACTGCCACTTTTTTATGTTTTACTTCTCCTACGGTAGCCTTAGGCTTAGTTCTAAGCCTAAGGCTCGAGATTTGTGAACTTCTCAAAATGGGTAATTTTTATTTTGAAAATGCTTTATTATGATCGTTGCGTTCATTTTTATTCCAAAGCACTCGATTGCTAATGAATTACTGCCACTTTTTTATGTTTTACTTCTCCTACTGTAGCCTTAGACTTAGTTCTATGCCTAAGGCTCGAGATTTGTAAACTTTTCAAAATGGGTATTTTTTATTATGAAAATGCTTTACCGTGATCGTTGCGTTCATTTTTATTCCAAAGCACTCGATTGCTAATGAATTACTGCCACTTTTTTATGTTTTACTTCTCCTACTGTAGCCTTTGGCTTAGTTCTAAGCCTAAGGCTCGAGATTTGTGAACTTCTCAAAATGGGTATTTTTTATTATGAAAATGCTTTACCGTGATCGTTGCGTTCATTTTTATTCCAAAGCACTCGATTGCTAATGAATTACTGCCACTTTTTTATGTTTTACTTCTCCTACTGTAGCCTTAGGCTTAGTTCTAAGCCTAAAGCTCGAGATTTGTGAACTTCTCAAAATGGGTATTTTTTATTATGAAAATGCTTTATTATGATCGTTGCGTTCATTTTTATTCCAAAGCACTCGATTGCTAATGAATTACTGCAACTTTTTTATATTTTGCTTCGTCTACTAGTGCCCAAGACTCGAGATTTGTATGCTTCTCAATAGGGGTATTTTTTATTATGAAAATGCTTTACCATGATCGTTGCGTTCATTTTTATTCCAAAGCACTCTATTGCTAATGAATTACTGCAACTTTTTTATGTTTTACTTTTTCTGCTAGTGCCCAAGACTCGAGATTTGTGAACTTCTCAAAATGGGTAATTTTTATTTTGAAAATGCTTTAATATGATCGTTGCGTTCATTTTTATTCCAAAGCACTCGATTGCTAATGAATTACTGCAACTTTTTTATGTTTTACTTTTTCTGCTAGTGCCCAAGACTCGAGATTTGTGAACTTCTCAAAATGGGTATTTTTTATTATGAAAATGCTTTATTATGATCGTTGCGTTCATTTTTATTCCAAAGCACTCGATTGCTAATGAATTACTGCAACTTTTTTATATTTTGCTTCGTCTACTAGTGCCCAAGACTCGAGATTTGTAAACTTTTCAAAATGGGTATTTTTTATTATGAAAATGCTTTACCGTGATCGTTGCGTTCATTTTTATTCCAAAGCACTCGATTGCTAATGAATTACTGCAACTTTTTTATGTTTTACTTTTTCTGCTAGTGCCCAAGACTCGAGATTTGTGAACTTCTCAAAATGGGTCATTTTTATTATGAAAATGCTTAACCATGATCGTTGCGTTCATTTTTATTCCAAAGCACTCGATTGCTAATGAATTACTGCCACTTTTTTATGTTTTACTTCTCCTACTGTAGCCTTAGGCTTAGTTATAAGCCTAAGGCTCGAGATTTGTAAGCTTCTCAAAATGGGTATTTTTTATTATGAAAATGCTTTACCATGATCGTTGCGTTCATTTTTATTCCAAAGCACTCGATTGCTAATGAATTACTGACACTTTTTTATGTTTTACTTCTCCTACTGTAGCCTTAGGCTTAGTTCTAAGCCTAAGGCTCGAGATTTGTGAACTTCTCAAAATGGGTATTTTTTATTATGAAAATGCTTTATTATGATCGTTGCGTTCATTTTTATTCCAAAGCACTCGATTGCTAATGAATTACTGCAACTTTTTTATATTTTGCTTCGTCTACTAGTGCCCAAGACTCGAGATTTGTATGCTTCTCAATAGGGGTATTTTTTATTATGAAAATGCTTTACCATGATCGTTGCGTTCATTTTTATTCCAAAGCACTCGATTGCTAATGAATTACTGCAACTTTTTTATGTTTTACTTTTTCTGCTAGTGCCCAAGACTCGAGATTTGTGAACTTCTCAAAATGGGTAATTTTTATTTTGAAAATGCTTTAATATGATCGTTGCGTTCATTTTTATTCCAAAGCACTCGATTGCTAATGAATTACTGCCACTTTTTTATGTTTTACTTCTCCTACTGTAGCCTTAGGCTTAGTTCTATGCCTAAGGCTCGAGATTTGTAAACTTTTCAAAATGGGTATTTTTTATTATGAAAATGCTTTACCGTGATCGTTGCGTTCATTTTTATTCCAAAGCACTCGATTGCTAATGAATTACTGCCACTTTTTTATGTTTTACTTCTCCTACTGTAGCCTTAGGCTTAGTTCTAAGCCTAAGACTCGAGATTTGTGAACTTCTCAAAATGGGTAATTTTTATTTTGAAAATGCTTTAATATGATCGTTGCGTTCATTTTTATTCCAAAGCACTCGATTGCTAATGAATTACTGCCACTTTTTTATGTTTTACTTCTCCTACGGTAGCCTTAGGCTTAGTTCTAAGCCTAAGGCTCGAGATTTGTGAACTTCTCAAAATGGGTAATTTTTATTTTGAAAATGCTTTATTATGATCGTTGCGTTCATTTTTATTCCAAAGCACTCGATTGCTAATGAATTACTGCCACTTTTTTATGTTTTACTTCTCCTACTGTAGCCTTAGGCTTAGTTCTATGCCTAAGGCTCGTGATTTGTAAACTTTTCAAAATGGGTATTTTTTATTATGAAAATGCTTTACCGTGATCGTTGCGTTCATTTTTATTCCAAAGCACTCGATTGCTAATGAATTACTGCCACTTTTTTATGTTTTACTTCTCCTACTGTAGCCTTTGGCTTAGTTCTAAGCCTAAGGCTCGAGATTTGTGAACTTCTCAAAATGGGTATTTTTTATTATGAAAATGCTTTACCGTGATCGTTGCGTTCATTTTTATTCCAAAGCACTCGATTGCTAATGAATTACTGCCACTTTTTTATGTTTTACTTCTCCTACTGTAGCCTTAGGCTTAGTTCTAAGCCTAAAGCTCGAGATTTGTGAACTTCTCAAAATGGGTATTTTTTATTATGAAAATGCTTTATTATGATCGTTGCGTTCATTTTTATTCCAAAGCACTCGATTGCTAATGAATTACTGCAACTTTTTTATATTTTGCTTCGTCTACTAGTGCCCAAGACTCGAGATTTGTATGCTTCTCAATAGGGGTATTTTTTATTATGAAAATGCTTTACCATGATCGTTGCGTTCATTTTTATTCCAAAGCACTCTATTGCTAATGAATTACTGCAACTTTTTTATGTTTTACTTTTTCTGCTAGTGCCCAAGACTCGAGATTTGTGAACTTCTCAAAATGGGTAATTTTTATTTTGAAAATGCTTTAATATGATCGTTGCGTTCATTTTTATTCCAAAGCACTCGATTGCTAATGAATTACTGCCACTTTTTTATGTTTTACTTCTCCTACTGTAGCCTTAGGCTTAGTTCTATGCCTAAGGCTCGAGATTTGTAAACTTTTCAAAATGGGTATTTTTTATTATGAAAATGCTTTACCGTGATCGTTGCGTTCATTTTTATTCCAAAGCACTCGATTGCTAATGAATTACTGCCACTTTTTTATGTTTTACTTCTCCTACTGTAGCCTTAGGCTTAGTTCTAAGCCTAAGGCTCGAGATTTGTGAACTTCTCAAAATGGGTAATTTTTATTTTGAAAATGCTTTATTATGATCGTTGCGTTCATTTTTATTCCAAACCACTCGATTGCTAATGAATTACTGCCACTTTTTTATGTTTTACTTCTCCTACTGTAGCCTTAGGCTTAGTTCTATGCCTAAGGCTCGAGATTTGTAAACTTTTCAAAATGGGTATTTTTTATTATGAAAATGCTTTACCGTGATCGTTGCGTTCATTTTTATTCCAAAGCACTCGATTGCTAATGAATTACTGCCACTTTTTTATGTTTTACTTCTCCTACTGTAGCCTTAGGCTTAGTTCTAAGCCTAAGACTCGAGATTTGTGAACTTCTCAAAATGGGTAATTTTTATTATGAAAATGCTTTATTATGATCGTTGCGTTCATTTTTATTCCAAAGCACTCGATTGCTAATGAATTACTGCAACTTTTTTATATTTTGCTTCGTCTACTAGTGCCCAAGACTCGAGATTTGTATGCTTCTCAATAGGGGTATTTTTTATTATGAAAATGCTTTACCATGATCGTTGCGTTCATTTTTATTCCAAAGCACTCTATTGCTAATGAATTACTGCAACTTTTTTATGTTTTACTTTTTCTGCTAGTGCCCAAGACTCGAGATTTGTGAACTTCTCAAAATGGGTAATTTTTATTTTGAAAATGCTTTAATATGATCGTTGCGTTCATTTTTATTCCAAAGCACTCGATTGCTAATGAATTACTGCCACTTTTTTATGTTTTACTTCTCCTACTGTAGCCTTAGGCTTAGTTCTAAGCCTAAGGCTCGAGATTTGTGAACTTCTCAAAATGGGTAATTTTTATTTTGAAAATGCTTTATTATGATCGTTGCGTTCATTTTTATTCCAAACCACTCGATTGCTAATGAATTACTGCCACTTTTTTATGTTTTACTTCTCCTACTGTAGCCTTAGGCTTAGTTCTATGCCTAAGGCTCGAGATTTGTAAACTTTTCAAAATGGGTATTTTTTATTATGAAAATGCTTTACCGTGATCGTTGCGTTCATTTTTATTCCAAAGCACTCGATTGCTAATGAATTACTGCCACTTTTTTATGTTTTACTTCTCCTACTGTAGCCTTAGGCTTAGTTCTAAGCCTAAGACTCGAGATTTGTGAACTTCTCAAAATGGGTAATTTTTATTATGAAAATGCTTTATTATGATCGTTGCGTTCATTTTTATTCCAAAGCACTCGATTGCTAATGAATTACTGCAACTTTTTTATATTTTGCTTCGTCTACTAGTGCCCAAGACTCGAGATTTGTATGCTTCTCAATAGGGGTATTTTTTATTATGAAAATGCTTTACCATGATCGTTGCGTTCATTTTTATTCCAAAGCACTCTATTGCTAATGAATTACTGCAACTTTTTTATGTTTTACTTTTTCTGCTAGTGCCCAAGACTCGAGATTTGTGAACTTCTCAAAATGGGTAATTTTTATTTTGAAAATGCTTTAATATGATCGTTGCGTTCATTTTTATTCCAAAGCACTCGATTGCTAATGAATTACTGCCACTTTTTTATGTTTTACTTCTCCTACTGTAGCCTTAGGCTTAGTTCTAAGCCTAAGGCTCGAGATTTGTGAACTTCTCAAAATGGGTAATTTTTATTTTGAAAATGCTTTATTATGATCGTTGCGTTCATTTTTATTCCAAACCACTCGATTGCTAATGAATTACTGCCACTTTTTTATGTTTTACTTCTCCTACTGTAGCCTTAGGCTTAGTTCTATGCCTAAGGCTCGAGATTTGTAAACTTTTCAAAATGGGTATTTTTTATTATGAAAATGCTTTACCGTGATCGTTGCGTTCATTTTTATTCCAAAGCACTCGATTGCTAATGAATTACTGCCACTTTTTTATGTTTTACTTCTCCTACTGTAGCCTTAGGCTTAGTTCTAAGCCTAAGACTCGAGATTTGTGAACTTCTCAAAATGGGTAATTTTTATTATGAAAATGCTTTATTATGATCGTTGCGTTCATTTTTATTCCAAAGCACTCGATTGCTAATGAATTACTGCCACTTTTATATGTTTTACTTTTTCTACTAGTGCCCAAGACTCGAGATTTGTGAACTTCTCAAAATTGGTATTTTTTATTATGAAAATGCTTTACCGTGATAGTTGCGTTCATTTTTATTCCAAAGCACTCGATTGCTAATGAATTACTGCAACTTTTTTATGTTTTACTTTTTCTGCTAGTGCCCAAGACTCGAGATTTGTGAACTTCTCAAAATGGGTCATTTTTATTATGAAAATGCTTAACCATGATCGTTGCGTTCATTTTTATTCCAAAGCACTCGATTGCTAATGAATTACTGCCACTTTTTTATGTTTTACTTCTCCTACTGTAGCCTTAGGCTTAGTTCTAAGCCTAAGGCTCGAGATTTGTAAGCTTCTCAAAATGGGTATTTTTTATTATGAAAATGCTTTACCATGATCGTTGCGTTCATTTTTATTCCAAAGCACTCGATTGCTAATGAATTACTGACACTTTTTTATGTTTTACTTCTCCTACTGTAGCCTTAGGCTTAGTTCTAAGCCTAAGGCTCGAGATTTGTAAACTTTTCAAAATGGGTATTTTTTATTATGAAAATGCTTTACCATGATCGTTGCGTTCATTTTTATTCCAAAGCACTCGATTGCTAATGAATTACTGCAACTTTTTTATGTTTTACTTTTTCTGCTAGTGCCCAAGACTCGAGATTTGTATGCTTCTCAATAGGGGTATTTTTTATTATGAAAATGCTTTACCATGATCGTTGCGTTCATTTTTATTCCAAAGCACTCGATTGCTAATGAATTACTGCAACTTTTTTATGTTTTACTTTTTCTGCTAGTGCCCAAGACTCGAGATTTGTGAACTTCTCAAAATGGGTAATTTTTATTATGAAAATGCTTTACCATGATCGTTGCGTTCATTTTTATTCCAAAGCACTCGATTGCTAATGAATTACTGCAACTTTTTTATATTTTGCTTCGTCTACTAGTGCCCAAGACTCGAGATTTGTATGCTTCTCAATAGGGGTATTTTTTATTATGAAAATGCTTTACCATGATCGTTGCGTTCATTTTTATTCCAAAGCACTCGATTGCTAATGAATTACTGCAACTTTTTTATGTTTTACTTTTTCTGCTAGTGCCCAAGACTCGAGATTTGTGAACTTCTCAAAATGGGTAATTTTTATTTTGAAAATGCTTTAATATGATCGTTGCGTTCATTTTTATTCCAAAGCACTCGATTGCTAATGAATTACTGCCACTTTTTTATGTTTTACTTCTCCTACTGTAGCCTTAGGCTTAGTTCTATGCCTAAGGCTCGAGATTTGTAAACTTTTCAAAATGGGTATTTTTTATTATGAAAATGCTTTACCGTGATCGTTGCGTTCATTTTTATTCCAAAGCACTCGATTGCTAATGAATTACTGCCACTTTTTTATGTTTTACTTCTCCTACTGTAGCCTTAGGCTTAGTTCTAAGCCTAAAGCTCGAGATTTGTGAACTTCTCAAAATGGGTATTTTTTATTATGAAAATGCTTTATTATGATCGTTGCGTTCATTTTTATTCCAAAGCACTCGATTGCTAATGAATTACTGCCACTTTTATATGTTTTACTTTTTCTACTAGTGCCCAAGACTCGAGATTTGTGAACTTCTCAAAATGGGTATTTTTTATTATGAAAATGCTTTACCGTGATAGTTGCGTTCATTTTTATTCCAAAGCACTCGATTGCTAATGAATTACTGCAACTTTTTTATGTTTTACTTTTTCTGCTAGTGCCCAAGACTCGAGATTTGTGAACTTCTCAAAATGGGTCATTTTTATTATGAAAATGCTTAACCATGATCGTTGCGTTCATTTTTATTCCAAAGCACTCGATTGCTAATGAATTACTGCCACTTTTTTATGTTTTACTTCTCCTACTGTAGCCTTAGGCTTAGTTCTAAGCCTAAGGCTCGAGATTTGTGAACTTCTCAAAATGGGTATTTTTTATTATGAAAATGCTTTATTATGATCGTTGCGTTCATTTTTATTCCAAAGCACTCGATTGCTAATGAATTACTGCAACTTTTTTATATTTTGCTTCGTCTACTAGTGCCCAAGACTCGAGATTTGTATGCTTCTCAATAGGGGTATTTTTTATTATGAAAATGCTTTACCATGATCGTTGCGTTCATTTTTATTCCAAAGCACTCGATTGCTAATGAATTACTGCAACTTTTTTATGTTTTACTTTTTCTGCTAGTGCCCAAGACTCGAGATTTGTGAACTTCTCAAAATGGGTAATTTTTATTTTGAAAATGCTTTAATATGATCGTTGCGTTCATTTTTATTCCAAAGCACTCGATTGCTAATGAATTACTGCCACTTTTTTATGTTTTACTTCTCCTACTGTAGCCTTAGGCTTAGTTCTATGCCTAAGGCTCGAGATTTGTAAACTTTTCAAAATGGGTATTTTTTATTATGAAAATGCTTTACCGTGATCGTTGCGTTCATTTTTATTCCAAAGCACTCGATTGCTAATGAATTACTGCCACTTTTTTATGTTTTACTTCTCCTACTGTAGCCTTAGGCTTAGTTCTAAGCCTAAGGCTCGAGATTTGTGAACTTCTCAAAATGGGTATTTTTTATTATGAAAATGCTTTACCGTGATCGTTGCGTTCATTTTTATTCCAAAGCACTCGATTGCTAATGAATTACTGCCACTTTTTTATGTTTTACTTCTCCTACTGTAGCCTTAGGCTTAGTTCTAAGCCTAAGACTCGAGATTTGTGAACTTCTCAAAATGGGTAATTTTTATTTTGAAAATGCTTTAATATGATCGTTGCGTTCATTTTTATTCCAAAGCACTCGATTGCTAATGAATTACTGCCACTTTTTTATGTTTTACTTCTCCTACTGTAGCCTTAGGCTTAGTTCTATGCCTAAGGCTCGAGATTTGTAAACTTTTCAAAATGGGTATTTTTTATTATGAAAATGCTTTACCGTGATCGTTGCGTTCATTTTTATTCCAAAGCACTCGATTGCTAATGAATTACTGCCACTTTTTTATGTTTTACTTCTCCTACTGTAGCCTTAGGCTTAGTTCTAAGCCTAAGGCTCGAGATTTGTGAACTTCTCAAAATGGGTATTTTTTATTATGAAAATGCTTTACCGTGATCGTTGCGTTCATTTTTATTCCAAAGCACTCGATTGCTAATGAATTACTGCCACTTTTTTATGTTTTACTTCTCCTACTGTAGCCTTAGGCTTAGTTCTAAGCCTAAGACTCGAGATTTGTGAACTTCTCAAAATGGGTAATTTTTATTTTGAAAATGCTTTAATATGATCGTTGCGTTCATTTTTATTCCAAAGCACTCGATTGCTAATGAATTACTGCCACTTTTTTATGTTTTACTTCTCCTACTGTAGCCTTAGGCTTAGTTCTATGCCTAAGGCTCGAGATTTGTAAACTTTTCAAAATGGGTATTTTTTATTATGAAAATGCTTTACCGTGATCGTTGCGTTCATTTTTATTCCAAAGCACTCGATTGCTAATGAATTACTGCCACTTTTTTATGTTTTACTTCTCCTACTGTAGCCTTAGGCTTAGTTCTAAGCCTAAGGCTCGAGATTTGTGAACTTCTCAAAATGGGTATTTTTTATTATGAAAATGCTTTACCGTGATCGTTGCGTTCATTTTTATTCCAAAGCACTCGATTGCTAATGAATTACTGCCACTTTTATATGTTTTACTTTTTCTACTAGTGCCCAAGACTCGAGATTTGTGAACTTCTCAAAATGGGTATTTTTTATTATGAAAATGCTTTACCGTGATAGTTGCGTTCATTTTTATTCCAAAGCACTCGATTGCTAATGAATTACTGCAACTTTTTTATGTTTTACTTTTTCTGCTAGTGCCCAAGACTCGAGATTTGTGAACTTCTCAAAATGGGTCATTTTTATTATGAAAATGCTTAACCATGATCGTTGCGTTCATTTTTATTCCAAAGCACTCGATTGCTAATGAATTACTGCCACTTTTTTATGTTTAATTCTCCTACTGTAGCCTTAGGCTTAGTTCTAAGCCTAAGGCTCGAGATTTGTAAGCTTCTCAAAATGGGTATTTTTTATTATGAAAATGCTTTACCATGATCGTTGCGTTCATTTTTATTCCAAAGCACTCGATTGCTAATGAATTACTGCCACTTTTTTATGTTTTACTTCTCCTACTGTAGCCTTAGGCTAAGTTCTAAGCCTAAGGCTCGAAATTTGTGAACTTCTCAAAATGGGTATTTTTTATTATGAAAATGCATTATTATGATCGTTGCGTTCATTTTTATTCCAAAGCACTCGATTGCTAATGAATTACTGCAACTTTTTTATGTTTTACTTTTTCTGCTAGTGCCCAAGACTCGAGATTTGTAAGCTTCTCAAAATGGGTATTTTTTATTATGAAAATGCTTTACCGTGATCGTTGCGTTCATTTTTATTCCAAAGCAATCGATTGCTAATGAATTACTGCCACTTTTTTATGTTTTACTTCTCCTACTGTAGCCTTAGGCTTAGTTCTAAGCCTAAGGCTCGAGATTTGTGAACTTCTCAAAATGGGTATTTTGTATTATGAAAATGCTTTATTATGATCGTTGCGTTCATTTTTATTCCAAAGCACTCGAGTACTAATGAATTACTGCCACTTTTATATGTTTTACTTTTTCTACTAGTGCCCAAGACTCGAGATTTGTAAGCTTCTCAAAATGGGTATTTTTTATTATGAAAATGCTTTACCATGATCATTGGTTCATTTTTTTTCCAAAGCACTCCATTGCTAATGAATTACTGCCACTTTTTTATGTTTTACTTCTCCTACTGTAGCCTTAGGCTTAGTTCTAAGCCTAAGGCTCGAGATTTGTAAACTTTTCAAAATGGGTATTTTTTATTATGAAAATGCTTTACCGTGATCGTTGCGTTCATTTTTATTCCAAAGCACTCGATTGCTAATGAATTACTGCCACTTTTTTATGTTTTACTTCTCCTACTGTAGCCTTAGGCTTAGTTCTAAGCCTAAGGCTCGAGATTTGTGAACTTCTCAAAATGGGTATTTTGTATTATGAAAATGCTTTACCATGATCGTTGCGTTCATTTTTATTCCAAAGCACTCGATTGCTAATGAATTACTGCCACTTTTTTATGTTTTACTTCTCCTACTGTAGCCTTAGGCTTAGTTCTAAGCCTAAGGCTCGAGATTTGTGAACTTCTCAAAATGGGTATTTTTTATTATGAAAATGCTTTATTATGATCGTTGCGTTCATTTTTATTCCAAAGCACTCGATTGCTAATGAATTACTGCCACTTTTATATGTTTTACTTTTTCTACTAGTGCCCAAGACTCGAGATTTGTAAGCTTCTCAAAATGGGTATTTTTTATTATGAAAATGCTTTACCATGATCATTGCGTTCATTTTTTTTCCAAAGCACTCCATTGCTAATGAATTACTGCCACTTTTTTATGTTTTACTTTTTCTGCTAGTGCCCAAGACTCGAGATTTGTAAGCTTCTCAAAATGGGTATTTTTTATTATGAAAATGCTTTATTATGATCGTTGCGTTCATTTTTATTCCAAAGCACTCGATTGCTAATGAATTACTGCCACTTTTATATGTTTTACTTTTTCTACTAGTGCCCAAGACTCGAGATTTGTAAGCTTCTCAAAATGGGTATTTTTTATTATGAAAATGCTTTACCATGATCATTGCGTTCATTTTTTTTCCAAAGCACTCCATTGCTAATGAATTACTGCCACTTTTTTATGTTTTACTTTTTCTGCTAGTGCCCAAGACTCGAGATTTGTAAGCTTCTCAAAATGGGTATTTTTTATTATGAAAATGCTTTACCATGATCATTGGTTCATTTTTATTCCAAAGCACTCGATTGCTAATGAATTACTGCCACTTTTTTATGTTTTACTTCTCCTACTGTAGCCTTAGGCTTAGTTCTAAGCCTAAGGCTCGAGATTTGTAAACTTTTCAAAATGGGTATTTTTTATTATGAAAATGCTTTACCGTGATCGTTGCGTTCATTTTTATTCCAAAGCACTCGATTGCTAATGAATTACTGCCACTTTTTTATGTTTTACTTCTCCTACTGTAGCCTTAGGCTTAGTTCTAAGCCTAAGGCTCGAGATTGGTGAACTTCTCAAAATGGGTATTTTGTATTATGAAAATGCTTTACCATGATCGTTGCGTTCATTTTTATTCCAAAGCACTCGATTGCTAATGAATTACTGCCACTTTTTTATGTTTTACTTCTCCTACTGTAGCCTTAGGCTTAGTTCTAAGCCTAAGGCTCGAGATTGGTGAACTTCTCAAAATGGGTATTTTGTATTATGAAAATGCTTTATTATGATCGTTGCGTTCATTTTTATTCCAAAGCACTCGATTGCTAATGAATTACTGCCACTTTTATATGTTTTACTTTTTCTACTAGTGCCCAAGACTCGAGATTTGTAAGCTTCTCAAAATGGGTATTTTTTATTATGAAAATGCTTTACCATGATCATTGCGTTCATTTTTTTTCCAAAGCACTCCATTGCTAATGAATTACTGCCACTTTTTTATGTTTTACTTTTTCTGCTAGTGCCCAAGACTCGAGATTTGTAAGCTTCTCAAAATGGGTATTTTTTATTATGAAAATGCTTTACCATGATCATTGCGTTCATTTTTTTTCCAAAGCACTCCATTGCTAATGAATTACTGCCACTTTTTTATGTTTTACTTTTTCTGCTAGTGCCCAAGACTCGAGATTTGTAAGCTTCTCAAAATGGGTATTTTTTATTATGAAAATGCTTTACCATGATCATTGCGTTCATTTTTTTTCCAAAGCACTCCATTGCTAATGAATTACTGCCACTTTTTTATGTTTTACTTTTTCTGCTAGTGCCCAAGACTCGAGATTTGTAAGCTTCTCAAAATGGGTATTTTTTATTATGAAAATGCTTTACCATGATCATTGCGTTCATTTTTTTTCCGAAGCACTCCATTGCTAATGAATTACTGCCACTTTTTTATGTTTTACTTTTTCTGCTAGTGCCCAAGACTCGAGATTTGTAAGCTTCTCAAAATGGGTATTTTTTATTATGAAAATGCTTTACCATGATCATTGCGTTCATTTTTTTTCCAAAGCACTCCATTGCTAATGAATTACTGCCACTTTTTTTGTTTTACTTTTTCTGCTAGTGCCCAAGACTCGAGATTTGTAAGCTTCTCAAAATGGGTATTTTTTATTATGAAAATGCTTTACCATGATCATTGCGTTCATTTTTTTTCCAAAGCACTCCATTGCTAATGAATTACTGCCACTTTTTTATGTTTTACTTTTTCTGCTAGTGCCCAAGACTCGAGATTTGTAAGCTTCTCAAAATGGGTATTTTTTATTATGAAAATGCTTTACCATGATCATTGCGTTCATTTTTTTTCCAAAGCACTCCATTGCTAATGAATTACTGCCACTTTTTTATGTTTTACTTTTTCTGCTAGTGCCCAAGACTCGAGATTTGTAAGCTTCTCAAAATGGGTATTTTGTATTATGAAAATGCTTTTCCATGATCGTTGCGTTCATTTTTATTCCAAAGCACTCGATTGCTAATGCATTACTGCCACTTTTTTATGTTTTACTTCTCCTACTGTAGCCTTAGGCTTAGTTCTAAGCCTAAGGCTCGAGATTTGTGAACTTCTCAAAATGGGTATTTTGTATTATGAAAATGCTTTACCATGATCGTTTTGTTCATTTTTTTTCCAAAGCACTCCATTGCTAATGAATTACTGCCACTTTTTTATGTTTTACTTCTCCTACTCTAGCCTTAGGCTTAGTTCTAAGCCTAAGGCTCGAGATTTGTGAACTTCTCAAAATGGGTATTTTTTATTATGAAAATGCTTTATTATGATCGTTGCGTTCATTTTTATTCCAAAGCACTCGATTGTTAATGAATTACTGCAACTTTTTTATGTTTTACTTTTTCTGCTAGTGCCCAAGACTCGAGATTTGTAAGCTTCTCAAAATGGGTATTTTTTATTATGAAAATGCTTTATTATGATCGTTGCGTTCATTTCTATTCCAAAGCACTCGATTGCTAATGAATTACTGCCACTTTTATATGTTTTACTTTTTCTACTAGTGCCCAAGACTCGAGATTTGTAAGCTTCTCAAAATGGGTATTTTTTATTATGAAAATGCTTTATTATGATCGTTGCGTTCATTTTTATTCCAAAGCACTCGATTGCTAATGAATTACTGCCACTTTTTTATGTTTTACTTCTCCTACTGTAGCCTTAGGCTTAGTTCTAAGCCTAAGGCTCGAGATTTGTGAACATCTCAAAATGGGTATTTTGTATTATGAAAATGCTTTACCATGATCGTTGCGTTCATTTTTATTCCAAAGCACTCGATTGCTAATGAATTACTGCCACTTTTTTATGTTTTACTTCTCCTACTGTAGCCTTAGGCTTAGTTCTAAGCCTAAGGCTCGAGATTTGTAAACTTTTCAAATTGGGTATTTTTTATTATGAAAATGCTTTACCGTGATCGTTGCGTTCATTTTTATTCCAAAGCACTCGATTGCTAATGAATTACTGCCACTTTTTTATGTTTTACTTCTCCTACTGTAGCCTTAGGCTTAGTTCTAAGCCTAAGGCTCGAGATTTGTGAACTTCTCAAAATGGGTATTTTTTATTATGAAAATGCTTTATTATGATCGTTGCGTTCATTTTTATTCCAAAGCACTCGATTGCTAATGAATTACTGCCACTTTTATATGTTTTACTTTTTCTACTACTGCCCAAGACTCGAGATTTGTAAGCTTCTCAAAATGGGTATTTTTTATTTTGAAAATGCTTTATTATGATCGTTGCGTTCATTTTTATTCCAAAGCACTCGATTGCTAATGAATTACTGCCACTTTTTTATGTTTTACTTTTTCTACTGTAGCCTTAGGCTTAGTTCTAAGCCTAAGGCTCGAGATTTGTGAACTTCTCAAAATGGGTATTTTGTATTATGAAAATGCTTTACCATGATCGTTGCGTTCATTTTTATTCCAAAGCACTCGATTGCTAATGAATTACTGCCACTTTTTTATGTTTTACTTCTCCTACTGTAGCCTTAGGCTTAGTTCTAAGCCTAAGGCTCGAGATTTGTGAATTTCTCAAAATGGGTATTTTGTATTATGAAAATGCTTTACCATGATCGTTGCGTTCATTTTTATTCCAAAGCACTCGATTGCTAATGAATTACTGCCACTTTTATATGTTTTACTTTTTCTACTACTGCCCAAGACTCGAGATTTGTAAGCTTCTCAAAATGGGTATTTTTTATTATGAAAATGCTTTATTATGATCGTTGCGTTCATTTTTATTCCAAAGCACTCGATTGATAATGAATTACTGCCACTTTTTTATGTTTTACTTCTCCTACTGTAGCCTTAGGCTTAGTTCTAAGCCTAAGGCTCGAGATTTGTGAACTTCTCAAAATGGGTATTTTGTATTATGAAAATGCTTTACCATGATCGTTGCGTTCATTTTTATTCCAAAGCACTCGATTGCTAATGAATTACTGCCACTTTTTTATGTTTTACTTCTCCTACTGTAGCCTTAGGCTTAGTTCTAAGCCTAAGGCTCGAGATTTGTAAACTTTTCAAAATGGGTATTTTTTATTATGAAAATGCTTTACCGTGATCGTTGCGTTCATTTTTATTCCAAAGCACTCGATTGCTAATGAATTACTGCCACTTTTTTATGTTTTACTTCTCCTACTGTAGCCTTAGGCTTAGTTCTAAGCCTAAGGCTCGAGATTTGTGAACTTCTCAAAATGGGTATTTTTTATTATGAAAATGCTTTATTATGATCGTTGCGTTCATTATTATTCCAAAGCACTCGATTGCTAATGAATTACTGCCACTTTTATATGTTTTACTTTTTCTACTACTGCCCAAGACTCGAGATTTGTAAGCTTCTCAAAATGGGTATTTTTTATTATGAAAATGCTTTATTATGATCGTTGCGTTCATTTTTATTCCAAAGCACTCGATTGCTAATGAATTACTGCCACTTTTTTATGTTTTACTTCTCCTACTGTAGCCTTAGGCTTAGTTCTAAGCCTAAGGCTCGAGATTTGTGAACTTCTCAAAATGGGTATTTTGTATTATGAAAATGCTTTACCATGATCGTTGCGTTCATTTTTATTCCAAAGCACTCGATTGCTAATGAATTACTGCCACTTTTTTATGTTTTACTTCTCCTACTGTAGCCTTAGGCTTAGTTCTAAGCCTAAGGCTCGAGATTTGTGAATTTCTCAAAATGGGTATTTTGTATTATGAAAATGCTTTACCATGATCGTTACGTTCATTTTTATTCCAAAGCACTCGATTGCTAATGAATTACTGCCACTTTTTTATGTTTTACTTCTCCTACTGTAGCCTTAGGCTTAGTTCTATGCCTAAGGCTCGAGATTTGTAAACTTCTCAAAATGGGTATTTTTTATTATGAAAATGCTTTACCATGATCGTTGCGTTCATGTTTATTCCAAAGCACTCGATTGCTAATGAATTACTGCCACTTTTTTATGTTTTACTTCTCCTACTGTAGCCTTAGGCTTAGTTCTAAGCCTAAGGCTCGAGATTTGTAAACTTTTCAAAATGGGTATTTTTTATTATGAAAATGCTTTATTATGATCGTTGCGTTCATTTTTATTCCAAAGCACTCGATTGCTAATGAATTACTGCAACTTTTTTATGTTTTACTTTTTCTGCTAGTGCCCAAGACTCGAGATTTGTAAGCTTCTCAAAATGGGTATTTTTTATTATGAAAATGCTTTACCATGATCGTTGCGTTCATTTTTATTCCAAAGCACTCGATTGCTAATGAATTACTGCCACTTTTTTATGTTTTACTTCTCCTACTGTAGCCTTAGGCTTAGTTCTAAGCCTAAGGCTCGAGATTTGTAAACTTTTCAAAATGGGTATTTTTTATTATGAAAATGCTTTATTATGATCGTTGCGTTCATTTTTATTCCAAAGCACTCGATTGCTAATGAATTACTGCCACTTTTTTATGTTTTACTTCTCCTACTGTAGCCTTAGGCTTAGTTCTAAGCCTAAGGCTCGAGATTTGTGAACTTCTCAAAATGGGTATTTTTTATTATGAAAATGCTTTATTATGATCGTTGCGTTCATTTTTATTCCAAAGCACTCGATTGCTAATGAATTACTGCAACTTTTTTATATTTTGCTTCGTCTACTAGTGCCCAAGACTCGAGATTTGTATGCTTCTCAATAGGGGTATTTTTTATTATGAAAATGCTTTACCATGATCGTTGCGTTCATTTTTATTCCAAAGCACTCTATTGCTAATGAATTACTGCAACTTTTTTATGTTTTACTTTTTCTGCTAGTGCCCAAGACTCGAGATTTGTGAACTTCTCAAAATGGGTAATTTTTATTTTGAAAATGCTTTAATATGATCGTTGCGTTCATTTTTATTCCAAAGCACTCGATTGCTAATGAATTACTGCCACTTTTTTATGTTTTACTTCTCCTACTGTAGCCTTAGGCTTAGTTCTATGCCTAAGGCTCGAGATTTGTAAACTTTTCAAAATGGGTATTTTTTATTATGAAAATGCTTTACCGTGATCGTTGCGTTCATTTTTATTCCAAAGCACTCGATTGCTAATGAATTACTGCCACTTTTTTATGTTTTACTTCTCCTACTGTAGCCTTAGGCTTAGTTCTAAGCCTAAGGCTCGAGATTTGTGAACTTCTCAAAATGGGTAATTTTTATTTTGAAAATGCTTTATTATGATCGTTGCGTTCATTTTTATTCCAAACCACTCGATTCTAATGAATTACTGCCACTTTTTTATGTTTTACTTCTCCTACTGTAGCCTTTGGCTTAGTTCTAAGCCTAAGGCTCGAGATTTGTGAACTTCTCAAAATGGGTATTTTTTATTATGAAAATGCTTTACCGTGATCGTTGCGTTCATTTTTATTCCAAAGCACTCGATTGCTAATGAATTACTGCCACTTTTTTATGTTTTACTTCTCCTACTGTAGCCTTAGGCTTAGTTCTAAGCCTAAAGCTCGAGATTTGTGAACTTCTCAAAATGGGTATTTTTTATTATGAAAATGCTTTATTATGATCGTTGCGTTCATTTTTATTCCAAAGCACTCGATTGCTAATGAATTACTGCCACTTTTATATGTTTTACTTTTTCTACTAGTGCCCAAGACTCGAGATTTGTGAACTTCTCAAAATGGGTATTTTTTATTATGAAAATGCTTTACCGTGATAGTTGCGTTCATTTTTATTCCAAAGCACTCGATTGCTAATGAATTACTGCAACTTTTTTATGTTTTACTTTTTCTGCTAGTGCCCAAGACTCGAGATTTGTGAACTTCTCAAAATGGGTATTTTTTATTATGAAAATGCTTTACCGTGATCGTTGCGTTCATTTTTATTCCAAAGCACTCGATTGCTAATGAATTACTGCCACTTTTTTATGTTTTACTTCTCCTACTGTAGCCTTAGGCTTAGTTCTAAGCCTAAGACTCGAGATTTGTGAACTTCTCAAAATGGGTAATTTTTATTTTGAAAATGCTTTAATATGATCGTTGCGTTCATTTTTATTCCAAAGCACTCGATTGCTAATGAATTACTGCAACTTTTTTATGTTTTACTTTTTCTGCTAGTGCCCAAGACTCGAGATTTGTGAACTTCTCAAAATGGGTAATTTTTATTTTGAAAATGCTTTAATATGATCGTTGCGTTCATTTTTATTCCAAAGCACTCGATTGCTAATGAATTACTGCCACTTTTTTATGTTTTACTTCTCCTACTGTAGCCTTAGGCTTAGTTCTATGCCTAAGGCTCGAGATTTGTAAACTTTTCAAAATGGGTATTTTTTATTATGAAAATGCTTTACCGTGATCGTTGCGTTCATTTTTATTCCAAAGCACTCGATTGCTAATGAATTACTGCCACTTTTTTATGTTTTACTTCTCCTACTGTAGCCTTAGGCTTAGTTCTAAGCCTAAGGCTCGAGATTTGTGAACTTCTCAAAATGGGTAATTTTTATTTTGAAAATGCTTTATTATGATCGTTGCGTTCATTTTTATTCCAAACCACTCGATTGCTAATGAATTACTGCCACTTTTTTATGTTTTACTTCTCCTACTGTAGCCTTAGGCTTAGTTCTATGCCTAAGGCTCGAGATTTGTAAACTTTTCAAAATGGGTATTTTTTATTATGAAAATGCTTTACCGTGATCGTTGCGTTCATTTTTATTCCAAAGCACTCGATTCTAATGAATTACTGCCACTTTTTTATGTTTTACTTCTCCTACTGTAGCCTTTGGCTTAGTTCTAAGCCTAAGGCTCGAGATTTGTGAACTTCTCAAAATGGGTATTTTTTATTATGAAAATGCTTTACCGTGATCGTTGCGTTCATTTTTATTCCAAAGCACTCGATTGCTAATGAATTACTGCCACTTTTTTATGTTTTACTTCTCCTACTGTAGCCTTAGGCTTAGTTCTAAGCCTAAAGCTCGAGATTTGTGAACTTCTCAAAATGGGTATTTTTTATTATGAAAATGCTTTATTATGATCGTTGCGTTCATTTTTATTCCAAAGCACTCGATTGCTAATGAATTACTGCCACTTTTATATGTTTTACTTTTTCTACTAGTGCCCAAGACTCGAGATTTGTGAACTTCTCAAAATGGGTATTTTTTATTATGAAAATGCTTTACCGTGATAGTTGCGTTCATTTTTATTCCAAAGCACTCGATTGCTAATGAATTACTGCAACTTTTTTATGTTTTACTTTTTCTGCTAGTGCCCAAGACTCGAGATTTGTGAACTTCTCAAAATGGGTCATTTTTATTATGAAAATGCTTAACCATGATCGTTGCGTTCATTTTTATTCCAAAGCACTCGATTGCTAATGAATTACTGCCACTTTTTTATGTTTTACTTCTCCTACTGTAGCCTTAGGCTTAGTTCTAAGCCTAAGGCTCGAGATTTGTAAGCTTCTCAAAATGGGTATTTTTTATTATGAAAATGCTTTACCATGATCGTTGCGTTCATTTTTATTCCAAAGCACTCGATTGCTAATGAATTACTGACACTTTTTTATGTTTTACTTCTCCTACTGTAGCCTTAGGCTTAGTTCTAAGCCTAAGGCTCGAGATTTGTGAACTTCTCAAAATGGGTATTTTTTATTATGAAAATGCTTTATTATGATCGTTGCGTTCATTTTTATTCCAAAGCACTCGATTGCTAATGAATTACTGCAACTTTTTTATATTTTGCTTCGTCTACTAGTGCCCAAGACTCGAGATTTGTATGCTTCTCAATAGGGGTATTTTTTATTATGAAAATGCTTTACCATGATCGTTGCGTTCATTTTTATTCCAAAGCACTCGATTGCTAATGAATTACTGCAACTTTTTTATGTTTTACTTTTTCTGCTAGTGCCCAAGACTCGAGATTTGTGAACTTCTCAAAATGGGTAATTTTTATTTTGAAAATGCTTTAATATGATCGTTGCGTTCATTTTTATTCCAAAGCACTCGATTGCTAATGAATTACTGCCACTTTTTTATGTTTTACTTCTCCTACTGTAGCCTTAGGCTTAGTTCTATGCCTAAGGCTCGAGATTTGTAAACTTTTCAAAATGGGTATTTTTTATTATGAAAATGCTTTACCGTGATCGTTGCGTTCATTTTTATTCCAAAGCACTCGATTGCTAATGAATTACTGCCACTTTTTTATGTTTTACTTCTCCTACTGTAGCCTTAGGCTTAGTTCTAAGCCTAAGACTCGAGATTTGTGAACTTCTCAAAATGGGTAATTTTTATTTTGAAAATGCTTTAATATGATCGTTGCGTTCATTTTTATTCCAAAGCACTCGATTGCTAATGAATTACTGCAACTTTTTTATATTTTGCTTCGTCTACTAGTGCCCAAGACTCGAGATTTGTAAACTTTTCAAAATGGGTATTTTTTATTATGAAAATGCTTTACCGTGATCGTTGCGTTCATTTTTATTCCAAAGCACTCGATTGCTAATGAATTACTGCAACTTTTTTATGTTTTACTTTTTCTGCTAGTGCCCAAGACTCGAGATTTGTGAACTTCTCAAAATGGGTCATTTTTATTATGAAAATGCTTTACCATGATCGTTGCGTTCATTTTTATTCCAAAGCACTCGATTGCTAATGAATTACTGACACTTTTTTATGTTTTACTTCTCCTACTGTAGCCTTAGGCTTAGTTCTAAGCCTAAGGCTCGAGATTTGTGAACTTCTCAAAATGGGTATTTTTTATTATGAAAATGCTTTATTATGATCGTTGCGTTCATTTTTATTCCAAAGCACTCGATTGCTAATGAATTACTGCAACTTTTTTATATTTTGCTTCGTCTACTAGTGCCCAAGACTCGAGATTTGTATGCTTCTCAATAGGGGTATTTTTTATTATGAAAATGCTTTACCATGATCGTTGCGTTCATTTTTATTCCAAAGCACTCGATTGCTAATGAATTACTGCAACTTTTTTATGTTTTACTTTTTCTGCTAGTGCCCAAGACTCGAGATTTGTGAACTTCTCAAAATGGGTAATTTTTATTTTGAAAATGCTTTAATATGATCGTTGCGTTCATTTTTATTCCAAAGCACTCGATTGCTAATGAATTACTGCCACTTTTTTATGTTTTACTTCTCCTACTGTAGCCTTAGGCTTAGTTCTATGCCTAAGGCTCGAGATTTGTAAACTTTTCAAAATGGGTATTTTTTATTATGAAAATGCTTTACCGTGATCGTTGCGTTCATTTTTATTCCAAAGCACTCGATTGCTAATGAATTACTGCCACTTTTTTATGTTTTACTTCTCCTACTGTAGCCTTAGGCTTAGTTCTAAGCCTAAGACTCGAGATTTGTGAACTTCTCAAAATGGGTAATTTTTATTTTGAAAATGCTTTAATATGATCGTTGCGTTCATTTTTATTCCAAAGCACTCGATTGCTAATGAATTACTGCAACTTTTTTATATTTTGCTTCGTCTACTAGTGCCCAAGACTCGAGATTTGTAAACTTTTCAAAATGGGTATTTTTTATTATGAAAATGCTTTACCGTGATCGTTGCGTTCATTTTTATTCCAAAGCACTCGATTGCTAATGAATTACTGCAACTTTTTTATGTTTTACTTTTTCTGCTAGTGCCCAAGACTCGAGATTTGTGAACTTCTCAAAATGGGTCATTTTTATTATGAAAATGCTTAACCATGATCGTTGCGTTCATTTTTATTCCAAAGCACTCGATTGCTAATGAATTACTGCCACTTCTTCTCCTACTGTAGCCTTAGGCTTAGTTATAAGCCTAAGGCTCGAGATTTGTAAGCTTCTCAAAATGGGTATTTTTTATTATGAAAATGCTTTACCATGATCGTTGCGTTCATTTTTATTCCAAAGCACTCGATTGCTAATGAATTACTGACACTTTTTTATGTTTTACTTCTCCTACTGTAGCCTTAGGCTTAGTTCTAAGCCTAAGGCTCGAGATTTGTGAACTTCTCAAAATGGGTATTTTTTATTATGAAAATGCTTTATTATGATCGTTGCGTTCATTTTTATTCCAAAGCACTCGATTGCTAATGAATTACTGCAACTTTTTTATATTTTGCTTCGTCTACTAGTGCCCAAGACTCGAGATTTGTATGCTTCTCAATAGGGGTATTTTTTATTATGAAAATGCTTTACCATGATCGTTGCGTTCATTTTTATTCCAAAGCACTCGATTGCTAATGAATTACTGCAACTTTTTTATGTTTTACTTTTTCTGCTAGTGCCCAAGACTCGAGATTTGTGAACTTCTCAAAATGGGTAATTTTTATTTTGAAAATGCTTTAATATGATCGTTGCGTTCATTTTTATTCCAAAGCACTCGATTGCTAATGAATTACTGCAACTTTTTTATATTTTGCTTCGTCTACTAGTGCCCAAGACTCGAGATTTGTAAACTTTTCAAAATGGGTATTTTTTATTATGAAAATGCTTTACCGTGATCGTTGCGTTCATTTTTATTCCAAAGCACTCGATTGCTAATGAATTACTGCAACTTTTTTATGTTTTACTTTTTCTGCTAGTGCCCAAGACTCGAGATTTGTGAACTTCTCAAAATGGGTCATTTTTATTATGAAAATGCTTAACCATGATCGTTGCGTTCATTTTTATTCCAAAGCACTCGATTGCTAATGAATTACTGCCACTTTTTTATGTTTTACTTCTCCTACTGTAGCCTTAGGCTTAGTTATAAGCCTAAGGCTCGAGATTTGTAAGCTTCTCAAAATGGGTATTTTTTATTATGAAAATGCTTTACCATGATCGTTGCGTTCATTTTTATTCCAAAGCACTCGATTGCTAATGAATTACTGACACTTTTTTATGTTTTACTTCTCCTACTGTAGCCTTAGGCTTAGTTCTAAGCCTAAGGCTCGAGATTTGTGAACTTCTCAAAATGGGTATTTTTTATTATGAAAATGCTTTATTATGATCGTTGCGTTCATTTTTATTCCAAAGCACTCGATTGCTAATGAATTACTGCAACTTTTTTATATTTTGCTTCGTCTACTAGTGCCCAAGACTCGAGATTTGTATGCTTCTCAATAGGGGTATTTTTTATTATGAAAATGCTTTACCATGATCGTTGCGTTCATTTTTATTCCAAAGCACTCGATTGCTAATGAATTACTGCAACTTTTTTATGTTTTACTTTTTCTGCTAGTGCCCAAGACTCGAGATTTGTGAACTTCTCAAAATGGGTAATTTTTATTTTGAAAATGCTTTAATATGATCGTTGCGTTCATTTTTATTCCAAAGCACTCGATTGCTAATGAATTACTGCCACTTTTTTATGTTTTACTTCTCCTACTGTAGCCTTAGGCTTAGTTCTATGCCTAAGGCTCGAGATTTGTAAACTTTTCAAAATGGGTATTTTTTATTATGAAAATGCTTTACCGTGATCGTTGCGTTCATTTTTATTCCAAAGCACTCGATTGCTAATGAATTACTGCCACTTTTTTATGTTTTACTTCTCCTACTGTAGCCTTAGGCTTAGTTCTAAGCCTAAGACTCGAGATTTGTGAACTTCTCAAAATGGGTAATTTTTATTTTGAAAATGCTTTAATATGATCGTTGCGTTCATTTTTATTCCAAAGCACTCGATTGCTAATGAATTACTGCCACTTTTTTATGTTTTACTTCTCCTACGGTAGCCTTAGGCTTAGTTCTAAGCCTAAGGCTCGAGATTTGTGAACTTCTCAAAATGGGTAATTTTTATTTTGAAAATGCTTTATTATGATCGTTGCGTTCATTTTTATTCCAAAGCACTCGATTGCTAATGAATTACTGCCACTTTTTTATGTTTTACTTCTCCTACTGTAGCCTTAGGCTTAGTTCTATGCCTAAGGCTCGAGATTTGTAAACTTTTCAAAATGGGTATTTTTTATTATGAAAATGCTTTACCGTGATCGTTGCGTTCATTTTTATTCCAAAGCACTCGATTGCTAATGAATTACTGCCACTTTTTTATGTTTTACTTCTCCTACTGTAGCCTTTGGCTTAGTTCTAAGCCTAAGGCTCGAGATTTGTGAACTTCTCAAAATGGGTAATTTTTATTTTGAAAATGCTTTATTATGATCGTTGCGTTCATTTTTATTCCAAACCACTCGATTGCTAATGAATTACTGCCACTTTTTTATGTTTTACTTCTCCTACTGTAGCCTTAGGCTTAGTTCTATGCCTAAGGCTCGAGATTTGTAAACTTTTCAAAATGGGTATTTTTTATTATGAAAATGCTTTACCGTGATCGTTGCGTTCATTTTTATTCCAAAGCACTCGATTCTAATGAATTACTGCCACTTTTTTATGTTTTACTTCTCCTACTGTAGCCTTTGGCTTAGTTCTAAGCCTAAGGCTCGAGATTTGTGAACTTCTCAAAATGGGTATTTTTTATTATGAAAATGCTTTACCGTGATCGTTGCGTTCATTTTTATTCCAAAGCACTCGATTGCTAATGAATTACTGCCACTTTTTTATGTTTTACTTCTCCTACTGTAGCCTTAGGCTTAGTTCTAAGCCTAAAGCTCGAGATTTGTGAACTTCTCAAAATGGGTATTTTTTATTATGAAAATGCTTTATTATGATCGTTGCGTTCATTTTTATTCCAAAGCACTCGATTGCTAATGAATTACTGCCACTTTTATATGTTTTACTTTTTCTACTAGTGCCCAAGACTCGAGATTTGTGAACTTCTCAAAATGGGTATTTTTTATTATGAAAATGCTTTACCGTGATAGTTGCGTTCATTTTTATTCCAAAGCACTCGATTGCTAATGAATTACTGCAACTTTTTTATGTTTTACTTTTTCTGCTAGTGCCCAAGACTCGAGATTTGTGAACTTCTCAAAATGGGTCATTTTTATTATGAAAATGCTTAACCATGATCGTTGCGTTCATTTTTATTCCAAAGCACTCGATTGCTAATGAATTACTGCAACTTTTTTATGTTTTACTTTTTCTGCTAGTGCCCAAGACTCGAGATTTGTGAACTTCTCAAAATGGGTATTTTTTATTATGAAAATGCTTTACCGTGATAGTTGCGTTCATTTTTATTCCAAAGCACTCGATTGCTAATGAATTACTGCAACTTTTTTATGTTTTACTTTTTCTGCTAGTGCCCAAGACTCGAGATTTGTGAACTTCTCAAAATGGGTCATTTTTATTATGAAAATGCTTAACCATGATCGTTGCGTTCATTTTTATTCCAAAGCACTCGATTGCTAATGAATTACTGCAACTTTTTTATGTTTTACTTTTTCTGCTAGTGCCCAAGACTCGAGATTTGTGAACTTCTCAAAATGGGTAATTTTTATTTTGAAAATGCTTTAATATGATCGTTGCGTTCATTTTTATTCCAAAGCACTCGATTGCTAATGAATTACTGCCACTTTTTTATGTTTTACTTCTCCTACTGTAGCCTTAGGCTTAGTTCTAAGCCTAAGACTCGAGATTTGTGAACTTCTCAAAATGGGTAATTTTTATTTTGAAAATGCTTTAATATGATCGTTGCGTTCATTTTTATTCCAAAGCACTCGATTGCTAATGAATTACTGCCACTTTTTTATGTTTTACTTCTCCTACTGTAGCCTTAGGCTTAGTTCTAAGCCTAAAGCTCGAGATTTGTGAACTTCTCAAAATGGGTATTTTTTATTATGAAAATGCTTTATTATGATCGTTGCGTTCATTTTTATTCCAAAGCACTCGATTGCTAATGAATTACTGCCACTTTTATATGTTTTACTTTTTCTACTAGTGCCCAAGACTCGAGATTTGTGAACTTCTCAAAATGGGTATTTTTTATTATGAAAATGCTTTACCGTGATAGTTGCGTTCATTTTTATTCCAAAGCACTCGATTGCTAATGAATTACTGCAACTTTTTTATGTTTTACTTTTTCTGCTAGTGCCCAAGACTCGAGATTTGTGAACTTCTCAAAATGGGTCATTTTTATTATGAAAATGCTTAACCATGATCGTTGCGTTCATTTTTATTCCAAAGCACTCGATTGCTAATGAATTACTGCCACTTTTTTATGTTTTACTTCTCCTACTGTAGCCTTAGGCTTAGTTCTAAGCCTAAGGCTCGAGATTTGTGAACTTCTCAAAATGGGTATTTTTTATTATGAAAATGCTTTATTATGATCGTTGCGTTCATTTTTATTCCAAAGCACTCGATTGCTAATGAATTACTGCAACTTTTTTATATTTTGCTTCGTCTACTAGTGCCCAAGACTCGAGATTTGTATGCTTCTCAATAGGGGTATTTTTTATTATGAAAATGCTTTACCATGATCGTTGCGTTCATTTTTATTCCAAAGCACTCGATTGCTAATGAATTACTGCAACTTTTTTATGTTTTACTTTTTCTGCTAGTGCCCAAGACTCGAGATTTGTGAACTTCTCAAAATGGGTAATTTTTATTTTGAAAATGCTTTAATATGATCGTTGCGTTCATTTTTATTCCAAAGCACTCGATTGCTAATGAATTACTGCCACTTTTTTATGTTTTACTTCTCCTACTGTAGCCTTAGGCTTAGTTCTATGCCTAAGGCTCGAGATTTGTAAACTTTTCAAAATGGGTATTTTTTATTATGAAAATGCTTTACCGTGATCGTTGCGTTCATTTTTATTCCAAAGCACTCGATTGCTAATGAATTACTGCCACTTTTTTATGTTTTACTTCTCCTACTGTAGCCTTAGGCTTAGTTCTAAGCCTAAGACTCGAGATTTGTGAACTTCTCAAAATGGGTAATTTTTATTTTGAAAATGCTTTAATATGATCGTTGCGTTCATTTTTATTCCAAAGCACTCGATTGCTAATGAATTACTGCCACTTTTTTATGTTTTACTTCTCCTACTGTAGCCTTAGGCTTAGTTCTATGCCTAAGGCTCGAGATTTGTAAACTTTTCAAAATGGGTATTTTTTATTATGAAAATGCTTTACCGTGATCGTTGCGTTCATTTTTATTCCAAAGCACTCGATTGCTAATGAATTACTGCCACTTTTTTATGTTTTACTTCTCCTACGGTAGCCTTAGGCTTAGTTCTAAGCCTAAGGCTCGAGATTTGTGAACTTCTCAAAATGGGTAATTTTTATTTTGAAAATGCTTTATTATGATCGTTGCGTTCATTTTTATTCCAAAGCACTCGATTGCTAATGAATTACTGCCACTTTTTTATGTTTTACTTCTCCTACTGTAGCCTTAGGCTTAGTTCTATGCCTAAGGCTCGAGATTTGTAAACTTTTCAAAATGGGTATTTTTTATTATGAAAATGCTTTACCGTGATCGTTGCGTTCATTTTTATTCCAAAGCACTCGATTGCTAATGAATTACTGCCACTTTTTTATGTTTTACTTCTCCTACTGTAGCCTTAGGCTTAGTTCTAAGCCTAAGGCTCGAGATTTGTGAACTTCTCAAAATGGGTATTTTTTATTATGAAAATGCTTTACCGTGATCGTTGCGTTCATTTTTATTCCAAAGCACTCGATTGCTAATGAATTACTGCCACTTTTTTATGTTTTACTTCTCCTACTGTAGCCTTAGGCTTAGTTCTAAGCCTAAAGCTCGAGATTTGTGAACTTCTCAAAATGGGTATTTTTTATTATGAAAATGCTTTACCGTGATAGTTGCGTTCATTTTTATTCCAAAGCACTCGATTGCTAATGAATTACTGCAACTTTTTTATGTTTTACTTTTTCTGCTAGTGCCCAAGACTCGAGATTTGTGAACTTCTCAAAATGGGTCATTTTTATTATGAAAATGCTTAACCATGATCGTTGCGTTCATTTTTATTCCAAAGCACTCGATTGCTAATGAATTACTGCCACTTTTTTATGTTTTACTTTTTCTGCTAGTGCCCAAGACTCGAGATTTGTAAGCTTCTCAAAATGGGTATTTTTTATTATGAAAATGCTTTACCGTGATCGTTGCGTTCATTTTTATTCCAAAGCAATCGATTGCTAATGAATTACTGCCACTTTTTTATGTTTTACTTCTCCTACTGTAGCCTTAGGCTTAGTTCTAAGCCTAAGGCTCGAGATTTGTGAACTTCTCAAAATGGGTATTTTTTATTATGAAAATGCATTATTATGATCGTTGCGTTCATTTTTATTCCAAAGCACTCGATTGCTAATGAATTACTGCAACTTTTTTATGTTTTACTTTTTCTGCTAGTGCCCAAGACTCGAGATTTGTAAGCTTCTCAAAATGGGTATTTTTTATTATGAAAATGCTTTACCGTGATCGTTGCGTTCATTTTTATTCCAAAGCAATCGATTGCTAATGAATTACTGCCACTTTTTTATGTTTTACTTCTCCTACTGTAGCCTTAGGCTTAGTTCTAAGCCTAAGGCTCGAGATTTGTGAACTTCTCAAAATGGGTATTTTTTATTATGAAAATGCTTTACCGTGATAGTTGCGTTCATCTTTATTCCAAAGCACTCGATTGCTAATGAATTACTGCAACTTTTTTATGTTTTACTTTTTCTGCTAGTGCCCAAGACTCGAGATTTGTGAACTTCTCAAAATGGGTCATTTTTATTATGAAAATGCTTAACCATGATCGTTGCGTTCATTTTTATTCCAAAGCACTCGATTGCTAATGAATTACTGCCACTTTTTTATGTTTTACTTTTTCTGCTAGTGCCCAAGACTCGAGATTTGTAAGCTTCTCAAAATGGGTATTTTTTATTATGAAAATGCTTTACCGTGATCGTTGCGTTCATTTTTATTCCAAAGCAATCGATTGCTAATGAATTACTGCCACTTTTTTATGTTTTACTTCTCCTACTGTAGCCTTAGGCTTAGTTCTAAGCCTAAGGCTCGAGATTTGTGAACTTCTCAAAATGGGTATTTTTTATTATGAAAATGCATTATTATGATCGTTGCGTTCATTTTTATTCCAAAGCACTCGATTGCTAATGAATTACTGCAACTTTTTTATGTTTTACTTTTTCTGCTAGTGCCCAAGACTCGAGATTTGTAAGCTTCTCAAAATGGGTATTTTTTATTATGAAAATGCTTTACCGTGATCGTTGCGTTCATTTTTATTCCAAAGCAATCGATTGCTAATGAATTACTGCCACTTTTTTATGTTTTACTTCTCCTACTGTAGCCTTAGGCTTAGTTCTAAGCCTAAGGCTCGAGATTTGTGAACTTCTCAAAATGGGTATTTTGTATTATGAAAATGCTTTATTATGATCGTTGCGTTCATTTTTATTCCAAAGCACTCGAGTACTAATGAATTACTGCCACTTTTATATGTTTTACTTTTTCTACTAGTGCCCAAGACTCGAGATTTGTAAGCTTCTCAAAATGGGTATTTTTTATTATGAAAATGCTTTACCATGATCATTGGTTCATTTTTTTTCCAAAGCACTCCATTGCTAATGAATTACTGCCACTTTTTTATGTTTTACTTCTCCTACTGTAGCCTTAGGCTTAGTTCTAAGCCTAAGGCTCGAGATTTGTAAACTTTTCAAAATGGGTATTTTTTATTATGAAAATGCTTTACCGTGATCGTTGCGTTCATTTTTATTCCAAAGCACTCGATTGCTAATGAATTACTGCCACTTTTTTATGTTTTACTTCTCCTACTGTAGCCTTAGGCTTAGTTCTAAGCCTAAGGCTCGAGATTTGTGAACTTCTCAAAATGGGTATTTTGTATTATGAAAATGCTTTACCATGATCGTTGCGTTCATTTTTATTCCAAAGCACTCGATTGCTAATGAATTACTGCCACTTTTTTATGTTTTACTTCTCCTACTGTAGCCTTAGGCTTAGTTCTAAGCCTAAGGCTCGAGATTTGTGAACTTCTCAAAATGGGTATTTTTTATTATGAAAATGCTTTACCATGATCGTTGCGTTCATTTTTATTCCAAAGCACTCGATTGCTAATGAATTACTGCCACTTTTATATGTTTTACTTTTTCTACTAGTGCCCAAGACTCGAGATTTGTAAGCTTCTCAAAATGGGTATTTTTTATTATGAAAATGCTTTACCATGATCATTGCGTTCATTTTTTTTCCAAAGCACTCCATTGCTAATGAATTACTGCCACTTTTTTATGTTTTACTTTTTCTGCTAGTGCCCAAGACTCGAGATTTGTAAGCTTCTCAAAATGGGTATTTTTTATTATGAAAATGCTTTATTATGATCGTTGCGTTCATTTTTATTCCAAAGCACTCGATTGCTAATGAATTACTGCCACTTTTATATGTTTTACTTTTTCTACTAGTGCCCAAGACTCGAGATTTGTAAGCTTCTCAAAATGGGTATTTTTTATTATGAAAATGCTTTACCATGATCATTGCGTTCATTTTTTTTCCAAAGCACTCCATTGCTAATGAATTACTGCCACTTTTTTATGTTTTACTTTTTCTGCTAGTGCCCAAGACTCGAGATTTGTAAGCTTCTCAAAATGGGTATTTTTTATTATGAAAATGCTTTACCATGATCATTGGTTCATTTTTATTCCAAAGCACTCGATTGCTAATGAATTACTGCCACTTTTTTATGTTTTACTTCTCCTACTGTAGCCTTAGGCTTAGTTCTAAGCCTAAGGCTCGAGATTTGTAAACTTTTCAAAATGGGTATTTTTTATTATGAAAATGCTTTACCGTGATCGTTGCGTTCATTTTTATTCCAAAGCACTCGATTGCTAATGAATTACTGCCACTTTTTTATGTTTTACTTCTCCTACTGTAGCCTTAGGCTTAGTTCTAAGCCTAAGGCTCGAGATTGGTGAACTTCTCAAAATGGGTATTTTGTATTATGAAAATGCTTTACCATGATCGTTGCGTTCATTTTTATTCCAAAGCACTCGATTGCTAATGAATTACTGCCACTTTTTTATGTTTTACTTCTCCTACTGTAGCCTTAGGCTTAGTTCTAAGCCTAAGGCTCGAGATTTGTGAACTTCTCAAAATGGGTATTTTTTATTATGAAAATGCTTTATTATGATCGTTGCGTTCATTTTTATTCCAAAGCACTCGATTGCTAATGAATTACTGCCACTTTTATATGTTTTACTTTTTCTACTAGTGCCCAAGACTCGAGATTTGTAAGCTTCTCAAAATGGGTATTTTTTATTATGAAAATGCTTTACCATGATCATTGCGTTCATTTTTTTTCCAAAGCACTCCATTGCTAATGAATTACTGCCACTTTTTTATGTTTTACTTTTTCTGCTAGTGCCCAAGACTCGAGATTTGTAAGCTTCTCAAAATGGGTATTTTTTATTATGAAAATGCTTTACCATGATCATTGCGTTCATTTTTTTTCCAAAGCACTCCATTGCTAATGAATTACTGCCACTTTTTTATGTTTTACTTTTTCTGCTAGTGCCCAAGACTCGAGATTTGTAAGCTTCTCAAAATGGGTATTTTTTATTATGAAAATGCTTTACCATGATCATTGCGTTCATTTTTTTTCCAAAGCACTCCATTGCTAATGAATTACTGCCACTTTTTTATGTTTTACTTTTTCTGCTAGTGCCCAAGACTCGAGATTTGTAAGCTTCTCAAAATGGGTATTTTTTATTATGAAAATGCTTTACCATGATCATTGCGTTCATTTTTTTTCCGAAGCACTCCATTGCTAATGAATTACTGCCACTTTTTTATGTTTTACTTTTTCTGCTAGTGCCCAAGACTCGAGATTTGTAAGCTTCTCAAAATGGGTATTTTTTATTATGAAAATGCTTTATTATGATCGTTGCGTTCATTTTTATTCCAAAGCACTCGATTGCTAATGAATTACTGCCACTTTTATATGTTTTACTTTTTCTACTAGTGCCCAAGACTCGAGATTTGTAAGCTTCTCAAAATGGGTATTTTTTATTATGAAAATGCTTTACCATGATCATTGCGTTCATTTTTTTTCCAAAGCACTCCATTGCTAATGAATTACTGCCACTTTTTTATGTTTTACTTTTTCTGCTAGTGCCCAAGACTCGAGATTTGTAAGCTTCTCAAAATGGGTATTTTTTATTATGAAAATGCTTTACCATGATCATTGCGTTCATTTTTTTTCCAAAGCACTCCATTGCTAATGAATTACTGCCACTTTTTTATGTTTTACTTTTTCTGCTAGTGCCCAAGACTCGAGATTTGTAAGCTTCTCAAAATGGGTATTTTTTATTATGAAAATGCTTTACCATGATCATTGCGTTCATTTTTTTTCCAAAGCACTCCATTGCTAATGAATTACTGCCACTTTTTTATGTTTTACTTTTTCTGCTAGTGCCCAAGACTCGAGATTTGTAAGCTTCTCAAAATGGGTATTTTTTATTATGAAAATGCTTTACCATGATCATTGCGTTCATTTTTTTTCCGAAGCACTCCATTGCTAATGAATTACTGCCACTTTTTTATGTTTTACTTTTTCTGCTAGTGCCCAAGACTCGAGATTTGTAAGCTTCTCAAAATGGGTATTTTTTATTATGAAAATGCTTTATTATGATCGTTGCGTTCATTTTTATTCCAAAGCACTCGATTGCTAATGAATTACTGCCACTTTTATATGTTTTACTTTTTCTACTAGTGCCCAAGACTCGAGATTTGTAAGCTTCTCAAAATGGGTATTTTTTATTATGAAAATGCTTTACCATGATCATTGCGTTCATTTTTTTTCCAAAGCACTCCATTGCTAATGAATTACTGCCACTTTTTTATGTTTTACTTTTTCTGCTAGTGCCCAAGACTCGAGATTTGTAAGCTTCTCAAAATGGGTATTTTTTATTATGAAAATGCTTTACCATGATCATTGCGTTCATTTTTTTTCCAAAGCACTCCATTGCTAATGAATTACTGCCACTTTTTTATGTTTTACTTTTTCTGCTAGTGCCCAAGACTCGAGATTTGTAAGCTTCTCAAAATGGGTATTTTTTATTATGAAAATGCTTTACCATGATCATTGCGTTCATTTTTTTTCCAAAGCACTCCATTGCTAATGAATTACTGCCACTTTTTTATGTTTTACTTTTTCTGCTAGTGCCCAAGACTCGAGATTTGTAAGCTTCTCAAAATGGGTATTTTGTATTATGAAAATGCTTTTCCATGATCGTTGCGTTCATTTTTATTCCAAAGCACTCGATTGCTAATGCATTACTGCCACTTTTTTATGTTTTACTTCTCCTACTGTAGCCTTAGGCTTAGTTCTAAGCCTAAGGCTCGAGATTTGTGAACTTCTCAAAATGGGTATTTTGTATTATGAAAATGCTTTACCATGATCGTTTTGTTCATTTTTTTTCCAAAGCACTCCATTGCTAATGAATTACTGCCACTTTTTTATGTTTTACTTCTCCTACTCTAGCCTTAGGCTTAGTTCTAAGCCTAAGGCTCGAGATTTGTGAACTTCTCAAAATGGGTATTTTTTATTATGAAAATGCTTTATTATGATCGTTGCGTTCATTTTTATTCCAAAGCACTCGATTGTTAATGAATTACTGCAACTTTTTTATGTTTTACTTTTTCTGCTAGTGCCCAAGACTCGAGATTTGTAAGCTTCTCAAAATGGGTATTTTTTATTATGAAAATGCTTTATTATGATCGTTGCGTTCATTTTTATTCCAAAGCACTCGATTGCTAATGAATTACTGCCACTTTTATATGTTTTACTTTTTCTACTAGTGCCCAAGACTCGAGATTTGTAAGCTTCTCAAAATGGGTATTTTTTATTATGAAAATGCTTTATTATGATCGTTGCGTTCATTTTTATTCCAAAGCACTCCATTGCTAATGAATTACTGCCACTTTTTTATGTTTTACTTTTTCTGCTAGTGCCCAAGACTCGAGATTTGTAAGCTTCTCAAAATGGGTATTTTTTATTATGAAAATGCTTTACCATGATCATTGCGTTCATTTTTTTTCCAAAGCACTACATTGCTAATGAATTACTGCCACTTTTTTATGTTTTACTTTTTCTGCTAGTGCCCAAGACTCGAGATTTGTAAGCTTCTCAAAATGGGTATTTTTTATTATGAAAATGCTTTACCATGATCATTGCGTTCATTTTTTTTCCAAAGCACTCCATTGCTAATGAATTACTGCCACTTTTTTATGTTTTACTTTTTCTGCTAGTGCCCAAGACTCGAGATTTGTAAGCTTCTCAAAATGGGTATTTTGTATTATGAAAATGCTTTTCCATGATCGTTGCGTTCATTTTTATTCCAAAGCACTCGATTGCTAATGCATTACTGCCACTTTTTTATGTTTTACTTCTCCTACTGTAGCCTTAGGCTTAGTTCTAAGCCTAAGGCTCGAGATTTGTGAACTTCTCAAAATGGGTATTTTGTATTATGAAAATGCTTTACCATGATCGTTTTGTTCATTTTTTTTCCAAAGCACTCCATTGCTAATGAATTACTGCCACTTTTTTATGTTTTACTTCTCCTACTCTAGCCTTAGGCTTAGTTCTAAGCCTAAGGCTCGAGATTTGTGAACTTCTCAAAATGGGTATTTTTTATTATGAAAATGCTTTATTATGATCGTTGCGTTCATTTTTATTCCAAAGCACTCGATTGTTAATGAATTACTGCAACTTTTTTATGTTTTACTTTTTCTGCTAGTGCCCAAGACTCGAGATTTGTAAGCTTCTCAAAATGGGTATTTTTTATTATGAAAATGCTTTATTATGATCGTTGCGTTCATTTTTATTCCAAAGCACTCGATTGCTAATGAATTACTGCCACTTTTATATGTTTTACTTTTTCTACTAGTGCCCAAGACTCGAGATTTGTAAGCTTCTCAAAATGGGTATTTTTTATTATGAAAATGCTTTATTATGATCGTTGCGTTCATTTTTATTCCAAAGCACTCGATTGCTAATGAATTACTGCCACTTTTTTATGTTTTACTTCTCCTACTGTAGCCTTAGGCTTAGTTCTAAGCCTAAGGCTCGAGATTTGTGAACATCTCAAAATGGGTATTTTGTATTATGAAAATGCTTTACCATGATCGTTGCGTTCATTTTTATTACAAAGCACTCGATTGCTAATGAATTACTGCCACTTTTTTATGTTTTACTTCTCCTACTGTAGCCTTTGGCTTAGTTCTAAGCCTAAGGCTCGAGATTTGTGAACTTCTCAAAATGGGTATTTTGTATTATGAAAATGCTTTACCATGATCGTTGCGTTCATTTTTATTCCAAAGCACTCGATTGCTAATGAATTACTGCCACTTTTTTATGTTTTACTTCTCCTACTGTAGCCTTAGGCTTAGTTCTAAGCCTAAGGCTCGAGATTTGTAAACTTTTCAAAATGGGTATTTTTTATTATGAAAATGCTTTACCGTGATCGTTGCGTTCATTTTTATTCCAAAGCACTCGATTGCTAATGAATTACTGCCACTTTTTTATGTTTTACTTCTCCTACTGTAGCCTTAGGCTTAGTTCTAAGCCTAAGGCTCGAGATTTGTGAACTTCTCAAAATGGGTATTTTTTATTATGAAAATGCTTTATTATGATCGTTGCGTTCATTTTTATTCCAAAGCACTCGATTGCTAATGAATTACTGCCACTTTTATATGTTTTACTTTTTCTACTACTGCCCAAGACTCGAGATTTGTAAGCTTCTCAAAATGGGTATTTTTTATTATGAAAATGCTTTATTATGATCGTTGCGTTCATTTTTTTTCCAAAGCACTCGATTGCTAATGAATTACTGCCACTTTTTTATGTTTTACTTTTTCTACTGTAGCCTTAGGCTTAGTTCTAAGCCTAAGGCTCGAGATTTGTGAACTTCTCAAAATGGGTATTTTGTATTATGAAAATGCTTTACCATGATCGTTGCGTTCATTTTTATTCCAAAGCACTCGATTGCTAATGAATTACTGCCACTTTTTTATGTTTTACTTCTCCTACTGTAGCCTTAGGCTTAGTTCTAAGCCTAAGGCTCGAGATTTGTGAATTTCTCAAAATGGGTATTTTGTATTATGAAAATGCTTTACCATGATCGTTGCGTTCATTTTTATTCCAAAGCACTCGATTGCTAATGAATTACTGCCACTTTTTTATGTTTTACTTCTCCTACTGTAGCCTTAGGCTTAGTTCTAAGCCTAAGGCTCGAGATTTGTGAACTTCTCAAAATGGGTATTTTTTATTATGAAAATGCTTTATTATGATCGTTGCGTTCATTATTATTCCAAAGCACTCGATTGCTAATGAATTACTGCCACTTTTATATGTTTTACTTTTTCTACTACTGCCCAAGACTCGAGATTTGTAAGCTTCTCAAAATGGGTATTTTTTATTATGAAAATGCTTTATTATGATCGTTGCGTTCATTTTTATTCCAAAGCACTCGATTGCTAATGAATTACTGCCACTTTTTTATGTTTTACTTCTCCTACTGTAGCCTTAGGCTTAGTTCTAAGCCTAAGGCTCGAGATTTGTAAACTTTTCAAAATGGGTATTTTTTATTATGAAAATGCTTTACCGTGATCGTTGCGTTCATTTTTATTCCAAAGCACTCGATTGCTAATGAATTACTGCCACTTTTTTATGTTTTACTTCTCCTACTGTAGCCTTAGGCTTAGTTCTAAGCCTAAGGCTCGAGATTTGTGAACTTCTCAAAATGGGTATTTTTTATTATGAAAATGCTTTATTATGATCGTTGCGTTCATTTTTATTCCAAAGCACTCGATTGCTAATGAATTACTGCCACTTTTATATGTTTTACTTTTTCTACTACTGCCCAAGACTCGAGATTTGTAAGCTTCTCAAAATGGGTATTTTTTATTATGAAAATGCTTTATTATGATCGTTGCGTTCATTTTTTTTCCAAAGCACTCGATTGCTAATGAATTACTGCCACTTTTTTATGTTTTACTTTTTCTACTGTAGCCTTAGGCTTAGTTCTAAGCCTAAGGCTCGAGATTTGTGAACTTCTCAAAATGGGTATTTTGTATTATGAAAATGCTTTACCATGATCGTTGCGTTCATTTTTATTCCAAAGCACTCGATTGCTAATGAATTACTGCCACTTTTTTATGTTTTACTTCTCCTACTGTAGCCTTAGGCTTAGTTCTAAGCCTAAGGCTCGAGATTTGTGAATTTCTCAAAATGGGTATTTTGTATTATGAAAATGCTTTACCATGATCGTTGCGTTCATTTTTATTCCAAAGCACTCGATTGCTAATGAATTACTGCCACTTTTTTATGTTTTACTTCTCCTACTGTAGCCTTAGGCTTAGTTCTAAGCCTAAGGCTCGAGATTTGTGAACTTCTCAAAATGGGTATTTTTTATTATGAAAATGCTTTATTATGATCGTTGCGTTCATTATTATTCCAAAGCACTCGATTGCTAATGAATTACTGCCACTTTTATATGTTTTACTTTTTCTACTACTGCCCAAGACTCGAGATTTGTAAGCTTCTCAAAATGGGTATTTTTTATTATGAAAATGCTTTATTATGATCGTTGCGTTCATTTTTATTCCAAAGCACTCGATTGCTAATGAATTACTGCCACTTTTTTATGTTTTACTTCTCCTACTGTAGCCTTAGGCTTAGTTCTAAGCCTAAGGCTCGAGATTTGTGAACTTCTCAAAATGGGTATTTTGTATTATGAAAATGCTTTACCATGATCGTTGCGTTCATTTTTATTCCAAAGCACTCGATTGCTAATGAATTACTGCCACTTTTTTATGTTTTACTTCTCCTACTGTAGCCTTAGGCTTAGTTCTAAGCCTAAGGCTCGAGATTTGTAAACTTTTCAAAATGGGTATTTTTTATTATGAAAATGCTTTACCGTGATCGTTGCGTTCATTTTTATTCCAAAGCACTCGATTGCTAATGAATTACTGCCACTTTTTTATGTTTTACTTCTCCTACTGTAGCCTTAGGCTTAGTTCTAAGCCTAAGGCTCGAGATTTGTGAACTTCTCAAAATGGGTATTTTTTATTATGAAAATGCTTTATTATGATCGTTGCGTTCATTTTTATTCCAAAGCACTCGATTGCTAATGAATTACTGCCACTTTTATATGTTTTACTTTTTCTACTACTGCCCAAGACTCGAGATTTGTAAGCTTCTCAAAATGGGTATTTTTTATTATGAAAATGCTTTATTATGATCGTTGCGTTCATTTTTATTCCAAAGCACTCGATTGCTAATGAATTACTGCCACTTTTTTATGTTTTACTTTTTCTGCTAGTGCCCAAGACTCGAGATTTGTAAGCTTCTCAAAATGGGTATTTTTTATTATGAAAATGCTTTATTATGATCGTTGCGTTCATTTTTATTCCAAAGCACTCGATTGCTAATGAATTACTGCCACTTTTTTATGTTTTACTTCTCCTACTGTAGCCTTAGGCTTAGTCCTAAGCCTAAGGCTCGAGATTTGTGAATTTCTCAAAATGGGTATTTTTTATTATGAAAATGCTTTACCATGATCATTGCGTTCATTTTTTTTCCAAAGCACTCCATTGCTAATGAATTACTGCCACTTTTTTATGTTTTACTTTTTCTGCTAGTGCCCAAGACTCGAGATTTGTAAGCTTCTCAAAATGGGTATTTTTTATTATGAAAATGCTTTACCATGATCATTGCGTTCATTTTTTTTCCAAAGCACTCCATTGCTAATGAATTACTGCCACTTTTTTATGTTTTACTTTTTCTGCTAGTGCCCAAGACTCGAGATTTGTGAACTTCTCAAAATGGGTATTTTGTATTATGAAAATGCTTTACCATGATCGTTGCGTTCATTTTTATTCCAAAGCACTCGATTGCTAATGAATTACTGCCACTTTTTTATGTTTTACTTCTCCTACTGTAGCCTTAGGCTTAGTTCTAAGCCTAAGGCTCGAGATTTGTGAACTTCTCAAAATGGGTATTTTTTATTATGAAAATGCTTTATTATGATCGTTGCGTTCATTTTTATTCCAAAGCACTCGATTGCTAATGAATTACTGCCACTTTTTTATGTTTTACTTCTCCTACTGTAGCCTTAGGCTTAGTTCTAAGCCTAAGGCTCGAGATTTGTGAATTTCTCAAAATGGGTATTTTGTATTATGAAAATGCTTTACCATGATCGTTGCGTTCATTTTTATTCCAAAGCACTCGATTGCTAATGAATTACTGCCACTTTTTTATGTTTTACTTCTCCTACTGTAGCCTTAGGCTTAGTTCTAAGCCTAAGGCTCGAGATTTGTGAATTTCTCAAAATGGGTATTTTGTATTATGAAAATGCTTTACCATGATCGTTGCGTTCATTTTTATTCCAAAGCACTCGATTGCTAATGAATTACTGCCACTTTTTTATGTTTTACTTTTTCTACTAGTGCCCAAGACTCGAGATTTGTAAGCTTCTCAAAATGGGTATTTTTTATTATGAAAATGCTTTACCGTGATCGTTGCGTTCATTTTTATTCCAAAGCACTCGATTGCTAATGAATTACTGCCACTTTTTTATGTTTTACTTCTCCTACTGTAGCCTTAGGCTTAGTTCTAAGCCTAAGGCTCGAGATTTGTGAATTTCTCAAAATGGGTATTTTGTATTTTGAAAATGCTTTACCATGATCGTTGCGTTCATTTTTATTCCAAAGCACTCGATTGCTAATGAATTACTGCCACTTTTTTATGTTTTACTTCTCCTACTGTAGCCTTAGGCTTAGTTCTAAGCCTAAGGCTCGAGATTTGTGAATTTCTCAAAATGGGTATTTTGTATTATGAAAATGCTTTACCATGATCGTTGCGTTCATTTTTATTCCAAAGCACTCGATTGCTAATGAATTACTGCCACTTTTTTATGTTTTACTTTTTCTGCTAGTGCCCAAGACTCGAGATTTGTAAGCTTCTCAAAATGGGTATTTTTTATTATGAAAATGCTTTATTATGATCGTTGCGTTCATTTTTATTCCAAAGCACTCGATTGCTAATGAATTACTGCCACTTTTTTATGTTTTACTTCTCCTACTGTAGCCTTAGGCTTAGTCCTAAGCCTAAGGCTCGAGATTTGTGAATTTCTCAAAATGGGTATTTTTTATTATGAAAATGCTTTACCATGATCATTGCGTTCATTTTTTTTCCAAAGCACTCCATTGCTAATGAATTACTGCCACTTTTTTATGTTTTACTTTTTCTGCTAGTGCCCAAGACTCGAGATTTGTAAGCTTCTCAAAATGGGTATTTTTTATTATGAAAATGCTTTACCATGATCATTGCGTTCATTTTTTTTCCAAAGCACTCCATTGCTAATGAATTACTGCCACTTTTTTATGTTTTACTTTTTCTGCTAGTGCCCAAGACTCGAGATTTGTGAACTTCTCAAAATGGGTATTTTGTATTATGAAAATGCTTTACCATGATCGTTGCGTTCATTTTTATTCCAAAGCACTCGATTGCTAATGAATTACTGCCACTTTTTTATGTTTTACTTCTCCTACTGTAGCCTTAGGCTTAGTTCTAAGCCTAAGGCTCGAGATTTGTGAACTTCTCAAAATGGGTATTTTTTATTATGAAAATGCTTTATTATGATCGTTGCGTTCATTTTTATTCCAAAGCACTCGATTGCTAATGAATTACTGCCACTTTTTTATGTTTTACTTCTCCTACTGTAGCCTTAGGCTTAGTTCTAAGCCTAAGGCTCGAGATTTGTGAATTTCTCAAAATGGGTATTTTGTATTATGAAAATGCTTTACCATGATCGTTGCGTTCATTTTTATTCCAAAGCACTCGATTGCTAATGAATTACTGCCACTTTTTTATGTTTTACTTCTCCTACTGTAGCCTTAGGCTTAGTTCTAAGCCTAAGGCTCGAGATTTGTGAATTTCTCAAAATGGGTATTTTGTATTATGAAAATGCTTTACCATGATCGTTGCGTTCATTTTTATTCCAAAGCACTCGATTGCTAATGAATTACTGCCACTTTTTTATGTTTTACTTTTTCTACTAGTGCCCAAGACTCGAGATTTGTAAGCTTCTCAAAATGGGTATTTTTTATTATGAAAATGCTTTACCGTGATCGTTGCGTTCATTTTTATTCCAAAGCACTCGATTGCTAATGAATTACTGCCACTTTTTTATGTTTTACTTCTCCTACTGTAGCCTTAGGCTTAGTTCTAAGCCTAAGGCTCGAGATTTGTGAATTTCTCAAAATGGGTATTTTGTATTTTGAAAATGCTTTACCATGATCGTTGCGTTCATTTTTATTCCAAAGCACTCGATTGCTAATGAATTACTGCCACTTTTTTATGTTTTACTTCTCCTACTGTAGCCTTAGGCTTAGTTCTAAGCCTAAGGCTCGAGATTTGTGAATTTCTCAAAATGGGTATTTTGTATTATGAAAATGCTTTACCATGATCGTTGCGTTCATTTTTATTCCAAAGCACTCGATTGCTAATGAATTACTGCCACTTTTTTATGTTTTACTTCTCCTACTGTAGCCTTAGGCTTAGTTCTAAGCCAAAGGCTCGAGATTTGTGAACTTCTCAAAATGGGTATTTTTTATTATGAAAATGCTTTATTATGATCGTTGTGTGCATTTTTTTTCCAAAGCACTCGATTGCTAATGAATTACTGCCACTTTTATATGTTTTACTTTTTCTACTAGTGCCCAAGACTCGAGATTTGTAAGCTTCTCAAAATGGGTATTTTTTATTATGAAAATGCTTTACCATGATCATTGCGTTCATTTTTTTTCCAAAGCACTCCATTGCTAATGAATTACTGCCACTTTTTTATGTTTTACTTTTTCTGCTAGTGCCCAAGACTCGAGATTTGTAAGCTTCTCAAAATGGGTATTTTTTATTATGAAAATTAATAGTTCTAAGCCTAAGGCTACAGTAGGAGAAGTAAAACATAAAAAAGTGGCAGTAATTCATTAGCAATCGAGTGCTTTGGAATAAAAATGAACGCAACTATCATGGTAAAGCATTTTCATAATAAAAAATACCCCTTTTGAGAAGCATACAAATCTCGAGTCTTGGGCACTAGTAGACGAAGCAAAATATAAAAGTTGCAGTAATTCATTAGCAATCGAGTGCTTTGGAATAAAAATGAACGCAACTATCACGGTAAAGCATTTTCATAATAAAAAATACCCATTTTGAGTAGTTTACAAATCTCGAGCCTTAGGCACTTTTTTTTTTTTCTGTCCAAGAATTTTTGTAATTGAATCCATTTTTAGGAGAAAGCTTTTTTTAAAAATACAAATAAAACTCTTAAAAAATTTTTGAAAAGACGAAATTACAAAGTAAATGTTGATGTCAACAAAGATGTTAAGAAAATATTAAACTATGTTTTTGATCTTTCAAATGTTGGTATTCAAAGCGCTCAAGAACTTGAAAGTCGTCCGGATTCTGTTGTTCCTACCGACTAACAACCACAAAAATTTTAAATGGCTGAACATAGCTGGCATGAAGCTAAATTTTTGACATTTGTTGGCATAAACATTCGTTATTTTACGTTTGATTTGATTTTTTTTGTTTGGATTTTATCAATGAATAAACAAAAAATTTCATGTTTTGTAATTAACATAGCTATTTTTTTCCTCTTTTAATCAATAAAATTTGTATCTCATTTCAGTTTTGTCGATCTTATTTTCATGTTTTGCATAAATTATTACACTGAGAAAAAGCCGTGATGCATTCATCACTGTTGCATCACTGACAGTGACGAAAAAACCCTCACTGGTGACGAATTCATCACTGATAGTGATGAATTCGTCACAACTTCATCACCGGTGAGATTTTTTTCGTCACTGCTTTTTTGTCAGTGTATGCTTTACCTTACTGTTTTTGATACATTATTAATTACGCGCGCCTTTATGAGTCTATTTTTTTGCAATTTATTATTTTTTCAATGACTGACCTTTTTTGCATTAAAGCAATCCTTATTTTCTCATTGATTTTCCTTTTTTTAAAAACCTGACCCAAACGTCTGGACCCCCCAGAACATATCGTACTATTTTTTTGCTATTAATCAATATACCTGTTACAGCCGATCTTGTGGACCCGCTGATCTTGTTTTTTTTTCTTTTATATACCTCACTAAAATGGAAACGAAAAATATTGGTTTTCTCATCGTATATAAACTATATTTTTTTGTAGCAAAGCAGAAACTGATCAATAAAAGTCAGTGCCGCAGACAAAACAAATTCTGCAAGCAACATCTTGAGAAAAGGGTCATCTTCAGAATGTTTCAAGAAACGCATCTCTCTAGTTTGTGAGAGTATAAATACTAAAAAATATTCAGTAAATTTATCATTTTATCTTCATTTATCTCTTCTCATCTCGCTTACTACAACTGCTCCTGCAAAAATGCTTCTTTCTTCTTGTTTATGGCAAACTGCAAAACTTTCATTGACTTCTAAAACAAAAATTGTTTTCAATGAAAATATGGAATTTTCTGTTGTTGTTTCTAAAAAAGATAGTTTCAATCACTAGTTGCATATTGAAGATGTCAAAGGTTCTTTTACCAATCTTAGAATTGGATCTCGAAGTTCGTTTTTGACATTTTTGATTATTATAGAAGATTTTGACAATCATAATTTTTAGATACTTTAAATTGTTTATTCTTTGATCGAACAACACAAACATATCAAACAAATTTAAATCAACTTCGAGAATCCTATAATTTTCTTATTGATTGTGAAATCGAATATAAGACTGTAACAGCTTTGAAATGGACTGTGGATATAAAATATGAATGTGATTATCTAAAATTTTTAAATGTTTTTGAATGCTATGATGACAAATTTCCCATTGCTGATTATGAATTTTACAAACTTCAATATTATGTTAAAAAAGTTAATGAACATTTTGTTGAAGTTACTGTTAAAAATCCACATAAACTTCAAATTAATGGTATGTTTTTATACAAAATTTCATTGTTTTGTTAATGCAAGTACAAAGTATCTCAACAAAATTATGTTCAGTATAGGATAGAAATTGACCTTAACATGGAATAATTTGCATATTCTTCGATAAAGATTAATAGGAGTAACAAAAGTTTTAAAAAATCAAATTTTGTTACCCTCACAAAATTGAGTTTCAATAAAAAGCTACCTTTTTTAAATAGATTGTAACGAAAATATTTTCCTTGCCTTGTTTTTGATTAATATCCGCAATTAAATGTTACCAAAATGGTTCATTTTTGAAAATCTTGTGTTTAACAAAAACTGAAATGTCCTCTAGAAAATGGTGACAAAGCTTGAAAATTTTTAATTACTGTTACTTTTGTTGTTTTGCTTGCTATGTAAATTAGATCTTTACCATTTTTAGGACAAAAGAATGATTACAGCTCTTTGGCAAATGTTTCAACTGACTTAAATTTAAGTATATCAATGGTTTATGATCCAAAGGTTATGGAAAAGCTTGACAAAAACGCTAAAAATGGAATTTTTGAATCTGAAAAATCAGTATCAAGTGCTTCAGTTGACCCTGTAACTGAACTTTCAAAAGCTGTTGAAAAGAAATCAGACGAAATGATGCCAAGAAATAATGAAAATTTTGACGATACAAGTGTCGAAATTGTTCAAAATGATTCAACCGGTGATAATGTTGAAAGTGAAAATGTATTAGCTACAGAAAAGCATGTTCCTAATACATTTTTCTTGAACAACAAGCTTCGGAAAAAATTGTTACTTTCAATGATGAATTAAATGAATTTACCAATGCACCACCTTCGATTATACGCGATTCAGAAGCAACTCAAATGTACAGAAAAATGAGTACGGAAGAGTTTATTGCAGATGTCTTGGGCGTTCCTGTAGATAATTTGCTTTCTCGCAGAAATGCCTTAATTGCTGGATATCATATTCAAACAGACGCAGCACAAGAAGAATCTGAAAAACAAGCACCTGAAAAAACTGATATTATCAATGATAATTTGAATGAAACCAGCAATTTGTTTGATAAACTATCTTCTGACGAGAATGCTGAAATTTCTGAAGATCATGTTCCAGTAGATTCGTCTCCTGAAAATTCAGAAAAACTAATTTTTGAAAAACCTTTTACTGTCAATAACATTCCTTCTGAAACCAGTAAATCAACATCTTCAAACACACTTGAAAACAGCAAACCTTCAAATACACTTGACCCGTCTGCTATCCCTGCCAATCATTACGTCATTCTTGATTCATCAGTAAAAAATTACAGCCAATTCCCTTCATTTACCATCAACAAGTATTCATCAAAAGTAAAAGATGTTTAAGTCCTTCACTTTTGCTGAAATTCTATTGAGGGCGAATAAAGGGAAAAGACTGAGACAAAAAAAATACATATAAACAAAAACTTATCTAATAGAAATCTCCTTAATAACACTATTGAATTCTGGAAATGCTGGATCATCTTCCCCATTGTTCTGCTCCCAGGCCTAAAAAACTTAACCACAAAGCATCATGTTCAAAAATTTATATAAAAAAACTTATCTGAGTCATTAATTGAACCATACCATTGAGCTTGATACTGGTATTGATAATAATGATGGTGGAGGTGCAGTTGTTGTTGGAAACCATTTTTTAGCATTAATCTAAAAAAAGTGAAATAAAAAAGATGTTGAAGGTAATAAAATAGAACTTACAACTTCCAGACATTAGCACCAAATATACAAAGATATACATCTGCAACAAGACCACCAGCTTGATTTTTGAATCCTGTACGAAGCTGCATAAGAAAGATACCAGAAATTTTAACGGAATTACCAAGTTGACAAAGCCGTGTATTTTCACCACTAACTCGAACAGTCATTGTTGGAATAGAACTAGATGGAACTTGATCGCTCTAAAAAGATACAGTATATTGTCTTTCACTTTTATCTATTCGCTTACCATTTCTTGTACACAAATTTCTTGATATATTGAAAATGATGAACCACGAAGTTGAAGCTCAAGACGACCATTGGCACGTAATTCTTGGCAATCTTTTGATGGACATTCTTGAGTAGGAGCCTATTGTGGACCATTAACTTCTTGGTAAACTTCACAACCACATGTATCACAAAGATATGTAACAACATCGACATGTGGCATAACTTCTGAGCATCGAAATACTACGCATTGTAACAAGTTTACCAACATCTTCAGCAAGAATTTCACCAGCTGCTTAACATTTACCAAGTTCAGTTGTAACAAAGTAGACTTCACTAAAAAGAAAATGAGATGATTATAAAAGGATATTAAAAAAGTAAAAGCATACTAACAGCAAAAAATTTTTTCCATGCAACATTTCGTAGAATTCTTTCAGCATCTTTTGCAGAATCTTGTTGAGCATCACATCATACATGTTAAAAATCATCATATAAATATATTTAGCTGAAAATATAAAAATGTAATAAATAATCGGAGAGAAAAGCAACGCAGCTAACAAACGCGCCAAAAATTGAGAAGGAAAAAAGAACAACAAATTGCGCGCGCAAAATAATTGTGAAAGAAGAAGGAAAAAAAGAACGAGAAGCTTCTTTAAAAAAATAATCAATAATAACCAAAAATGCTACACACAACGTTGCACAAACTCGCCAAACGAAAAAAGCAATAAGCAGCAAAATAATCAATTACTTAAAAACTGATACATAATTTTAGAAGTTTTTTTAAAGAAATATTATACAAAAAGTTTGAACAATGTTTAAGCATAAAGATAATATAATGGATGTGTTTTTGACCATTCCTATCATAAATAAAATTAAACTCCCACAAAAATACCAAACTTTTTAAAACAAATATTTTGATTACAGCTGCAACAAAAAAGCATTTAAAACCCATTTTGCATAATATGTGACAGAATTAATAGATTCTTTATGCTTTTATTCTTTTGTTTTTTGATTTGATAAAACATATGAGACATTAAAATAGAATAAATTATCACCAAGGTTTCAAGCATTTTCGTCTTCTTCATTACAGCTTTTAGACAGCTATCTAAAATTTATTTATTATTACTATTAGATAACTAAATGGTTTTAAAAAGTATCAAAAAAGTAGCCGAGATTCAACTAATTTTAGTGGCTTCTATACTTTTCTGGGGTACTGTATGTTTAATAAAAAGCTTACATTTATCACTATAATGATAATATTCAACAAAGATGCACAGTAAAGACAAAGCAAAAACATTTGAGAGCATTAAATTCCATGGTAGTGTTGCTTGTTGATGTAGTAACATGTTTAACAAGTTTTTTTAAGTTGACGGTTCTTCAGCTGACGTAATAATTGATAAAAAATATAATTTTTATATAAACAAATAATAAAAATAGATATTTCTCTCAAGATTTAAAAAAGAAAAACTCTCCTTGCATGAAGGAGTGAGATTGGCTCATGCACTCTCTTTGCCAAAACAAATGCAAAGATGGGTGAGCCGTGTGTTTGAACAATACCCGGTATACTGTAACAAGTATTTACCGTAAAAATTAGTTTTTATCAGTAAAATACGATAATTAAAAATTCAGGGATATTTTCCCCCTTTTTTCAAAAACGGGATTATTAATTACCCTCTTTTCGAAAAACGGGGGCATTTCACCCCCATTATTCGGGGGTTTTTAGATATCCCCATTATTTAAATTTGGGAGTTTTTTTTCAGTGTACATGATTTACATGCGTTGTTCTCATATCAAAGACTTTTTTGCGTGTGATATGAAAAAAAGAAACAGGGCATACGGTAAATTCATCTAAGCAAATAGTAATGTTTTCACATCCCTTTTTTTAATTAATTGTGTTTTTCTTTTCAAAAAATGATTTTTCTTTCGAAATACGAGTAGTTCAAAAGGAAATAAAAATTTTTATCAAAAATTTCATTGTTCATTAATGCATCAGCCCTTAGTTAAACACTTGATGTGTTATCACTGACTTCTAGCTTTTCCATTATGACAAACAAACGCTGACGCTTTTTGAACACAAAAAACCAACTAATATACAATTTGATTTTTCAAATTTTGACATAATATTATTGCTATCAATAAGGCTTACTTTTCAAATAAAAATGAATAAAAAATTTAATATTGCTGTTTGTACAGTTTTTGATCGATACAAGTAATTACTTTTTATCGCGTTAAAATAACTTTGAATTTCAGATGCAGCATTCAGAAAACTTGTAAATATCAGCAACACTATTTATAAAAAACATTTTCGACTATTTTGTAAACATTAAATTATTACAGAATCAATTTTATAATATGGAATTTCCAACAGATGTTAGTTATAATATATAATTTTTGATAATTCTTTTAAAATTTTACAACGCAATATTACGTCGTCTTTAGGTCGTCCATATCGATAACGAATGGAAATTTGGGAGAGCAGATTTATATGAATTAAAAGATTCTGAAAATGGATGCTTAAAAGGCGAATGTTATCACAATTTTATCATTCCTGGTCTTCATTACAATGCAAAAATATATCCAAATGGATTTTATGAAACGTATCGTGGAGAGACGATAATAGCTTTGGATGTCAATAGTGTACATGAAGGAAAAATTCATGCCAATTTTGTAATTTTGGTTGAATCTGCTGGATTTTCAAAAGAATCGAAATGCATAATTGAAACATCTGGCGGAGAAGGAGAAATTTGCTGTAAAACTTCTGAATTCTTTAGTTTAGAAAATAACTATTTCATCACTGGTGTAATTACTGTTCGAATTAAGGGGACTTTGAAAGCCGAATACTCTTCATCTACCGTATGTTTCTGTTGCAAGCTTTCGAGAGTTTATTTCTTATTAAATATAATAAAACTTTTAGCATATTATTTGTCCATTTGATATTGAATGCAGTTTTGAAAAATCAGATTTATCTGCCATAAAAAATTTTAAAAACGGATATCTAAATGGCAAATGTTTCTATGCTTTCAATATCCCAAGTATTCTATTTCATATCACTCTTTCACCTAATGGAGATAACGAAGAGCGTCGTGGAGAAACAGTGATATCTTTACGTGTAAATGGATCGGTTGAAAGAAACGTTACAGCAGTTTTTACAATCATAATTGAATCCATAAATTTTTCAAAAAACTTAAAACGTGTCTATGAAGCATATTCTGGAGGGGGAGGCATTTGCTGTAAAACTGAAGAATTTTTTAATACAAATAACAAATATTTCATAGACGATATTATTATTATCAGAATAAAAGGGACTTTAAAAACTCAACAATTTTTTACTTCTGTGAGCTATATATAAATTAAAACAATTCTCTTTTCTCTTGTTTTAGGAAATATGTTGTCCATTTGATAAAGAATGGAAATTTAAAAAATCAGATTTAATGAATATAAAAGATGAAAAAAATGAACGTTTGAAAGGAAGATGTTATCATGAAGACGAGATCCCTGGCTTTGAATATGGTGTTAGTATTTATCCAAATGGAAACAGCGAAACATATGAGGGTGAAACATGGATAATATTACACGCATATGGCATAAAGGAAAGAAAAATTACTGCGATTTTTACAATCTATATTGAATCAGCAATTTTTTTAAAAAGCTGCGTGTATGTCTATGATATTTACGCGGGAACTGGCTCAGCATGCTGCAAAACCAATGAATTTTTTGATCCAAATAATAATTATTTTGTTGATGACGAAATAACTGTTAGAGTTGAAGGAATTTTCAAAATAGAACGGTCTTGCATTTCTGTAAGTGTTTTTGGGTTCAATAGTTTTGTAATTTTTGTTTAATGTTGTTTTTCAGGATATTATATGTCCGTTTGATATTGAATGGAAACTTGCAAAAGCAGATTTAATTGAACTAAAAGATTCTGAAAATGGGTATTTAGCCGGAAAATCTTTTTATGCTTTTAATATTCCGGGTCTCCAGTATTATGCTGTTATTTATCCAAATGGAAATAATAATGAACGTCGAGGACAAACATGGATATTTTTGTATGTAAACGGCTTAGTAGAAAGAAAAATTACTGCATATTTTACAATTTTTATTGAATCAGCAAGTTATTCACATTCTCTAAATTATATTTATGAAACAAATGCTGGATGGGGGCATTCATGCTGCAATACAGCTGAACTTTTTGATTTGCAAAGTAAATATTTTGCGAATGGTGAACTTGTTATCAGAATTAAAGGAAATTTAAACTCTCAAAGATCTTCCATTTCAGTAAGTGTCATCGTTTACTTATCTAATATCTTAAATTTAAATATTTTTAGAAAACTTTAAGTCCGATTGCAATGCTGTGGAAGATTAAAGAACAAGATTTACTGGCCAAAAAAGAAACAAACGGATTTTTGCGGAGTAAACGAATGAAAGTTGCATTGATTCCTGATGTAAAAATGTATGCTAAGATCAGTCTTAATGAAGTTCGAGATGACAGTCCCCCAAAAATAGGCTTATATTTATATGTTGAAATGGAGAACCAAAAGAAAATAAAAGCATCGTTTGATTTTTCCATTTATTCTGCCCACTTTCATAATGGAGTGGAATGTACATTTGAAAAAACTGAAGGATATGGTTTTTTATTTTGTTTCACAAATGATTTATTTGATGCATCTAAAAGCTATATTGTCAATGGATATCTTACAATAAATTTGAATGGAATTCTTATGATTGAAACAGCTCCAAATACTGTATTAAATTTCAAAAAAGGCGTTGCCTCAAAATGTGCTCAAATAAAAGATGCTAAAGATTTTTTAATTGTGACTGGTGATAAAGAAATCAAAGTAAGTTGTTGGGCTATGGTGTGATACAACAAGTTAATGTTTTAGGTTCACAAACAAGTTTTAATGGATGCTTCTGAAGCTTTTATTGGAATGTTTAAATCTGGAATGATTGAAACAATCGAAAATAAAATGTTCATAAAAGAGTTTCCATTTGAAATTGTTGAAGCTGCAATTAATCTTATGTACAATGTTGCTGTTCCACGAAATTTTGTATTAGAAGATATGCTATTACTTTATCGATTTGCTGATAAATACCGTATCCAGCTTATTATGGTATGTATTGCATTGTACGACTGCTATAACTATATGCTTATAGAATCTTGTTGAAAATTATTTAATCAAACAACTTTCACCAGCAAATGTCTGTAAGCTTATTAAATTTTCAGAACCAAATAGTTTTAATATTAAAAAGCTCCATCAAAGTTGTGTTAATTTTTTAATTAAATGTTCAAAAAAATCAACACCTGTTTCTGGGATTGAAATTCTTAACAATGATTTTCTTGCATCAGTATTTTTGAACTCTCTTTGTCCTACTGTGGAAACTGATAGTTTCATTTAATTATTAAGCGTTTACCAATATAAAAATTTTTGTAATAAGAGTTTTGTTTAAAAGATTTACCTTTTTCATTTCTTCTCTTCTGTGTGCTTCATATTATGGTACGCAGTTTTTACTCGAAATTTAAAATAACAGTTTATTGAAGAAAAAAAATACCGTATAATTTGTTTTATTAAAATCTTTGTCTTTAAAAAAGCAAAAAGAAACCCGCAAAAAATATTGAAAATACAAAACAACAGTGGTAATAATAATAATTGGGATTATCACAAACTCATATATACTCATTGAGTCCATCCAAAGCATTAAATCATATTAAAATAATCATTTTTGAGTGAACAAGTTTTTTGTATCATTGGATGATGAATTGGTGATGGATGTTCGGGAGAGGTGGAAACAACAAGGGGGCGAGTAATTGATGTACCATTTGATTGAATAGAGGATCGAGGAGTTGATGATGAATTTACAACTCCAACAGATCGAGATGATTGTCGTCCACTGAAAGTAGATGAACGATTTTGGCAGGCAAAACCATTTCCCCCACTTCCACTCAACTTCTTCTTTTCAGATTCAAGTCGAAGCTGCCGTTTTTTAAGTTTCGCTTCATTCGTTGATCCATTGGATGTTGATCGAAGACTATTAATCCGTGATGCCAATGATGTAATAACTTCAGATGTATGTAGAATTCCACCAAGTTTTGAACGCTTTTGTTTTCGTGTAAGCCAAAAGAATAGCAGAGGATTCCAGACTACTGTTGACATTGCAATTACATGTGCAATCAAAGGCCAAAAATATGGTTGTGCTCGCATAAATTCTGGTTCGACTTCTATAAAAGGACGTCAATGAAAATGTATCAAGCAAAAATGTTATAAATTATTAATTTTAAATATATAAAGTTAAAAAAATCTTTTTGCAAAATTTTTTTAACTATAATATTTAATTTTTTTTGCTTTTACGTCAGAAAAAATTAATGAAAAAATATATAATATAAAAATGACTTACTAAAATCTTTGACAAGATTAACAGCAGTTAAAGGAAGCCAACATCCAATAAATGCCAAGACCATACCTATAAATTGCATCAAATCAAATTTTATATTTAGAAATAGAATTATTTATTAAAGAAAGTATAAAGTTCAAAGGTATTAGACAGAAAAATATGTGTTTTTGTTTTTTTGTTCTAATTTGAGGTGATGTAAATGTCTAAAAATGGCACATGTCCTTGATTTTTTTGGCACAAACATATGTCACAAAAAAAGTGTTTTAACTATGATTTTTGGTTTATTTTTTCAGTGGGACGCCAAGATGTCAAAAGTTTAGACAAATTAATAATTAAGAAAACTTTTTGAGATATAAAAAAGAGTTAACAAAAAAAGACTAAAATTGGTATTCACACATTTTTAAGTGGGAAAGAACTTTTAGAGTTCCGAAAATGGTAGTGCTGAGAATAGAGTGGGTCACAATTAGAATGTTCAATTTCGAATGTGAAAGAAATGCTTGAAAACATTTTTTGTCTATGAACTTTAAAGCTTTTTTTATACTGGTAAATTTTACTTTACCAAATCTACAGTAATCCTTAAAAGAACTTACCAATTAAAATATAATTAACACGTTTCTTTCGATTTATTGCATCATGTCGTTGTGAAGATGTTAGCGATTGACAAAACTGTACATTTTGAATAATCATATCTCGATGAACTTTATCCAAGATTTTCCAATAGCAATAACTAATTCCTGCCATTGGAATAATAAATTGTAAAATCATAACAGAAAGGCCATAAATTCGACGATTATTTTCGCCTTGCCAATTTGTTTCATCACAATACAACCCACAAAAGGGAGTAGAATTTGCTGGGACATAATATGATCCAGAGACAAGTTCATATGAAAGCAGATATGGGATATTTATGACAGAACAAATAATCCAAATTAAACATGTAATTAGAAGGGCACGTTTGATTGAAACTGGTAGTTTTGTGGGATCAGTAATGTGAAGAAATTTATCTGCTGCAATCGCCGTAAGAGACCAACTAAAAAGGAAGCAATAATTAAAAATGACGTAATTGTGAATCACGTGTAAATTATGGTGACACGTGATTAATGTATTTATTATTACGAAATATCTATATGTATGTAGTACTGTAACAAAATATTTCAAAGCTCAAAAACCTAAACAATGCCAAAAAAATGTTTAAAAGTCCCAAATGGCACAAATGTTTTTGAAGCCTATAAATCTTTGCTGTAGTTCTTGGTACATGAAGACTTGAAAGTGAAACCCTTTCTGTATTACTTTGGAGTTACTTCCGAAGATCACAAATTTTTAATGCTTTTGACATTTGCGTGTGGCTTTCAATCCCCGGATTTCATATGTCTCATTTTTAAACTTTCAAAAATTAAAAGCTTTTATTTTAAACTATACAACTCTAATAGGATTATAAAAAGTTTTTCCAACTATAATCCTCATTTACTTTTAAGTATTCAATTTGCATAAATATTTGTAAAAACGTACCTTGTGACAAATACAGCACAACTATTTGATAGCGGCATAAGCCTACACATAAATGAACCAAATACCCATTCTTTATGTAACGCATACCATGGGGTCACAGGAATCCCAGTTAAACAGAGTAGCAAATCTGTTAAAATTAAATTTAATAAAAATATATTTCGAGCTGATCGAAGTCTTTTATTATGGAGAACAGCAACCAAGACACCGCCATTTCCAATTATGCCGAGTACGAATAGGGTGGTATAAACAATTGTAAATCCGAATTTTACTGTGAACCAACTGAAAAAAAGTTTTATGTTAAATGATTACTGTAACTTTTCGGTTACTGTAGTTTTGTGATTACTGGTCAGTAAAATACAGTTGTGACAATAATTATTTCGTCATCAAAACAATCTTATTACTATGATGACGACAACTTTATACATGACTTTTTGAACTTTTTATCTTATTTTTTCACTTTTCACTTTTAACCTTTCATTTTTTTGTTAAAAGGAAGTAACTTCTTCTTTTTCTTCTTTTGATGTTTATGCTTTCTGTTATTATGAAAAAAGAAGAAGATAAAACTTCCTCAAAAGTAAAAAAGTGAGATATCTCTCATGTGAAATCTCTTTTTTTATCCCTCATGGGACTAAACTTTTTTGGGCATGCTTGAGTAAGATCAAGTTTACTTTTTTCTCCTTTAACAACAAAAGGCTATAAATTATAATATCTCTGTTCGAGCAAGAAAAATACACTTTTTTGTTGAGGTAATTATTTTGTTTTTTGTTGTAGTTACATGCATGTTTATGATCCCAAAAGGAAGAAGAAGCTTAACAGAGACTTACTTACTACTTACTTCATTTACTCGTGTTTTAAGTGAAAGTAAAAAAAATATGAAAAATTAAAGTAAAAATAACTCTTTTAGTTTTTGCTTTCATTTAATCCCCTCATAAAAAGAAAATTTAAAAAAGAAAAAAGTTAAATTTGAACAAAGCAAACAAAAAAAGCATAAGTTTCAATAATCTTTTTGAAATCAAAAGCAAAAAATGAAAGAAAGAAATGAAAAGTTTATATAATTAAAGAATGGCCTTCGTTATTTCCTTTCCTTTACTACTTTTTCTAAAAAAATGACGATTTCCTTTTAAGACCCTCAAATTTTATTTCCCTCTTTTTTTTATCGATAAAGAAAAAAAACTCGGAACACATGTATGTGTTTCACAACCTTTTATCAGCAAATAGCATAAAATGTTCGAAAAAACGAAGCATTTATCATTGAAATACATCGGAAGAAAATCGCCCCCTAAGGAAAACATCAGCCATTTTCTTTGAGAGACAAATTTTCTTCTCTTTGGAAGAAGAAAAAAGGTGACGCAAAAACCCATGAGAAATAAAACAATGACCGATGAGTTCCTTTTTTCCTTCTTCTGAAGCTAGTATTTATTTGAGCAATATGTATTTTTTATGAGATAAAAAGAGAGAGAAATACGAAAGTTCAAAGATTTGTTACAGTATTTACATGTTGCATGAAATGTGTGAGAGATGTTATTGATTTTCGACAATTAAAACTGTTTTTTTTAAAGTTTTTAAAATTTGAAGGCGTGAATCTCACCGTAGACGTTTCCAACTGATGGTGGAGTTGAGGTCCCATATTTTGCCCACATACTCCTCTACTATAAGCTAGTATTCAGGCCAAAATACAGCTGCCTAATCCTCATACTTTTCGTTTAACAGCGGTTCAAAGTCTGTTATGACTTATATGTCTACCTATATAAGCGGTTTTCTCCTATATATATGCATCCATATAAGAAAAAAAATGTTTATATGGATGGGTATATATTTCATTTTTCCATCTTATATGGCCAACCATATAAGCGTTTTTTGTCATATATGGCTGTGTATATATGATCGAAAATGGGTTATATGGTTCCGCATATAAGTCATAATGAACTTTGAACCGCTGTTAAACGAAAAGTATGAGGATTAGGCAGCTGTATTTTGGCCTGAATACTAGCTTATAGTAGAGGAGTCTGTGGGCAAAATATGGGACCTCAACTCCACCATCAGTTGGAAACGTCTACGGTCAGATGGAAAAAAAACTTTGACTGAATTTGTCCCAAACATGCAAACTTTGTATTTTTAAAATCCCTCAAAAAAATACTTTAATGTTTCCGTCTAAGCGTTGTCACAAAAAAACCTTTTTTTTCAATCACAAATTGTTTTATCCTTTTTCTAAAAAAAATCTCTCAAATCTCAATTTTTTCTGTGTCTTTTTGTCAGTTGTCAATCATTCATTCATTTCATTTGTGTTAAGTAAGGTTAAGGTAGTTGTTGTGTTGATCTTGGAACAATGTCTCTTGCCTAATCGCTCTCTCACATATCAATGTGAAAATGAAATAAGATAGATAATCACCTATCTCTGTGTTTCTTTTCACACAAGTTTTGCCGTTTTTCATTGTCATTAAAGCAGGTTTTAACTCAAATTATTTTTGCTGTGTTTTTTTACTCAAAAAATAGTGTCATAAAAAAGCGACCGATGGCAAAAATGAAAAAGAAAGTTTGTTGCTGCTAGTTTTTTTATGAACGAAAAAAATTCTTTTTACCGAAAAATAAAAGCAAAAACAAAGTTATATAACTTTTTTTTATAACTTTGTTTATTTTCTTTTTGTCCTTCAAAAGGTCAAGAAAGTCATTCATTCAGTCAGTCTAACATTGAAAGAAAGTAGAAAGTACAAGTAAGCAGAAAAAAGGAATATGGAAGAAAGTAGCATAATTGCCGTTAACATTGTTAATGCAGTTTTCGGAGAATGAAAGTGTTTGCACGCTTTTTTTAAGGCTTGGCCCTCTTCTTAAACTTAATAATAATAGTTTTCTTTTTTTGGGTTCCGTCTTTTTTGGCTTCGGTATTTTTTCATAAAAGAAATGGCTGCTTTGGGACTTTTTTTAATTCAAAGAAGCAAAGAAGGAAAACCGTTTATGCATTTTATGTTTATTTCTTCCGTCTTCAGTCTTCAGAATCAACCATATAGTTTAACCCAGAAAAAAGTTTGAAGAATAAAAAAAAGACGGAAGAAGATTGAAAAAACAAAAAAAAGTGCCAATAAAAGTTGCACTTTACTTGTTTCCGTATAATGTTTTTGCCTATACTGAAAACATTTGACTGTTGTTGTCAAGACCCCCAGATGACTTTTAATAGCACATTATTCACCCCTATCACCAACCAACCCAACAACCACAAAGAATTCTTCGACGTCAAAAAAACTTTTTTGTTTTTATTTCCAGGGAGGTCGTCATCATTGGCTTTGTCGGGGATGTGGATGGATGAAAAGTGCCATGGCACACTTGAAAAAATATCTCTCCCCTACTTTTTTTTAAAAAACGTTTTTATTGCTCTATTTTAAGAGGATGGATCGAGTAAAAGCCTAAAGTTCCATTTAAAGCATTTTCAACTAAAAAAATTTTTGAAAACAGATTAAACAAAAGTTGTTTCCTTCTTCTATCCTTCCTTCAACAGATATAACCCCCTTGTTTGTCCTCATAGTTTTTAAAGGTTTAAATGAGTTAAACTTTTTATGCCCTTAAGCGATTTTGCAAAGCAGCATCAGCAAAAAAAAAGTGAACAGTAAAGAAAAATAGAAACAAAACTCAGTTTTTTTCTTCATCATCTTTTTTTGCAAAGCAAAACATTGGAAAAGAAGAAAGAGGAAATTAAAGGGGAAAAATAAATCCAATCATTTTCGCCTTTGCTTTTTGCACACTTGAAAATCTTCTTTTTTTTGTTTTTAAATAAAAAAACATTTCTTTTTCAAAAAAAAATGAAGCCTCAAAAATTGTATATTGGATTAATTCATTGATTAGTGTATTTGTAGTTTTTAAAAGCAGCAAAAAATGTGACATAATTTTTTGTAGCTAGTTTTGAGAGAAAGGTTCTTGAGTGAGAAAAAGGCTCAAAAAGTTCATGCAAGTCTTTTGTTCAAATTCTATTTCATGCTTTCACATCACATCAAAATTAAGATTTTTAAGGACCTCCCGAAACACTTCTCTTACAAGGCAAAAGAATAACAAACCTCGTGACATCATCAATTCCTTGGGCCGCAATTGCTTCTGAAACATGAATACATTGTTCTTCATCTTCTGCCGTATGAGTAATAAATGGCGTATAATTTGCCATAACTAAATCCAATGAAGAAAATATATAATTTAATATATAAAGATGATGATGATAATAATTTATACAGTATATTTTTAGATCATTTTATAAAATAATATTAAAATAAATTTTTGAATAATAATTTGAACACCGGAAATTGAAAACAAATATTTTCGTTGAAAGAGAGGGAGAGAAAAAAATGAAAGGCCTAAAAAATTTGTTTTAAATAAAAAAAAGTGTCTGAAAAAGAAAAAACGGAAATTTGATTCGGAAAAATGCAGTTTAGTTTTGAAAAATTGAGGCCGTTGAAGAAATGCAAAGTAAAATGATTTTTTTTAATGAAGAAGAAGGGATGGTGAGTCATAGAAGTTTAAAAAGTACAAAATGGAACAATACTGGTTTTTTGGCAAACAAAAATTAATATATTTAATAATACAATGCACGGGTTTGTAGGAACAGATAAGCTTCGTTGTTGGCACGAAAACAAAAACATTGGTTTTAAAGATTTTTGAAAAAAAACAGTGAAAACTGAAACAAAGAAAAGTTTTAAAAAAAACTTTTTCAAAGAGGGTGAAAAGTAGTTGAACACAAATCCTTTACATTTGTTTGATTTTAGCAACTCAAGCTTGAGCTTTTAAGTTAAAAAAGAGATATATTGTTTTAAATGCATTTGTTAAAAACCACTTGTTCCAAAGTCCTTTGTGTTCAGCTCACTTTTTTTCTCAACTGCAATGCTTTAAACTTTTTTGAAAAAGAAAAGTATCTATTAATAGTTCCATCATTAGAAACATTAAAATACAAAAAAAGAATAAATATAAACATATAAATTCAAATTTTTAAGGCCAAATAGTTCGAAATAAACAAATTTACTCATATCCCTTTTTTGTATCTTTATTTTTATTTACTTATTTTTACAGCTCAAAAGATTGTAAACTTAAAAATAAAAAATTATAAAAAATGTTAAAAAGAAACAAAAGTTTTATGCCATTTTTGCAAAACTACAATGTTTGGCATTTCCGACTTTTTTTTGTTTCGTCATTTTGCAAATAAAAAAGTCATATCCCAAGTGGTCACTTATTCAATATAAATACATATATCCGTTTTCATATCCTTATCCTCTACCAAAATATATATGTAGATAAATTCAAAATGTAATTTATCAGCTTAAACAGACATATACTACTGCTAATATCACAAGACAATAATCTCTTTTCCGAAGAAGAAAAAACTTAACTAACATTTGTTAGACAGGAAATTTAACTTAAAAAAATATAAATAAATGTTTTTGGAGCAGCAACAACAAAAAAACCACAAAGAAAAAGAAAAGGAACGTTCGAATCTGAACTGACTGATTGATAAAAAATGAGGATATATCTCTCAAGAGAGAAACTAAACATTCGAAAAGCAAACAAAAACGATTGATTGCTGATTTGGGGATTAAATAGAAAAAAATCGTTTTATCAATACTTAGTACCATAGCCTAAGATCAAAAGGCAAAGAAAAAAAGAGATTGTTCAAATCTGAAAAAAAAGTTTAAGGAAAAAATTTGTTTTAACAAAAAACGTCAGTGACGTTCTTCTACCCTGTGGCCACGGCCGTTTAACGCTGCTTATACTATTTTATATTTTCACACAGAGCCATTTTCTACCAAGGCAGTAACAGAAGAGGAAAAAGGAAAAAAGAAGCTACGTTTTTGGAATGTGCCCTCCTCAAAAGTCCTTCATATAAAAAGTAGGCGGAGTTAAATTCGAAGAAGAGCATTCCGAAAAATAAAAATAGTGGGACTAAAATGCCGAAATAAAAGAGATAATATTGGCACCCCATAAATGGAAGAAATTTCTTCTTCTTTTTTCTTTGCTTTTTGACCGATTAAAACATTAAAAAAAATTTGTTGGTTTTGTTTTTGTTTTTTCTTTTGGCAGAAAATGAAGAATTTGAAATGGATAAAAATTAAAAAATTTCTGAAAAAAATCACGTTTGTTTGTGCCGCCGTTGTTGATAATAATTTATTTAATGCAAAACAAACAAATATCCAAAAAGAAGAAAAAAGTTTTCCAAAGCTTGTTCGAAAAAAATTTATTGCTTTGTTATTTTTTTTTGTTTGATGTGTGAACACAGAAAAAACAACTCATTAACATTGCTATGTTTTGTTTAAAAGTGATAAATATGTGGGAGAAAAAAAAGATTAATGAAACTTTTTAGGATCAACTTTTTTGTGATAAACAAATTTGTTCAATTACATTTCCCAAAAAGTAGCTTGAAGCAGCAAGTTGTTGTCTCGCATCTTGACAAAAACTACTAGCATCTCCGCGGCTACCGTAACCTAGTTTTATATTAAAATTATTGTACTATAAGCGTTTTAAATTCAATTTAAAAAAATTTAATATAATACCTAATTTAAATATTATTATTTATTTGCACTGACGCATTTGTTTATCAAAAAACTTTTTAACATTTAAAAATTGTATAAAAAAGGTCAATTTTCACAAAAGATTTCTATTCAAAATTAACAAACATTTTTTCTCTCTTCCAAGTTCATTTCATTTAATTCAATCCAAATACAACAAACATCCTTATTTTTAAAAATTAGACAATAATAGTGTTTATTAAAGGGAGAAAAATTGAAAGGCAAAGATTAATAAAAAAGAAAGTTTAAAGTTTCTCATATGAGTCCTTTTCGTTTCTTCTTTATTAAAAAAAAGAAAGGATACAATATATTCATAGTCATTATTGTTGCGTTAGTTATATCTCATGCTTGGACAGGTAAGCGACCATGACTCAAGTCCATCAAAAAAGAAACAACATAGATATAAAAAGAAAATAAAAAAAAGATTAAGAAAGGAATGTATTTTGTATGGGTAAAAAGTAAATAAATAAAGAAAGAAGGAATTATTAAAAATAAACTTTTTATTAACTTTGGTACTTTTTTGATAAATGTAGTATTAATTAGGCAATGTTTAAAGGTTGTGAAAAAAGGAAAAAGAAAGTTTATCAAATGTCAATGAACTTTAAACATAAACATCCTTTAATGGAAGTTTTTAAGTTTTCGGCTTGTATGGAAGTTTTAAACCCAAGCAAAGTAAAACATCAGTCAGAAAGTGGATTCATATCAGATTTAATATTAGTTACAGATGATGTTTAATTTTATTTTTAAAAGCAACAGACGATAAATGAGATGTGTAGTTTTGATGTCTCAGGAATGTCTCATAATGGGAAAAGCGATTAATGGCTGTGTTTCATAAATCTCAGGAAAGCAAAAGGATTTTCAAAATAGCATAGATGTTTGAATTTTGATTATAACAACTTTTAATTCTCATTTAACGTTTTCAAAAAGCATTAAGCACAGTCATAAAAACGTCGAAAAACAGCAAAAATTTGTTTGCAAGGTTTTCTTTTTATAAAAATTAAAAAACATTGTGTTTTAAAAGCGATAACAACAAAAAACAACAAGGATATCAGAAACTGATAAAAGTGATAAAATTAAAGAAAGCTGTTAAGTCCAGTCATACATAATTTTTGTTTAAAATTATCTATTTTAATAGCTACCGTAACCTCCAACACACATAGATAAAGCAGATCACATAAACACGCGCTAATTTACTTCCTTATTACCTCTGAAAGAGAGAGATACTTGATCCTTCATGCTAAAGTAAAATGGCATAAAATTTCAAAAAACTGAAATAATTTAATTACGACAAAATCTTTTAAGCAAATTAGAGAAAGTGAGATATTACAAAAAGCATCAAAAGCCTCCAAAAGTCAGCATAAAAATTTAACAGATGATTAAGTGTCTCTAACAACGAAGAACAAGAATAAGCAAGGAGAGGGAAAACAACAGCTTAAAAAAGTGCCAACGGAGAAAATGTGAAAAAAAATATTTTATATAAACTTGAACAAATTCTTTATATAAAAAAGAAAGGATTTATCTTCCTGCTTCAATTGTGTCTCCAAAAAATTTAACTTAAAAATGTCGCAAAAAACGATGTATTTGAAAGCAAAAAAAATTATACATCAACTGCAACATCAAGAATTGAAAAAAGAGAGATGAGATCAAGGCTCGCTTTTGGCTTTTTGCTTAGACTTTCTCAGATTACCACCACCTTTCGCCTTGCCTTGCTTTACCTTGCCTCATCCCATTTCTTTTGTGAAACACTTTTTTTGACACAACTTTTTTTTAGCAATCCTTTTCTTTCTTTCGTGTTTTTTTATGTGAGATATAAACACACATATATTTTCAAATGGGAAGAACAAGCATTTTCTCGGATCATCACTCCTTGCTTTAACTACTTGAAGCCAAGCCAAATCAACAGGTGATTTTATGACTTTTTTGAACAAAAGTTTTTTTTCGCTTGTTTAAAAGCAGTGAAAAAAAGCCGACATTGAAATTAAAGAAGAAGAAGAAGAATATCCTCAAAAAAGCTGCTGTTTTTGACACTAAAATCTTTTCACATTTGAACTTTAGTCTTTTTTGAAGTACAAGATGAAAAATATGTGTGAAATTTATACTACTACTACTGTTAAGGATTAATTAAACTATGTTGTTGCTTTTTGATTTAAAAATAAGGGGATTAAGGAAAGATTGTTTTTGGATGTTTTCGAACAACAATAATATCACAACATAATTTTTCTTACACTTGTAAACTATCACTATTCTCATCATTCAAGTTACTGTACTTTGATCTAATTACATGATGAATTAAATATATGCATGTAACTGAACACTCTCTAAAAGTTCATCTTTATTAAAATCTCAAATCTCCAAAACATTCCCAATTAAAACATGCTTTATTTCTCAAAGCATACTGTAGCAGAAACAAAAACTAATTTCTTTTCAAAAAATGATTATGAACAAAAACACTCCCTTTTTTTAAAAAGTGTTAACCCAAATCTTCTCATATTACCAAAAAGAAAAAAAAGTTTAAACTTCTTTCTTTCAACCAAAAAAATATTATACATACCATAAAACACAACTTCATAGATATGCATAGATATGTACGTCTACATCGTCAGAAACAACATCAACTCGAACTTTTTTTCAGTTTCCACGCAAATGAAGTAATTCGACTCAAAAAAATAGGATATGTATGAATTGAATCACGCAAGATTTCCGCAAGCAAGGCTTAAACGGCTCATTTATAAATTATAAAAAATAACAACATCACGAAATTTAAGATACCATATTTTTTTTATCAATGAATGATGATGTAAGTTGCAACAAAAACATTTTTGAGATTATACTAAAATTCCAAATATGAAAACACAAATTTGTTTCAGACAAGTAGAAGAAAGTTCAATTTGAAAACTTCTAGTTTGGATAAAGTAAAAGTAGCAAGACTAGTAGCAAGCAAATTGGATAAAAGGGTCCTTTTTCGTTTCGTGGTTAATAAAAAAAAGAAGAGAAAATAAACGGTTTTTATCAACGAAAAAACCATAAACTTTTTTTACGTTTGAAAAAAAAACTTTCAATTTGTTTATGAGTCAATTGGGAGGAGGAGGAACTTTGCAGTAGAAGTGCCGAAAGATGGAAAATAAAGATGATTGACTGACAATAAACTTCAAAAAATGCCGTTTTTTCAAAGCTTCCAAAAATGTAAATTTCACCCAAAAGAATTATAAAAAAATCCGATTTTAGCGCCTCTGGCAGAATGAGAGAATATGTGTGAAGGCGTTGAGGGTTTCTAAGAGTGAATTATTCTTCGCAGATGTTCTATGGCTATGTTGTGTTATTGTGCCATGGCAAAATTATGTGCATTTATGATTTTTACAAAATGAAGAAATACAATGTAAAAAATATAAATTAAAATGGATTTAAAAATATTAAAAAAAGAAACTTCTTTTTTTGAACCCCCACTACATCAAAGTAAAATTATAAGAATACATTTAGTCGTATGAACTTAAAATGTGTTATGTATGTAGGGAACGAACAATGAGTTCAAGGTTCATTTAAAATAGTGTTCATTTCAGAGATGTGATTAAGCTTTTATTAAAATTATAATTTAATTATTAGCACGTTTTTTCTTGACTTCAAAAGCATATCGTTTCAAAGAACAAAAAAGTCTGAATTCAACGAACCGTTAAAAAGGGAATTCTATGTTTCACATTATAATTCTTAATCTAATGTATTGAAGTTCACACGTTTACACTCACTAGTCATTAATGAGTATTCTAAATGCACCTAAGTTTTGATAAAATTAAGCCATCATTTTTTAGTTCTTTTTTAATTAAAGTAAAAAAACTGGAATGGGCAATTTATAAATCATTTTTAAATTATCTTATGACACTATTGCATCATTCCCTAATTTCAACTCAACATAGACTACGTTTCTAGACATAGCCGAGAAATTTTTAGTGTCCCAAAAAGTTTATCGAACGCGACATTTAAAAAAGAGAAAATCAACTAACATTAACAAGAAGGGTTTTATTAGTCACAAAAACATTCACATATGATAACACTTTTTTCCAGACAAAGTTTTTTTGAAAAATGATATAATTCATGTTCAAAAACCATAAGCAAGCAAGACAGAAAAGTTGTCATCATTTTAATTAAAAATTTTCAGGCGAAAAGTCTGTCCTCCAAAAATGCATCCATTTTTAAAAAAACACAGAAGACAGAAAGAAGAAAGTTAAATTATTTAAACTTTTAGATTTTGGAATTTTTTAAAGCTAGTATCGAAGACGAAAAACGTATTTTCTTCATGAATGATTAAAAAACATGTATATATTTTTGGGTCATTTTTAATTTTTTATAAAAAATAATTTGAGATTTATTTTTTTGCAAAAAAAAGACTGAAACATGACCCGTTTTTTAATAAAAATAACTCAAAAAACTTCTATTTTTAACACGTTTTTTTCTTTATTTTTTGTAGCAGCAAAAAATAGAAGTATCAAAAGTTATTTTTGGAATGAAATCATGTATGTAAACCTAAACAAAAAAATATGTAATAATCAAAAAATGTGATGTCTTTTTTGAAAGAAAGAAAAAAAGGGATTCTAATTTATTCAATGATGTAAGAGAGATATGGCCATCTATATGAGTGGATAAATAACAACAATAGGAATGTTTTTGGATATTAAAAACGTGCCATGTCTGTGAGCAACCTCTATGAACAATATGTAAAATAGTTAATCTTTAAAAGTCTGATAGTTTTTGGATTGTTTTTTATTCCAAAATAAAGTTTAAAAAACAGTGTTGAAAGTTTTCATAGTTACCATTAAAAAATGACAAAACAATACACGTGCTAAAATATCTAAACAGTTTTCAATAGTATAATACCATGGGATAAAAGGAGAAAATACGCATTTCGTTTTTTAAATTCCTCTTATAATTTGGCTTTAAAAAACCAAATCAAGAAAAAAAACTGATAAAACGGCATTTTAGCTACATAAAAACAAGGCGCTTAAAATTCTCTTTGTTTGAAAACACGATTATTTGAATTAGAATTTGAGCACTTATTACTTCAAGTATTTTATGATTCAAAGTATTAGCTAAAATTATCTCAAAAGTAACTCAAAAAATCTATAAAAAGAAAATCTAAAACTAAAAACAATACAAATAAAAAAGCAGCTTTGAACTATTTTTATGCAAAAAACAAATAGATTCTGAGCAATATCACGTCAGCAGAAGTTATCCATTTTTTAAAAACCCCATAAAATTACTTTTTTATAAACCTTAACATTGTTAAAGGTAACAAAGTTACTTATTTACTTACTAGATATTAAGCAACGTAATATCTATCACATTTCAATCTTGAAAGATTAGAACTATACTTTAACCTCATATTAGACAGAAATGAAAGATACATATAAGTTAATAAAATTTATAATCCAAAAATAAGATAGTGCCAAAAAACAAGCAGCTTATTTTCTAAGGTTTCTCTAATATTGTATCTGCTTTTTAAAGCCTCAGATGATTCTATTTTTTACTTTTAAAGAAAAAAAGTTTTTTGTAGGTATAATTCTTTTTTTATCGGTTCAAATCTATATCCCATTGTTTTTCAGTGTTACACTAAAGTTTGATCTTTTAACACTCAAAAAATAAAGAATTTTAAGCTTAAAACAATAGGAGACAGAAGATTGTCATTTGTTGACAAAGGAGAGAAAAAAAGAAGTGTGAACTTTTTAGTTTAGTAAAACAAAGTTCTCACTTTTCATCTTGCTTACTTTCTTTTCTCTCTTTTTACCTTTATCTAATAATCAAAATCCAAGGAAACGTAAAAAAATATAAAGGCTCTTTTTGTTTGTTGCAAAAGAATGACGCTTTTTTGTTCAAAAAATAATAATAAAATTCAACTTTGTTGCCTTATTTAAAATTATATTTTTAAAAAATCATAAACATGACTGTTTTTTAATGTTTCCTTTTTTGAAAATTATTGTTTTTTGTGAAAAAAGGAAGTAAGCAGTATAAAGAGTACTGTAGATGTTTACCATAATAGAAAAGTGCATCAAAAAATATAAGTGCAAAAACACAACTCAAGATTTATTTTTGTTTTTTAGAAGCCAACAATTTGTCATTTTATCTTTAACTTAAATTCTTACCGCTTACATTTACCGTATACCTATAAAACAAAAATACGTAAAATAGTCAAGACTTCAAAGTACTGGTTACATAAATATTTAAATTTAAATTACTGTAATTCAAAAAAACTAAAAATAATGCTTTTATATAGACATTTTTTTCTAAATCCTAAACATCCGCTTCTAATTATTTCGTACAAAATCAGTACAATTTTAATAATATTTTTTATAAAACAAAAACAACATCGAAAAAAGTAACTTTATCAATGAATGAAATACTTGAAACAATTAATTTTTACTTTTTTGTAATTTTGGGGGATTCCCTGCTAAAGTTTTGACGTTGCTTAAGTTGTTGTTGTAAGCAAATAGTAATAACAATTATGATATAACAATAAAAGAATTTGTAAAGTAAAATATTTTGTTGCAAAATTTTGCAAATCTTTTAATTGTTTATTTTTTTACTATAATTTTAATTAAACTAACCCCCTCGTATTTATGTTGTTTCCTGCTAAAAAGGAAGTCTGTACAAAGTTTGCTATTTTATTGTATCTGAAATATGTTTTGCAAATTCTGGAAATAGCTAAAAGGAAAACGGAAGATATTTTCTTTGCAGCAAAACAAAAAACTGTTTTTTTCCGGGTTACTGTAAGCGATCAAGGAAAGGTAAAAAGTAAGAAGAAGATTAATAAAAAACCAACGAAAAGTTATATTTTAAACTGCATTTATGTGATCGTCGTATAAAAACCAAAACAATGGCAGAACGCGTTTGAGTTTTAGATTAAGCCAAGCTGAACGAAGAAAGAAAAACCGGAAAAGGAAGATAAAAAAAAGAAGTTCATAAAAAATTCTTCTTCTATTTTTGCGGAAGTTTGAAGTTTGTTTTTTTTAAAAAATGTCTTAGGTTTCATCTGCTGTTTTTTTTCTTTTTTGTTCAAGCTGTAGCTGGTTTCTTTCTCTTTCAACTTAACAAATAGCCAACAACTTTTTTTCTACTTCAAAGGTTTAAACAATGTTTTTCTTGCTTGCTCTCTATTTTTGGACTGAATCACAATATGACCATAAAAGTGCATCGTTCATCTTCTTCTCCTCAATGCTGATGATCATCTTCCAAGTTTTTCCTTCTTTAACAAAAAAAAGCGGAAAGTTGTCCACTTAAACACGCAATCTGAGATTCTTCTTCATTATTCAAAACAGGAAAGATGCTGCTGATCATCATCTTCAGCTTCCACCGTTCAATGTTTTTATTCAATTTTGACCCCTGCTTATAGAACTCTAAAAAAGCTGTTAGATCCCTTCTTTTTTCACACCAGAAAAAAAGCTGTCATTAAAAAAAGCAATTTGAAATTAGAAAAAGTAACGATCTTCGAATTAAAAAATGAAATACAAAAAACAAAAGCGATTGTCGAAGTTTCTCTCTCTTTTCTTTGCATTGTTTGTTTGCTTTTTTCATTTCAATTGCAGCAGCTTATTTATTTTCTTGACCCCTTCTTCTTCTTCGTCCGCAATCATGCGCAAAATCCGGCTTTTTTTTCTAGCTTACCACTTCCATTTTAAGAAATCAAAACCAATATTATATTCTTTTCCCGAAATAAAAAACTTTAGTTTAATGAAAAGTTTAAACCGGAAAATAGTTTGATAAAGGTCAGATGATTTTTTGCTATCATTGTTTTAATTGTTGCTAGGGATACTGTAAAAGGTTTTTATTTTTTTGCGTTGTTTTGTTACTTATCAGTGTTATTGCTTACTGTAGATTGAATACTGTGCATTATTACGACTTTGAATTACGTGCTACACAATTTTTGTTTACAACTACCGTAACCTTTATGTTTTTTCATAATTACTATTTTGTGGATACTGTAGAAAAAGTTGTTTTGAAGAACTTGTTTATATAAAAATATTACAATTTGATTGCTAAACAATATGTTTAAATTTGTTTATTACAATTCAAAATTATTTCACTTTGCTTTCCACCTTTTTTTCTTTCAAGCTCTTTCCTTGAAACACACAATTTCACACCTTTCTTTTGATAATCCCTTTCTTCCATCGATAAAAAAAGTCATTGTTACTCAAATCAAATCTTTCTTTTTTCAATCAAATTTTTGATTCAATACAGTTCCATTGTTATTTTTAAAAAAAATGTTGCAATCTTGTATTATGTGTTTTCCTACTACTTCGACACCCATCAATGTTATTCCTTCTCTTTCAGCATTAAACAAAGCTCAAACTATGGTATTCCCACAACAGCAGAAGCAATGGTCATTTTCTGTGATATTTATTTATAATTTATTTGCATTCATTCCTGAAATATCTGATTCAATGACATTATGTGAATATTACAGTAACCTAGGGATATATAAACCTGAATGTCATCCTGTATATTTTACGCATAATAATATTGAAGAAGCTGAAGAAGAACCATTATATCAGCACCAACAACAACAATATTCAGAACCATTTCAATTCAATTTTCAGCACCAGCAGCCACAACAAGAATCACAATCATCACCGTTTCAATTTAGCTTTCATCATTTACCACCTGCTATTTCATATGATGAAAATAGATTTAATTCTGCTGAAAATAGATACAACTCTATCGAAAATAATTACAGATCCGTTGAAAATCAACCATCTTTTCAGTTTGATGAACATCGTTATAAATCAAGAGAAGATAATGAAGTAGATATTCTTCCAGATTATGAAGAATATGGGCTTTGTAAAGGATTCTTTCATATGTGCTACGAAAGTGATAAATGTGAAAGTGGAACAATATGTTCACAGCTTCGAACAACGAAGCAATGTTGTACAGCTCCAAATAGTCAATGTCCATCTCCAACGGAGCTTGGATTTAATTGCCGTAAAATTAATCCAACAAGCTGGTAAAACACTATACATTCTTATCTCCTTTAATTAAATCTTATCTAAATTTAGGTGTTACTCTGACAATGATTGTAATTCTGTACGAACTCATAAACAAATGTGTTGCGCTACAGGTTGCAACTATAACATTTGTATTCCACAAAAGCAATATATTCCTCCAAATGTTGGCTTCCACAATATTGCTCGATCTGCTAAAATGATGAGTCCCGACTGCCCGGATCCGTTCTCTATCCATATGACTTGTAAAAGCAATAATCCAACAAGTTGGTGTCAAACTCACAATGATTGTCCATCTGCACAAAACGCACTGAATCCGAGAAGATGTTGTCCAACGCCCTGTGGCTATAATGCTTGCTTCATACGATTTGGCGGAAATTGGGTAATAGGCTAAACCTGAGAAAAAACTAAACAAATCTTTCTATCTTATCCTTCCCCGGTATGACTAAATTATTGTTACATTTGTATGTACATAAGTTGTGGAAAAGCCAAATATAAAATAAATATATAAAACAATTACATTTTTAATTATCAGGTTTATGAAAAAACAAAACCAATGAAAATAACAAAAACAACATCAATAGGGTTTAATAGTAATAAAGATTTAATCATCATCTTCATCAGCACCTCCACCAGTTCCTTTCTTAGCATTACGACGCTTTACACGACCAGGTTTGCCACCAGCAAGTGAAGAATTGATTGCAAAATCAATATGTTTTTGAGAATCAAGACGAACAATGAAAGATGGAATATTGACAACTTGACGACGAACTCGAATATGACGTTGACGAATAAGAACACGGGCATGATGGATTGATTTAGCAAGTCCAAGCTTGAATACTTGAGTTTGAAGACGTCGTTCAAGGAAATCTTCAACACGTAGACCAAGAACGTAATCCAATTTCATCTTATCTTCAGTAAGGACACCAATACGAACAAGACGTCTAAGAAGAGCATTTCCTTCAAAAAGTCGTTTAGGATCTTTTTCTTCCAAAGTAAGCAATTGACGAGCAGCTTTACGAATATTGGCAAGAGTTAATTTAACACGCCAAACTTCACGTTTATTACGAAGACCAAATTCACCAATAAGCTTTAATTCTTGATCAAGACGTTCCTTTTCGAATGGACGACGTGGAACGCTGTATACCTTAGAGTATACTGTCTTAACTCGTGGCATTTTTTAAACCCTGAAAAAGAAAAGAATATTGATATAAAAAGTTATATTAAAAGATATAAAATAAATAGCAAGCAAAACGCGGTTGAGAGAGAAAAGATATACAAAGTTGGAGATATTCAAGAAAAATTATGGACGTAAAACTGAAAAGAAAGGGCATAAGCTGCATTAGATAGGCTACAAAACGATTAAAAAGTGGTAAAATACAAAAGTAATATAAAACATTGGTAAAAATTAGCAAAAAAAGGTGGTAAAAAGTTAAAAAAGGAACAAAAATGCATTGAAAAAATAACAGCAGAAAGAAATTGGGCTGCAACAAACATGTTGCCTGATTTATCAGTTCGCGTCGAAACCATTTATGAGCGGCTTCATTTAAAAGTGTTGAACAAAAAAAAAAGAGAAGAGTTAGAAAAAAAGATCCGGCAAAAGAAAAAGGTTTTTATTGTTATTTTTTTAAATTACAAATTTGGGTATTAAATTATTTTTCTATGTTAACCATATCTACAGTATTCTTTTTTGATATTTTAAATAAATGAGGCTTGATGACAATATGAACAACGGTGGAAAAGATGGAAATTCGGTGAAAAGTGCAAGCAATAGTATTAGTTCTAGTATTTCAAAGATTAATGGATTAAATAATAAGCAGCAACATGTGGAGAAATTAGATAAAGTATGTCTATTTTAACATTTATTATATAATTTATTACAAAAGTTATTTAAGGAATCTATTTCAAATTTACCAGTTAGATTAGTTGAAGATGAAATATTAAAAGTGATAAAAGAAAATGAAGTTTGTATTATTATTGGTGAAACAGGTTCTGGAAAATCTACACAAATTCCACAGGTATACATCCATCTATTCTTTACTTAACTTTAAAACAATCAAATTTAGATTTGTCTTGATGCTGGTTTACATGTATGTGCAAAAACTGGTACTGAAAAGAAAATAATTGTAACACAACCTCGTCGAATAGCAGCAAGTTCATTAGCAAAACGTGTGGCATATGAGCGACATGGAAATGTTGGAAAAGAAGTTGGATTTAAATTTCGATTTGAAAATATTACATCTGATGAAACAAAGCTGATTTATGCCACTGATGGTATTTTGTTATCTGATGCTATGAAAGATCCATTCTTGTCTGATTATTCTATGGTTATTATTGATGAAGCTCATGAACGTACAGTTCAAACTGATACACTTTTAATGATTTTACAAAGGTTGAATAAAAAGAAAGAATCTATTGATAAAGCTGATGCCTCATCTCTGTCGCTAAGAATCGTAATTATGTCAGCTACAGTAGAAGCAGAAAAATTTTCAAAATATTTTAATAATGCTAAGATTTTTGCTGTTGAAGGTAGAACTTATGAAACTAAGGTAGTCATACAAGATATTTTTGTTTAGATATTTTATTTACTTCATTTTAGTTATTCTATTTATCAAGACCAAATCTACAAGAAGGTAATATGGTAACAATGTCTGTTGATTGTGTACTACAGCTGGATAAAGAAGAACCGATAGAGTGAGCTTATGACAAAAGAAATATCTTAAATTTATTGGTTTTGTTTTTAGGAATGATTTTCTTGTCTTTTTGCCGGGTGCTGAAGAAATTAATGCTGCTGTAAAGCTTACAATTCAACGTTCAAAAGAGAAGGGACTGACGCTTGTTGCATTTCCATTATATGCTTCATTATCATTTTCCAGACAAACACAAATTTATAATCCACAACCAGTAAGATATTTTCTGCTTGAATTTGATTTAATCAAAGCACTTTTTAGAAACTCCGGAAAGTTATTTATGCAACAAATATAGCTGAAACTTCTATTACAATTCCTGGCATTCGTGTTGTTATTGATTCTGGAAAAGTTAGACAAAAGTAAGAGCTTACACTGTTAACATATTAGTATACTGTAATGTTTACATTTTTTAGAGAACATGTTCATGATCTCAAATATGATAAGTTAGTTACTGTAAATGTGTCACAAGCGCAAGCAATGCAACGAGCAGGTCGTGCTGGTCGCGAAGCTCCAGGCAAATGTTATCGTTTATATTCACAAGAAGAATACAATAAAATGCTTAAAATGCCTGTACCAGATGTTTTACGATCAAATTTAACTTCTGTAAGTATACATTTGGGGTTACTATATTCTACAACAATAATACATTTTAGGTTTTGCTAACATTTTTTAAAATTGGAATGAAGCGAACTAAATCAATGTCATGGATTGATGCACCATCACAAGATAAAATTATGGCAGCTATAAGGCAGTTGAAACAATATGATTTAATTACAAGGATGCCGGATAAAACTTATACATGTAGTAATCATGGAAGTATTGTTGCTGATTTTCCTGTTGATCCTGTGCTATGTTTGCTGCTATTTAAAGCAGAAAAATATCATTGCCTTGTTGAAGGTGTTACAGTTCTTGCCTTTCTTGCTTCTGATCCTGTATTTACAAATGAATCCATAGATTCTGAAGATAAAAGAACTGATGAAGCTAGAAGGAAATTCAGTTGCAATGAAGGTGATCATGCCCGAATGCTTTCAATTTATTCTTTTTATAAATCTATAAAGAAAAATGGTAAAAATTCATCGTCATCAAAAGTGAGTTTTTGTTTTTAATCTTACCGTATGTTTAAAAACATTTATTTTGCAGGATGATCTTCATCGATATGGTTTAAATGAATTAAGGCTATCTACAGTAGTCAAAGTTCGAAAACAAATTCAAAGTTTATGTACAACACTTGGATTAAAAATGGTCAGTTGTGGTCAAGATCTTGTTCCGCTGAGAAGAGCAATAGCTGAAGCATGGCCATATAGCTTATGCTTGTATGATCCAGAAATAAATGCATATCGATTAGCAGCAGATAAAAAAACTGTGTGCAAAATTCATCCATCTTCTTGTTTAGCTGGCGTAAGAGCTCATGCTATTGTATTTTCATCAATGATGGAGACAACAGAACGTTATGCAAAGTAAGCATTTTGCTTATAGTTTTGATTGACAGTATTAATATATCTTTTTCAGAGATGTCACTCTTGTTGACCCATCATGGATTAAAAATATATCTTAATTATTGTTTCTTGTTATATCATTGTTTTATTGTTTCTGTTTGTTTGTAATAAAGTTTTTATATACGATACTTTCTCTATTTGATTCCATACTTGGTTTTTACCATAAAATATAATTTCTAAATAGTTTTTATTAAAGTATTCACAGCTGTTTTTTATAGCTACAAAAGTGATAAATTTTGTACAAATATGATGAATCAACCACGACGTAAGTTTGTTATATTACAGTATCATTATGCTGTTATGTTTGACATAACTGTATGCTATATTAGAAATTATTCTTTTTTTAGCATTCAGTAATAATCCTGGAATTCCGGATGCTCCATTACTTCATAAATCATGGCATAATCCAGGATGGCCATCAAATTTATTAAATATTGAAAATATTATCCATTATTTTTGCGATCAATCAAATCCATTCTATGATACACAATCAGATAATCAAACGCTAATTATGCAAGGAATGCCTATGGATAGGCTATCAAAGATGAATGGAATTCAATTTTCACTTGTTCATGCATGTGGTCCACTTTTTGTTATTGGAAAATTGAAGAGAGCATCAGAAACAAATTTCACACCAATTTGTTATTACTATTGCATGGATGGAACAATTTATCAATGCCCAGATTTATATACATTTATTCAATCTCGTCTTGCACAAACAACGAATCCATTGAGGGAAGCACTAACGCAAGCATCAAAGTATTCAAGGTTTGTGTCCTGGCTACTGTAGCTGTTAAATATATATTACTGTTTATAGATTCGATGTCAATAAAGGATATACATGGGAATTTGATGCAGATGCTTCAAAATCTTCTGAAACAGTTGAAGAAGAAAAAGAAAAGAAATCCAAAAAATCGTGGTATCAAGATCCAAATAAAGTTCGATCATCACAATATCAATGGAAGCGAGCAGATAGAATTTTACAAATGACTTTACATCGTTATCCACCTGGTTCTGGAATGCATATTGAAGGGCCTTCACGAATGGAAATGGATAATTCTGGTCCTGCTTCAGTTGCAACAACATCACGACAAACTCCAATGCCACAACAACTCAATTCACTTGAACCGTCATCAATTCTCAATTCAGCAAGTAAACCAGCAACTCCTGCATCAAATATTACAACTGGTGGTCCAATTACACCATTGACTGGTGGAGCTCCAACACCTGGTGGTGGATTGCTATCTGCACCAAATTCACATCTTGCTGCTGGTGGTCCATCTTCTGTTTCATCAAGAATTGTAAATTCTCCTGCTATGCGAAAAAATAATGGAACTCCAAATAAAATTGGTCGCTGATCTGTTATTTATGTAAAAATTCTTTTCATGTTTTTTTTTCTTGTTCATTTTTATTCAATAAACATCTCTTCTACCGTATGCGCTTTCTTTGTTGTATTCATATTTGTCATAATGTCATTATTGTTCTAAGTAATAGTGGTTAACTAAATATGTGTGATATACCGTGCATTTTTTTTACATTTTAGTGCATTGTTGAATCTACCGTAAACAGCAATCGATTATCACACAATTCTGTTAATATTTTGTAATTAACGAAAACATTATTAAAAATATATAAAGGGGAAAAAATTTTTAGTTATTATTTTTATGCCTAAAAGTTCAAATACTTTTTTCATTTTATGACATGAACATTTTTGATATAAGTTAAGCTCAATTTTTTTAAAAACATAGGAAAAGCGTATATAAATTATTAGTAAAAATATGTGACCAAATTCCCCTTTGGAATAGATTTTTCAGAGTCAGCGTAAATGCGGAATTGACATGGACTTGGTTGATCAGCACCCAAAACCTGAATCTAAAATTTTAAAAAAGGTTCATTATCCATCAATCATATAAATTTTTTGACCGTATATGTTTCATTCGGAACGGTTAAAAACAAAAAAATCCGAGTGTTTCCATATACCTGTAACTGTGAATCTGGAAAGTGTGCTGATGTGTCATTTGAGTTTAATACTTGCAAATCGAGAGAATCTAAAAGGCTTTTTTGGACTTTTGTTTCTAATTGCTTCAATGTTTTTACTTCCAGTTACCAATATTTCTACAATATTAATCGAATCACCAACAGAAATTGTGGTCAATGGTTTTTCAATCAAACATTCGTCAATGAAATCAATCGTTGAAAGAAGCTTCTGATCATTGATTGCAAGAGCAAAATTAAAAGCTGCCTAAATTTTATTTAAAATTGCAATATGCTGTACTATGTTTAAAACTTCTACAGATCTTTTCACTTACGCCTGGTATAACTTCTGGAGGTAAAAATGAAACCAAACCATGTGTCAATTTTGCAAAATTTCGAAATTGACGATACGCAGGGTCTTCAGTATTAAAGATGCAATTGCTTTCAGATGAGTTAAATATAACATTAAATATCTTTAAAAAATGATTCTTTTAATTTAATTTTAAAGTTTTTTATTCTTACTGGTCCACCTTGATATGTGCCTTCAAAATATTTACTTATAACTTCCATATTTGTGGGGTCATTTGGAAGATTGTCACCAAATGTAAAAATATGAGATTTCTAAAAAAATGTTAAATATTTTGATTATTATTAATTTTTATTTTTGAGTTACAGGATATTTTGTAACACTGTAAGAAGTAAGGGCAAGACGCAAAGGTTCATAAAGTGAGTCATAACATTCAGAGTTTGTTGTTGCTGTCATTGGAAGAGTTAAAATGGCATTTTGAAAATCAACTGAATTTTTAAATTCCATGTTATATGTAAGAGCTACAAAATGAGATTTAGTTGTTGTTTTTACATTTTATGTTCAAAAAAATCAATATACACTGAGAAAAATCCGTGACGAAAAAAACCTCACCGGTGACGCATCTGTGATGAATTCATCACTGATAGTGACGCTTTAGTGATGGATTCATCACCGGTGAGGGTTTTTTCATCACTGACAGTGATGCGCGGGTGACGAATGCATCACGGCTTTTTCTTAGTGTAGGGAATAAATACCTCCATTTGCATATCCAATAAGATTAAAGTACTCAAAATATCCAGGATAATAATTATTTATATACTGAGTAACAGTATTTGCTGTGTCAAATACCGTTGTATTAGCAAATGGAGCAAAACTTGAAGTTGTTCGGACAATAAAAATTAATGCTCTTGGATCCATTTCTTGTTCACTATGGAATGTCTTTTCAAACAATGTTTTTGCATTTGTTTCACCTACAATTATCCAAAGCATGAGCAGGAATACCGAAAAATACTTCATATTGGTGTTGACTCTTACTCTGAAACAGCAAAAAATAACAAAATTAACGATTTCTAAAAGCGGAATACACAAGGTGATATACAGAAACAAATTTTGGGGGATGCAAGCCTTTGATATTTTGCCGTTTTTGTATGTAAAAGATCATAGCAATGTTGTCAGTCTCATTTTCCAATGAAGACAGAGACAACTGCCTTCATTGGAAATAAAGATGGTATGTTTCAAATTACATAAAAAATAAACACTGGAAGTGTCTCGAGCAAAAACCAATTGGAAAACTTAAAACAGTCGGCTTGGAAGAGAAAACTGTAATCTCCTTATTGCGGCTGCAAAAACTGAAAACTTTGATAGATAATAGCTACGAGAGGTTATGCTTATATATGAATGATAAGAAAGAAGAGAGACAATAGTTCACTTTTACTTAGGCAAGTGATTACAGTACACATTATATTACAATCAACCTTTGTCCTCTGCCCTTATTTAATTACAATAGAAGAAATTTTGAACGCACCCTAAAAATTTTTCTTGCTACGTGCCTATTGTCAACATTAAAAGAGGTGAATCGAAAATCAAATAAAACATTAGCTGTTTTTCACGGCGTATTATGATGATAAAGCTTATCGTAAATTCCAATCTTTAGAAAAGCAAATTTTTGACATTTTTTTGTCTTAAAAATTTCCGATAACAAAAGTTAATCCGGAGAGTACTTAATATGTTGATTTTGCTTGACTTTTCCTTTTTTTCAAAGTTTTAAAAGGATAGTACATACTATATACAGAAATCAAAAATGATTTACTGAGAATGCTGATTATATTTATTAGAAGATTGTACTGTACCCATAGAGAAAGATAGATCACTGTGTGGAAAAAATATTCATAATATGCTTTGTTGCTTTCATTATTAATATTGTCTATGTGCAATATAAAAATTTGATTGTAATTTGTATATTTAAAATGATAAAATTTTATGGTACAATAGGCGTGCTTGTCTTTTTTTCTCTCTGGCTCAAAAGCTTTCCCAGCTTATACATTACAAAAGAATCATTTTGTCTAGCATAATATTATTTTTTTAAATATTAAGCCTGTTTTTGCTTTATTTTTTTAAAAACCAACAAAAAATTTTAATAAAATTACTTTTTTTTCCCTGAAAAATACTCCGAACGAAAAAATTAAAAGTATTCAAGGAATCTGTGATGAAATAATATAACATAATTGCTCAGTAAAAAAGAAGTTGTGCAATTAGATAAATCCAATTGTGTTAAATCTAATTTAAGCAAGCATTTGAAAAAAAGGAAAAATGATTTTTGACTTCTTTCTTAAGACAACTCTCTTCTATAATGACGTTAAAGTTATTACTAATGTGAGTTGAAACATTTTCTTTTGAATACCTACAATTACAATTGTTTGTTTTCAATGAAACTACGTCTTTAAATTTATTGTAATGAATGAAAGGGATTACGGTAGACACAATATGACACCAGAAATGCTTTGATTGAAACAATAATTTTTTGTAGCTGAAAAGTATTGGTGAAACAATAGCAATACAATTTATTCATTTATTATTTCAGCTTTAGTTTATATTTTATTCTTGAAGAACAATTCCGCGAAAAGAAAAGGAAATTTTAAGTATAATTTATTGGGGCTCTTTTTCCCCACATACATTTAACCTTGACATTTACAAACATGGATTTATATGAGCTGTTTTTGCTGCTGCTACTATTTTAAGAAAGCTTATTAAAATCTTTTTTTAGGAACAAAAAAATGGGATTTGTTGAAGTGATTTAAAATAAAAAAATATTTTTTTGCATGAAAAAAAATGAAAGAAACCTTTGAAAAATTTTTTTGCGGAGGTTTTTGTGATTAATAAAAAAACTGGGATAACGAATTGTAAACAAAGATAAAGAAGGTGGTACTTTGCTTTATTGTGTTTTTATGTTTGCGGGTATACGGTAGGTATTAAATTTCTATAAAGAAATGTATTCGAAAGAATTGGTAATAACATTCTTGGAATATTATCATGTGCACATGCATGTGGCCAAAAAGAGATGTGATCTACGAATGTGAAATTGTTTAAATTTACGTGCAAATTTACACTTGCTTGGATGATGCTAGAATTGGTTATTATTTATTTGCAAGCAGTTATGTAATAGATAACAAACAACAGTTGATAGCTTTTATTGAATCCTAAAAACCGAGTATTCAGTCCAGCTGATGGACAACACTGAGTAAAAACTGTATAAAATTACCACCTCAACAAAGGTACCCATTGCTTTCACACACATGTTTTTTATCTTACTTTAGTCACAAGTATCTTCTCGTAAAATTAAAACCATTAATTTCATTCTCATTTCGCAATTTTCTTGTGTTATCATTTTCTTCCTTAAAAATGACGACAACTTTTTAAAAGTGGATACCCCCTAAAAACAATTTCATAAATCCATCTTCGTAAATTCATTGTTTTTGTTCATTCAAATTTTTCAATACCCCTTCCAAAACTCAAAGTATATTTCAACAAGGTTTTTATTATGACCTTTTATTTTATTCTTTGTTTTTGCTTTGCTTGATTGAATCTTTGCACTTTATCTCCCACCATAAAAAAATTACTGCTACAACATATTTCGTTGTTATTTTTTTCAAATTTCAAAATGTCAAAAAAAACTTTTTTGTTCTTTTGGGGGTGGAAAAGTTTTTAAAAAAATAAGATAAACTTTAACCGAAGAACAATGTTATTTTGCTTTAAATTTTGTTGGTTTACAAAATCAAAGAACTAATTGAATTTTTAAAACAATGGCGAGCAAATTACAAAAACAGTAATTTAATAGAGATAAATTATCTAAAATTTTTATAATAACAATCATTTTATGACTCAAAGAATTGATGTTGTAGAAAGGTTTCATTAATGTCAAAAACAAGGAAGCTAAAAAAAAGTGAACGTAGACGTAAAATGTGCTTTTTAATAGCAGCGGAATCAAAAAAATAATAACTACCTGCTGTCGGAAAACCTTGTACATTTATTTCATATGAGTAATAATTGTTGAACTTTTTGAATGACAGTAGCTGAAGAGAAAAATGGCCTCAGTGAAGGTGAACAAGGTGGATCTATGAAAAATGTCTAGGAAGCTGTCTAAACTTAAATGACTCGAGTAATAGTTTCCAAAAATGTTCCGTTTTTTATTGTTTTTTTGATGACGCTGATAATTTAAACTTCAAATTTCCCGCCAAATGTCAACGTGATTGTTCTCTTAGCGGAAAATTCAAAGAAAAACATTCCATCATTTAACATTTTGGAGCATGCTTCTGGAACATCCAAAAATGTTAAAAAATATAAAAACAACAAATTTAGTAAAGCAAAAACCATGATTTATCATTGTTAACATTTAAACATTGCTCTTTCTTTTTAAGCTGTTACTTCCTTTTAGAGCCTTTGCAAAAGATTTGAAACATTTTTCTCCTGCTTCTTTTTTTGTTTTTGATTAAATTTAGGATTTTCTGGAATCCCTGTTTTTATTATTTGTCGCGTCAAAGATGATGACTGACTGACTGTTCCACCAATTGCTTATTACAGAAACAATTAAATAAGCTTTCACTTTTTTTTTGAATAATCAAAAAACATCATTTATTTGTACTTTAATTAAGGGGGGAAAATAATTACTATCACAGCTATTATTTTTTTAAAATAAACATTTCACACTTTGAGGAAGAGCTTTAATTGGATTATGGTATTTTGTGTAACACTAAAGGTACTTTTTAAAAGACAACATCCGTCTTAATGAAGGCTATACAAAAAAATTAAAAAGGAAAAAACATGATTTTTAAATGAAACGTAGAAATTCTGGTGGGGGAAGTTAGTTATTTTTGACGACGTTTTGAGGCGAAAAAACAACAAAGAGGAAATGTTGATATTTTTCAATGTTTTTTGTTTATTATCATTATTTTTGAAATCTGGAGTTTCTGGATTTCTTGGTATTCGTTTATTGATGCCTTTAAAGAAAGTTACCGTACGCTAATTCAGTCAATGAAAGGTTTTTTTGAATAGATGAGCATTTTACAAATTTTCAAAGCAGTGTTCTTTGACTAAAATAATGTTTCATAGACGAACGTTTTACATGACTCAATGAACTATTGCTCTAAAATCATGTGTAAAAAGTTTTTTTAATCTTTTACACTATGAATTATTATATGATAATAACAAACTCTCTAAAGGGAGATAAAATAGTATTCCACCTTCAACGTTAGCAAAGAATGACGTAAAAAAGTTTCAAATTTAAAAAGATGCAAAATGAAACCAAAGAGATAAACCAGAAGAGCTAAATTCAATCTCATTTATGACTTCATAATCTTTTTTTGGGTTCAACTGAATGTTTTTGCTTAAAAAGTCTAGAAGCAGGCAATTAATGACTGACTATCTTTCTTTTCTCCATTTACCAATTCTTTCCAGCATCAGAAGCGCGATCTAAAAAACTTTGTTTTCAACCTGATTAATACAAGAAAGGGCTATATTAATGGTATTGAAAAACTATTAGTATAGTTCTTGTAAAAGTGATGTGAAAGACTACGTGACAATGATTTAAAGTCTTCCATCGATGACAACAATGATAGAAGCACCCGAAACTGAAGGTCTTTTTCGTAGTTCTGATATATAACCCCCATAATTAAAAGATCTCTAGAATTCTTATTTTTATTTTAATAGCGCTTTTTTGTCTTCTTCTTTTGACGCACTTTTAAAACACCTTAAAAAATATATTTTTTATCAGAAAATCAAACAGTACTAAATCCCATTTTATTTTTTTTTGTTTAGTTTTGACCTTTTACATTTTGCCATTTAAAGATTTATTTCATTGGATTTATTTTTTCTCTCTCAAATTATCGCTAATCTTGAGATTTTTCTTTTTTTCAAAGATTATTTCATCTATTCTTCTTTCTTTTCTTTTGGTTTGCCATTTTACTTAACACTCCCCCACCTTCTATTATAAAGATATTCAAAAACAGCTCAATCTTTGCCCATAAAGCTAGGCTCTCATTGCTTTGGTTTTGCTTTAAATTTTAATGCTCCGCCTCTTTTTTTAAGGGGAGCTTCATGTATATTTGTGGTAAAAAAAGGCAGGCGTTTCAAATTTTGTGTTTCTGTTTTTCTTTACTTTCGAGAAGGGAATAAAAGGCTTTCAATTTCAAAGAAATTCTTTACACTTTTTTTCAGTCAGTCCAAGAAAGATAAGCCTATTTTTTTTTTTAAAATAAAAATGACCTACAGTAATATTGTTATGCTTGCTTCTTCTGCTTTTATTACTTTAATTGCTATATCTTCTGCTGCTCCAATTATTGAACCACAACAATCCCAGCAACAACTATCAAAACAAAATTCACAAATTTCAAATGAATTTATGCCTGATGTATTTGCTGATTATAATCGGTTAGTTCTTTCTTTTTGTATTTGAGAGGAATTGGTGATAGCTGATTAGCGCATGCTAAAATGAATGCAAAAAATTGGAACAAACATTTAGTAAAAAAATTGTTCTGCAGCACCACTCTGCTAAAATGAAATGACAGCTTTGCTTCACAAAAAACAGCTCATAAATCTAATCTAGCTTGAAAGTACTCATTTTTTGACGAAAGCTGTCAAATTCAGGAGATTCCTTTCTATAAAATATGTTTCATTGTATAGATTTATACATAATGGTACAGCAATCATGAACTAGATTAATAGTAAAACCTATATTTTTTGAACTACAAATTTAATAGATTTTACAATCTTTTTCTGTTTAAAAATTAATTACTCAACGGAAATCACAAAAAATAATAAGTTTCAATTATTTGCAAACTATTTAATTGCCAAATGATATAATTACTGGAGTTACAATAATTAAAAGATTTAATATAAGTTTAAAAATGATGTGTTCGTTTAAAGCTTAAAACAATTAAAGGATTAAAACATGTTTTTAACCTTTTTAAAAACTTTGAAATGGAATTCTTTTGGGAATTTTAAGAAACATATAAGTGCAGAAGTGAAGGTGTTGTTTTCTGTTAATGACAGGAGGGGCATCCCCTAAGGGAATGATGATTTATCACGCAATTTGTCTGTGTTCAAAGTTCATTTTATTAAGCAAAAACTTAAAAGTGTATTTATTTCATTTAAAGCTTTCATTAATCTTCTTCAGTTACTACGGTAGCTCATGAAAAAAGTAAACAAAAATTGCGTGTTTTTTCCAAAAAACTTTATTGGCAGAAGGTGGAATACAAAATTAAAACTTTATTTGTATTTGGAGCAGTTGGCTTTCTTGGTAACCATGAGACTTGAAAAATAACAAGTTTGCTCTGCTTTTTTTTGTCACGTCTAGTTTTTAATCTTTTATTGGCATAGGATAAGTTTTCTAAAATCACAAGTTTGAGCAAGCGCAGTTTTTTTATGAAATCTTTTCCTTAAAAAATGTGTAAGTTTTGCAACAAAATAACCTTTTTTTGAAAATAATACCATATTTCTTTTTTTTCAAATTTTTTAAGTATCACTTAAAACTATTCAAAAAAAGAAAAAAAGATTTGAATTTTGAATGAGAAACTTTTTTGGCTTCAAGCCCATCAATTTTTTTTCACAAAAGGTTCCCGGAAATGCCAAATCATAAGTAAGAGAATAATGGAAACCTTTTCATGTAGCTTTTAAAGAAATACATACAAAACTCAAAAATGTGAACACAATAATAATGGGGGAAGAGCATTAAAAGAAACGTATAAAAAACACATATCATTATTTTTTTGATGATGAGGAAGTATAAATGTCTAAAATTTCAGATATTTCATGAAAGCTAAGAAATGGTCTCCATCTGCTGCTGCAATTGGATCTCAAATGAATGCCTTTAATAATGTTGAAGAACCTGAATCTAAATGGTTCGTTTTCCCTTTTTGAATTTAATGGAATGTTGTTTAAAAATATATTTTATGTTTTAAACTAATGTGTTTTTTTAAAAAAAAAGAGCAAAGAACAAACACAGAGCTTTTTTGAAGGCAAATATAATGTTTATTAATTTGAAAAAAAAAGAGATGCGTGCAATTTCTAATTGTTTTTGCTTTAAAAAATTATAACATTTTTATGCAAATGCATAAATATACTTTATATTAGTAGCAAGCACTTTTGATATATATATATAAATTATTTAAATGATGAGCTTAGGATAGATGGGACTTTGTATCTAAAGTTTGTTAAAGTCATGTGTGACTTTTATTATTAATAATACACTTGTTTCTGAAAGCGAAAGACAAAGGAAATACAGTAGAAGTTCAAAAAGAACATCATTAGGTTTGTACAAAAAACTTGTTCATGTTTTTTGATGCTTCAATGTCTGAGTATTTGACATTACTCAGAGATATACATTGTATGTTTCAAAAATAATAATTGGCAATCACAAGGTGGTATTTCCGCCACCATCTATTTCATAAAACTTCAGTGCTTGGAAAAAAAACAAAATTTCTACCAAGCAATTTTCTATAATATAGTCTGCTAGAGGGGTAACCTTTCATTACCATCTCTTTCATCAAATGCTGACATTCAAAAAATTTTTTGAACTACCTGAGAAAATTTTGTAATTCAAAAAAATATATCGCATGCTACTTTACTTTTTTTTCTAAAAGATTTGTTTACTGTAAAGCTTATTTGGCATTTCCCACAGATTCAATTTTTCTTCGCTCTAAACAATTAAAATTTCCTAAAATAACGAAAAAAAATATAAATCCTTGAGAAATTGTTTCTATTCTTGGAAAACGGGGTTTTTTTCTTTTTTCAAACTTTGTCAGTGGACTTTGAGTTTCAGAATGGAGAAAAAAGATGACAAATAACCTTCTTTTAATTAATATAAAACAAAATTTGATTGAAATTAGTATTAATAATAATAAACAAGCTTAAATATCATCCACGAGTATTACTCTCTCCCGCAAGAGGTCTAAGATGTAAGCAATTATGAAAGGATTATTAAAAGCAAGGATTATTATGTTGATGACCTTTTTTATAAAATTTTCTTGCGTAATAAAAATGTTTAAGATTAATTAATAATCACTTGTTTCTCTTTCACATAATGATTAAAAGATTAATAAACTTTTCATTTAAATGATTATTAATAATAATGAATTATTTTTGTAGGGCACATGTTCGCAGCTTCTTCCCTGACAAACGTATGGATGAAAATCTTGATTATCCAAATCTTAATTCTGGCAGACTTGAATGGAATTTCAATAGACTTTAAAGTAATTTCATCCAGCATTACCACCACAACAACACCAACAACAATATAATTATTATTATTTATTTTCTTCCCCCTCCCTTGATGTTTTCCCCCAAAGAAAAAAATCTTCCACTGTTTTTTTTATTTTGAAACAAAAAAATCTTTGTAAAATTTAATAAAAATTCGTTGAAGACTGTTTAAAAATAAAGTTTAGTTTGATTTGTATTTATTTGTTTTGAATTGTTTTATTGGCATTTACATTCTGTGTACTTTTGATATTATTTAAAAGAAGGAAAAATTAAAAATAGAAAAAAGAAGGCATCAGTTTTGTGCAAAAATAAATAAATGTTGTAGTCTTAACAACAGAAGTTAAGGGCAACAACAAAATATAATGTTAATCTGATATCATTTTATAGTCAAAATGGAACCGGGTGAAAGCTTCAAACGGGGAGTGTAAACTTTATAATGAAGTTCGAAATGATAAAATAAATGGCTTGCAACACGTCAAAGGTGTTCATGAAAGTTTAACGGTCTCTTCGGGGAATAAACTTTTTAAAGGAATTCAAGTAAAAACAGAGCTGCTACTTTAACAGTAATATCGTCAGATAATTCATAAGATATGAGTTTTATTTTTTAAAATGTTACATATCTACTATGATAAATACACCACACTTTGTTTCATCATTAAAATCCCACGTTTGTTCAAATCTAAATAAACTTTTTTATATAATTTTTTCCCACTTGAGTTAGAAATGTCTTTATCAAATGAGTAAAGGTTGCGTTAGAATAGCAAAAACAAAAGCTTTCAGGTTACATCATCACATTTTTCCCTGATGTAAATTTAGAAGCCTCTTTCATAATGAGTAACAACAACGATTACATATATACTTTGTTTTAATTCTCATAGTATTTAATCTCTATTTGTATATGTTTTTTAAATTAAGTCTTATATAGCACACTTACGTATTCTACCGTATACTCATACATTTTAAACACACAAAAAGTTGAAATAATTTAACTCCAAAAAAAGCTTTGCAAAAAAAGAAACAAATTTGCAATTATTTTTCTAGGAAACTTTTACGCCACTTTTATATAGCATCAGCTTTTTTTGATTCCATTAAGCATGAAAATTATCTATGTTTTTAAATAATTTAGGGACCAAAAGTTGTAAGAATAAGTTAAGAATAATTTTATATAAATAGAAGGAATTCCAATAAAAAGCAAGAAAAACATTCATTTGCAATTGTATGTAAATACACATAACTTGACGTAAAAGAAGAACAACATTTATTTGTAAAAGGAACGTCAAAGAAAAAACATAAAAAAAGCAAAAAGATTGTTATGATTTGTTGAGTTTTTGTCAATGGCTTGCTTGCTTATTTTGATAAATGAAAAAAAGATGGGACTTTTTTGGACAAGAGTTATTGCAAGAAGACAAGCACGGAATTCCGTCAAAAGGTAAAACGAAAGCGACAATGGAAGAAACATTGAAAAAAAAATGTTTGTTTTTCCTCCAGAAAAAGCAATCGTAAAAAATGTGATCAAAAAGGTGAAAAGCGATGGCGGAAACACACCTTTTCTTTCTTCAACTTTCAAAAAATTATCAATCTTTAACAAATTCGAGAATTGCTGTTTCTTCTTTTTCTGCTGCCAAAATTTATTTTTACAAATTCTTCCCAGTTTTTGAAGCTCGTTTGAAAAGTGAAAAGATATGCATCAAAAAGATTATCGTGAAATTGCTGCAATTCCTGCTTCAAAGCCATATGTCTCACATATGCAATACAAGGATTCTCGAGGTCAAAGTGTTACATTATTTCCTGCATTTAGATCTGTTGTAAAATTTTGATATGCAAATTTTTTACATGGATTTGATACATCCGTTTTTAGGATACAGTACATGACATTTCAAGAATGCAGTCTCCAATTAAGCTGAATACTGTGCCATTGATAACCCGAAATCAAGATAAATGGGCAAATCAGTATCATGAAATTGTTCGAGAATATGGCCCATCAAAAGATGAACCAGACAGTTTATTCCTTTTTGGGAAAGATGAACTTTATCGGTATGCTTTAACACTATTGCTTTAGTAAATGCCAAAACATTTAGCTCTGAATCAGCTGGCAATCCCGAGTTAAAACCATCATTGCTTCATGTATCAACAGAATCCCCAGCACCAGTCAATCCCAATCCACCTCCAGCGCCTCCACCACCACCTCCACTTCCACCACGAAAAAATCCCAACAAATATCCATTCACTCGACAACCTTCAGTTCGACAAACATATCCTCGAATGAGATATATTTATGCATTTCCGGAAGAATTTCGAGATTGGATTGCTCAACCAACGTTCTCACGATTTCCTCCAGATTTAGATAACAATGAATCTGGAAGAAAGCAACAGCCTACTAAATCGTCCATTCGTCGACCAATTCCAGCACCTCGACATTCATTCGATTCAAAAAAGAAACTACCACAATATGAAAATATTCCAAAAACATCTACCACAACGACAACGACAACATCGTCTCATCAAAAATCAATTGTAGAAGAAATCAAAGAAAAAATCAGAAATAAAAAGTTGTCTTCTACTTCTACGACTGCTTCTATTGCAGCTGCAGCAACAACAATTTTGAAAAGAAAAAAAGAATTGGGTAAGTTAAGTTCAATGACACCGAAACCACCTCCATATTTATCTTTATATCTTTAACACTTGTAATTTCTCAATCAAAGAAACATTTGAAAGAGATATATCACGATCTCTCCTTGATCTATATCTTTTCTTTTTGTTGCAGCTGTTTATTTCTTGCGCACGCACACTAACAATAACTCGTCGGTAAAAAAACAGTGAAAGTTCACATATATTTATTTGATTGAATGAATGAAAATGAATCTGTCTATCTATTTATCTCTCGAAACCGAAAAAAAGCAGCTGCAAGCAGCTACTGCTGTTGCTCTTTGCCCAGAGGGGATGAATGCTCCTGGCTGATTTTCTTTGAAAAAAAGAGAGAGCTGATTGACTGCGCAAAATTGCGTGCTACTGCTCTCTCTCTCTTTGTCATTGAACTGAGCATTTAAAATATTTATTTGTTGTCCTGCGTCAAACAATAAAAACATTTTTTGGGGCTCTCTCTCATTCATTTGAAAAGAGAAGAGGTATTACTCAGATCAAAAACAGAAAAATTGAAACCACTATAAATAGTTTCACTTTTTTTGTTGTTCATTTTTGATCAAATGAGAAGCGTGTCCGTTTCACATTCCACTATTAACAGCCATCAACAGCCAACACCCAAGCTTAAGCCTTGAGGCAACCACAAAAAACCATGCCAAAAAGATTATCCCCCCTTTTTGACCCATTTTTTACCGTTGCCCTTTTTTGGTGTTTCCTTGTTTTAAAAAGTTGTTATACTTTCACTTTTTTGTTTTCCTTTGACCAATGGAGTTCATTTCAGACGAGCCTGCATCAATTAAATCAAATTATTCAACATCTACAAGATCGCCACAGGCAGTTTCTCAAAGGCAACAACAGCCACAATCTTCTCCTGAAACATTTATTTCAACAACAAACGCGGCATCACAATTTAGTTATCGCCATCAACGTCCACCACCACCTCCGCCAGCTCCTAGTGGGCCAAAGAAGCAACAACAACAGCAGCTGCTCTCAACATCTTCATCAGATTCAGCCGTTTCATTTAATGAATCATTTGGTGAAAACCCTGCAGTTGCGCGACTTCTGAAGGTGAGCTGGTTTTTTTTAAATATAAAAAAACAAAACAAAGAAAATTATATGGGAGAGGAGAAGATGGAAAGAGGGGGGTGTCATTAAATTAATGATATTATTTACGAATGCTTTTTCGATTTCAAAATAGAGAAGCCGAAAAAATAACAATAAAAAATAACTTTGTGTGAAAAATCAGTTAATTATTTTATATTTTCAAAATCAAAGAAATAAAAGCGGATTTTTTCAAAGTTAATTTTTCCAGTTTAAATTTTTTAAATTAGCATTTTAAATAAGTATTTTTAAAAGAATAATTGTTATTTTTATGTATCATCGTATAAAGGTTATAGTAAATTAATTAACTTTTTTGTTTCAGGATACACCATCACATATTTTGCCGATTGTTGAAAAATTTATTTCATCACATTTCGATAATCCCCAAAAAGCTTTAGATCATTCTGAATTCTCTGAATCTGATATTCCGATGAAACATTATTGGCAAAGAGTTTTTAAAGTTAAAGATGGCAAAAAAGTAAGTGCATTGTTTTTTCGATCTTTGACATAACCCATGAATTCTTATGCCATTTTGTTTTAGAATGCAACAATAAAAATTGAAAATTTGTTATCAATTGAACCAGAAATTGGTCCATTTCATGGCTTTCAACAACAGCAAGAAAAACAAAAACAAAGAAATGTTGAGAATTTTGAAGAGAAATTGCCCCCTGGTACTCCGTCATATCGAAGAGTTTCTTCGGTTAACAGTGTTGGCGCAACTTTAAGTATTGAAAGTGGCATCTCAACAGGAACTCAAAATATTCTGCCACAGAATTCATTAGGTTAGTTTTTTAAAAAAAATTAATAAAAAATGCAAACAAAAACACACGGATTTATTTATTTTTTTCTTTGTTTCCATTTTTGAAAAAAAAAGTGTTTTTTGCTCGAAGCTTTTTTTTGCTGCTGCTGCAAAGTATTTTTTTTAAAACTTCCGGCAAACGAAAAAAAACCGGATTGAATTTCACATTTGCGAAAAACCAAAGGGTGCTTTTTAAAGCTCCTTTTTTGGTATTGAAAGATTTCTCAAAATAAAAGAAGATAGAAAAAAGAAACAATGAGATTAAACTTGGAAAAAATATTTTTACAAAGTTTTGGAAGATGTATTAGTTTGGATGAAACATTTGCAGAATCCACTTCACCAATGTCATCTCCACCTGCTACAGAAATGGATTTGCTTACTGTAGTATTAAAGAAAATTCGAGAAAGGAAACCTATTGGTGAGTTTAAAGGTTGTTTTGGGCCATCGATAAAAATGTTAATAAAACTTTCAGATTGGCCAGAACTATTTTTGCTAAAAAATGATCATTGCCGTTTTGTTGTAAGCCGTGAAAAAGAGCTTCGAAGAATGAGAAAACAGAATCCAATTCCCTCTGAAGCAACTTTGCTTGAAAGGGATATCGTTGATAATTATCGATGCTATCAAAGAGCATTAGAGCAAGTCACTGTAGTTGATGAACTTTATACAAAACTTGGTAAGAATTTTCGTGAAGGTCTTACAACAAAAATTAATTTTGTTTTAAAACAGCTTACAAACTGATTCGAATTATTTTTAGCCTATTTCATTATGAGAGCTGAATCATATTGGTATGCCGCAAAAGTTACAAGTGGTTTGTGTGATTTCCTTTTACGATATCCCTTTTACAAATTTACATATTTTTCAGATACAACTCTTCGCCATCACTTTTATGCTTTAGCCCGTCACAACTATGCTGATCTTTTAATGGAAGCTCGAGCCCATCTAAAAGCAGATGATAAAAGTCTTTTAACAATTTTAGAGAAGATGACTCAAATTCTTGTTGAATCTGGTGCATATGACCCTGAGCTAGTTGCCGAGTGTCAAAAAACTGTTTTCCTTGCTGAAAAAGCTTTGGAATCAACAAATGACGTAAAAAGAGAACGGAAAATTATTAAAATTAAAACTAATTTACTTTCACTCAATTCAAAGTAAAATCCTATTTGTAACCTTTTGTAAAAAACAGTGGTTTAAAAAACATTTATTGCTTTACATACAATATCCATATTACAGTATTCCTTAAAAACTTATAAAGTTTTGATTTTTTACGGTTAGAATTTCTTTCTGTTATACTTATTTTTTATTTGTAGCTAATTGTCAGTTTATTTTTTGTAAATAAATAGCTTTGTTTGTATTAAAGCATTGTCAAAAATCCAAAAATATGGACAAAAATGGGCTTTAAAATAAGCAAAAAGATAGCAACAAAAAGTGTAGTGCAAGCAAGGGTGAAACACTTTTTTCACGACCATGAGTCGACGCTCCCTTAGCTCAGTGGTTAGAGCGTCTGTCTCGTCCGGGCGTCGCCAAGGACTTGCAGGGCATTGAGCTAAGGAGGGGGCACTTTTTTTTATCATTATTGTGAGTGTGCTACAATAATAGTGATAATAATATAATATTATAAAGTTTATGTTTTTTTCAAAAAAAAAAATGAATAATTGCAAAAAAAATGTATTTTTAGAAAACAAAGAAAAGCTAAGATCTTTTTTCTAATTCCAGTTTAATAAATTGAATAAGTTTTCGAATTTTTAAAATTGAACCGAAAACCATGCCAAATGACTTCATATCTTCTGTAGTTAAAAGCATAAGGCCTTCACCATCAATTTGTTGTGCAATAAAAGTATCTTGTTCAGCTTCCATTGTTGACAAAACTAATTTAATTAAATTAGCAACTTCATTAACCTAAATATTACAAGATTGAATTTTTTATTGTTTTAATTTTATTCTCATCACTTACCGTCCAATGATTTATTCGATTCATATTAAGTTTAAGCTTTTGAATATGAGTTAATGGATTTGTAGCATCTTCATGCATATCGCAGGGGACATTTATTTCTTCAATAACAGGTTCATTAAGTGGTTCACGAATAATAGCTGACATTGATCTTCTATCAATAAAATTATATCCTTTTAATGCTGGAAATTCAATTTGTACAGATGGTTCAAAATGTAGTCGTAAACTTCCAGCATTTACAACATTATGTCGTCTTCGATCACAATCATATTTAAGATCCATTGGAATTGAAAATTGGCAAGCTAAAAATTTAATAATTTTTGTTAATTACCTTTTTATATGATTTATATAATTTACTTCTACAACAATAACGAAGACAATGTGCTTCAGAAATATGCTTTTCCCAATTGGCATATAAGCCTCGCTTTGCAGTTGGATTCTTAACTTTAGCACATTCAGTTTCACATGCTTTGCAAACTAATTTTGCATCATTGTATGGATGGCTTTGTAAATGTGCTTTAATATCACTCATATTTTCAGCAATATAATTACAATCATATTCAGGGCACGCCAAATAATGTCCAATTTCTTCTGAATTACTCAAAGGATAACAGTAAAAGCCAAGCATTTCAGTTAAACTTATTGTTTGAGTGGTATCTCGTCCAACTGATCGTGTTGTAAATGAATTTTGAATAGCTGAGTAGATAAAAACATTTAATTCAGAATGAATCATTGTTCTTCGATGTTTCATCTTTTCTTTAAGATATTTGTCATCAGGATAAAACCAATGTGGAGAAAAACAATTCATCAGTGTATTAACTAAAATACATAAGACATTATAAAAAAGGAGTTTTTCGATTTTCGTAAAATAATTACCAAGGATATCATCAGGTTTTAAAAAACTTTCATTGGAATAAATACTACTAGCAAAACGATAAAAATGATATGGACTTGCAGCTGGATTAACTTTTACATGAGTATTGTATAACTCGAGGGCTCGTCCAAATTCATTATTATGAACATCCAAATATTTTGCATAAGCATCTGAATCCCAATTTGGATTTGATTTAAGACGCTTTTCAATGGAATCTTTTGTCGCAGTACCAGGTGTTTCTTGCATTACTTCCATTCCATCTGTAACAGCATTACCCTAAATAAAAAAAATATAAAGAATTAATTTTTGATTCATAATATTTATATAACATTATTTACCTTTCGAAAGCACCGAAAAATTAAAAGTTGTCTTGGAATGTTTAGAACTTCTGACATTTTATCAAAGATTGTATCAATATTACCAACACTGAAAGGAATATCCTGTAAAATGAAAATTGTGTATATAATTTTAATATATATATATATGTTATTTAACCAACAGTAAATCGTCCCGATGAATCATGTTTCACAAATAAACATAGATCACCCATTGCTTCTTTAATTGGAAGATCACATTCTTGAAGCCCTTGCAATAATGGAACAGCATATGCTTCTCGAAGTTCAAGAAGTAATAATATTAATCTGCACAAATCGTATTTTGAATTATCGTATCGAATATAGATTTTCTTCCTAAAATATTATTTAATTTTTATAGAAGTTGAAAATTAAAGTGTATTAACCTTGATTCACCAGCAGAAGCTTGAGTTTTATGAAAAACAATTTCAATGACAATCTCTGGAACACCATTAATGAAATCAATTTTGATATGCATCAATTTTATTCCAGGAGAAGGCAAATGAGCAGAAGACTTGGAAAATTCATATGGGATAACAGAACTCATACGAAAACCATATCTCGCACTTAATTTTAGCAAAATTGCAACTAAATTTTTTATGAAAATTAAAAATTTTAATTATAAATTATGTATAAACCTGTTAAATCATATGCAGTTTGAATTGGTTTTGCATCTAAATATGCATCAACATCAAATTCCGTAATTGCAACAATTGGTCGGGGTAATGACAATCTGCTTTTGTGGTGTTCCTCAAACACTTTATCACGATGTTCTTTTGTTGAATATACGAATGTCTTTTTGGAGGGATAATAAATAGCAGATAATTTAAGCTATAAAAACATTTTTTTTATATTTTCATAAACAATGCGTACTTACACCAACTCCAACAGCGCAGAGTATTCCAGAAACAGAAGTTAAAGCAAGTCGATTAGGTTCTGTCGAATCAGATCGTCGACTGGCGGTTTTTGCTCCTCTACTAAAATTCATTATTCCATCACGATAAAGTGATTGTCTTGTATATTTATAGAGTAAATGCTGTTCAAATTGTTTTGCAGCATTATTCATAAATTCTAAATTAATAAAATCATCTGCTGGATTACATTCAGGAAAAGCTGCAGTCATATAACATACAAACATCCGCATGAAATCGCCAGCTTTTATTATCTGAAGAAAGAATACTTTTATTTTCTTATTTTGTTAAATTGAAAAGCGTTAGCCTGTAAAACATACGGTAGCATCTCTTTTGGAAAGAGGGTATTCAGTTGTAAAACCATTTGGGGTTAACTGATTTGTAACTGTGTTAATTACAATATCAACCCATTGTTGAAGCTTTTCTTCAATTGCTTCTTCTGTTTGGCGAATAACTTCTTCACCAAGTTGTTCTTCAAAAATTTGAACAAAATTTACAGCATATTTAACTTTAACAAAATGTGTTAGATATAATACTGTAATTTCATAAGAATTATGGGCTCTTGGTGAACTCCCTTTTGTAACTTTTTGTGCCAAAACTAGAAAGAGATTATTTTAAGAATGTTTTCAATTTTTTTAGTTGAATATCAAAACTCACCTTCTCTCACTTCTCTTTCAACATCTGTTGTATTTACTTGAGTACGAGGTGGTGGTTCTATTCCAGCACAAAATAAATTATCAATAGTATCCAACAGCTTTTTCCAATTAGTTTGCAATGGTTTTGGAAGTGTTTCTTTAATTGCTTCTAGCTCTTTCCTTGTATTTTCCAGAATTTCATCTGGTAATAAAAATTCCATTTGATCCTCTTCTTCTTCAAATATTTGAACGTATTCGTTGCCTTCACTTGGTTGATTGTTATCAACTGGTTCAACAATATTTTCATTACCATCTTCATTAACAATTTCAACTTCTGCTTCAGCTTCATCATAATTTGTAGATTGTTTTATTTCAGGAGATTCAGAATCATGGATAATAGCAGGAAAAATTTGCTGATATTGTAATGCACTTCGTAAAAGCTTTGAATCAATCATTACATGCTTGGCAAATAAACAAATCTAAATTATTTTTTTTTGAATTAAAGCAAAATTGTGCAATAAATCCAACTTTTTTTTCATCTGCTCCATTACCCCGGCATGCAAGCATTTGAGTATTACAGTAAGATCTTCCTTTTGTTGAAAGTGTCCAAGCTAATCGAAAAAGTAATGATTCAATTACACGCGTTTCATCTTTTTCCATCAAATGCATATCACTTGATGACACCAATAAATCACGTAATTCTCCAACAGACTTTTTGGTATAATGAAATAATGCTTTTAAAATTGCAATAATTCCTTCCTTAAGTTCATTTTGCAGTGGAATCTAAACAAAAAAATCTAAATTTTTTTAACTACGTTGTTGTTGACTTACTGTAAAATCGCTTAACAATTCATTTGATAAAGCTGTAAGGCCTGGGGTAATAGGAAGCTTTGATGCAGCTTTGATGGCATTTGTGCATTTGCCAGCCAGAATTGTTGATTCAGCACGCTCTCGAGTTTTAGTTGGATCAGACGATTTATATTCGGGAGTTACATGCATCAAATTCCAACAATTATCTGTTCCACATACTCGACGAAAATTAATTTTTGATGTTGTTGAGCAAAACTGAGGGAATCTTGATTTGATCAATAAATGAACAACAGTTCGGGCGCTCTTTGTAAGCGTTATACCATCATCTACACATTCATTGGTGCCATTTAAAAATGGTTGCATCAAGATATTGATGTCGACATTTGTCAAACGAGAAACTCGTTGCTCAAGATTTACAAGTTGTTGTTCAGAAATTTCAGCTGCCTAAAAAATTTGGTCAATTTGTTTTTTAAAAAATATTGTAGTTTGTTACTTCATAGTATGGTGCCAACATTTCCATCTTGGCACTACTATATTGCTTTTTCTTTTTTCTTGGAGGGGATTTAACTTGTTCTTCATTGCCTTCTTCTTCTCCACCATTTAAATTCATTTCATTAGAAGGAAGGGCATTATTTATATCTTGTGATAAATTTATTGACAATAATGGGGAATCAGAAGGACCTCCACCATATTGCTCTCCAACTTTTACACCAATTTGTTTAGCCATCAACTGTAATTCAAGATGTTTTCGTTTTGATTCAGGGATTAATGTAGAGCGAAGCTCTTCCAATAATAAAGGAATTTCACCTTTTGGCGCTTCTTGTATGCGCATTTCAAATCTTTTTGTTGAAAATGGTGATCTGCGTTGTTTAATTGCAACCGGTGAAAGATCACCAAATCCAGGGGGACGACCGATAAAATTTATCAATTCATCAATCTTTTGAGTTCGGGCATAACGAGTTTGTTCGTTATTTCGATTGAAAATTGCTTCAGCTTGGGCAACTATTTCAGCAGAAATATCACCAGCAAGTACGGTATTAACCAAATATTCTTCCATCATTTGTATGAGCTCAATTTCTTTAATTGCATCATCAACTAATGGAGAAGAATTTTTGATATAAGCATTAATAAAACGCAACAAAGTTTCATTGCGATTTATCATTCGGTTACGAAGTTGAGCATGTAGCTCGACGATAATACTATGATGAATACAAGTGATGACTGTGAGACCACCACTACCACCACTCATGTTGAATATTATACACCACTAAAACAAATTTGGATTACATTAAAAGCAAGCTAAAAAATGTTGTAACAATTTCAACCAAAAAAATAATAAACCTAAAAAACGATGGAAAAATGTAAAGGCTGTGAAAAAGGCGCAATTCGTTGTGTTTTTTAACCCTTCGAATGTTAATGTTCCATTTGCTTCTTTCAGACATTTTTTTCTTTGTCATTGAAAAGCAGACAATTTTCAGAGCATCTTTCTTCATGCCATTTATTCAAGCTCTCTTATTTTGATTTTTTTCTCCCGCTTTACACACCTTAAAAAAGATTTTTTTATGCATTCATTTTCTTTCTTTCTTCAACCATTTTTTGTGCACAAATATATTCAGTTTAAATGAGAGCGTATTACGAGAGTCTCATTAGCCCAGTGGTAAGAGCGTCTGTCTCGTAAACAGAAGGTCGCAGGTTCGACTCCTGCATGAGGCAATTTTTTTCTTTTTTTGCATTATTTGTTTGTGGTTAGAGCGTCTGTCTCGTACATCGCTATAGAGTAAACAGAAGGCCGCAGGTTCGACTCCTGCACGGAGCAACTTCTTTTTGTAGTTTTCTTTTTTGTCAAATTTGCATATCCGTCTTGTAAAACAACTATTTTTATAGAAGGAATTAGTCGCCTGTACCTTTCTTTCCAAAAAATAAAACTTTTAGATACAGATAGGCAGCTTTTAAATTTCAGGAATAATGTGATTGGAATGGTATACAGTTTATCAACAATCGCATAAATTTATATTTATGCATAAACTAAAAAGCGCTATAACGAAAAGTATACTGTACAAATGCTTGCGCGCGGTTTTAACTTTTTTTAAAAAGCATTTTGTTTTTGTTCTTTTGACATGCCCGTAGGTGAAAATAAACGATGGTTAAAATGTATTAAAGGAATTAAAACCCGTAAATATACTCAGAAAATCACTTCTGTTTTATTTTAAAAATCTTATTATAGCTTTCGATTTTTGTGTATAAGAGATTTGTCATTTGATTATAAGATTCTGTGAAAAGAAAAATAATGTAACTGACAAATTTTTGTTATTAATGATTGTTGAATAAAAATGAGAAAAAACTGATGGATTTGTAGTTTAATAAATGCAACTTCATTCATTAGTGTACGAGACTACAATAAATCAATCGCAAATTTATTTTTTTCTGGTTTTCTTTTTTTGGACATGTGCTTTTTTTGCACACGTTCTTATGTTTTCACTTTCTAATTTCAATGGGCGTTGTTTGATGATGATACATGAAATAAATATCAATATTTAAAGTGCATTTCGAATCATAAAGATTGGAAGATTTTTAAAACCTATAAAAAAGGTTATTTCTCTTTTAAATTTCAAACACTTCTTTGTGCGCTTCAAAAAAATTTCAAACTCGTTTGAATCAAATATGTCTGATGCTAAAATTCCAAAAACTCAAAGAGCTTTAATCTGTGATGAAATAGCTGGGCCATTAGAAGTTCGACAAATTCCTGTGCCAGAGCCAGGCCCTGATGAATTATTAGTTAAAATTCTTTACTCCGGTGTATGTCATTCAGATTTGCATATTTGGAATGGTGATCTTCCTCTAACGCGGACTCCCGTTGTTGGGGGACATGAAGGTGTTGGATTCGTTGTAAAAATGGGAGAGAATGTTACAAATTTTAATATTGGAGATAAAGCTGGAATTAAGGTTTGGGTTTATTTTAATGCAAATTTTGAATAAGAAGTTTAGTGGATAAATGGATCATGTTTGAGCTGTGATCAATGCAAGCTTGGATTTGATCAAAGTTGTGTCTCAACTTTAACTTCAGGTGGCACGCGACATGGAACATTCCAGGAATATGCTTTAGTGAAGGCAACCGAAGCCCCAAAAATTCCTGATAATGTTGATTTAGCTAAAATTGCGCCGGTTCTTTGTGCTGTAAGCTATACGCTTTAATAGCATTTTATAAAACATGCAAGTTTCAGGGAGTAACTGTTTATCGAGCTCTTAAAGAATCAAACGTTAAAGCAGGTCAAATTGTTGCTATCACTGGGGCTGGAGGTGGACTTGGTTCAATGGCAATTCAATATGCTAAAGCAATGGGAATGAGAGTTTTAGCATTCGATATTGGACCTGAGAAAGAAAAGCACTGCAAAAATCTTGGTGCAGAATTTTTTGTTGACCCTACAGTTGAAGAAAATGTTCCCGAAAAAGTTCTTGAGGTAAATGCAGTATTTTAAATTTTTTCATTTTAAAACAATTTTTTAGTTAACAAAAGGAGGCCCAAATGGTGTTGTCCATGTTGCTACAAGTGATAAACCAATTGAAGATGCTCTTAAGTATATTCGAAAACGAGGCACCATCGTTCTTGTCTCCCTTCCAAAAGATGGCAAACTAGTTGCAGATGTATTTTGGATTATTCTTCGAATTATCACAATTAAAGGCACATTTGTTGGTTCCCGTGTTGATACCGATGAAGCAATCGATTTCTTTGCTCGAGGAATGATTGATATTCCAATTGAAATCTTCTCTTTAAAAGATATCCCAGAAGTATATGATCGAATGCAAAAAGGACAAATCCGTGGACGGGTTGTTGTTGATCTTTCTAAATAAACATGTTTTTAGTAACTGAAACGTTGCACTTTTAAATGCTTTTGTGTATAATTTAATTTTTTACTTCCATTTCCAATTTTAGATTAATAATTTGTTTACAAATATTTCTAACAATTTTTAGTTCCGCATTTTAGATTTGCACGTATTTCATTTTATAAAAATAAACAAGACTTTAAATAACACGTTTATTTTTTAAAGAAGGAAATAAATGCAAAAATAAATCAATTATTATTTATTTGAAACAATAATAATTGTAGTTTACACAAAATTGATTAATATAAAAATATTTATTTGATAATTGAGAAGTAGTGATGAACAGTTTTTTTAAAAAAGAATTGTGGTTTCAGTAATTACATCTAACACGTTTTTAAACACACCTTCTAGTGAATACGAGTAACAAAATAATATTCTTTCTAACGTCTACGACTACAGTATTATAAAGATACAAAGATGAAAGGAAACCAAGAAAAACAACTTCAATTTACAATCAAAAAACTATCGGCATATAGAAAAAGTTTAAAAGTAATGTTTCTATTATTATTATAAAAATATAGCATTTTAAAATATTAAACTTTTAAAAAAAAATAAAAAATCAAATTCTTGATTTCCCGCAAGTGTTTTTTCTTAAGTTGGCAAAATGTGTTCAAGTTGTTTCAGTTTTTTCCGGAATTCCTTGAATTTTTGTATTAAAAAAGTTTTTCTCAAAGTCTGAGACTCAGACATTTTAGCTTTCTTAGTTCTCTTTCTATTTTATCTGATAGATACTGGCAACACTGTTTTGCAGAAGATTAAAAGATGTCGCTATTTTTGGAAGAAAGAATGGCAGAACAAGTTGATGATCCTGAAAATGATAAAATTACTTTTACATATCCATGGATTCTCTCAGCTGCAGAAACAAATGATACAGAATTTTATGCAACATTTGGAACAAGCTTTAAAATGGCAAATGAAAGCTGGGATATTCTGTTAATAAAGAGTTCATTTGTTGTAACATGCTGTATATCTTCCAAAAACTATCTTGATAAACTCAATCAACAAAAATGGAATGGAACTTGTTATCTCTCATATGTTTTGTATCAAGATGCTGATATGTTAATTGATTTGAGTAAGTTATTTTTAATATCTTTAAACTGGCTCGCAATAGCATCTTTATTTTTGCGTTCTGTCATCAATGAGACTTATTTTCTGTGGCCGCTGCATCCGCAATATCTGCAGGGCTTATCTTATCGATAACAAAAAAAAACTCGAAAGATTTAAGCGATAATTGCCTCACAGCCATTTTTAGGGTTATATTTTTTCACTACAATACATAATGTTTTAGATTCATCTCCAAAAATTAAAATGATGAAAGATCCATTTCGTGATTTCTTTCGAACTTCTTCAGAATTCGTAACAAAGCTCACAGACTCTATTAAAGAAAATAGTGCTACAAAAGCTGTTATCTTCATTGAACTTGAGCTACCTTCAAAGCCATTCTATTTTCCATTTGAAAGAACTTTGGCTAAAAAATATTGTCATGCCTATCCAGCTGACATGGAAAAGGATCAAAATTTTTCATTTTTGAGCAATGGGCAAGTTTTTTAATCCCATCAAATGTTGGTTTAGCAAATCTCCTTTTTTTAGTAATTTTATAATTGAATGTCCAGATGGTACTGTAAAAGCATTTCGAACAACTCTTTATACTTCAAGTGAACGTATGAATAATCAATTAACAGCTGATTTCAAAGATGATAAAATTATTGTTGAACATTCAATGGAGGTTGTCATGCCATTAATTGTATTCTTTCATACATTCTGTTTTGAAATGCCTCAAATTTATGCTCTTGAATATGCTCAACGTTTATTGAAAGCAATTGATTTTTTTCAACCGTATCAAAAAGGTTTGGATAAGAAAATCAATTGTGACATTAAAGCAGCTGTTCATTATTCATTGTGTAATAAATTTGTTAATGTAAGTTTATTTTTAAACTTTTTATGTATAGTCTATATTACTATAAGTGTGCATATATGTTACAACACTGCAGCCTGAAAGAGTGACAAGGCAGCTTTAATTGGGAAGAAAAAATTAAACTCGTGCTAGATAAAATAACTTTTTTAAGAATGTATAAAAGATGTCTCCCCTCTTCGACCCTCATGTAGTTTCTGCTGTAGTACTATTAATAATCATTTTTAGGAATCTCAAACCTTTGATTTAATTTTGCGTTGGACATCAATTGCAAGCCAACACTCATTATCTGAACTTTTTAAAATGGTTATTACAACAATTGCTGGCAAGTATTATTTCAAATGGTTAGAAACTTTTCCTGTAAATGTAAGTTTTTTATTTGCTAAAAGTCTAATTATTTATTCATCTTTTTTTAGGAAAGAAATATTGACAATCAATTATATCGTGATGTTTTTGGCACTGAAAATGCAGCTGTTCCTCATAAAATTTTTAAGAAAGTTGATAAAATTGTTTGTGAAAAACTTTGTACAAATGTTATTTTTTATTAATGTTTGTTTCTTGTGGTATACTGTAAATAATATATAAAGAATTTTAATATAAATTATAATTGCATTGTTGTTATTATTTTCATCATGTAAAAAATGCATATGTTCATAGGGAAGCTTCCGTTTCAAAAATATTTTTGAATTTTTGCTAAACTGCAGCTGTTTTTTATGGAGCCTTGACAACATCATAAATTAAAAAAAGAACGCTTTTTGAAGTGTTCAAAAAAAAGAAAGCATTTTAGTAGAGTTCTTTTATTTGTAAGATGGTTGCTCAGATATATGTAGCTTAGAAACCGCTTTCTTAAGATTTTTCGGATAAAATTCTTTCTCTTTTTAAAATTTTTTATTTGTAATTTGAAGAAAGATGGAAATTCATCTTTTTGTTATTGCTCTTCTTCTTTTACTATTTTTTCAAACTTCTTTTTCAACAGATATCTTTCATCTTCAAGGATATGCAATTCTCGCGGATCCTTTAAATGCTCAACAAGCCTTAAATGAAATGGAATGTGGAGATGCATGTGTTGCAACGGGAGCAAATTGTATTGGATTCGAATATTCAGATAATGAATGCCAACTATTAACACAAATTCGAAATATTATTGTTGATAATTCAAGTTGTTTTTATTATGTTGTTGATAGAAGAGATGAACAAAGTGGAAGCCAGAAAATGGCACAATTAGATATAACCGGTCAACTTGTTTATTCAAATGCATATGGAAATTCTCCATGTCCACAAGGATTTTCTGATGATACAACGTCGTGTAGTTTAGCAACAGATGTAAGTGTTTTTTTAAATAATAGAAATGCTGATTTTAAAAAATGCTATAGTACTTTTCTGGGGTATACTGTAGCTTAGCAAATATTTATTGAAACATAACGTTTTGTGTCAAATTACAGTAACCTTTCGTTAAAATATAAATCTTAAACTTACAGGAAACAAAATGCAATGAATATGCAGACTTTTTCAATGCAACTTTTGATGGCACAGACTGCATTATTAACACTGATCGACCACTCTGGTATTGTGCACCAAAAACTGATCCAATTGCAAAAACATTATTTTCAAAACCTTCCTTTGGATTTTGTTATTTTAAAATTAATGCATCCGAAACCACAAGCATTGCAACATTCAATCAACAGTGTCAAAGCGCCTCATCAAAAAGTTCACTTCTTTCTATTTGTTCTCGTGAAGAGAATGATTTTGTTGCAAGTGAGTTTAAGCAGATTTTAAATATTCTTTTAAAGAATTCAATCTTATTTGTTCTTTGTTAAAGTAATCCTTGAAATTCTTCAGGTATTGCAAGTGATTGGCCAACATTTTTATCTCTTTATATCTCAGCAAGTCAAGCATCAAGAGTGTATAATTGGTATGACAGTAGCATTGCTGGATACTGTGGCTATCGAAATTGGCAAATAGGAAATTCAACTGATTCAAGTGATGGTGAAGAACCAAATGATTACACTGCGAATACTGAAACCATTGTCGGCATGCAAGATGATGAATTTTGGTATGATTTTACAGAAGCTACAACAACTTCTGAAACAATTATTTGTAAAGAGAATGCTTTGACTTTGGCAGAATATGTTTCTCAATGTCAATCACTTGATAATTGTGAACAATTAAATTAGTTTTTTCGAGTAAACAATTTAAGGTGTTTATTGCATGTCAATTTTATTTCCGTATACGTCAGCTATCAATGTATGCAAAATAACTTTTGTAAAGTTTTGTAAAAAATAATTTTGTTAAAAAGGCAAATAACTTTATATATTTTTAAAATTCATTATACCATACATAATTTATATAATCGATGCGTCAAAGCAAATAAAACAAACAGAATTGCAAATATTCCAAAGTTTGTTTCCTTTATTACATATGCATAACTTTATTACCGTAATTTCTCATTAAAATTTCACCAATTTTAATTCTTTTTCGTTTGCTTTCTTAATCTTTATTAAAAATGCATAAATATTACAGTACTTTTTCATTTAATTTTTCTAAATTTTCTCAAGAATAATTGAAACGAGAGAACATGTATTTGAGTTCGCCATCCTAATCATTGTAAAATAAAGTGTTTTTTGAAAAAAATAAGTAAAACGATACACATTTATTATCATATAAATCAAATCTAGATTATGACAAAATTACATTAGTTTCTAAAGAACCTTTAAAACTATCTTCAATCATTCTAAATATTTCATAACGCAATCCATATCGTCCATTACGTTCAACACCAAAAACATCACGAAAAATTTGATTTCCAGCATTACGTGCCTAAAAAAAGCAATATAAGATGTAATTACATAAATGAAAACAAACAAACATACATTTTCAGGAAAAGTAGCATGCCATTTGAAATAATATTTTGTTGCAATTATTGTTGAAATCATATTTGCAAGAGAAAGAAATCCATGTTTATGTGCAAGTGAGAGGTAACGTAAAAGTAAATCGAAATTAGTAACATTCTCCTAAAAAGCAAGTAAAAGTTACTAGTAAAAATTTTTAGTAAAGTTTACCTCAGCCAATTTTCGACAAAGTGATTTTTGTACAGCTTTACAAATAGCATTTACATTAAGTGGTTGAAAAAATATAATTACAGAGTAGAGACGATGAACATATTCGAAATCATATGATGGCGGCATTTCGAAACACACAGAATGAAGATAATATACAACCGGTTTGACAACATCAGTTGAATATTCAACAACCAATTCATTATCATTTGATTTTTCGAAATGATCTTTCATATATGCACTTGTAGCATTAAGAACCATTTTTGAAGCAGGAACTGATCCATTCAAACACTTGATGGAATAATCACTAAAATTTTATTTTATTAAATAAAGATCAATTTTTCATATCCAAAAATAACGATCTATTCGATAAATGAAGGAAAGACGCTTCTGAACAAGTTCCGGATGGCAGTATGATAGTACATGGCTCATAAAACCCGCCTACCAAATTTCAAAAGTTTAAGTTAAAGCATCTCCAAAATTGAGCAACCCGAAGTTGCTAGAGATAATTTTATCAAAATTTCGATTTCTGACGCTGCGTCTCCGGCAACCCTACTTTAGACAGTAGATAACTCCGTTGAATCGTATCTTCCATCGAAAATATCGTCACCGCTATAGCGGTATACTGTAAAGGAAAAAACTAACCTTATTTTCAAAAACATAAATTTAAAATTATTTTCCATATCTTTTGGATATTCATCACAACCAGTTTCGCAAAGAACATGTGCAGGATTATCGAATGGACGATAAAACCATTTAAGAGGCTGATGAAGTTCTACATAGACCACAATTTTAGATATATCTTCTGCAGCAACAGCTTCAACAATTTTTGTAGTAAATCCATCAGGTGTTCGAAATGCATTTCGTTCTTTTGTCATTTTAATTCTTGAACTTGAATCTAAAAGTATACAAAATGGTTAAAAGTAACTACGTTTTGGCAATTTATTTGAACCACCCCCTACAGAGTAATTCAAATCAAGGTTAATTCTTATAAGATTTAATCAAGAAATATTTGAAAAAAATGCAAAACTAACGAAATAGAAATCGCATATCATCATCATAATACATATTATATGAAACAAAGCAAGAGCTTCCATTCCCTGCATTAAATACTGTGATTCCTTCACTTGTTAAATCCACAGTCCATGTTGTTGTTAAAAATTGATAGGATGTTCGAACATCTTGAATATAATTTAATTCTTCGCCATTCTCTGTTGTATTTGAAATAATCCATGGATATGTAAATACAATATTATCTTTCTCATGATCTTCAGTTTGTTCATTCATCCGTTCTGTAAAGTACAAAGACATTTTTCAATTGACAGAGAAAGAACATTCGTCAATTTCGTGGAATATAAATTATTCAATTAATTTTTTTGTAACAACATTATTTTATGCAAATTTTAGAGTTTTCTTCGACGAAAGATATTTTCATTTTGTGGACAAAACGTTTTCTCATAAATGTATGTATGTGTAACTAACTTAATTAATTAAGGGTTATTGATAACAAGACATTGAGCGATTTGGCAACTGTACTTTTTAATTTAATTTATTTATTCTCTCCAGAAAAATAGCTGAATGGGCAAAAGAATATCGTAAAATCAGTTTTTTGTAAAGTTTTCTCAAAAAATAGTTTTGTTAAAAAGATAAAGAAATAATTTTATACATTTTTAAAATTTATTAATATACATAATTTATACGATTGCTGCGACAACACAAATAAAACAAAATTGCAAAGAAGCTTTTTTTTTATTACAAATGCATAGATTTTATTACCGTAATCTCTCATACTAAATTTTCATCATTTTGAATTCATTTCTTTTGATTTTTTAATCCAATTTTTGATTTCATTAACTTCTTGTTCACGAACTTTTTTAACTTCATCTGTGTCATCCTTATGTTGGCCACGTAAATCATAATGGTGAGCGCCTTGTTCAAGAATAATTGAAACGAGTGAGCCTTCCCGGGTATTTGAATCTCGCCATCCACCACCTGACCATGGATCTAATCGGCCATTACTGAAGACAATATTCGAAGCACCAGGGAAATGATCACCATATTCATGAATAACCCAATCTGGACGAATCAAACCAGGATGGTATCCTCGAGAATTAAAAGTTTTTACGCAATCTTTTAAAAATCCTTCGATTGTAAAGGGACAAGTTTTTGGGAAGAAATCATTTGGAAGTCCGGAATCACATTGTGGCATAACCATTTCGGTGCATGACTAAAAATGAAAAACTTTTGGCGCATGTAAACAGCTAATATTGAACATCACAATTTCAATTTTAAATTTGTTGTTCAAGTGAAACAATTACCTGCCATGGCCAACCTAGCGGATCACCAAGTTGAGCATATGGTCCTTCACATCGCTCTGGATTTGCGCAAATGGTTTTGGTTGTTCCTGTATAGTTGTAATAGAGGGAAACCATATGAGAAAGAAGCCAAACATTTTTTCGTTGAGATTTACTTGGATTACGCATCAATGGCCGACAAGCCTCTTTTACAGGCCAACCAGGAAGTGGAGTTAAGAAATTTGCAGGATAAGGATAATCAATCATTGCCTAAAATAACATTAACTTATTTCTAAACAATTTTTATGATAGCACAATCTTTACCATAGATTTCATTGTTTCAGAAATAAAATCCTTCAGAAATTTTGCATCTTCAACTTTTTCAAGTTGTGACTTTTTATCCAAAACAAAGACTTGATTGAGATAATTTCGACCTTGATCTGATTTTGCAAGTTCATCAATGGCATTGAAAGCGGCAACAATTGTTTTAGCATTGCAGCCTGAGGTTTTAAAAGTTCGAGTAACAATCTTGGCAAAAATATCTTGGGTAATATTTGCATTTTGGAACCAAAAAACTGGTGCGCTTCCAGCTATTGCACTAAAATATAAAGCAACAGGTATAGTCAAAAATTTGCATAATAGTTTACCCATCAACAATATGTGGATATTTTGTTCGAATCCATGCTGCTAACATCCCACCATAAGATCCCCCAAAAGCAATTACAGGACTTTTCGTGGCATTTTCAATTCGCTATAATTCAATTTGTTATAATATTTTTGTTAGTATAAAAAACTTACAGTATTCTTAAGCCAAACAATCAGTTCAACAAAATCTGCTAAAGCTTGTGTGCTACTAAGATATCCAAGATTTTTAACTTCTTTATAGCTGTCATTTCCAAATGGTTGTGTTTTGCCATAAAATCGATGTTCAGCAAAGACAACAGCTGCATTGAATTGTGGTGCAATATCCCACATAAATCCCTTAAATTCTTATTAGTTATTATGTAAAGATATTCTTGTGATAGACTTACAGTATTTTCAGCAAATCCCTCAATACTGCCTTCATTGCCTGTATAAAAAAAGATTGGTCCACCAGGTTTATAGCTATCAAGATTAATGAGATATCTGAAATCCGGGTATTTGTTGAGCAATTTTTTATAGAAGAATTTGTATAAAGTTGATGAAATTAGTTTTACAGTACCGTACTACAATGTTGTTTCAATGAATCCTATGACATACCGTAATCTAAATCGTCTTGCATCAGTAAAAGAAAAATGATCAATAGGCATTTGTTCAAACCATTCTTCTGTCCAATTATAGCTATTCACTTTTTGGCTTTGATAAAGTTGTAATCTTTCGGGGTTGAATGTACTAATTGCAACGGGATCACCTCGAATTATCGTTGAAGCATCCGAAAATGCAACAAAAAATATTAGCAAAAACATTGTTCTCATTTTAATTAAAGCATGAACAGCCACAAACTAAACTGAAAACAAAATGGATGTGATTCTTTTAAGAAAAAAACGTTTTTTTCTTCAATTCAAAGAGGTCAACGATTGGTTTTTTACGATTAATTGATTTTTTTTGCAATGACAATTTAAAGAAGCTTTAAACCCATAAATCTTCTGGTTGGACTTTGATGTTAGTCTTTTATCCATAAATCACCTGATGCAAAAACGAGGATTTAATGCTTTAGTAAAAAGCTTGTTTATTTAATTGGTGTAATAAAACAAAAGGTTTCGAGCCAAGCAGGATTTGAACCTACAACCTCTAGATTCGAAGTCCAGCACGCTATCCAATTGCGCCACAGGCTCACTATCTGCTGTATATAATTGCCAACCCGTATAAGAAAAATGAAAAATTAAGCGCTTTGTCGTTAAGAAATATTCATTTTTATAAAACACTTTTAAAAGCCTTTTTTCTGTGCTTTGAAAAAAGATTAAACGGCACACAACAAAATAAAAAGCTTTACATTTCAACCAAAAAAAACTAAATTATCATAATTTAGTTTAAAAACTTGAAATATTATCTTTGGTTTTTACTTAATTTTTGGATAAATATTAAGCTACATGTATTCCCAATTTTTGCTTCACACACGATAATGGTAAACAACAAAAACTTTAATATTCAATTACAATAAAAGCAAACAAATTTTCAAAACAAAACAAGGTTAAATGAGAAAGTTAAATATATGAAAAAAATTAACTTTGTAATTGATAGCATTTGCTTTAAAGTCCAAATCCACCACGACCAACTCCAAATGCACCGCGACCACCACGACCAGCTCCAAATGGATCATCACGAACAGCTCTATATACACGAGCATATCCATCACCATAAATACTTTCATCATCAGAGTTGCTACCAATCATTTGTTCAGGTTTAATTCCTTGTTTCAACATTTGAGGTGTAATTTTTAAAGCAGTGCGAGAAGAACGTTTTACAAAATCAGCAAAAGTCTTATGGCATTCATCACGAGAAGCAAGTTCATTTGGATCGATAATATTAACCCATGAATGAAGAGAACAATTTTCAAATTTGAAATGTTTGATAAATGGATCCAGAACAGCTTTAATACCATTTGAATCAACAGGAATTTTTAGAGCTTTACATTCACGTTGTCCCCATTCCATGAGCTGAAAAAAGAGTTATTACAGTTTTAGCCAAATGCGAAGAAAAAGGAACATACCTTCATAAGAAGTTTATCTTCAGTCAAAATTCCAGTACGTGGACAATCTTTAACTATTCGTTCCATCAATACAGTAGAAACAAGACATTTTCCATCACTTGAATTGTAACTGAATGAGTAAAATCCTTTTCGAGAAAGAATTTCCAAGCAAACTGGAAGCATTTCAGGGTATTCTTTTTCATAAGTAATTCCAAGTTCACAATATTGAAAACATTCATCAACACTATTGTTACTTTTATGTTTAACGAATTCAAGACACTTTTTCTTCAATGATGGAACGATATACATGTCACCTAAAAGCATATTATAATTGTAGATGTCTCACATAAATATAAACAAACTTACTCATATGCAAAACAGCTCCAATATTGTTATAATTGATGTCACATTGATCAAGATATAAAAACTTTAAAAAATTTTTAAAATCTTCAACGACAATCATTTTATCAGTGATAAGATGTCGGCCATCTGCTGGTGCCAAGTCAGATTCAACCATAGTTTTAAGCACTTCACATCGAGCAGCAATAATAATTTTATGAGCTTTCACTTCCTAAAATCGTAAAATTAGTAGATATGTTTTTGCCATGCTTATAAATCTGAGCTGATATCTATACATACAGTCAGGCTGACCATATGGGTTTTAGAAAGCCGAGTAAGCATATGTATGCTTACTATATTATAGAAGAAAAAACTTACTTCTCCATGAACAACAAAAGTTACATCAGCATCATTATTTTCATTTTTGTAAAGATCCATCAACATTTGATCAGTGGGAGACATTTTTAGATCGTCTAGAAAAACGTTTGTTAAAAAAACAACAACTAAAAAAGTGAAAGAGAAAAAAAATGAATTTCAACAGAAAGCAGAGCGTCGCTTCTAGAACGTTCTAACTGTCTTTGCTCTCGCATGCGCGAGCTAGAACAAAAGAGAAAGAATCGTGTTAAAACCCATTTTGTTTTAAAAAAAAGATGTCTGATTAATAAATCGGTTTTTTAAACACATGTGGTAGAGTTTTAATTTTTGGTGTGAAAGGTCCTGGTTGTAGCCTAAGGACGCTCTGAACTCGTTCCCTCGTGTAGCAGCCCTTAAGATTGCCAAGTTCAGGGGATTAGGCGGATATGTCGAATCCAAATCCAGCATGTGGAATTCAGCAAAAAATTAGTATTTGATGTTTTACTAAGCTAGCTTGAGCCACTGAAAAGATTCAACAATTGACAAATTTATTTATCCCTATTGTTTTTAGCTCATATATTATTTTAAAGAAATCATTTACAACTTCCAAAGTTTAACAATTAATAATGTATAAAATCAAAATTCAGTTATTTCGAAAATATATATATAAATGCAAAAATAACAAAGACAAAATCAAAACCACAAAATTGTAAAATATTTAATAATCGGCCTTTCCTTCTCAAAAGATTGTCGTGTGCTGAATCGTACATTTCTGATCCGAATTTTTGTCTTTCATTTAAAAATTTGGTAATACGAAAACTGCCGTATTTGCTTGCATCCATCGGTCTATCAAGATACATGGCTTTAAGTTTTTTAACTTTTTGTTGGTAAGCATCGTTGACAGCAACCTAAATATCAATGATGTAATTAAATATTTCTGGTTTCAAAACATTAAACCTCTCTCAAAGTTGTTGCTATCTTTTCAGCATTTATTTCATATTTATTAAGAACAAGTCCCATACCAAGCTTAAGACAAAATTTAGCATTATAAACTTGTTCAGCTAACAACGGCATCAAAACAATTGGAATTTCTGCACAAAGTGATTCCTTAAGACTGTAATAGAGATGTATTTAATCAAGGACATTTGTATAAACCTAAATACCTTTTTAATCCACCATGTGTAAGAAAAACTTTTGTTTTTGGATGTGAAAGGATTGCCATTTGTGGAGCCCATTTTGTAAATTTTACATGTGTGCCGACAGTTTTTGGGAATTTTCCATTCCATGAAAATATAATTCTATATTGATTCAATTTATTGACTGCAGCAATAAAGGTATCTTTAATGAGTGGAGACATGTAATCCCATAAAAGTGCAGATCCAAATGCGATATAGATCGTTCCTTGGCTTTTTGGATCTTCGATAAATTCTTTCCATTCTTTTGGAAGTGTGGCATTTAAAACTGCACTGGCACTTTTGCAATTTGATCCGACAAGAAATAGATCTGATCCTTCTGAAAAAATGGGATTAAAATAACATGTCACTCCAAAAAGTGCAACAAGGCACTTAATGCCACAAAATATTTGTGTCTTGTCTTTAACATGAACTGTTACACTTATGACATCAAAGACATAACGAACCAGTCATAGGATTTCCAAGTCGATCAATATGTTCTCCAAAAGTAAAATATGCATCTCGGTAATGTCTTTCCATGTTAACACCTGGCAGAAAATATGGTGCCGTTGGCATAACTAACCAATCCATTAAAAATACTTCAATATAATTTTCAGAAAATGCAATTAATCGATCGACAAATTTTGAAGGCTGATAAAAATCTGTTGATTTTGATGGAATTGGCCCCATTAAACTATCTGCTGATACATAATTTCTGCCTAAACAAAGTTACCATAATGTTGAAAAAAAGTTTACATTGTTTGTTATAATGCTTAGCTACTCTAAAATATACAGTAACTGCAGAAATGATAAACATACTTAAAGCAATTTTTGATTGATACCAATATGTTTGGACTGTAGGAGAAAAAATAATATGTGGAATATTTTTTTGACTTTTTAAAATGCTTGCAGCAACAATCCCATGTTGGGTAAAAAGTTCATCAACAACAACAAGATCAAATTGACGATTAAATACTTCAGAATACTAAAAACTTTTTCAGTACAGTAACCCATTAAATTTTTTATTCAATTATTACCGTTCCATTGCTTTCAACAACAAAATCATTAAATGTTTTACTTTGTGAGTTATACATTATTGGTAATAAAAAGCCATGAGCTGTCTTGGTCCACAACATTTGCACTGAAAAGTAAAAACAGAATCAGAGTTATTCAAATTAGATAAACAGTAATGATTACTCCACATTGTAACATCATTTTGAATAGAATCAATATTAACATCAATAACAGAAATATTATAGCCCATATTAGGTGGTGGGGTATTGTCAATATGGAATACTGTAACATTATGACCATCTTTTCCTAATCTATAAAGTGCCTTGTTTTACAGAAAATTGTCTGTATAACAAAATATGACATAAAATTTTGTATTATATAATAATCGTGAAATAATTTATCGCTAAAAATTTCATAATAAAAGCTTACTGTTGCATTAATGGCAAAAAACTAAATAAATGTGATTTTCCATAAGCACAATAAAATAGCAATATATTTGCAGAGATCGAAAATTTAAATAATAAAATTAAAACAAAAACTATTTTTAACATTTTAATAAGCTCAGTCTATTCTTTGCAAAAAATAATGAATGAACATTAATTGATTGAATGGTAAAGCAAAAAAAGAAGAGAAAGAGAAGAACAGAAAAGAGACACAAAAAGAAAGTTGCAAAAAATGTCTTGATTTTATCGGTGTTAAAGAATAGTTCAAAGTTCGCACAAAATGGCCAACACATGGTCAGATATTTGTGTCTCCTGCTTTAAATACATAGAAACATGTTTCGAAACACATAAAAGACATAAAACAAATGGAAAATTTAAAAGTTTGTAGTCAATAAAACAATTAAAACTTTAATTAGGTTTGTGAAACACAAAAGTTTTTTAGACAAAATTTAAAAAAAAAATATTTATAGCAATTATGAAACGACCGTTTTAAAAAGTTAAATTTGATCAACAAAGACTTTTTGTAGTTCAAACTTTCAATTAGATAAAGACGGTAAAGTTGAAACAACATTATTGTGTCAAATATAATAAGCAGACATTTTTTTAATGAAAAGCTTGTAATAACTTTTTTCAAGCTTTTCGTTAAAGTTTTTGTTTTTTCATTTCTTATTATGAAACATGTAATTCAACTATATTTGTTGCTAGTCTTTTTTTACAAAATCATTTAATATCATATAGATAGAACACTCCTTTGCATTTTTGCATTGTTGGAATTTTTTTACAAAAAACACTGTTTGCATTAACAAAGATTTATTTCATTTTTTTCTAAAGGTTAGAATTAACGAAAGAGAAAACAAAAAGTTGAGAAAGAATGGATCTATAAAAAAAGGGAAAGAAAAAGTTGAAATCGCTGCTTCAAACAAAAATGGATTTTTACACAACAGTCGCGCCAATATGCCTGTGGCGGTCTTTACTTTTGTTGGGTGGCTGTATGATTTACTTACTTGATCGCTCCCTTATATTTCTCTCTTTATAAAGAGAAAGACAAGAAGAAAAGGAAGACTTCTTAAGTCTTTTCTCCTAAAGAAAGAGAGACATGGATATTTACTGGCGTCGGCAAAACTGCAACAATAAAAAGAGAAAGGGAGAAAGAGTATTTTCGAAATCTTTGCATTCACAAAAATAGAAGTATGGATTGTTAAAGAGAGATAGATTCTTTACAAGTGAATGAAATGAATGAATTAAAAAGAATGGAAAGGAAAAGAATTGTGTTTGAGTTTGATTGACCGCAAAAATGAGAAAGAATAGAATCTTCCCCGTTTTTTAATTCCATTTTTAATAATGACAAAAAAAGTGAATCTTACTGTTTCTTTTTTTCTTTTGTGGATTCTTTATTTTCGGTGTTCGTTTTTGGTTACTATTTTTGTAACAAATTTTTATGAATGATTTTTGATTAACTCATTTTTCGTGTTTTCAACCCTCGCATTTCTACTACACTATATTGTGTGGCTTTTATAATTTTTAGAATGTGGGATTTATAAAATTTACTCTTTTACGATACTAATTAATTGATTTCAACGCTTTATTTCGAGTGCGCTTATTTATCAGTGCCGTGTCAATATTTTGTCTTACAGTATGAAAAATTTCTGTTTGAATGCTTTCTTGAATTTTTTTTCTTATTATTATTTTTGTTCCATGCATTTATAACAATTAATGGATATTTTCAACTTTTTACTAAATATATTTTAGAAAAACAAATGAATAAAGATTATTTCAGTTGACCGGGTTAATGATGACCGTAAAGGGCAACAACTCAAATCTTGTTTTTCTTCCTTAAATTTATTCAAATTTTATGTGTACTATATAAAACGTGTTCCACTCTAAAAGTGGAAGGGACGCATAATTATTAACTTTCACTTTTTTCTTTCCTATTTTTTAGTTATTATCACTCTTTTTATGCAATCCTTTTTTTCGTCATTCAATCCTTATCCGATCGGATTCAATCCTTCTTTCTGTTTCCTTTTTCCCAAACACAGCTTGACTTCATTTAATTGGGTCAGAAAAAAGTCTATTTTCAATCCTCAAGAGAATAGAAAGATACTATATTTTCAACAGTGAATCCTTTCCCTTTTCATAAAAGTATTTCTTTTTCTGTGTGAAATAAAAGACAATTAATTAATTTGAAAAACACCATTGAATTTTTATCCATGATCAAAAAAAGTTGTTACTTATTTTTCTTGTCTCGCCCCTTTTGTCAAATGTCTTGAATGAGACAGACGGATGCCGTTTGTATCTCTTTTTTTCCTTCCTTCCTGAACTTTGTTGATCGCATCACCCATCATCACCATCACCCCCGATATCTTTTCCAATCCTTTTAAATGTTATATTTTTGGAAGTTGTTAACGGTTAACCCATACTTTTTTTATCTTGTTTAACGAAAAAAAAACTAGAGAGCTTCGTTCGATCTCATTTTTTTATCGGAAAGAAGAAAGTAACGGATAAAAAACTGTTACTTTGTGATCAATTGATTAGTTTAAGAGTTTTCGAGTTTACTTGGTTTATTCATTTTCTTTGTAACAAATTAATAGCAATGTTGTTTATTTTGATAAACTTTTTATATCAAAAGTGTTAAATGAATTCTTAACGTTTCTTGTTCTTGTCATTTTTATTGTAAAAATTAAATTGTACTTAATCGACAAATTTACTACTTTAAAGAATAGTGCTTACGTTGCGACAAGTAGTGAATTTTTATTTTTACAAAAATTTTTGTGAAATTATTAATCACAAATTTTTAATTTGTTATGTTTCGATGGTTTCATTCTTTTGTTTTATCATAACCACATTCCAAAGTGAAACAATCGAAAGTTTAAAGTCTCATTTTTTGAATGGATATTTGAATAATAGAATTTTTTAAATCTATCTTTAAAAGACTCTCTTCTTTTTTATTTATCTCTAATTATGATAGCAGTAATGATTATGATGACGCTGTTAATGCGCCACCACCACTGCTGCTACTCTCGACATCTCTTTTTTCACGCTTTCCGCCGTTATCCGGTTCTTCTTTCACTCCTTCCCCGTCTTATTTTCCGTAATTATTTTAAAAATTTGATTAAAATCTTCTCTCCCCCTTTTTTTCCTTCTGTCACCTCCACGTTTTTTAAAAAATACACGACTAACATCTTTTTGAATACTTTTTTAAAAATCCATAAATTTTAAACACCAAGATTTGTTATTTTATTTTTTTGTGTGCTTGCAATTTATGATTTTTTATTAACCAGTGCTGCGCATATTTTAACTGTCTTATTTGGTGTACTGGATTTAATTTTTGACTTTATTACTGTAAAACAATTTTTCATTATTTGTATTTAATTTTCTTTCTTTTTTTTATTACTTAAAAACCTTCTTGTTTGTTTCCAAATAAAATCAGTCAAAACTGTTTTATTTTTTAGCGAATGTTTTTAGGCAAAAATAGGAACGCGTTCGAAAATTGAATTTTTTAAAAAAATGAGTGCAAAAATGTTTGCGTTCACGCAGAGTTTTTTTTATCTAAAAGCGGTTTTTTATTTGAACATAAACGGATTTCAATGTTGTTTTTTTTTGAACATGCATTCTAATTTTACTATTTCTAAATAGATTCCATTATTTACACTATTACAGTATAATTTTTTAGAAATTCCAATATTTTTTTCGCGGTTTTTACTACTTACATGCCATTTTGAATTAAACGTTTTTAATGCTGTTTGTGTTTTTTTGTAATAAGCTTTGATTAATCAGCTTACGAAATTGACAACGCATGACTTACCAAAATTGTTTAGGATTGGGATTTATTTGAATGTCCAAAAGCTTGTGATAACTTATCCTTTCATTTTTATTCTTTCCTCCTTCAAAAAAATTTTATAGCCATGATTCATCTTTTTTTTGGAATTCTTTCACTTTTCCTACTTCTTCTATTTGTGACGTCATTTTTTTTTGTTAATTTCGTAAACCTCCCAATTTTGCATCATAACTTTGATTACAGACATTTTTTTGCACGTTTATTAAATAGCTAAAATCCAGTCTACCGATTTCAAAATTGTCCCTTCCCCAATTGATTGAAATCCCTCAATGAATGAATGAAAAATAAGTTTATAGAATGGATGGAATCTTCCTTCTTCATTCATTTCCATATAAATGAGTTAAAAGGCTTTCGTATTTTTTTCTCTCGTTCAAGGGATCTGAACGAAGGAACATATAGTTGGAGATATATATTTTTTACGCGGTTAAAAAACTTGTTTTTTTAACGTTTCTTCCACCCTTCTCTCTCTACTCCTTACTCCTTATTTTTGCAAGACTTGATTTTTTTTTGTCTTGAAGCAAAAATCTCTATATCTTTTTTTTGAACATGCTGTTGACGTCGTCCATTTTTTTCGGTTTCGTTTTTAATCTCTCTCTCTCTCCCTCTTGAAACAAGAAATTTTATTTGAACATATAATATTTGTTCTTTTCACTTTTTTTAAATCTGCATGTTTTTCGTTCATCTTTAATGTCCTGGGGATCAAGAGAGAAAAGGAGATAGAGATATGTATCTGACGTGATGCTGTTAGACATTTCTAATAAGGACTTGTTCCAGCCCAGCTTTCAAGGCGTTTTTTCTTTAAATTTTTAATAGACAAAGATTCTCATCATTAATGATGACAAGCAGGCAGGGATTATATTAAAACAGGAGTTTAGTAATATCCGGGTGAAAAGAAAATGGGTTTTTTTTCTCGGTTGCGTAGCTTCAACAAATCATCACTTTTGGACTTTTAATAATTTATTGTTCACTTTTTAATTGTTTTATCTTTCATTCTTGGTTTGAAAAACGTTTAAATTTTAGCGTCGTTTGTTCTTCTTTGATTATACGTGCTTTGTTAAAGGTTCAAATTTTTAATTTCTACCTTTTTAAAAATAATATAACCCTCATTTTAAATTTTCTTGCTGTTTCAGATCTTGGCCAAAATAGGCACCAAAATTGACACCCCATTTTATCAGCAATTTGGTGATTTAAATTTAATTTCAAAATTTGATGAATTTCAACGGCCCTGGCTGGGCCTTTACAGCCTCCCTTTATTCATTTTTATTTATTGCCATTGTCAGATCTGTAAGTTCTTCATTTTTGTCACCCATTAGCTGAATTCTCTTTATAGCAACATGAACTTCATGCAGGTTCAGATGGTAAAAACCATTTAAACGGAATACATAGGTTACCAATTCGAAGGATAAATGATGGAAGACCTGTGCAGATTTCATCATCCAGTTATGGGCATTCTTCCCGACAATATTATTCTCGTCCCTCATATGGCATTGAATCAAGTGAAGATGAACAACCTCAAGAACAGCAAGAAGAAATAGTCACCAGAAGGCCAAGCTGGCCAACATGGCGACAACCTCAGCAGCAGCAACAGCAACAACATCATCGAAGACTTGTGCCATTTGCCGTTGCACCAATTCTATCAAGTGCATCATATGAAAAAAGTCGAGAAATTGGTTATCGAATGATTCCAGAAAGAGTATGTTGTTAAATGCATTTTTTAGCGGTCAAAAAGTTAAAATTAAAAAGTTTTCATTTTTTTATTATTAAAAAAGTTGCGCAATTTTTTTATGTGTATGTTTTTTTTAAAAAATAGCAACCTTCAATTTATTTTTTTGCTGCTCTTCAGACACGTGTAAAAGGGGGTCATTGGGTCGAAAATGAGAAGAAGAAAAAGAAGAAGATTCCTTTTTTTGTTTTTGGTAAAATTTTTATATAAAAATTAAAAGTTTTTTATGACTTTGTAATTTAATTGGGGGGTTTAATTTTAGAGACAAAAAGAAAGTTTGGTAATAAAAAAGTTGTTAGTATTAATTTTGGGAATAAAAAATATAGGGCAAAAGTTGAATCAAAAAACTGAACTTTTTTCAAAAAAGTACAAAATTTGCGCAAAAATGGATTAACCTAATCTCTCTATAGGTTTAAACTCAAACATTGCAGTAAAAGAAAAATTTTTGAAATGCAATTTTATTCCATTTCTTTTAGAGAATCAATAGACTTCCAATTGTTGCAGCAGCACGAGCCGCGCCAACACAAATTTACAATGCACCACTTTTGCATAAGCCTGAAGCAAGTGAAGAATCAAAACACATAAATCATGCGCTATCACAAGTTGAATCAAATCGAAGACGACTTCAGCGACTTGAAGCTCGTTGGAGAAAGATAGGACCGCTGATAGGATCATCAAATCGATCACCATATGCCAGAATGAGACTTGTCAATCGGCTGCATCCTGTTGCATGGACACATCCTCCAACAACAACTGAAGCAACCACAACCCTTCCAATTATTACAACTCCAGAACGAGTATATACAACTCGTCCCCCTACAACCACAACAACAACAGAAGTGCCATGGATTCCCGAAACTGTTGAACCATTTACAATTCCACCATCTCGGCCAATCTTGCCTGAAATTGTTAAAGCAACAACTGAGCCACCAATGATTCGAAGGCAGCATAAACAACTTCATCATATTGAATCATCACCAATAATTCCATCTAGATTCAAAGCCTTCGGTCAACGATCACGTTTTAGTGGACCAATTTTGGAAGAACATTTCCCAGAACCCGAACAACAACCCCCAATTCCACCATCACGAGTTATTGAAAGAACAAAATCTTTTGAAAGATATGAGCCACAAGAAGAATCATCCCCTGGAGGCATAATTGTACAAGGTAAGTTCTCTCCTTGAAAGAAATGCTTTAGAACACTTTTACTGCTCCTGCTGCTGTTGCTATAAAGCTATCGTCTTTTTACACTTTTTCTCAAAAATTTGCATATAATAATTTCATAAATCTAGACACAACAAAATCGGATTATCATAGTCGTCAAATTGTTGGTGCTGCACCGGTTAAACGTTTCAAATTTACAAACAAATTAAGTTATAGACCTAGATTGAAAATTAGAAAACCTGGTAAGATACATGTGTGAAATTAATTTTGATTTGGTTTAAATTTGGTTACCTTTGGTTTAAAGCTTTTTAAGTTAAATGTTCGATAACATCTTCAGAGTGATTAATAGACACTAATTTTTTGAATATTTAAAGATTTTTAATGGGTTTACCTTTTTTTCCTTTGGTTTAATCCAACTAAATTTTTTTTAATATTTATTTGGTTAAACGTTTGAAAAATTAATAATTAATTATGTTTTGTAATTCTTACACATAAAATCCTTGGTTACCTATTGGTATTAAAATATTTTAAGTCTTCAGTTTGATTAATTTTTTAATTTTACAGCACTTTCGTTTTCTGCTTTATTTCCTTCTGTTCACATTACTAATCCAACTTTTTATTTCCATCTAACTCATGCTTTAATTTAATCTTCTGTTGCTTTTTAATGGATTTTAATTATCTCTGTCTTAAACAAAATGTTTCAGAAGAACAATTTGCTGCTCGTGGTGATAGTAACACACAATCTTTCCCACTTGCGCTTCCAGAATTAGCTCCAATTGGCATCAATAATAATAATCATCATCATCGACAACCATTACCAATTTCACATTCTGAATCTCCTCCACATCATCATTTTGAACCAACCAATGCATTTATGGCTCGACATCGTGCAAGTCCGGATCAAGTTGATATTCATCAAGCACATGGCTTACGGCCATTACCTGTTCCCGGTTTGATGGGTGAACAAAATATTCAAGTTGAACCCCCGCCACCACCTCCAGAACCTCGTATCCCTAAGAAGCCTCCAACAGTAACTGATTGGGGAAACACTGAAGATTTTAGTCAAACTGTATCAGAAGGAAGTGAAGATACTGGATCAGCATCTGGACTTGGAAGCGGCGGAGAATCTGGATCTGCATTTGGAGGAGATCTCGGGCTACCACCTCCTGGATTCTTTGGAATTACTGGTGAAATGCCTCCCCCAGAACCAGTTGCAACAACACCCGAACCAACAACAACTCTTCCCCCAACTCAACCACCCCCACCACCACCTCCCCCTCCACCAGAAGAGCCATTTGTGATACCTGTGGATTCTGGGCTACGACCTGTTGCACCACCAAAAGAATTTACTGGCGGATGGGGATCTGCAAAAGGATCAGCATTGAGCAGCTTTGGTGGCGGCGGCGGTGGCAATCCACCTGCACCACCACCCCCTCCAGCTCCTCGTCGGCCAAACCCCGCTGCTGCTGGTCAAGAATATAAAGAAGAAGATTACTTTACTGGTGATTCAGCGTTGATGCCAAATCGACGAGGTCCAGAAGGAGATGGATATGGACCACCTGTATTCCCTGGTGCTGCACCACCACCTCCAGTACCATCCGTGGGACTTGGAGGCGGTGCAGCTGGTATTCCACCTGTTCCACCACCCTATAGAATGGTAAATCAAAATGAAAATGAAGCAACCACTGTAAGCTTTATCTTATCAAACCTAGTTAATCCTACATAAGTTTTTCTAGGTAAAACCATCAGCATTGCTATCAATGTTAAATAAAGCAGATGAAGGATTTAATCAAGCAATAACACATTTACAACAAGGTACACCCCCTGAGGCAGCTTTTATCGATATTTTGGAAGTTGCACTCGGATCACAAAAATTAGATTCACAAGCAAGGCTACTTGGGCATGTTGATCGGACAATTGGATTAGATAATTTACAAAGATTACAAAGATGGGCAAATACTGGTGGTGCATTTGACATGGTGAAAGAACAAGTAAGCTACTCTATAAGTTAGTACCACTAATCAAAATGACGCAATTTCAGTTAGTAAAAGTTCTTAAAAATTATCGTCCACCAGAATCCGTTAAAGCTGTAACAATTCCACCACAATTTGAATACCTCTTTTCACCAACGGGAAAAAAATAATTTTAATATTTGTAAATTCTTCTTTTGCCTTATCTATCTTTTTTATTATCTGTCTTTTTTTTTCTACACAACAAAAAAGCAACATTGCTCAAGGATTTTTCTTTCTCTAATTTATTTAATATATATTAGTAGTTGTAAATTAATTATTGTTTTGTTTAATGGTAATTTATTAATATTTTTCCATTTTATTAGTTTTAGACAAGAATTTTAAAAAATACACAAAATCTCTTTTACTATTGTTTTTCCTTATATTTGCCATGTCTTTATTTCGATTATTTAAGTTTAAGTTTAAAGTTAATTTGTCTCCAAAAAAGATATACTAAATTATAAAAATTGTTTTTTAAAATAAAAAAAATTAATATTACATTTTGGTTGATTCGAAAAAAATGCAAGTAAAACTTTTAACACTTTTGTTGTTTTGTAATTCACAAGTTTACTGTTTGTGATAACAATATTGTTCCAACAGTTTTTGCGCGCATTTAAAACTTTTAATTAAAAATATTTTTATTTTGTGTTACCCGAAAGCATGACAGTACAAATACATGAATAATAGAAAAAGTGAAAATCAATATCTTTGCTTAAGTTGAGCAACAAATGGTTCAGGTGATACAGTACCACCAAGGATACGAGTGAGATCAGGAGGATTTGATGGGACTGGAGTAATCTAAAAATCATGTTTTATTATCATTTAATTACTCCTCAAAAACTTACTTCAAAATGATTAAATAAATTAGCAGCAAATAAATACAATTCTAGCCGAGCTAGCCCTTCACCCAAACATGCCCGCTTTCCAAGACTGAATGGAATTAGCTCAGGTTTAGTTTGGAATTTTCCTTGGGCCTCAATAAATCTTTCAGGTTTAAAGCTATGTGGATATGGGAAGATTTTGGGATCATACAAGACAGCAGAAACTTGTGGAATAACAATTGTATCTTCTTTAATCGAGAAGCCATGGAAATTTTGATCTTGGGTTGTTCGATGGGGGACATTATTTGGAACGAGGTTACAGAGCCGCTGTGTTTCAGCTACAATTGCATTTACAAATGGAAGATTCATTTTGTCATCAAGAGTTATCACTCGATCAGATCCAATAACTTTATCAAGTTCTTCATGAAGACGTTTTTGTGCTTCTGGATTTGTCATTAAATACATTACCATCCATGCAAGAGTATTTGAAGTGGTCTCTTGTCCGGCAAGCCACATATCAAATACACAACCATATAATTGAGCATCACTAAAAAATTTGTCGTAAATTTTATCTAAGACAAAAAAAGGCACTTACGAATACATATGATTTGTATCACCAGATTTTTCAAGTTTTTGCTGGTGTCGAAGATATGATTCTACGTAATCAGTGGGCTCAGAATCTTCATCAAAATTGATTTTTGATCTTCTGTCATTAATTTGTCCGAAGAAGAATGTCTTCATGGAATTTCCAAGATCAACGGCAACTTGGTATTTTTGTTTAAAGAAAGGCAAGCGACGAAGAATTCCTTTTCGATCTTCAGAAATAGCACGGAAAATTGGATCACCACCAAGACGAATGAATTGTCGAATAAATTCTTTAATTTTATAGAATTCTTCAATGTTCTTCTAAAAAAATACTATTAATTTAATGTAAAGTATGTTTTTGAACACTGGCAAATTAGAAACTTAAGCATGAAAGTTTTTTGTTTTCATAGAAGAAATAACGAAATTTCGATATTACTGATTCATGTATTTTTGCAATAAAAACTTCGATTAGTTTTGTTTTTTGTCTTTTGCAGAAAGCTTTGGTGAAAAATTGCACTTTTCAGTAAACAAGAAACTAACCTCATGAAAAGCATAGCCAAAAATTAGACCATTAATAATACTTCCAACTGCAATATCAATACTATTTTGAACACTAATTTTTGTTTCACCTCTTTTTTGCTTCTTTTTTAAATCATCCAAAAACCATGTCACTTCATTCAACACTCTTTCTTGCATTAAATTTTTTCCAAGACCAAAATTTCGAAGAACGTGTAATGCAAATCGACGATGTTCTCTCCAGACATCACCTTTAACAAAAATATTGTAATTTAGCATTTACTCAAATCTATTACCTTCAGTCATAATAATACCATAATTACCGTTTCGAACTATCTTCGCCATTTGTTCATTCTTTGGTCGACCAGAATAATGATCACCATGCTTGACAAAAGCTTCTTGAATTTCATCAAATTTATTGAAGACAACAACTGGACGATCTCCCATCCAAATGGTGTATAAGTCACCGTATGTTTTACGGAAAAATTCAAATGTTTCAGCTTTTCCATGTCGATAGAAATCAAGGAAATTTCCAATTAGCGGAAGTGGAACAGGTCCAGGTGGAAGGGATTTTCGCTTCCAGTAAAAGTTATAAACGCATAATACTGCGATTGCAGCAGATATAATTAAGCCAATCATGTCAAAGTATTGCAATCAAAATTAAAAATTTTAAGAACTTTAGAAGAAATGTTCTTTAAACACACACTTAAATGAAATATCTGACTATCTCAAAACATTCATTGGTCTCTTTAAATACTTGCTCCTTTACATAGGTTAGAGCACAACTTTTCTGTCATTTTTGTGGTTTTATGTGTTTCTTTTAGAACCAAATCTATCAGTTGTGTCATATTTGTGCAAAAATAAAATTAATCATCAATCAAAAATATGTTGTCATATTTAAAGATTGAGAAAAAAAGTGTAAATAAAAAAGATTTGATTTGCACTACAACACTATTGACGATGGACGATGAAAATGATCAAATCAGAAGAGTTCTTCATAATATTTTGTGATGCTTTTGTTTTTGTACCCTTTTTTTTATTTTAAGTAGTGTCTTAAGATTTGGAAAGAAGGGAAGAGAAACACAAACAATAAAGAGTAGTTTGTGTTTTACTAAAGTGTTATTTGAAACTTTCAATCATTTTCGCCGATCGTTATTAATATTTTTTTTATTATGTACAAATGGAAAAACAAAAGACAAAAAAATAATTTTTTTTTAATTTTTAAAAACAAGTTAAAAAAGCTTTGAAGGAAATCAGCAGCGTGTGCACGAGAGGCGCGTGTCCCCTCCGAAATTGAAAAATTCTTATATCTTTTGCAGGACAAGAAACTACTTCAAATACTCTGTGTGAAATCGGCACAAGATCAAAGACATGCCCTTCTTTGATTGAGCTTTCCCCGAAAAAATGCCTTGTTGACGTCCTTTAAAGCATTTACAATTTAAGCATTACATCTTCAATTAGCGGAGTTTTAACCATCATTTGTTCCAGTTCTTCTTGATTCGCCTTTTTTCTTAGCTTCTTAATAATGATATCTTCGTCCATATTCATTTGTTGCTTTTTATACTTTTTAAATTTGGCATTGTATTTTTGAACATCAACTGAAATAAATGATTTATCCTGAAAATATTAATTTTAATCTAATGAACTTTGCCTATTAAATCTGACCTGTTCTTCTTTATTCATTTTAATTAGTCGTGATTTATGTGGAACCATTAAAATTCGATCAACTTTTTCAACGTAACTGTAATTGTTAGCTTTTATTAGTGTATGAAAAGTGTGTTAAATAGCATTACTTGACATTTGCAGCTGTACCAGTCATAGAAAAAATATCTCGATTTGCTGTTTCAAAAGTATACAAAGGTGCAATAGTTTTTGAATCCCAAAATGCATCTTTTCTTAACGATGGAATTGGCGTGGCACCGCTATCAACAAGTGATAAACCAGTGATAAGATTGGTGTCAATGATATGATTGCATTCAAAATTTCCACCAAATGTTTCTCCAAGAGGATGGAGCATGTCTTCTGCGACTTTTAACCAGCCCCTAAAAAATTTGCATTGACTTGTTAAAGGTACAAGAAAGGATTACATGTAAACAATAAATTCGACAATTGTGGTAACTGGAAGCCAAAACAATGGTGAATCCTGAAAATTTTTTATTAACCATTTTTACCCATTTTAACAGCAACTTACAGGAAGTGTTGTCTCTTTTGTTTTTGAAATTTGCCTTGTAAAAAGACAAACCAAAAAATACAACCGAACACAAAATGTCACAAGTTGTGGATAAACAAGCGGAATTGGAATCCAATCAAAAAGTATCATATTTTTTAGATGTGTTCGAAATTCATCAATTCTTGCTGAAATATTTGCTGCAATTGGATCTGATGGAATTTTGCCATTTTTCCTTGCTTCAGCTAACAGCTTTTCAGCCCAAACAGATGGAATCCAAAATTGAGTATATTCATCTGTTGTTTCTTCAATTAAAAGTCGCTCTTCTGTTGTCATTAGATTTGCAGCTACAATTGCTTCAAGGGTTGGAAAGCGTCGACGAACTTGTACACTGATATTTCGTAATACAAAAGTTTGTGATAAAACCAAGTAACGGATTATTGTACGCCGAGTTGCACGTGTTGCATCGTCATCACCTTCAATGTAAGTTGCAACAGCAACAGCTGTGCTAAAAAAACAGATAGCAATTAATTGGTTCTGTTGAAAGCAGATAATTGACAAATTATAAAGCAGTAATTAAAAAACTACGAAATCGAGAAACTAGAATCTAGCAAAACCCTTACCTTTCAATTCCACCAATGTTCTTTAACCAATCTTGCCATCGTCCCAAAACAGATGAAACGAAAAAACCCAGAATAAATGTCATCGGTATAAATGTTGCAACTCTTACTTCTAGCACTTCTACAACTTTATCGAATATCCTAAAAATTATTACTGCGAAGAATAAATTACAATAAAATATTACATTTGATCATATGGGCGAAGTAAAAACTGATAAATAAAGAATACTGTATAAAATGAAATTAACCAAATGAATAATGGAAATGAGACAGCCTTCCATACAGAGCCCTGCCATCGAAATAGTATTGATAAAAAACCTTTTAAATGATTATGCGGGACATCAAGATTATAGGTAATTGTCATTGTTTTACCGATTTTAACAATAAAAATAGTAATTTAAAATTTTAATATTTTTTAAATTTAAAAATATAATGTTAGCGAGAAAATAAAAACAATAGTTTAATCTTTAAAAAAGAAAACACAATTTTAAAAACTTTGAACATTTTTAATCGAAGTGTATTTGTTGCTAAGCTTTTTGCAACAGCCTGAGGCAACTTAAAGAACAAACTTTTATTTGTTTATGCCTTTGTTTTTTCAAAGCTTTAGGAAGTAAAAAAGAGAGGCGCACTTTTTGGATGGTCAAAGCACACTTTATTATTGTTTGCTGTTTTATGTGTCATCCATTTGTGATCTTTGAGAATGAAAAAAAAAACGTTTTTATTTAAATAAAAACGCGTATATTTTTGAATTTTATATTTTACCCAAGTTGCTACCCTACCGCAGCAACCTTTTGAGTTTTGGCTTACAGGCATCGATAAATATAAAGTTTTGCAATTTTCCGATCCTTCTAAATTATCAGTGGCACGACACTTATCTCGGTGAGGGAAATTTGATAATCGGCAAATCATGTAATATTGTGTTAATGTTTTTCTAAAGAACATTAATTTATATAAAAATGCAAAATAATTGCTGCCATAATTTTTCCAATACTGTAAAATGTTTTTTCAAAATTTTGTTAAATCATTTTTAACGTAAAAGCATTTCTAAAAATCCAAGGTTTAAATGTTAGAATTTAATTCGAACAAAAAAGTATAGACATAGAGTTAACTATGAAGAGCATCAACTTTTTAGCAAAGAATAAATCAATATTATAGTTTAACCAAAATTTTAACGACCACAATATTTTTTGTTGTGGTTATTCTTTTTTTTGCAGCGTTGTGTACAATGCCCCAATGTGTTGGATATTGTCCTGATTATAATGCTCTAAGATTATATACATTATATAATATTCAAATAAACTACCTCAAACCTCCTCATGGTAAAATACTTGTTTAACCTTTTATTAATAGTGATTATCTTTTTAGTCAATTTTAGTGACAACGAAAACATAAATAGTTTTTTTAAATGGTTTCGAAAAAATATTCATAAATCTATTCAGTATTTCTGTGTTGCTGCTAATTCAAAATACAACAATGTTGAGAGAAAACGTTTTATTAAAATTTCCAAGAATTACGATATTCAAAATGTTGTGTTTGTTAATCCCATACAATTATATTTAATCGGAGCTTTAACGAAATTATTGATTATTCCAAAAGAGGGCTATGTGATACATATTTTTAATATAAGATTAAATCAAATTTTATTGGTAATTTGGGAATTTAAGGAAGGCAAATGGAAATGCAAAGAAAAGTACCGGCAGTTTATGAGTGCAAACGACAAGCCCATTGTTACAAAAAATATTTTAAAAAATTTTAAAGCCAAAATCAAAGGCAATAAAACACCATATATTTATGTCTATCGAATGTTAAACATTAATATAAGTGATAAAGATTTCGAAAAAATATTTCCGGTTCATACAAAGCTTAAGTTTTGTGAATATCATAAATGTAGTAAATTGGCATTAAAATATGCTCGATTTTTAAATGCAAATCCAAAATCAACACCTTGTGGAATTTATTTGGATCGCATTATAAGTCTCAGGATTGCTGAAAAAGTTGTTATTCACATACCAAGAGGAACTGAATTGCCTTTTGTAAACGAAACTGTGGTTGAAGTACATGATTTTAGGGCTTCATTAACAGTAAGTATATTATATAATATACCTAAAACAGGATAATATATTTCAGGTCTATGAAGACAATGAGTTACAGTCGTATAATGGCTTTTCATCCTCTGGAAAATACAAATTTTTATTCAAAATCGATATAAATGGTATCTATGATCTAGTAACAGAACATTTAGCAGAAATAAAAACAGCCATGATTGATAAAAATTTATTACTTTTTGATTCACATATATATTTTGACAAAATTCAACCTTTTATTATTCCGATTGCACTGGATAAATATTTTTCTGGTTTCAATGCTGTTGGAATTGATCTTGGAACAACAGAATGTTGTGCAAGCGTTGTCAAAAAGCATGGTCCTGATTTCCCTGTTCTTGACCAAATAAATGTTTCACGAACAATGCCGTCATACGTTGCATTTGATGAAAAAGAACCAAAATGTGGTCAAATAGTAGTGGAAAGGATAAGACAGAAAAGTGCTTATACTGCGTTTGATTCTAAAAGATTGATTGGCAAAACCTTCGATGAAGTGGTTGTTGACCCTTTGTGGCCTTTTATTGTGAATCAAAGTGACGGCCAGAATACCTTTATAGAAATGACATCAAGAATAACCAAAACACCTGAAGAAGTTTCGGCTGTATTATTACAACATATCAAAAACGTGTTAGAAAGTTTTCAAGGTCAAGTTTTGACGGATGCTGTCATCGCCATTCCATCAGCTTTTACAAAAAGGCAAGCGGAAGCAACAATGAAAGCTGCAAAATTAGCAAATTGGGAAGTAATTCATTTTATTCCAGAACCGATAGCTGCAGCATTTGCATATTTTTCACAAATTACCATTGAGAACAACTCAAAAATACTATTATTTGATTGTGGAGGAGGTACAATTGATGTTTGTGTTGTCGAAATTATAAATGGTCAGCTTAAAATATTATCATTTGATGGTGATGCATATTTTGGTGGAAGAGATTTTGATCATTTGTTATTCAATTATTTCAGAGGAATTCTAAATCACAAATATAAAATTGATGTATTGTTGAATAGTAAAAAATTTGAATTGATGCAAAAATGTCAAGCAATTAAGCATACACTATCAGTAGAAGAAAGCTCCTGGTATTCATTTATTATTCTTTTTAAAAAATAGTATATTTTATTTTAGGCTTGAAGTGGATGACTTTGATCCAAATATCGATGAAATCATACCGATAACAAGAAGAGAATTTGAAAAGATGGCTGAAGGAACAAATGTTAAAATAATAAATGTAATACACAGTGCGCTTCAAAAATCGAATTTTCAAAGTAAAGATATTAATTACGTTTTTCAAGTCGGAGGCGGATGTCGCATGCCAATGATTAAAAAGCTTTTATCTGCAATTTTTCCTCGTGCAAATCATCAGTGTACTATTTATCCTGACTGGATCGTTGCTCATGGTGCTGCACTATATGCATATTATCTAAAAAGTAGTAGAAATGGTAGCATTAATTTAGAATAGATTCTTGTTATGGAATATGCATTTTTTAAATTTTACTATCATATAAATAAAACTATTTAATAGTTATTTGTGTTCATTCAGATGTTCAATTTTTTCTGAAGAATTTTTTTCAAAAAAAGCTTTTTAAAAAACTATTTCTTTCTATTAAACATTTCTTTGAAATTATAAAAAAATAAATCAAGCATGAAAACAACGTCTTTTGGCTTTTTTTTGAAAAAACTTTATTTTAAAAGAAAAAAATGTTTCGTGCAAAAGTTGCTTCAACGCTTGTAAATCATCATGAATGTAAAAACTGTACGTCAACCATTGTTTGTATCATTTCACCCCAGTATCCTCGAGTTGAAGAATTTATCGATGATCTAATCGATATGAGAATTGGAATTATAAAAGTTTGCCTTTTATCGGTTATTTAAAAACCAAAAACAAACTTTTTAGATGATAAAGAAAAAGTTATCTGATTCAGATGTCTATGAATGGCTTTTGGATAAAGCAGATTCAAATTTTGGAGCTCAATTTACAAACGGAATTTCAACACTTTTTCTGTTGAAAGATTTAAATGCCATTGATAGAATTCATCGACTATTGGAGCAACATAATATCGTTTCCCAAAAGTAATGTTTATATTGTAATTGTATTTATAAAAATCATGTTATAGAATTTGTGGCAAAAAATGTCTTTATTCAAGTCCAGATATTATTGAAGCTTTTCGAGATGCACGGATTTTCTTTCCTAAAGGTGCGTTATTTTTGACGGCTACATGAAAATATTTTCAGCAAAACTTTTATCTTATTGTTCCAGACATAAATGAATCAGAATTACTCGTTGAAGCTACTCGTGCATATGCAGCTTCACATTTAACTGAAGCCTTAGCATCTGAATTAGCTGCACATCAAGTTGCAGAGCTGAAGGGGCAAAAAGTTATTCATTTATTATGAACAAAAATTCTAGCAAGTAGCAATACTTTATTAATGAAACCCAAACTATTAATACTATTTGTTTTCATTTAATTAAATTCGACTTTAAAGCATTATATGTGTAATAAAAATGTTTAAACAAGAGAAAAAGGCAAAAACATTATTATTTACTTTCTAGCAAATTCTATATTAATAGAAATTTATGTTCTTTTTAATTTAAAAAAAGTAATATTGCCAACTTACATTCAATGGACCAGTTTTACCATAAAATGAATTTAAAAATAAGTATGAACACAAGATATATTTCCAAGTTCAAATGTTTAGAGACAGTTTTTCAATAAGTAAATTTATGTGTGGCGTTTCAGCGTCTTTTGTCTCCACCAAATACTACGGTAGCAACAAAAGAACATTTAAAATACAACATATAAATAAGTTGTGTTCAAACATGCACAAACATAATTTTATTTTATAGTTGATCACAGGCTATAACTAAAAACAGCCATAACTGGTCATAAAAGAACACAAAGTAAATTGTTATGACCCAGCAACAACTATCAATAAACAATTTCTTTGACGACTATAAAAAGCACGTTCTCTCATGAAGATGCAATCACAATTTTAAAGAAAACTTTCTTTGTTTTTGAATAAACTGAAATATGATTTTATTTCAAATTTTTGTTATTATTCCTTTGATTGCCTTTTCTAATGCCTTTAAAATTGCAATATTTGTTCCAGGAATTTCATCGAGTCAGGTATGCAAATGATTATCTCTTCTATAACTTTATCATTTTTACCCTTCACTTTAGATAATTTTTAATCAGCGGATTGGTGATATCCTTTCTGATGCAGGACATAATGTTACATTTATTAATCTTGAAATGTTTGAAATAAAGAAAAATACAAAGCTGACAGCAAAACCAGGGTCAGAGATTTGGAACATTGATGTGAAGTCGAATGAAATTGATTATGAAAAGTTATGGGATAATCATGCAGAATTGGCATTCTCCGATGATTCATTTATTGAAATGTTTTTATATCATCGAAAACATATGGCACAAATGTCATGGAATTTAAAGCAAGCATGTGAAAGTATGTGTTTTAGTGGTTTTGGGTTCGATTTGAAAAGCATCTTTTAGAACTGGTAACAAATACAGAGTTTATGGATCGATTGAAAGCAGCTAAATTTGATGTCATTTTTGCACATATGGCAGATTAGTACTTTTTTCGTTTTGCCTAGGGGTTTTGGGATTCAAATTTTGATCTCATTTTGAGAAAATTTTGTCTTTTTTGAGAACTTGAAAAATGGTTTTTCGTTTTTGAACAAAATCGTTATCTTTCAAAGCTTCCCAAAAGAGAAACCTGAGTTTTACCAAGTATTTTTTTGCTATATAAAGTAAAAAAATATGAATGGGCAAAACGAAAAAAGTACTTGCAGATTTTTGCCCTATTGGACTTCAGCATGTTATTAAAGCCCCAACATGGGTTTGGGTTTCATCAGGGCCATTATTGGATCATATGGCAAGTTTTGCTGGACTTACACTTCCAGCAAGTTATGCAGCTCGTAAGTAACCTTTTATAAAGTGTTCAATTTTCATTGTTTTATTTTCAGCCGTAACAGCTGATTTGGGAGATACTTTGACCTTCTTTGAACGATTCAAATCAGTTATTGGTCATACGATTACTCCCTTTGCAATTCGGGTCATGTCAGCTGATGCTGAAACTGAAACATTCCGAAAACATTTTGATCCAAATTTTCCACACTTATTCGACATCGCCAAAACTGTTCCATTGGTTTTTGTTAACACCAATGAACTCTATGATCTTCCAAGACCAACTTTACACAAAATTATTAATATTGGTGGAATTGAAAAGCCTTCTACCACATCCAAGCCCCTTCCAGCTGAATATTTGGAGAAGATTGAAAAAGCTAAAAATGTTGTTGTTTTTACATTTGGGTCAATTGCAAATGCTTCACGGATGCCCGAAACTTGGAAGAATGCTTTTATGGGAGCATTTGAGAAATTTCCTGATACACAATTCTTTGTTAGATTTGATGGAAGTAATTTAAAGCCTCCCAAAAATGTTCATTTAAGTAAATGGCTGCCACAAGTCGATTTACTTCGTAAGCACATATGCAAATTTTTCTTAACTGTGCTTTAATAACAAACATTTTAGAGCATCCAAAAACTAAAGCTTTCATCACACATGGCGGATATAATGGCCTTCAAGAAGCTTTGGTTGCTGCAAAACCTCTTTTAGTTGTACCGCTATTTGGAGATCAATTTAAAAATAGTAGAATTGCAGAAAAACATGGCTTTGGAGTTGTCTTGAAAAAGGCAGAAATGTCTGAAGAAAAAGTTACTGCTGCTTTGGAAGCACTTTTAAATGATCCAAAATATGCAAATGCAGCAAAACAAATGAATTCAATGATTAAAAAACAACCGATTCCTCCAGAAACTTTGTTAATTCGATGGACAGAATTTGTTGCAGAATTTAAAACCTTGGATAATTTAAAACCTGTTGGAGCTTCGCTGAATACAATTACATATTACAACATGGATGTTTATGCAACTGTTTCTGCAGTTATTTCATTCATTTTATTTGTTTTGTACAAATTCGTTGCATTTCTTATCTTGAAAATTGCTCGCTTACTTGGCCTTCGAAAAGAAAAAACTGAATAAAAAAATGTTTCCCTTTTTCTCTTCTTTTTTTTCACAGCCAAGAAAAAGTAGACATGTCTTTTTTCCCAACCGCTATACAGAGCTTCCGTGGTTAGCGCGCACGGCTGTTAAGTGACTAACACAGAAACCGTGAGGTTGGTGGTTCGAGCCCACCCGGGAGCGACATTTTTTGTTAATTTTTTGTAAACATTTTAAATATAAGTAACACTTTTTTATATTTCCATCTGACTGAATTTTTGAAAATGATGCGGAACAAGCTTTTTTTTACATATAACTAAAATACATTAAGGATACATAAATTCATTGAAGCATAAAATAAGGAAGAAGAAAACAAAGTTTCTGCTTCTTGAAAAAGTAATCTTACCAAAGAAAAAAAACTATTATATGTAGTTAGCTTATAATGGTGGATTACATTTTTTGCTATGACTAACAATGACAGACATCTGATATATAGTAAAAATAGGTCAAAGAATGCTGCCATTGAAATTTCAAGAAATTTTTTTACTAAAAGCATTCAAATTTCGATATATTTTTAGTAGAGTAAATTCTTTGTAGATTCATGCTTTTGAAACATCTATCATTTTATGAACTTTATTTTATTGGCGGCACTTGCCTTTGTGAAAAGCAAAAATTCTTCAAATTTGAGAATCATAAATATTAAAAACTTGCAAAAATTTGAGAATCATAAATGATTCAGAGGTTTTTCTATTTTTTTCTTTTGTTAAAATTTTGTAGTGAATAACATTTATTTTAACCCCGATCAAATTTTTTCATTCATTCATGAAAATACAACAAATAAACAAATGAACAAACTTTGATTTAGCTAATCTAATTTTTTTTGAGAAAGCCGGAAGTTTTTATTTTATCTATTCTTTTGATAATCATCTCTTTCTCCCGAGCTTTTAAACGCACGTATTTTTCAGCTTTAAAGCATACACCCCAAAAACACAGGAGTAGTGAAACATTTAACTAAAAACAATTGATTCTGTTTTTTTACGTGTGAAACTTTTTTCCTTTCTAATTCTCTGATGACGTCTTTTGCCTCATTACCTCATGGCGTTGTTTTTGATTAACCACAATTTGATTACTGTAACATTATCTATTTTTTGTCGTCTGCAGAAAATTCAGGCAGGCGTGATTTCATTTTTTTTTGTTTATGACAAAAAAAATGTGTTGCTTTGCTTTCTGTAAAAAAAAACGAATCTTAGGTTAGCTTTTTTTGCACACATCTAAATCTTCAAAAACTGTAATAATAAACTTTGTACAGCTTTTGCTTCATTAAATTTATCATTCTAGATATTGCTGGAGCACACATTTAAGATTTATGTTTTAATGAATTCTCCAAAGAATTATTTGTTGTTGTACCTTTGAATACTCTATTTTAGGATTTGGCATTTTGCATAAAATTACCTCTTGAGATTTATAACTTTTATGTTGAAAAAGCAAAGTACAGAAAGATACCGTTAAAAGATAGCTACAAATTAGATGTTCTTTTTATTTTGAAGGAAATAATATTAAAGGGGGACAACCACCTTTAACAAATTTTTTGAGTTGACTTTGATTGGAGGTCTCGACACGCGCAAAAAAATTGCTTTGTCACTTTTTCATTTCCCGTTTGCAAAAAAATAAGTGCCAAATAAGTGCGAGAAAAATCAGGGAAAGTGAATGAAAAAAATTTGTTAAAGGTGGTTGTCCCCCTTTAATATAGAAAGACGCTTTTAAAAAGGCATTTCTTGTTAAAATCAAAGAAATAAAAAATGATTCAACAACAATAACAATAATTAGTCAAAGAAGTGAGAAAAGAATAATATGTAATTATTGTCATATGGTTATTTGAGTGTGTTTAATAATGTTTTAAGGAACGCAAACAAGTCTGTTAAAGCTAATTGTTAAAACGGAAGTAAAAGTAAGCGATGTGGGAGTTTTATTAAACTACATTTCATTAAAATTAATAACTATTAATTTCGTTGTTGGTATTACTGTATTTTTAAACAATATGGGATTATTAAACCAAGGATAGATGTTTTTCTAAGATTCTTGCTGTACGAAATGTTTTAATAATTTTGTTTTTAAAAAAATAGTATTTAAATTCAGTGACAAAGTGTACCATCCTTTTTAAATAATGTTTTTCAAATATTTTGTTTTGTTAAGATTTGCTAGACTGTAATTAATTTCTTTTGCCATGATTGCTGTCAAAGGCATTCGTCTTATGATATTGTTAAACAAAATTTATTACTTTTACTTTTCTGTTTAATTTTAGAGTATTGCTTGTGTGGGGGTAAATAATAAGTCTTTCAACATCAATTGTTACTCCTTTTTGGGAATTTATATTCTTTGGGGATTATAATTATCTTATTTTTACATAAAAGTTTTTTTTATAAATATATAGTCTTTTCATCAAAGTTAGAGCAGCAGAGAGAGATTTTTGGGGTTGCTTTATTCATTTCCTTTGAGATCCAATTAATTCTGCCTTTTCTACTTTTTATGCTATATTGAAAAAGATGCCATTGCCACTTTATCCATTCTCATTTTTAGTCAAGTCATTGAAGAAGCAACAGTAGCAGCAGTCTGTTAGTTAATATTATTGCTCCCCCCTTACTCTTCTTAACTTCAAATGTATGTATTCTATCTTTTGCCTTGAATCTCGAATAAAAAAAAGCAGTTTTAAAAAAAACATGAATAAAAAAGTCTGCTGCTTTCCTGTATATGTGCCTTTCATCTTCTTCTTTTTTTGGTATATATAGTTTTTGTTAACAAAAAAGTCTTCTCTTTTTGAATGGAAGGTTTCCGGATTTTCTCGTGTTTTGTCTTTTCCTCCTTTTCATTTCTGTTTTAAAGTCATAAAATGAAGATGATGAAGAAGAAAAGAAAAAAGTAGGGGGACCAAGAACAATTGAAACCAATGAGACGACGACATCTTTAAGTCCTTCTGTTTTTCATTTTCTTTTTTTTTCCCTCATCTTTTTTCGTTTTCTAAGGAGCCATAATTGTACAGTGAAAAACAAAAATGAAAAAAGATGTAAGAGAAAAAAAGTGTCACGGACTTTTGATTATCCATTTTTTTCATCTTTTTCTCTTGTTAAAAGCATACTATTTTTTCCCATTTTAAATTTAGTAGTTTTATGTTTTTTTTTAAAAAAAGCTGTTTTTTGATGGATGATTAGAGAAAGGGATGGGATAGTATGCTGCCCGTTTTCCCATGGTAATAACAGCAATGATAAATATTTTTAATTGCTTGAAAAATAGGAATATTTTGAAAGAAAAGTTACAAAAGAGAAGTTACACCTTTGTTGGCATTGACTGAGAACTATGAAAAAGAGGAGAAAGCTGCTGCACCTTGTTATTGTTGTTAAAGGCTTGAGAATTGATGCTAGTGAAAATGGTAAACATAAAATTCTTTAGTATATCGCATAAGTCTCTGTAAATGTAATTGAATTATTATTACATTTAGGAGATGTTGTATGAGTTAAGTAAAAGTACTGTAATTAAGCACATATATAAAACCCAAGGAAGTTTGTCAAATGATAAACTAATTTTTGTTAAAGATAAACAAGAAATTTCTATTTTATTAAAATCAAATTCTATTCATCACCTGACTGACTTTAGTTTTACTGCAGCTTGCTTTCTTTTAAGAAAACGTAGAATTCTCATTGTTGTTTAAGTTGAATAGAAATCTTTTAATATTGCTATTATTTAAAATTTTGTTCCTGATTTAATTTTATTTATCATTTTTTTTGTAATACACGACTTATATATCGTGTATTACAAAAAATTAACTTTTTTGTTACTGCCCAAGAATCAAAGTTCAGCTATCTCTTTGTCAATGATATCAAATTTTAAGCACAAATAAAAACAACTACAAGAAGAAAGAACCCCCTACACCGTGATATGATATGTATTTTCCCTAAACATTGAATTTTGAAGCCCGTGAGAGAGACTATCAAATTAGCAAATTTAAAAATCATTTTTCATTGAATAAACTCTCTCTGTCGCTTATGCCCCCACACATTTTTTCTTCAATTTTTGCAAAAAAGGATCCAACAGAAAAAAAAACAATTTTGTTTGTTTTTTTCTATTCCTCAATTTTCTTCCATGGTGAAAGGGAGAAGCCGTCAAAAAGTAAACATATCTAATTTATTTGTCAAAAATTAATTATATTTTACTGCTGTTTTTTTTATTCATTTAAATTTATTCAATAAAAATCTTCTTCTTCTTTCTCTTTCAAAGCCTTCTGACTTCTCCCTCCTATTAATTCTTACTTTAAAAAAAACAGCCCCCACAAATTTTATATGTTTTATTTTTTCAATGTTAAAAAATTCCTTCTTTTTTTATTTTATATATTTATTTATTTGCTTGTCTTCACTTCTTCTTTTTTTATTTCTGCTCTTCTTCTTCTTCTTCTTTGGCGGCAGCAGCTTTTTTGTCATCCCATGCTTGCTTTGTCGTCGACGAAGGATAAATAGATTTTTACAAGTTTAATGAAATTTAACTTGATTGAGGCAGCAGAGACGCCCGTTTAAGCCTTTGAGCTTTTCCTCTCTCCTTCCTTCATCAAACAACTTTTTTTCCAATGATGAGAAAAAACAATAAATGTGCAAAAAATGTTTTTTATTGTTTCATTTTTTATGTTTTATACATTTTTGAACTTTTATTGGTTTTAAACTTATGCATTAAACTTGAAAGTGTTAAGATTTGTTGTATTGACTTGATGATTCTTAAAAACAGCAATGACTGTTCACACTTTTTTTTTATTTCTAAGAGTTGAAAGTTATTTTAAAAAATGACAGGTCTTAAAATAGATAGACAGGAAAAATGGAGGTGTTTTAGAAAAGTCTGAAAAGCTTATAAATACAAAATGAGATTTGTTTAAGAAGTGATCAGTCTCAAAATATCTTAAATCTTGCAAAGATTTTCTGTAATTTTTATTGCCATTGAACTAATTTAAAAATTATTGCTCAAAGACCCATAAATTTAAATTTATTGGTTTTTAAACAAACAAAAGCAAAATCCATAAAGATAATAATACCCTCGCTTTACATATGTTTTTCATTTTCATTTTTAGCCATTTTTCAATTTTTGCCATTTATCCCTTCCACTTTTCGTTCTTGGAGATAGTAAGTAATCCCCCGCTTTTGATTACTATCCTTGCAGACGAAAACTTCTCCAAAAATTTTTTATGATTGGGCATGACTCGTTTCCGTTTACGTTTTTTATTTCTGCAAAAAGAAATAAATTTATTGTTTTCTTTCATATTTTTTTGCAGTTGCCAAAAATTCAAAGTTCAAAACTTTTCTTTTTCAGAGGAACAGCTTCCATCTTTTTGTGGCATTCATTCATTCACTCAAAAAAGAAGAAAGGAAAGCAGCTTCATTTCATTCATTCATACCGTCTTCTTCAAAAACAACAAAAAAAGAAGAAGAAGCAAAAAGGTTTCTACTTCAAGAGGAAATTTTTTTGGAAGCTTACCAAAAAAAGGAACGAAAGGCTTTATTAAAGCCTTCAGGCAGAACGAAAGAAAAAAAGAAAGTCTTTTTGGCAGCAGCTTTCGTTCATCCTCTTCTTTTTGCCGGCTCTTCTTCAATTTTTATTTTTTTCAACAATTCAAAATTAACTGAGTGTTATTCTAAAACTTGTGTAAGCACCACAACAACAACAGCCACAACACACAAAAAAAGAAAGAAGCATATTTTATAAAATAAAGCTTGTTCCAAAACGTGCGTGAAGTGAGGGACGTAACAACAAGCATCACGTAAAGCCCTCCAGTCGGTTGCTGCTGCTGATATATTATATTCAACGTTATTCCTCCTTGCTTACTTGCTGTCTCATACTCTCGTTTGTCGCGGCGGCTAACAAGAAAGAAAAAGAAAAAAGAGAGAGTCAAAATTTCGTGCGCTATATTCCCTGGTATTTTTCGTCGTCGACAAATCGACGACACTACTACTACTCCTTCTTCTTTTCCTCCTGCAACTCCTGGTGCGGCTCCAAACACAACTACAACAACCGCAGCGGCCACTTCTTCTTCTTCTTTGTTGACTGCGGCAGCGGCGGCTTCACAATCTTCTTCTTCGTCGTCTTCTTTGAATAAAATTTTAACAAGAACTTCATTTGGAAATATTGGTGGCAGTGCTGGTGTTTGTGTTGACGCGATGCCATTACTAAAAAAATTTAATAAAAAAAAGGAGAATGCTGCCCCTGCAATTGAGCCAACTGATTCAGCTGTTAAACAATTGGATAAAAGAATTGGAATGGATGGATATCGAGATTTTTATACAGTAAAAAATTATTGGAAAACTGTTGACAGAAATCGTAAACATGCTGCAGGCTTATTCTTTTATCGGTTAGTTTATTTTAACTTTTTATCAGCTAAAAAAATCTTTATCAGTTCATAGAAAACTTTATCACTTCTAAAACACAAACTTGCTAAAATATAAATGTTTTTCTTTTTTCGAGAAGCTTACCGTAAAAGATGAGTTCAACAAAAAAAGAAAAAAAAGGAGCATCACGCGCCATTTGGCGCAACTTTTTTTTCTTCTACTTTTGCCTTTTCTATACTTGGAATCAAAACAAAAGCAAAGCTAGAAAAGAACGTCATTTGCTACGTTTTACTGTTTTTTTATATTTAAAAAGTTCCTCTTTAATTATTTAATAATCTCACCTGCTGCTTTTCTTTTCTTAGTTTTTCTTCAAGTTTTAATGAAACTTCTTTTAATTTTGCTTGTTTCTGTTTCTTTCCTCAGGGTTTCCAATGTACTGTTTTTTCTTGTACCCTTATAACTTTGTTTTTCCATGTCTACCCAAATATTACTGTTCTTTAAATACAAAAATTCCGAAAAACAATCTTATATCTGCTTATTAGGAAAAAACTTATTCACATTATTTCAAAATTAATTAATAGGGTTCCCATTCCAAAAAAGGGCAACATTTAATTATTCATAAAAAATTTTACTGCAACATATAATTTTATTTTTTGGGCTTTTAAAATTTAATAATAATAATAACAACATAAAATTATTTGTAATGTAATGTGTTTTTGTAAAAGTTTTTTTCGGTCGCAAATGTTCAAAGATAAATTTGTTTAACAGAATCAAAGAAAAATGGGCAAAAAAAGCAAAGCTAAAAAAGATATTAGTCAAGCAAGCATGAATACGTTTATATGTATGACAAAAGTTTGTGAACTAGAAAACTAAAAACTATTTTATAAAAGTTTTTTTGATGTAAACATTTTTGATTTTTAACTTTTTTTAGTTTTCGTTTAAGCATTTTTCTTTTTTTTGGCTATAAAATTTTGTGGCGTAACTGATAGAGCAATCTGGTATAGGGGTAGTGGTTGCGTGTTCGAGTTCATTTGGGTCAAAAATAAATTTTTGTTGCAAATTTTTTGTTTCTTTTTTTACACGCAAATTTTGTACCCCCCTGAAACAAAAAAATTCCACGTAAGAGCACCAAAAATATTACAAATATCTTTTTTGCAGCAAAAAAAGTATGAATGAATTCTAATAGCTTCCTGAAAGCTCTTTTTTCTTTTTATTTTTCAATAATATAAGAAAACTAACACTTTCTTTTTTAACAAAATTATATGTTTCTAAAAAGTTTTTTTTGAATGAAAGAAAAAAATTTTCGTGACGCAAGCTTGAGTAAAATGAGGAGCTTTGAAGGAAAAGGAAAGAAAAAAGCAAGTAAAAGAAGTAAGTATTAATAAATGGGATAAAATGTTTAAAAGTTTAGGATTTAAAAAAAGGCGTAGGTTAATTCGAAGAACATGAAAAAATGAGATGTTTGAAAAAAAAGTGATGTTGTTTGAAATTTGATATAACAGAAAAATGAACTTGTAGAAATTGTTTATGCATGTTTACGATAAGATTAGCAGTGATTACTGTAGAGATTTTAAATCTGAATTTTGTAGCAAAACCAAAAATCTTATGCAAATTTCTATTAACATGTGTTAAATCAATGTCACACAAGGAACTACATTGGCATTTTCTTGAATTTAAATTTATCGAATTTAAAAAAAACTTGCTTCCACTTTTTTTTTGTTAGAAACATTTAAAAAAACTTTTATCGAATAAACACAAATAAAATTACCCCCTCCTAATCTAATATAAATAAGTTAATAAAGTAGTCTGGGGGTGATATAAAATACGATTAATTTTTCTTACCTAAATTTCTATTAAGAAAATCCTTAATTAACATATGGGAAAATGAATATATTAAAAAGAAATCTTTTGAATTTAAAACAAAATTCTCACACATTTTTTCTGTTTTTATTATTTTTATGTAACATTTTTTTTTCCTTTTTAAACATTTGTATCTTTTCTTTTTCAAATTTACGATTAATGCTTTTCTTTTATTTTTATACTTGCTTTTTTTTCTATGCTACAAATTTCTGGTGTTTTCTCAGGCTAAAAAGATTGAATTGAAATAAAAAAGGTGAGATGAAAAAAAGTAAGTTAAGTTAGTTGCTACTACTTTTTTTTCCACCCAAATATGTTATTACACTTTCTTTTTTTTCTTAATTTCATTTTTATCGTTTAGTGGAAAGGTGCCGAAAAAACTTTTTTCTAAGGTTGCATAATAAATTTTATGGTGACATTTTTTTAGTTGTTGCTTTTTGGAGAGAATGTTGAAGGTGGTAGGTAAGAGTTGGCTGTTCTGCAAAAGAAAATGCAGCAGTCTTAAAATATTTTACTAAAACCTTTGATATTTACCTACCTACCTGGAGAAAGAAGCAAAAAAATTAATAGTTGGCATTTTTTGAGATTTGAGACTAATGACCCTCTTTTGGCTAGCGTGTAATCTAGCCAAGTTGAAGCCCAGCTAAATTGGCGTCACGCTTTTGTCCTTTTATGCCATCTTTCTTAAATGCTGCTTATTTTATAAAAGACCTTTTAAAAGACCAAGTTTTTTCAATTAATTTTTATTCCAGAATTTTGCGTAGGAGTTTTTGGCCTTGAATTAATTTTAAGAACGTAAAAAGGTAAAAACTTTTGTACTTTGAAAACACAAAAAAAATTCAACGCAATAAAAACGTTTTCCTTTTACACGCTTTTTCTTCAAAATCCAAAGAAACATTTTTAAAATGTCGTTTGAACTTTGAGTTCATAAAACTAGTAATTTACGAGATCATAGTCTATGTTAATTTTAAAGTTATGAAAAGGTAATTTAAGTAAAAGCAATATCCAGCTTAAGTTTTATTTCCTTAACAATTTCCCACAGTTTTTTGATTTCTATCGTTCTTCGAAAAAACCTTACCAAAAAACATTAATGGCTCACAGGAATTCAAGTTATAACAAAACTATTGTATTTTTTTCTCATAAATATTTCTTTAACCCCATTTCTTGCTTACTTACTTAATTATCGTGAAATATATTTCAACACAATTAATATAGTTAATAATCACTTTTTTTAAATCCACACACTTTCAGTTACTATTATTATTGTTAACTATTGCTATATATGTAATGTCTCTCTATTTAATATTTTCTGTCTAATGTTTTATTACAACTTTTTCAAACATATTTTTCTCTGCAAATTTTTATTTATTACTTTATTTACTGCTCAAAAAACAAGCTTGATATATTTGTTTTGATAAAATTCGAATGCGGTTTTTTTTGATGGGTGGTGGTGGATCTAAAGCTGCAAGTGCAGCACCAACCCCTAAACCGGAGCCTGAAGAAGCAAAGCCACCAGAAGTTGATAAAAGGCTACCATTTCAACAATTCCGAGATTTATATACTCTTAAAAATTTTTGGAAAACGATATCCAGAAATGAAAAACAATCTAAAAAAATTATATTTAGCAAGTTTGTTGTTTTTACAATTATTGATTTTTCGCTGTTGCAAAAAAAAGTAGAGTTAAAAATAGTAAAAATTAATTGAGAAAAAAATATGACTTGTATGTTTATATTATAGCAAAGTAATTAAGTGTGTCTATAAAAAGCTGTTATATAAAATCCCCTTAGGGCAAAAAAAGTTTTTAACAACTTGACTTTAAATCTCACAGGGGCGGAAAAATATTAGCATTTGACTTTGTTAAAAACTTTTTTAAAAAAAAATAATAAGTCCAAAGTTGACCTTAGAAATTTGCATAAAGCTTTAAAATAAAACTTATCGTATCCAATTTTTAGATACCTCAAAGCTAATCCTGCAAATCTTAGCCGATATCCAAAGCTATCAAAACTTGAAATTGATTCAATAGGTCCAGATTGTGAAGACAAAGGTTTTGAAACAATGGCAGATCTATATTTAAAAGTAAACTTTCTATTTATTTAACAAAGATTTGATCAATAAAATTCTTGCAGGTATTTGATGATGTCATTGCTGTGGTAGAAGAATCCCCTGCAGATGCCTCAAATGCAATTACAAGATTAAATGCCGTAGGAAAGAAGCATCGTCCATTTGGACTTAAATATGACGACTTTCAAAAACTTGAAGAGCCATTCCTTTCAATGGTTGGAGAGCTGCTAGGTGATCGATACACTGATAAAGCAGAAAATTTATTTCGAAAATTCTTTCAATTTTGTTTAAGATATATTGTTGAGGGTTTTCAACCGTAATTAATCGGTTAATCAATCAGTAATTATCTTTCATTCATTTGCATAATATTTTTAGACTATTTTTTTGATGTTTTACAATTTTGAATTAATTTTTTTCTGATGATAATCTTCAAGTCATGCATGCTTTTAACGGGTTTCTTATATATATATAAAATATTGTGGAATTTATACACACAATTTTCCCTTTTTTTGTAGTACTGTATATTTATTAATGTGAACATTAGCTAACAATAAAAAAATCTTATATGTCATTGTGAAAGAAAACCTAAAGTTAATCAAGAAATCCAAAAATGAATTTATAGCAATAAAATAAAAAAAAGTTTCTTTGAACTAATATGTCGAACACCAAAAATGGCTATGTTTAACTGTTGCGGGATTCGTAGCAAACGATCTAATGCTTTTTAAAATGAAATATTCTGATGAGCCACATGTAATGCTACAATAATCTGACCCAATGAAAGTTTTTGTAATGAAAAAATAAAAAGTTTCTTTTGAACTCATTACTCGAACACCAAAAATGGCTGTGTTTAAGTGTTGCGGGATTCGTAGCAAACGATTTAATGCTTTTTAGAATGATATATTCTGATGAGTCACATGTAATGCTACAATAATCTGACCCATTGAAAGTTTTTGTAATGAAAAAATAAAAAGTTTCTTTTAAACTAATATGTCTTACACCAGAAATGGCTGTGTTTAAGTGTTGCGGGATTCGTAGCAAACGATCTAATGCTTTTTAAAATGAAATATTCTGATGAGCCACATGTAATGCTACAATAATCTGACCCATTGAAAGTTTTTGTAATGAAAAAATAAAAAGTTTCTTTGAACTAATATGTCGAACACCAAAAATGGCTATGTTTAACTGTTGCGGGATTCGTAGCAAACGATCTAATGCTTTTTAAAATGAAATATTCTGATGAGCCACATGTAATGCTACAATAATCTGACCCAATGAAAGTTTTTGTAATGAAAAAATAAAAAGTTTCTTTTGAACTCATTACTCGAACACCAAAAATGGCTATGTTTAACTGTTGCGGGATTCGTAGCAAACGATCTAATGCTTTTTAAAATGAAATATTCTGATGAGCCACATGTAATGCTACAATAATCTGACCCATTGAAAGTTTTTGTAATGAAAAAATAAAAAGTTTCTTTTAAACTAATATGTCTTACACCAGAAAAGGCTATGTTTAACTGTTGCGGGATTCGTAGCAAACGATTTAATGCTTTTTAGAATGATATATTCTGATGAGTCACATGTAATGCTACAATAATCTGACCCATTGAAAGTTTTTGTAATGAAAAAATAAAAAGTTTCTTTTAAACTAATATGTCTTACACCAGAAATGGCTGTGTTTAAGTGTTGCGGGATTCGTAGCAAACGATCTAATGCTTTTTAAAATGAAATATTCTGATGAGCCACATGTAATGCTACAATAATCTGACCCATTGAAAGTTTTTGTAATGAAAAAATAAAAAGTTTCTTTTGAACTAATATGTCTAACACCAGAAATGGCTGTGTTTAAGCGTTGCGGGATTCGTAGCAAACGATTTAATGCTTTTTAGAATGATATATTCTGATGAGTCACATGTAATGCTACAATAATCTGACCCATTGAAAGTTTTTGTAATGAAAAAATAAAAAGTTTCTTTTGAACTCATTACTCGAACACCAAAAATGGCTATGTTTAACTGTTGCGGGATTCGTAGCAAACGATTTAATGCTTTTTAGAATGATATATTCTGATGAGTCACATGTAATGCTACAATAATCTGACCCATTGAAAGTTTTTGTAATGAAAAAATAAAAAGTTTCTTTTAAACTAATATGTCTTACACCAGAAATGGCTGTGTTTAAGTGTTGCGGGATTCGTAGCAAACGATCTAATGCTTTTTAAAATGAAATATTCTGATGAGCCACATGTAATGCTACAATAATCTGACCCATTGAAAGTTTTTGTAATGAAAAAATAAAAAGTTTCTTTTGAACTAATATGTCTAACACCAGAAATGGCTGTGTTTAAGCGTTGCGGGATTCGTAGCAAACGATTTAATGCTTTTTAGAATGATATATTCTGATGAGTCACATGTAATGCTACAATAATCTGACCCATTGAAAGTTTTTGTAATGAAAAAATAAAAAGTTTCTTTTAAACTAATATGTCTTACACCAAAAATGGCTGTGTTTAAGTGTTGCGGGATTCGTAGCAAACGATTTAATGCTTTTTAGAATGATATATTCTGATGAGTCACATGTAATGCTACAATAATCTGACCCATTGAAAGTTTTTGTAATGAAAAAATAAAAAGTTTCTTTTAAACTAATATGTCTTACACCAGAAAAGGCTATGTTTAACTGTTGCGGGATTCGTAGCAAACGATTTAATGGTTTTTAAAATGAAATATTCTGATGAGCCACATGTAATGCTACAATAATCTGACCCATTGAAAGTTTTTGTAATGAAAAAATAAAAAGTTTCTTTTGAACTCATTACTCGAACACCAAAAATGGTTGTGTTTAAGTGTTGCGGGATTCGTAGCAAACGATTTAATTGTTTTTAAAATGAAATATTCTGATGAGCCACATGTAATGCTACAATAATCTGACCCATTGAAAGTTTTTGTAATGAAAAAATAAAAAGTTTCTTTTGAACTCATTACTCGAACACCAAAAATGGCTGTGTTTAAGTGTTGCGGGATTCGTAGCAAACGATTTAATTGTTTTTAAAATGAAATATTCTGATGAGCCACATGTAATGCTACAATAATCTGACCCATTGAAAGTTTTTGTAATGAAAAAATAAAAAGTTTCTTTTGAACTCATTACTCGAACACCAAAAATGGCTGTGTTTAAGTGTTGCGGGATTCGTAGCAAACGATCTAATGCTTTTTAAAATGAAATATTCTGATGAGCCACATGTAATGCTACAATAATCTGACCCATTGAAAGTTTTTGTAATGAAAAAATAAAAAGTTTCTTTTGAACTAATATGTCTAACACCAGAAATGGCTATGTTTAACTGTTGCGGGATTCGTAGCAAACGATTTAATTGTTTTTAAAATGAAATATTCTGATGAGCCACATGTAATGCTACAATAATCTGACCCAATGAAAGTTTTTGTAATGAAAAAATAAAAAGTTTCTTTTGAACTCATTACTCGAACACCAAAAATGGCTGTGTTTAAGTGTTGCGGGATTCGTAGCAAACGATTTAATGGTTTTTAAAATGAAATATTCTGATGAGCCACATGTAATGCTACAATAATCTGACCCATTGAAAGTTTTTGTAATGAAAAAATAAAAAGTTTCTTTTGAACTCATTACTCGAACACCAAAAATGGCTGTGTTTAAGTGTTGCGGGATTCGTAGCAAACGATTTAATTGTTTTTAAAATGAAATATTCTGATGAGCCACATGTAATGCTACAATAATCTGACCCATTGAAAGTTTTTGTAATGAAAAAATAAAAAGTTTCTTTTGAACTCATTACTCGAACACCAAAAATGGCTGTGTTTAAGTGTTGCGGGATTCGTAGCAAACGATTTAATTGTTTTTAAAATGAAATATTCTGATGAGCCACATGTAATGCTACAATAATCTGACCCATTGAAAGTTTTTGTAATGAAAAAATAAAAAGTTTCTTTTGAACTCATTACTCGAACACCAAAAATGGCTGTGTTTAAGTGTTGCGGGATTCGTAGCAAACGATCTAATGCTTTTTAAAATGAAATATTCTGATGAGCCACATGTAATGCTACAATAATCTGACCCATTGAAAGTTTTTGTAATGAAAAAATAAAAAGTTTCTTTTAAACTAATATGTCTTATACCAGAAATGGCTATGTTTAACTGTTGCGGGATTCGTAGCAAACGATTTAATTGTTTTTAAAATGAAATATTCTGATGAGCCACATGTAATGCTACAATAATCTGACCCATTGAAAGTTTTTGTAATGAAAAAATAAAAAGTTTCTTTTGAACTAATATGTCTAACACCAGAAATGGCTATGTTTAACTGTTGCGGGATTCGTAGCAAACGATTTAATTGTTTTTAAAATGAAATATTCTGATGAGCCACATGTAATGCTACAATAATCTGACCCAATGAAAGTTTTTGTAATGAAAAAATAAAAAGTTTCTTTTGAACTCATTACTCGAACACCAAAAATGGCTGTGTTTAAGTGTTGCGGGATTCGTAGCAAACGATTTAATGGTTTTTAAAATGAAATATTCTGATGAGCCACATGTAATGCTACAATAATCTGACCCAATGAAAGTTTTTGTAATGAAAAAATAAAAAGTTTCTTTTGAACTCATTACTCGAACACCAAAAATGGCTGTGTTTAAGTGTTGCGGGATTCGTAGCAAACGATTTAATGGTTTTTAAAATGAAATATTCTGATGAGCCACATGTAATGCTACAATAATCTGACCCATTGAAAGTTTTTGTAATGAAAAAATAAAAAGTTTCTTTTGAACTCATTACTCGAACACCAAAAATGGCTGTGTTTAAGTGTTGCGGGATTCGTAGCAAACGATTTAATGGTTTTAAAAATGAAATATTCTGATGATCCACATGTAATGCTACAATAATCTGACCCAATGAAAGTTTTTGTAATGAAAAAATAAAAAGTTTCTTTTGAACTCATTACTGGAACACCAAAAATGGCTGTGTTTAAGTGTTGCGGGATTCGTAGCAAACGATTTAATGGTTTTTAAAATGAAATATTCTGATGAGCCACATGTAATGCTACAATAATCTGACCCAATGAAAGTTTTTGTAATCAAAAAAAAAAAGTTTCTTTTGAACTCATTACTCGAACACCAAAAATGGCTGTGTTTAAGTGTTGCGGGATTCGTAGCAAACGATTTAGTGGTTTTTAAAATGAAATATTCTGATGAGCCACATGTAATGCTACAATAATCTGACCCATTGAAAGTTTTTGTAATGAAAAAATAAAAAGTTTCTTTTAAACTAATATGTCTTACACCAGAAATGGCTATGTTTAACTGTTGCGGGATTCGTAGCAAACGATTTAATTGTTTTTAAAATGAAATATTCTGATGAGCCACATGTAATGCTACAATAATCTGACCCATTGAAAGTTTTTGTAATGAAAAAATAAAAAGTTTCTTTTGAACTAATATGTCTAACACCAGAAATGGCTATGTTTAAGTGTTGCGGGATTCGTAGCAAACGATTTAATTGTTTTTAAAATGAAATATTCTGATGAGCCACATGTAATGCTACAATAAACTGACCCATTGAAAGTTCTTGTAATGAAAAAATAAAAAGTTTCTTTTGAACTCATTACTCGAACACCAAAAATGGCTGTGTTTAAGTGTTGCGGGATTCGTAGCAAACGATTTAATTGTTTTTAAAATGAAATATTCTGATGAGCCACATGTAATGCTACAATAATCTGACCCATTGAAAGTTTTTGTAATGAAAAAATAAAAAGTTTCTTTTGAACTCATTACTCGAACACCAAAAATGGCTGTGTTTAAGTGTTGCGGGATTCGTAGCAAACGATCTAATGCTTTTTAAAATGAAATATTCTGATGAGCCACATGTAATGCTACAATAATCTGACCCATTGAAAGTTTTTGTAATGAAAAAATAAAAAGTTTCTTTTAAACTAATATGTCTTATACCAGAAATGGCTATGTTTAACTGTTGCGGGATTCGTAGCAAACGATTTAATTGTTTTTAAAATGAAATATTCTGATGAGCCACATGTAATGCTACAATAATCTGACCCATTGAAAGTTTTTGTAATGAAAAAATAAAAAGTTTCTTTTGAACTAATATGTCTAACACCAGAAATGGCTATGTTTAACTGTTGCGGGATTCGTAGCAAACGATTTAATTGTTTTTAAAATGAAATATTCTGATGAGCCACATGTAATGCTACAATAATCTGACCCAATGAAAGTTTTTGTAATGAAAAAATAAAAAGTTTCTTTTGAACTCATTACTCGAACACCAAAAATGGCTGTGTTTAAGTGTTGCGGGATTCGTAGCAAACGATTTAATGGTTTTTAAAATGAAATATTCTGATGAGCCACATGTAATGCTACAATAATCTGACCCAATGAAAGTTTTTGTAATGAAAAAATAAAAAGTTTCTTTTGAACTCATTACTCGAACACCAAAAATGGCTGTGTTTAAGTGTTGCGGGATTCGTAGCAAACGATTTAATTGTTTTTAAAATGAAATATTCTGATGAGCCACATGTAATGCTACAATAATCTGACCCATTGAAAGTTTTTGTAATGAAAAAATAAAAAGTTTCTTTTGAACTCATTACTCGAACACCAAAAATGGCTGTGTTTAAGTGTTGCGGGATTCGTAGCAAACGATTTAATGGTTTTAAAAATGAAATATTCTGATGATCCACATGTAATGCTACAATAATCTGACCCAATGAAAGTTTTTGTAATGAAAAAATAAAAAGTTTCTTTTGAACTCATTACTGGAACACCAAAAATGGCTGTGTTTAAGTGTTGCGGGATTCGTAGCAAACGATTTAATGGTTTTTAAAATGAAATATTCTGATGATCCACATGTAATGCTACAATAATCTGACCCAATGAAAGTTTTTGTAATGAAAAAATAAAAAGTTTCTTTTGAACTCATTACTGGAACACCAAAAATGGCTGTGTTTAAGTGTTGCGGGATTCGTAGCAAACGATTTAGTGGTTTTTAAAATGAAATATTCTGATGAGCCACATGTAATGCTACAATAATCTGACCCATTGAAAGTTTTTGTAATGAAAAAATAAAAAGTTTCTTTTAAACTAATATGTCTTACACCAGAAATGGCTATGTTTAACTGTTGCGGGATTCGTAGCAAACGATTTAATTGTTTTTAAAATGAAATATTCTGATGAGCCACATGTAATGCTACAATAATCTGACCCATTGAAAGTTTTTGTAATGAAAAAATAAAAAGTTTCTTTTGAACTAATATGTCTAACACCAGAAATGGCTATGTTTAAGTGTTGCGGGATTCGTAGCAAACGATTTAATTGTTTTTAAAATGAAATATTCTGATGAGCCACATGTAATGCTACAATAAACTGACCCATTGAAAGTTCTTGTAATGAAAAAATAAAAAGTTTCTTTTGAACTCATTACTCGAACACCAAAAATGGCTGTGTTTAAGTGTTGCGGGATTCGTAGCAAACGATCTAATGCTTTTTAAAATGAAATATTCTGATGAGCCACATGTAATGCTACAATAATCTGACCCATTGAAAGTTTTTGTAATGAAAAAATAAAAAGTTTCTTTTAAACTAATATGTCTTATACCAGAAATGGCTATGTTTAACTGTTGCGGGATTCGTAGCAAACGATTTAATTGTTTTTAAAATGAAATATTCTGATGAGCCACATGTAATGCTACAATAAACTGACCCATTGAAAGTTTTTGTAATGAAAAAATAAAAAGTTTCTTTTGAACTCATTACTGGAACACCAAAAATGGCTGTGTTTAAGTGTTGCGGGATTCGTAGCAAACGATTTAGTGGTTTTTAAAATGAAATATTCTGATGAGCCACATGTAATGCTACAATAATCTGACCCATTGAAAGTTTTTGTAATGAAAAAATAAAAAGTTTCTTTTAAACTAATATGTCTTACACCAGAAATGGCTATGTTTAACTGTTGCGGGATTCGTAGCAAACGATTTAATTGTTTTTAAAATGAAATATTCTGATGAGCCACATGTAATGCTACAATAATCTGACCCATTGAAAGTTTTTGTAATGAAAAAATAAAAAGTTTCTTTTGAACTAATATGTCTAACACCAGAAATGGCTATGTTTAAGTGTTGCGGGATTCGTAGCAAACGATTTAATTGTTTTTAAAATGAAATATTCTGATGAGCCACATGTAATGCTACAATAAACTGACCCATTGAAAGTTCTTGTAATGAAAAAATAAAAAGTTTCTTTTGAACTCATTACTCGAACACCAAAAATGGCTGTGTTTAAGTGTTGCGGGATTCGTAGCAAACGATCTAATGCTTTTTAAAATGAAATATTCTGATGAGCCACATGTAATGCTACAATAATCTGACCCATTGAAAGTTTTTGTAATGAAAAAATAAAAAGTTTCTTTTAAACTAATATGTCTTATACCAGAAATGGCTATGTTTAACTGTTGCGGGATTCGTAGCAAACGATTTAATTGTTTTTAAAATGAAATATTCTGATGAGCCACATGTAATGCTACAATAAACTGACCCATTGAAAGTTTTTGTAATGAAAAAATAAAAAGTTTCTTTTGAACTCATTACTCGAACACCAAAAATGGCTGTGTTTAAGTGTTGCGGGATTCGTAGCAAACGATTTAGTGGTTTTTAAAATGAAATATTCTGATGAGCCACATGTAATGCTACAATAATCTGACCCATTGAAAGTTTTTGTAATGAAAAAATAAAAAGTTTCTTTTAAACTAATATGTCTTACACCAGAAATGGCTATGTTTAACTGTTGCGGGATTCGTAGCAAACGATTTAATTGTTTTTAAAATGAAATATTCTGATGAGCCACATGTAATGCTACAATAATCTGACCCATTGAAAGTTTTTGTAATGAAAAAATAAAAAGTTTCTTTTAAACTAATATGTCTTATACCAGAAATGGCTATGTTTAACTGTTGCGGGATTCGTAGCAAACGATTTAATTGTTTTTAAAATGAAATATTCTGATGAGCCACATGTAATGCTACAATAAACTGACCCATTGAAAGTTTTTGTAATGAAAAAATAAAAAGTTTCTTTTGAACTCATTACTGGAACACCAAAAATGGCTGTGTTTAAGTGTTGCGGGATTCGTAGCAAACGATTTAATGGTTTTTAAAATGAAATATTCTGATGATCCACATGTAATGCTACAATAATCTGACCCAATGAAAGTTTTTGTAATGAAAAAATAAAAAGTTTCTTTTGAACTCATTACTGGAACACCAAAAATGGCTGTGTTTAAGTGTTGCGGGATTCGTAGCAAACGATTTAGTGGTTTTTAAAATGAAATATTCTGATGAGCCACATGTAATGCTACAATAATCTGACCCATTGAAAGTTTTTGTAATGAAAAAATAAAAAGTTTCTTTTAAACTAATATGTCTTACACCAGAAATGGCTATGTTTAACTGTTGCGGGATTCGTAGCAAACGATTTAATTGTTTTTAAAATGAAATATTCTGATGAGCCACATGTAATGCTACAATAATCTGACCCATTGAAAGTTTTTGTAATGAAAAAATAAAAAGTTTCTTTTGAACTAATATGTCTAACACCAGAAATGGCTATGTTTAAGTGTTGCGGGATTCGTAGCAAACGATTTAATTGTTTTTAAAATGAAATATTCTGATGAGCCACATGTAATGCTACAATAAACTGACCCATTGAAAGTTCTTGTAATGAAAAAATAAAAAGTTTCTTTTGAACTCATTACTCGAACACCAAAAATGGCTGTGTTTAAGTGTTGCGGGATTCGTAGCAAACGATCTAATGCTTTTTAAAATGAAATATTCTGATGAGCCACATGTAATGCTACAATAATCTGACCCATTGAAAGTTTTTGTAATGAAAAAATAAAAAGTTTCTTTTAAACTAATATGTCTTATACCAGAAATGGCTATGTTTAACTGTTGCGGGATTCGTAGCAAACGATTTAATTGTTTTTAAAATGAAATATTCTGATGAGCCACATGTAATGCTACAATAAACTGACCCATTGAAAGTTTTTGTAATGAAAAAATAAAAAGTTTCTTTTGAACTCATTACTGGAACACCAAAAATGGCTGTGTTTAAGTGTTGCGGGATTCGTAGCAAACGATTTAGTGGTTTTTAAAATGAAATATTCTGATGAGCCACATGTAATGCTACAATAATCTGACCCATTGAAAGTTTTTGTAATGAAAAAATAAAAAGTTTCTTTTAAACTAATATGTCTTACACCAGAAATGGCTATGTTTAACTGTTGCGGGATTCGTAGCAAACGATTTAATTGTTTTTAAAATGAAATATTCTGATGAGCCACATGTAATGCTACAATAATCTGACCCATTGAAAGTTTTTGTAATGAAAAAATAAAAAGTTTCTTTTGAACTAATATGTCTAACACCAGAAATGGCTATGTTTAAGTGTTGCGGGATTCGTAGCAAACGATTTAATTGTTTTTAAAATGAAATATTCTGATGAGCCACATGTAATGCTACAATAAACTGACCCATTGAAAGTTCTTGTAATGAAAAAATAAAAAGTTTCTTTTGAACTCATTACTCGAACACCAAAAATGGCTGTGTTTAAGTGTTGCGGGATTCGTAGCAAACGATCTAATGCTTTTTAAAATGAAATATTCTGATGAGCCACATGTAATGCTACAATAATCTGACCCATTGAAAGTTTTTGTAATGAAAAAATAAAAAGTTTCTTTTAAACTAATATGTCTTATACCAGAAATGGCTATGTTTAACTGTTGCGGGATTCGTAGCAAACGATTTAATTGTTTTTAAAATGAAATATTCTGATGAGCCACATGTAATGCTACAATAAACTGACCCATTGAAAGTTTTTGTAATGAAAAAATAAAAAGTTTCTTTTGAACTCATTACTCGAACACCAAAAATGGCTGTGTTTAAGTGTTGCGGGATTCGTAGCAAACGATTTAGTGGTTTTTAAAATGAAATATTCTGATGAGCCACATGTAATGCTACAATAATCTGACCCATTGAAAGTTTTTGTAATGAAAAAATAAAAAGTTTCTTTTAAACTAATATGTCTTACACCAGAAATGGCTATGTTTAACTGTTGCGGGATTCGTAGCAAACGATTTAATTGTTTTTAAAATGAAATATTCTGATGAGCCACATGTAATGCTACAATAATCTGACCCATTGAAAGTTTTTGTAATGAAAAAATAAAAAGTTTCTTTTAAACTAATATGTCTTATACCAGAAATGGCTATGTTTAACTGTTGCGGGATTCGTAGCAAACGATTTAATTGTTTTTAAAATGAAATATTCTGATGAGCCACATGTAATGCTACAATAAACTGACCCATTGAAAGTTTTTGTAATGAAAAAATAAAAAGTTTCTTTTGAACTCATTACTGGAACACCAAAAATGGCTGTGTTTAAGTGTTGCGGGATTCGTAGCAAACGATTTAATGGTTTTTAAAATGAAATATTCTGATGATCCACATGTAATGCTACAATAATCTGACCCAATGAAAGTTTTTGTAATGAAAAAATAAAAAGTTTCTTTTGAACTCATTACTGGAACACCAAAAATGGCTGTGTTTAAGTGTTGCGGGATTCGTAGCAAACGATTTAGTGGTTTTTAAAATGAAATATTCTGATGAGCCACATGTAATGCTACAATAATCTGACCCATTGAAAGTTTTTGTAATGAAAAAATAAAAAGTTTCTTTTAAACTAATATGTCTTACACCAGAAATGGCTATGTTTAACTGTTGCGGGATTCGTAGCAAACGATTTAATTGTTTTTAAAATGAAATATTCTGATGAGCCACATGTAATGCTACAATAATCTGACCCATTGAAAGTTTTTGTAATGAAAAAATAAAAAGTTTCTTTTGAACTAATATGTCTAACACCAGAAATGGCTATGTTTAAGTGTTGCGGGATTCGTAGCAAACGATTTAATTGTTTTTAAAATGAAATATTCTGATGAGCCACATGTAATGCTACAATAAACTGACCCATTGAAAGTTCTTGTAATGAAAAAATAAAAAGTTTCTTTTGAACTCATTACTCGAACACCAAAAATGGCTGTGTTTAAGTGTTGCGGGATTCGTAGCAAACGATCTAATGCTTTTTAAAATGAAATATTCTGATGAGCCACATGTAATGCTACAATAATCTGACCCATTGAAAGTTTTTGTAATGAAAAAATAAAAAGTTTCTTTTAAACTAATATGTCTTATACCAGAAATGGCTATGTTTAACTGTTGCGGGATTCGTAGCAAACGATTTAATTGTTTTTAAAATGAAATATTCTGATGAGCCACATGTAATGCTACAATAAACTGACCCATTGAAAGTTTTTGTAATGAAAAAATAAAAAGTTTCTTTTGAACTCATTACTCGAACACCAAAAATGGCTGTGTTTAAGTGTTGCGGGATTCGTAGCAAACGATTTAGTGGTTTTTAAAATGAAATATTCTGATGAGCCACATGTAATGCTACAATAATCTGACCCATTGAAAGTTTTTGTAATGAAAAAATAAAAAGTTTCTTTTAAACTAATATGTCTTACACCAGAAATGGCTATGTTTAACTGTTGCGGGATTCGTAGCAAACGATTTAATTGTTTTTAAAATGAAATATTCTGATGAGCCACATGTAATGCTACAATAAACTGACCCATTGAAAGTTCTTGTAATGAAAAAATAAAAAGTTTCTTTTGAACTCATTACTCGAACACCAAAAATGGCTGTGTTTAAGTGTTGCGGGATTCGTAGCAAACGATCTAATGCTTTTTAAAATGAAATATTCTGATGAGCCACATGTAATGCTACAATAATCTGACCCATTGAAAGTTTTTGTAATGAAAAAATAAAAAGTTTCTTTTAAACTAATATGTCTTATACCAGAAATGGCTATGTTTAACTGTTGCGGGATTCGTAGCAAACGATTTAATTGTTTTTAAAATGAAATATTCTGATGAGCCACATGTAATGCTACAATAAACTGACCCATTGAAAGTTTTTGTAATGAAAAAATAAAAAGTTTCTTTTGAACTCATTACTCGAACACCAAAAATGGCTGTGTTTAAGTGTTGCGGGATTCGTAGCAAACGATTTAATGGTTTTTAAAATGAAATATTCTGATGAGCCACATGTAATGCTACAATAATCTGACCCATTGAAAGTTTTTGTAATGAAAAAATAAAAAGTTTCTTTTGAACTAATATGTCTAACACCAGAAACGGCTATGTTTAACTGTAGCGGGATTCGTAGCAAACGATTTAATTGTTTTTAAAATGAAATATTCTGATGAGCCACATGTAATGCTACAATAATCTGACCCAATGAAAGTTTTTGTAATGAAAAAATAAAAAGTTTCTTTTGAACTCATTACTCGAACACCAAAAATGGCTGTGTTTAAGTGTTGCGGGATTCGTAGCAAACGATTTAATTGTTTTTAAAATGAAATATTCTGATGAGCCACATGTAATGCTACAATAATCTGACCCAATGAAAGTTTTTGTAATGAAAAAATAAAAAGTTTCTTTTGAACTCATTACTCGAACACCAAAAATGGCTGTGTTTAAGTGTTGCGGGATTCGTAGCAAACGATTTAATGGTTTTTAAAATGAAATATTCTGATGAGCCACATGTAATGCTACAATAATCTGACCCATTGAAAGTTTTTGTAATGAAAAAATAAAAAGTTTCTTTTGAACTAATATGTCTAACACCAGAAACGGCTATGTTTAACTGTTGCGGGATTCGTAGCAAACGATTTAATTGTTTTTAAAATGAAATATTCTGATGAGCCACATGTAATGCTACAATAATCTGACCCATTGAAAGTTTTTGTAATGAAAAAATAAAAAGTTTCTTTTGAACTCATTACTCGAACACCAAAAATGGCTGTGTTTAAGTGTTGCGGGATTCGTAGCAAACGATTTAATGGTTTTTAAAATGAAATATTCTGATGAGCCACATGTAATGCTACAATAATCTGACCCAATGAAAGTTTTTGTAATCAAAAAATAAAAAGTTTCTTTTGAACTCATTACTCGAACACCAAAAATGGCTGTGTTTAAGTGTTGCGGGATTCGTAGCAAACGATTTAGTGGTTTTTAAAATGAAATATTCTGATGAGCCACATGTAATGCTACAATAATCTGACCCATTGAAAGTTTTTGTAATGAAAAAATAAAAAGTTTCTTTTAAACTAATATGTCTTACACCAGAAATGGCTATGTTTAACTGTTGCGGGATTCGTAGCAAACGATCTAATGCTTTTTAAAATGAAATATTCTGATGAGCCACATGTAATGCTACAATAATCTGACCCATTGAAAGTTTTTGTAATGAAAAAATAAAAAGTTTCTTTTGAACTAATATGTCTAACACCAGAAATGGCTATGTTTAAGTGTTGCGGGATTCGTAGCAAACGATTTAATTGTTTTTAAAATGAAATATTCTGATGAGCCACATGTAATGCTACAATAAACTGACCCATTGAAAGTTTTTGTAATGAAAAAATAAAAAGTTTCTTTTAAACTAATATGTCTTATACCAGAAATGGCTATGTTTAACTGTTGCGGGATTCGTAGCAAACGATTTAATTGTTTTTAAAATGAAATATTCTGATGAGCCACATGTAATGCTACAATAATCTGACCCATTGAAAGTTTTTGTAATGAAAAAATAAAAAGTTTCTTTTGAACTAATATGTCTAACACCAGAAATGGCTATGTTTAACTGTTGCGGGATTCGTAGCAAACGATTTAATTGTTTTTAAAATGAAATATTCTGATGAGCCACATGTAATGCTACAATAATCTGACCCAATGAAAGTTTTTGTAATGAAAAAATAATAAGTTTCTTTTGAACTCATTACTCGAACACCAAAAATGGCTGTGTTTAAGTGTTGCGGGATTCGTAGCAAACGATTTAATGGTTTTTAAAATGAAATATTCTGATGAGCCACATGTAATGCTACAATAATCTGACCCAATGAAAGTTTTTGTAATGAAAAAATAAAAAGTTTCTTTTGAACTCATTACTCGAACACCAAAAATGGCTGTGTTTAAGTGTTGCGGTATTCGTAGCAAACGATTTAATTGTTTTTAAAATGAAATATTCTGATGAGCCACATGTAATGCTACAATAATCTGACCCATTGAAAGTTTTTGTAATGAAAAAATAAAAAGTTTCTTTTGAACTCATTACTCGAACACCAAAAATGGCTGTGTTTAAGTGTTGCGGGATTCGTAGCAAACGATTTAATGGTTTTTAAAATGAAATATTCTGATGATCCACATGTAATGCTACAATAATCTGACCCAATGAAAGTTTTTGTAATGAAAAAATAAAAAGTTTCTTTTGAACTCATTACTGGAACACCAAAAATGGCTGTGTTTAAGTGTTGCGGGATTCGTAGCAAACGATTTAATGGTTTTTAAAATGAAATATTCTGATGAGCCACATGTAATGCTACAATAATCTGACCCAATGAAAGTTTTTGTAATCAAAAAATAAAAAGTTTCTTTTGAACTCATTACTCGAACACCAAAAATGGCTGTGTTTAAGTGTTGCGGGATTCGTAGCAAACGATTTAGTGGTTTTTAAAATGAAATATTCTGATGAGCCACATGTAATGCTACAATAATCTGACCCATTGAAAGTTTTTGTAATGAAAAAATAAAAAGTTTCTTTTAAACTAATATGTCTTACACCAGAAATGGCTATGTTTAACTGTTGCGGGATTCGTAGCAAACGATCTAATGCTTTTTAAAATGAAATATTCTGATGAGCCACATGTAATGCTACAATAATCTGACCCATTGAAAGTTTTTGTAATGAAAAAATAAAAAGTTTCTTTTGAACTAATATGTCTAACACCAGAAATGGCTATGTTTAAGTGTTGCGGGATTCGTAGCAAACGATTTAATTGTTTTTAAAATGAAATATTCTGATGAGCCACATGTAATGCTACAATAAACTGACCCATTGAAAGTTTTTGTAATGAAAAAATAAAAAGTTTCTTTTGAACTAATATGTCTAACACCAGAAATGGCTATGTTTAAGTGTTGCGGGATTCGTAGCAAACGATTTAATTGTTTTTAAAATGAAATATTCTGATGAGCCACATGTAATGCTACAATAAACTGACCCATTGAAAGTTTTTGTAATGAAAAAATAAAAAGTTTCTTTTAAACTAATATGTCTTATACCAGAAATGGCTATGTTTAACTGTTGCGGGATTCGTAGCAAACGATTTAATTGTTTTTTAAATGAAATATTCTGATGAGCCACATGTAATGCTACAATAATCTGACCCAATGAAAGTTTTTGTAATGAAAAAATAAAAAGTTTCTTTTGAACTCATTACTCGAACACCAAAAATGGCTGTGTTTAAGTGTTGCGGGATTCGTAGCAAACGATTTAATGGTTTTTAAAATGAAATATTCTGATGAGCCACATGTAATGCTACAATAATCTGACCCATTGAAAGTTTTTGTAATGAAAAAATAAAAAGTTTCTTTTGAACTCATTACTCGAACACCAAAAATGGCTGTGTTTAAGTGTTGCGGGATTCGTAGCAAACGATTTAATGGTTTTTAAAATGAAATATTCTGATGAGCCACATGTAATGCTACAATAATCTGACCCATTGAAAGTTTTTGTAATGAAAAACTAAAAAGTTTCTTTTGAACTCATTACTCGAACACCAAAAATGGCTGTGTTTAAGTGTTGCGGGATTCGTAGCAAACGATTTAATGGTTTTTAAAATGAAATATTCTGATGAGCCACATGTAATGCTACAATAATCTGACCCATTGAAAGTTTTTGTAATGAAAAAATAAAAAGTTTCTTTTGAACTCATTACTCGAACACCAAAAATGGCTGTGTTTAAGTGTTGCGGGATTCGTAGCAAACGATTTAATGGTTTTTAAAATGAAATATTCTGATGAGCCACATGTAATGCTACAATAATCTGACCCATTGAAAGTTTTTGTAATGAAAAAATAAAAAGTTTCTTTTGAACTCATTACTCGAACACCAAAAATGGCTGTGTTTAAGTGTTGCGGGATTCGTAGCAAACGATTTAATGGTTTTTAAAATGAAATATTCTGATGAGCCACATGTAATGCTACAATAATCTGACCCATTGAAAGTTTTTGTAATGAAAAAATAAAAAGTTTCTTTTGAACTCATTACTCGAACACCAAAAATGGCTGTGTTTAAGTGTTGCGGGATTCGTAGCAAACGATTTAATGGTTTTTAAAATGAAATATTCTGATGAGCCACATGTAATGCTACAATAATCTGACCCATTGAAAGTTTTTGTAATGAAAAAATAAAAAGTTTCTTTTGAACTCATTACTCGAACACCAAAAATGGCTGTGTTTAAGTGTTGCGGGATTCGTAGCAAACGATTTAATGGTTTTTAAAATGAAATATTCTGATGAGCCACATGTAATGCTACAATAATCTGACCCATTGAAAGTTTTTGTAATGAAAAAATAAAAAGTTTCTTTTGAACTCATTACTCGAACACCAAAAATGGCTGTGTTTAAGTGTTGCGGGATTCGTAGCAAACGATTTAATGGTTTTTAAAATGAAATATTCTGATGAGCCACATGTAATGCTACAATAATCTGACCCATTGAAAGTTTTTGTAATGAAAAAATAAAAAGTTTCTTTTGAACTAATATGTCTAACACCAAAAATGGCTGTGTTTAAGTGTTGCGGGATTCGTAGCAAACGATTTAATGGTTTTTAAAATGAAATATTCTGATGAGCCACATGTAATGCTACAATAATCTGACCCATTGAAAGTTTTTGTAATGAAAAAATAAAAAGTTTCTTTTGAACTCATTACTCGAACACCAAAAATGGCTGTGTTTAAGTGTTGCGGGATTCGTAGCAAACGATTTAATGGTTTTTAAAATGAAATATTCTGATGAGCCACATGTAATGCTACAATAATCTGACCCATTGAAAGTTTTTGTAATGAAAAAATAAAAAGTTTCTTTTGAACTCATTACTCGAACACCAAAAATGGCTGTGTTTAAGTGTTGCGGGATTCGTAGCAAACGATTTAATGGTTTTTAAAATGAAATATTCTGATGAGCCACATGTAATGCTACAATAATCTGACCCATTGAAAATTTTTGTAATGAAAAAATAAAAAGTTTCTTTTGAACTCATTACTCGAACACCAAAAATGGCTGTGTTTAAGTGTTGCGGGATTCGTAGCAAACGATTTAATGGTTTTTAAAATGAAATATTCTGATGAGCCACATGTAATGCTACAATAATCTGACCCATTGAAAGTTTTTGTAATGAAAAAATAAAAAGTTTCTTTTGAACTCATTACTCGAACACCAAAAATGGCTGTGTTTAAGTGTTGCGGGATTCGTAGCAAACGATTTAATGGTTTTTAAAATGAAATATTCTGATGAGCCACATGTAATGCTACAATAATCTGACCCATTGAAAGTTTTTGTAATGAAAAAATAAAAAGTTTCTTTTGAACTCATTACTCGAACACCAAAAATGGCTGTGTTTAAGTGTTGCGGGATTCGTAGCAAACGATTTAATGGTTTTTAAAATGAAATATTCTGATGAGCCACATGTAATGCTACAATAATCTGACCCATTGAAAGTTTTTGTAATGAAAAAATAAAAAGTTTCTTTTGAACTCATTACTCGAACACCAAAAATGGCTGTGTTTAAGTGTTGCGGGATTCGTAGCAAACGATTTAATGGTTTTTAAAATGAAATATTCTGATGAGCCACATGTAATGCTACAATAATCTGACCCATTGAAAGTTTTTGTAATGAAAAAATAAAAAGTTTCTTTTGAACTCATTACTCGAACACCAAAAATGGCTGTGTTTAAGTGTTGCGGGATTCGTAGCAAACGATTTAATGGTTTTTAAAATGAAATATTCTGATGAGCCACATGTAATGCTACAATAATCTGACCCATTGAAAGTTTTTGTAATGAAAAAATAAAAAGTTTCTTTTGAACTCATTACTCGAACACCAAAAATGGCTGTGTTTAAGTGTTGCGGGATTCGTAGCAAACGATTTAATGGTTTTTAAAATGAAATATTCTGATGAGCCACATGTAATGCTACAATAATCTGACCCATTGAAAGTTTTTGTAATGAAAAAATAAAAAGTTTCTTTTGAACTCATTACTCGAACACCAAAAATGGCTGTGTTTAAGTGTTGCGGGATTCGTAGCAAACGATTTAATGGTTTTTAAAATGAAATATTCTGATGAGCCACATGTAATGCTACAATAATCTGACCCATTGAAAGTTTTTGTAATGAAAAAATAAAAAGTTTCTTTTGAACTCATTACTCGAACACCAAAAATGGCTGTGTTTAAGTGTTGCGGGATTCGTAGCAAACGATTTAATGGTTTTTAAAATGAAATATTCTGATGAGCCACATGTAATGCTACAATAATCTGACCCATTGAAAGTTTTTGTAATGAAAAAATAAAAAGTTTCTTTTGAACTCATTACTCGAACACCAAAAATGGCTGTGTTTAAGTGTTGCGGGATTCGTAGCAAACGATTTAATGGTTTTTAAAATGAAATATTCTGATGAGCCACATGTAATGCTACAATAATCTGACCCATTGAAAGTTTTTGTAATGAAAAAATAAAAAGTTTCTTTTGAACTCATTACTCGAACACCAAAAATGGCTGTGTTTAAGTGTTGCGGGATTCGTAACAAACGATTTAATGGTTTTTAAAATGAAATATTCTGATGAGCCACATGTAATGCTACAATAATCTGACCCATTGAAAATTTTTGTAATGAAAAAATAAAAAGTTTCTTTTGAACTCATTACTCGAACACCAAAAATGGCTGTGTTTAAGTGTTGCGGGATTCGTAGCAAACGATTTAATGGTTTTTAAAATGAAATATTCTGATGAGCCACATGTAATGCTACAATAATCTGACCCATTGAAAGTTTTTGTAATGAAAAAATAAAAAGTTTCTTTTGAACTCATTACTCGAACACCAAAAATGGCTGTGTTTAAGTGTTGCGGGATTCGTAGCAAACGATTTAATGGTTTTTAAAATGAAATATTCTGATGAGCCACATGTAATGCTACAATAATCTGACCCATTGAAAGTTTTTGTAATGAAAAAATAAAAAGTTTCTTTTGAACTCATTACTCGAACACCAAAAATGGCTGTGTTTAAGTGTTGCGGGATTCGTAGCAAACGATTTAATGGTTTTTAAAATGAAATATTCTGATGAGCCACATGTAATGCTACAATAATCTGACCCATTGAAAGTTTTTGTAATGAAAAAATAAAAAGTTTCTTTTGAACTCATTACTCGAACACCAAAAATGGCTGTGTTTAAGTGTTGCGGGATTCGTAGCAAACGATTTAATGGTTTTTAAAATGAAATATTCTGATGAGCCACATGTAATGCTACAATAATCTGACCCATTGAAAGTTTTTGTAATGAAAAAATAAAAAGTTTCTTTTGAACTCATTACTCGAACACCAAAAATGGCTGTGTTTAAGTGTTGCGGGATTCGTAGCAAACGATTTAATGGTTTTTAAAATGAAATATTCTGATGAGCCACATGTAATGCTACAATAATCTGACCCATTGAAAGTTTTTGTAATGAAAAAATAAAAAGTTTCTTTTGAACTAATATGTCTAACACCAAAAATGGCTGTGTTTAAGTGTTGCGGGATTCGTAGCAAACGATTTAATGGTTTTTAAAATGAAATATTCTGATGAGCCACATGTAATGCTACAATAATCTGACCCATTGAAAGTTTTTGTAATGAAAAAATAAAAAGTTTCTTTTGAACTCATTACTCGAACACCAAAAATGGCTGTGTTTAAGTGTTGCGGGATTCGTAACAAACGATTTAATGGTTTTTAAAATGAAATATTCTGATGAGCCACATGTAATGCTACAATAATCTGACCCATTGAAAGTTTTTGTAATGAAAAAATAAAAAGTTTCTTTTGAACTCATTACTCGAACACCAAAAATGGCTGTGTTTAAGTGTTGCGGGATTCGTAGCAAACGATTTAATGGTTTTTAAAATGAAATATTCTGATGAGCCACATGTAATGCTACAATAATCTGACCCATTGAAAATTTTTGTAATGAAAAAATAAAAAGTTTCTTTTGAACTCATTACTCGAACACCAAAAATGGCTGTGTTTAAGTGTTGCGGGATTCGTAGCAAACGATTTAATGGTTTTTAAAATGAAATATTCTGATGAGCCACATGTAATGCTACAATAATCTGACCCATTGAAAGTTTTTGTAATGAAAAAATAAAAAGTTTCTTTTGAACTCATTACTCGAACACCAAAAATGGCTGTGTTTAAGTGTTGCGGGATTCGTAGCAAACGATTTAATGGTTTTTAAAATGAAATATTCTGATGAGCCACATGTAATGCTACAATAATCTGACCCATTGAAAGTTTTTGTAATGAAAAAATAAAAAGTTTCTTTTGAACTCATTACTCGAACACCAAAAATGGCTGTGTTTAAGTGTTGCGGGATTCGTAGCAAACGATTTAATGGTTTTTAAAATGAAATATTCTGATGAGCCACATGTAATGCTACAATAATCTGACCCATTGAAAGTTTTTGTAATGAAAAAATAAAAAGTTTCTTTTGAACTCATTACTCGAACACCAAAAATGGCTGTGTTTAAGTGTTGCGGGATTCGTAGCAAACGATTTAATGGTTTTTAAAATGAAATATTCTGATGAGCCACATGTAATGCTACAATAATCTGACCCATTGAAAGTTTTTGTAATGAAAAAATAAAAAGTTTCTTTTGAACTCATTACTCGAACACCAAAAATGGCTGTGTTTAAGTGTTGCGGGATTCGTAGCAAACGATTTAATGGTTTTTAAAATGAAATATTCTGATGAGCCACATGTAATGCTACAATAATCTGACCCATTGAAAGTTTTTGTAATGAAAAAATAAAAAGTTTCTTTTGAACTCATTACTCGAACACCAAAAATGGCTGTGTTTAAGTGTTGCGGGATTCGTAGCAAACGATTTAATGGTTTTTAAAATGAAATATTCTGATGAGCCACATGTAATGCTACAATAATCTGACCCATTGAAAGTTTTTGTAATGAAAAAATAAAAAGTTTCTTTTGAACTAATATGTCTAACACCAAAAATGGCTGTGTTTAAGTGTTGCGGGATTCGTAGCAAACGATTTAATGGTTTTTAAAATGAAATATTCTGATGAGCCACATGTAATGCTACAATAATCTGACCCATTGAAAGTTTTTGTAATGAAAAAATAAAAAGTTTCTTTTGAACTCATTACTCGAACACCAAAAATGGCTGTGTTTAAGTGTTGCGGGATTCGTAGCAAACGATTTAATGGTTTTTAAAATGAAATATTCTGATGAGCCACATGTAATGCTACAATAATCTGACCCATTGAAAGTTTTTGTAATGAAAAAATAAAAAGTTTCTTTTGAACTCATTACTCGAACACCAAAAATGGCTGTGTTTAAGTGTTGCGGGATTCGTAGCAAACGATTTAATGGTTTTTAAAATGAAATATTCTGATGAGCCACATGTAATGCTACAATAATCTGACCCATTGAAAGTTTTTGTAATGAAAAAATAAAAAGTTTCTTTTGAACTCATTACTCGAACACCAAAAATGGCTGTGTTTAAGTGTTGCGGGATTCGTAGCAAACGATTTAATGGTTTTTAAAATGAAATATTCTGATGAGCCACATGTAATGCTACAATAATCTGACCCATTGAAAGTTTTTGTAATGAAAAAATAAAAAGTTTCTTTTGAACTAATATGTCTAACACCAGAAATGGCTATGTTTAACTGTTGCGGGATTCGTAGCAAACGATTTAATTGTTTTTAAAATGAAATATTCTGATGAGCCACATGTAATGCTACAATAATCTGACCCAATGAAAGTTTTTGTAATGAAAAAATAAAAAGTTTCTTTTGAACTCATTACTCGAACACCAAAAATGGCTGTGTTTAAGTGTTGCGGGATTCGTAGCAAACGATTTAATGGTTTTTAAAATGAAATATTCTGATGAGCCACATGTAATGCTACAATAATCTGACCCATTGAAAGTTTTTGTAATGAAAAAATAAAAAGTTTCTTTTGAACTAATATGTCTAACACCAGAAATGGCTATGTTTAACTGTTGCGGGATTCGTAGCAAACGATTTAATTGTTTTTAAAATGAAATATTCTGATGAGCCACATGTAATGCTACAATAATCTGACCCAATGAAAGTTTTTGTAATGAAAAAATAAAAAGTTTCTTTTGAACTCATTACTCGAACACCAAAAATGGCTGTGTTTAAGTGTTGCGGGATTCGTAGCAAACGATTTAATGGTTTTTAAAATGAAATATTCTGATGAGCCACATGTAATGCTACAATAATCTGACCCATTGAAAGTTTTTGTAATGAAAAAATAAAAAGTTTCTTTTGAACTAATATGTCTAACACCAGAAATGGCTATGTTTAACTGTTGCGGGATTCGTAGCAAACGATTTAATTGTTTTTAAAATGAAATATTCTGATGAGCCACATGTAATGCTACAATAATCTGACCCAATGAAAGTTTTTGTAATGAAAAAATAAAAAGTTTCTTTTGAACTCATTACTCGAACACCAAAAATGGCTGTGTTTAAGTGTTGCGGGATTCGTAGCAAACGATTTAATGGTTTTTAAAATGAAATATTCTGATGAGCCACATGTAATGCTACAATAATCTGACCCATTGAAAGTTTTTGTAATGAAAAAATAAAAAGTTTCTTTTGAACTCATTACTCGAACACCAAAAATGGCTGTGTTTAAGTGTTGCGGGATTCGTAGCAAACGATTTAATGGTTTTTAAAATGAAATATTCTGATGAGCCACATGTAATGCTACAATAATCTGACCCAATGAAAGTTTTTGTAATGAAAAAATAAAAAGTTTCTTTTGAACTCATTACTCGAACACCAAAAATGGCTGTGTTTAAGTGTTGCGGGATTCGTAGCAAACGATTTAATGGTTTTTAAAATGAAATATTCTGATGAGCCACATGTAATGCTACAATAATCTGACCCATTGAAAGTTTTTGTAATGAAAAAATAAAAAGTTTCTTTTGAACTCATTACTCGAACACCAAAAATGGCTGTGTTTAAGTGTTGCGGGATTCGTAGCAAACGATTTAATGGTTTTTAAAATGAAATATTCTGATGAGCCACATGTAATGCTACAATAATCTGACCCAATGAAAGTTTTTGTAATCAAAAAATAAAAAGTTTCTTTTGAACTCATTACTCGAACACCAAAAATGGCTGTGTTTAAGTGTTGCGGGATTCGTAGCAAACGATTTAATGGTTTTTAAAATGAAATATTCTGATGAGCCACATGTAATGCTACAATAATCTGACCCATTGAAAGTTTTTGTAATGAAAAAATAAAAAGTTTCTTTTGAACTCATTACTCGAACACCAAAAATGGCTGTGTTTAAGTGTTGCGGGATTCGTAGCAAACGATTTAATGGTTTTTAAAATGAAATATTCTGATGAGCCACATGTAATGCTACAATAATCTGACCCAATGAAAGTTTTTGTAATGAAAAAATAAAAAGTTTCTTTTGAACTCATTACTCGAACACCAAAAATGGCTGTGTTTAAGTGTTGCGGGATTCGTAGCAAACGATTTAATGGTTTTTAAAATGAAATATTCTGATGAGCCACATGTAATGCTACAATAATCTGACCCATTGAAAGTTTTTGTAATGAAAAAATAAAAAGTTTCTTTTAAACTAATATGTCTTACACCAGAAATGGCTATGTTTAACTGTAGCGGGATTCGTAGCAAACGATTTAATGGTTTTTAAAATGAAATATTCTGATGAGCCACATGTAATGCTACAATAATCTGACCCATTGAAAGTTTTTGTAATGAAAAAATAAAAAGTTTCTTTTAAACTAATATGTCTTACACCAGAAATGGCTATGTTTAACTGTTGCGGGATTCGTAGCAAACGATTTAATGGTTTTTAAAATGAAATATTCTGATGAGCCACATGTAATGCTACAATAATCTGACCCATTGAAAGTTTTTGTAATGAAAAAATAAAAAGTTTCTTTTAAACTAATATGTCTTACACCAGAAATGGCTATGTTTAACTGTAGCGGGATTCGTAGCAAACGATTTAATGGTTTTTAAAATGAAATATTCTGATGAGCCACATGTAATGCTACAATAATCTGACCCATTGAAAGTTTTTGTAATGAAAAAATAAAAAGTTTCTTTTGAACTCATTACTCGAACACCAAAAATGGCTGTGTTTAAGTGTTGCGGGATTCGTAGCAAACGATTTAATGGTTTTTAAAATGAAATATTCTGATGAGCCACATGTAATGCTACAATAATCTGACCCATTGAAAGTTTTTGTAATGAAAAAATAAAAAGTTTCTTTTGAACTCATTACTCGAACACCAAAAATGGCTGTGTTTAAGTGTTGCGGGATTCGTAGCAAACGATTTAATGGTTTTTAAAATGAAATATTCTGATGAGCCACATGTAATGCTACAATAATCTGACCCATTGAAAGTTTTTGTAATGAAAAAATAAAAAGTTTCTTTTAAACTAATATGTCTTACACCAGAAATGGCTATGTTTAACTGTTGCGGGATTCGTAGCAAACGATTTAATGCTTTTTAAAATGAAATATTCTGATGAGCCACATGTAATGCTACAATAATCTGACCCATTGAAAGTTTTTGTAATGAAAAAATAAAAAGTTTCTTTTGAACTCATTACTCGAACACCAAAAATGGCTGTGTTTAAGTGTTGCGGGATTCGTAGCAAACGATTTAATGGTTTTTAAAATGAAATATTCTGATGAGCCACATGTAATGCTACAATAATCTGACCCATTGAAAGTTTTTGTAATGAAAAAATAAAAAGTTTCTTTTGAACTCATTACTCGAACACCAAAAATGGCTGTGTTTAAGTGTTGCGGGATTCGTAGCAAACGATTTAATGGTTTTTAAAATGAAATATTCTGATGAGCCACATGTAATGCTACAATAATCTGACCCAATGAAAGTTTTTGTAATGAAAAAATAAAAAGTTTCATTTGAACTCATTACTCGAACACCAAAAATGGCTGTGTTTAACTGTTGCGGGATTCGTAGCAAACGATTTAATGGTTTTTAAAATGAAATATTCTGATGAGCCACATGTAATGCTACAATAATCTGACCCAATGAAAGTTTTTGTAATGAAAAAATAAAAAGTTTCTTTTGAACTCATTACTCGAACACCAAAAATGGCTGTGTTTAAGTGTTGCGGGATTCGTAGCAAACGATTTAATGGTTTTTAAAATGAAATATTCTGATGAGCCACATGTAATGCTACAATAATCTGACCCATTGAAAGTTTTTGTAATGAAAAAATAAAAAGTTTCATTTGAACTCATTACTCGAACACCAAAAATGGCTGTGTTTAACTGTTGCGGGATTCGTAGCAAACGATTTAATGGTTTTTAAAATGAAATATTCTGATGAGCCACATGTAATGCTACAATAATCTGACCCAATGAAAGTTTTTGTAATGAAAAAATAAAAAGTTTCATTTGAACTCATTACTCGAACACCAAAAATGGCTGTGTTTAACTGTTGCGGGATTCGTAGCAAACGATTTAATGGTTTTTAAAATGAAATATTCTGATGAGCCACATGTAATGCTACAATAATCTGACCCATTGAAAGTTTTTGTAATGAAAAAATAAAAAGTTTCTTTTAAACTAATATGTCTTACACCAGAAATGGCTATGTTTAACTGTTGCGGGATTCGTAGCAAACGATTTAATGGTTTTTAAAATGAAATATTCTGATGAGCCACATGTAATGCTACAATAATCTGACCCATTGAAAGTTTTTGTAATGAAAAAATAAAAAGTTTCTTTTGAACTCATTACTCGAACACCAAAAATGGCTGTGTTTAAGTGTTGCGGGATTCGTAGCAAACGATTTAATGGTTTTTAAAATGAAATATTCTGATGAGCCACATGTAATGCTACAATAATCTGACCCATTGAAAGTTTTTGTAATGAAAAATTAAAAAGTTTCTTTTGAACTCATTACTCGAACACCAAAAATGGCTGTGTTTAAGTGTTGCGGGATTCGTAGCAAACGATTTAATGGTTTTTAAAATGAAATATTCTGATGAGCCACATGTAATGCTACAATAATCTGACCCAATGAAAGTTTTTGTAATGAAAAAATAAAAAGTTTCTTTTGAACTCATTACTCGAACACCAAAAATGGCTGTGTTTAAGTGTTGCGGGATTCGTAGCAAACGATTTAATGGTTTTTAAAATGAAATATTCTGATGAGCCACATGTAATGCTACAATAATCTGACCCATTGAAAGTTTTTGTAATGAAAAAATAAAAAGTTTCTTTTAAACTAATATGTCTTACACCAGAAATGGCTATGTTTAAGTGTTGCGGGATTCGTAGCAAACGATTTAATGGTTTTTAAAATGAAATATTCTGATGAGCCACATGTAATGCTACAATAATCTGACCCAATGAAAGTTTTTGTAATGAAAAAATAAAAAGTTTCTTTTGAACTCATTACTCGAACACCAAAAATGGCTGTGTTTAAGTGTTGCGGGATTCGTAGCAAACGATTTAATGGTTTTTAAAATGAAATATTCTGATGAGCCACATGTAATGCTACAATAATCTGACCCAATGAAAGTTTTTGTAATGAAAAAATAAAAAGTTTCTTTTGAACTCATTACTCGAACACCAAAAATGGCTGTGTTTAAGTGTTGCGGGATTCGTAGCAAACGATTTAATGGTTTTTAAAATGAAATATTCTGATGAGCCACATGTAATGCTACAATAATCTGACCCATTGAAAGTTTTTGTAATGAAAAAATAAAAAGTTTCTTTTGAACTAATATGTCTAACACCAGAAATGGCTATGTTTAACTGTTGCGGGATTCGTAGCAAACGATCTAATGCTTTTTAAAATGAAATATTCTGATGAGCCACATGTAATGCTACAATAATCTGACCCAATGAAAGTTTTTGTAATGAAAAAATAAAAAGTTTCTTTTGAACTCATTACTCGAACACCAAAAATGGCTGTGTTTAAGTGTTGCGGGATTCGTAGCAAACGATTTAATGGTTTTTAAAATGAAATATTCTGATGAGCCACATGTAATGCTACAATAATCTGACCCATTGAAAGTTTTTGTAATGAAAAAATAAAAAGTTTCTTTTGAACTAATATGTCTAACACCAGAAATGGCTATGTTTAACTGTTGCGGGATTCGTAGCAAACGATCTAATGCTTTTTAAAATGAAATATTCTGATGAGCCACATGTAATGCTACAATAATCTGACCCATTGAAAGTTTTTGTAATGAAAAAATAAAAAGTTTCTTTTGAACTAATATGTCTAACACCAGAAATGGCTATGTTTAACTGTTGCGGGATTCGTAGCAAACGATCTAATGCTTTTTAAAATGAAATATTCTGATGAGCCACATGTAATGCTACAATAATCTGACCCATTGAAAGTTTTTGTAATGAAAAAATAAAAAGTTTCTTTTGAACTAATATGTCTAACACCAGAAATGGCTATGTTTAACTGTTGCGGGATTCGTAGCAAACGATTTAATTGTTTTTAAAATGAAATATTCTGATGAGCCACATGTAATGCTACAATAATCTGACCCAATGAAAGTTTTTGTAATGAAAAAATAAAAAGTTTCTTTTGAACTAATATGTCTAACACCAGAAATGGCTATGTTTAACTGTTGCGGGATTCGTAGCAAACGATTTGATTGTTTTTAAAATGAAATATTCTGATGAGCCACATGTAATGCTACAATAATCTGACCCATTTAAAGTTTTTGTAATGAAAAAATAAAAAGTTTCTTTTGAACTAATATGTCTAACACCAGAAATGGCTATGTTTAACTGTTGCGGGATTCGTAGCAAACGATTTAATTGTTTTTAAAATGAAATATTCTGATGAGCCACATGTAATGCTACAATAATCTGACCCAATGAAAGTTTTTGTAATGAAAAAATAAAAAGTTTCTTTTAAACTAATATGTCTTACACCAGAAATGGCTATGTTTAACTGTTGCGGGATTCGTAGCAAACGATTTAATTGTTTTTAAAATGAAATATTCTGATGAGCCACATGTAATGCTACAATAATCTGACCCATTGAAAGTTTTTGTAATGAAAAAATAAAAAGTTTCTTTTAAACTAATATGTCTAACACCAGAATTGGCTATGTTTAACTGTTGCGGGATTCGTAGCAAACGATCTAATGCTTTTTAAAATGAAATATTCTGATGAGCCACATGTAATGCTACAATAATCTGACCCATTGAAAGTTTTTGTAATGAAAAAATAAAAAGTTTCTTTTAAACTAATATGTCTTACACCAGAAATGGCTATGTTTAACTGTTGCGGGATTCGTAGCAAACGATCTAATGCTTTTTAAAATGAAATATTCTGATGAGCCACATGTAATGCTACAATAATCTGACCCATTGAAAGTTTTTGTAATGAAAAAATAAAAAGTTTCTTTTGAACTCATTACTCGAACACCAAAAATGGCTGTGTTTAAGTGTTGCGGGATTCGTAGCAAACGATTTAATGGTTTTTAAAATGAAATATTCTGATGAGCCACATGTAATGCTACAATAATCTGACCCATTGAAAGTTTTTGTCATGAAAAAATAAAAAGTTTCTTTTGAACTAATATGTCTAACACCAGAAATGGCTATGTTTAACTGTTGCGGGATTCGTAGCAAACGATTTAATTGTTTTTAAAATGAAATATTCTGATGAGCCACATGTAATGCTACAATAATCTGACCCATTGAAAGTTTTTGTCATGAAAAAATAAAAAGTTTCTTTTAAACTAATATGTCTTACACCAGAAATGGCTATGTTTAACTGTTGCGGGATTCGTAGCAAACGATTTAATTGTTTTTAAAATGAAATATTCTGATGAGCCACATGTAATGCTACAATAATCTGACCCAATGAAAGTTTTTGTAATGAAAAAATAAAAAGTTTCTTTTGAACTAATATGTCTAACACCAGAAATGGCTATGTTTAACTGTTGCGGGATTCGTAGCAAACGATTTAATTGTTTTTAAAATGAAATATTCTGATGAGCCACATGTAATGCTACAATAATCTGACCCAATGAAAGTTTTTGTAATGAAAAAATAAAAAGTTTCTTTTGAACTAATATGTCTAACACCAGAAATGGCTATGTTTAACTGTTGCGGGATTCGTAGCAAACGATTTAATTGTTTTTAAAATGAAATATTCTGATGAGCCACATGTAATGCTACAATAATCTGACCCAATGAAAGTTTTTGTAATGAAAAAATAAAAAGTTTCTTTTGAACTAATATGTCTAACACCAGAAATGGCTATGTTTAACTGTTGCGGGATTCGTAGCAAACGATTTAATTGTTTTTAAAATGAAATATTCTGATGAGCCACATGTAATGCTACAATAATCTGACCCAATGAAAGTTTTTGTAATGAAAAAATAAAAAGTTTCTTTTGAACTAATATGTCTAACACCAGAAATGGCTATGTTTAACTGTTGCGGGATTCGTAGCAAACGATTAAATGCTTTTTAAAATGAAATATTCTGATGAGCCACATGTAATGCTACAATAATCTGACCCATTGAAAGTTTTTGTAATGAAAAAATAAAAAGTTCCTTTTGAACTCATTACTCGAACACCAAAAATGGCTGTGTTTAAGTGTTGCGGGATTCGTAGCAAACGATTTAATGGTTTTTAAAATGAAATATTCTGATGAGCCACATGTAATGCTACAATAATCTGACCCATTGAAAGTTTTTGTAATGAAAAAATAAAAAGTTTCTTTTAAACTAATATGTCTAACACCAGAAATGGCTATGTTTAACTGTTGCGGGATTCGTAGCAAACGATTTGATTGTTTTTAAAATGAAATATTCTGATGAGCCACATGTAATGCTACAATAATCTGACCCATTTAAAGTTTTTGTAATGAAAAAATAAAAAGTTTCTTTTGAACTAATATGTCTAACACCAGAAATGGCTATGTTTAACTGTTGCGGGATTCGTAGCAAACGATTTAATTGTTTTTAAAATGAAATATTCTGATGAGCCACATGTAATGCTACAATAATCTGACCCATTGAAAGTTTTTGTAATGAAAAAATAAAAAGTTTCTTTTGAACTAATATGTCTAACACCAGAAATGGCTATGTTTAACTGTTGCGGGATTCGTAGCAAACGATTTAATTGTTTTTAAAATGAAATATTCTGATGAGCCACATGTAATGCTACAATAATCTGACCCATTGAAAGTTTTTGTAATGAAAAAATAAAAAGTTTCTTTTAAACTAATATGTCTAACACCAGAATTGGCTATGTTTAACTGTTGCGGGATTCGTAGCAAACGATTTAATTGTTTTTAAAATGAAATATTCTGATGAGCCACATGTAATGCTACAATAATCTGACCCATTGAAAGTTTTTGTAATGAAAAAATAAAAAGTTTCTTTTGAACTAATATGTCTAACACCAGAAATGGCTATGTTTAACTGTTGCGGGATTCGTAGC